>CM046431.1:33307411-33946818 GCA_025506505.1 Flaveria sonorensis | reverse complement strand
ACCACAATAGAAATCAGTGTTTCCTTTTCTTGTTTAGCTAGAGTTTTCTCACCAACTTTCTCAACAATAACCATCTTATCAACTTGACTTTTCTCTATTGTGCTGGAGTAGTCTTGACAACATTCTCAATGGTAACAATCTCTTCATCTAAGATTTTCTCAACTTGTGCTGGAGTAGCTCAATAGCACTTTCAACTTCTTTCACCTCATCAACCTGATTCTTCTCAACTTTTTCTCTTCTTCAGTCTATTCTTCATATTCAGCAAAAACTCCTTAAACCAAGTCATTGTGAAACAAACTCCAATAATAGGTTTTTTTTATTTCTCCTTCTTCTTTGTTTTGACTTTTCTGCTATTAATGATATGGATAATTTGAGATCAAGTATTTCCATTTGATCACACTAGTCATATTCACCACCATTGGTTTGTGATACAAGTGCTTTGTTGCTTGATTGTTAGGCTTATCTGTTAGATCAACTTCAACAATCACACATCCTTTTACTACCTCATTAGGATTGGTCTTTGTTCTATGCATTCCCTAGCATAGTGGCCAGGTTTGTCACAGTTATAACATCTTAGAGTTGGCTCATCGAACCCAATTTTGCTAGCATTATTCACCCCAAACATTTTTTCGACTAGTTCTTCTTGCAAAATTCTTGGCCCTGTACACCACCATTGCCATTTGATACTAGGTTAACCTTTTGCAAATCATCAACTAAAATGTTTGATGCACTTAATCTTCCTGCCATGAAGGCTTCATAGCTGGACATGAAGTTAGTAAACAAGGCAAGATGTTCTTCTACAATCTAAATGGTTTGTTTTGATAGGTTGGAGGTAGCAACAAATACTTGGTGAATTTGAGGTGGAGGCTGAATGGATGAGTATGTGTGGGTTTGAGATTGAGATGACACATGTTGAGATAGCATAGGAGAAAATTGCTTAGGATTAGCAACTTGGTAACGAGTGATAGTTGTTTCTTGACTAGATGGAACAACGGGCTTCCTAACTGTTGTTGCTGACACATTTGTATTTAACTCAAATCTAGATCTATGTTTCCAATATCTCTCCTAGTACATGATTAAACATGTTGAACTCTTGGTTCAACATCAGCTTTCTAATTCTCTCCTATATCCTTGTTTCCTATGATTTGTGTCTCCATTGCATACCATAATACTATGGCCCCTCTGAATTCTTTAAATTTTTGAGCAATCTCTGTCATCAAAGCCATCATATAGCTGCATAAGCTTTATCATCAAGTCCATCTTCTTCATGTCTTTCTCATCCCATAATGCTCTGGTTTTTAAATTATTTCACCCTTTTCATTTTTATAAGTAGGAATGTAGGGTCCATACTTGACTGATCGTAACATCTTTGGTAAATATAAATGACATGATTCTTGAACTTAACATCCAATCAGGATAATCACCTCACTCAAGAGTCTTGGTGGCTTAGTACTTGTTCCAATCTCATTGTCTAGAGTCAAAGTAGCACTGAGATTCTTCAAATTTTCCATTTGAAAATCAGAATTCAAAATGCACAAAATTTCTTGGAAAAATTGCCTTCTCGCTTGAACTTCTCGCATGAAAATTTTAACCTTTTAGCGCGATAAATTCTGTAACAGAATTTTGCGATAAGTTCAACTTCTCACGTGAAAAGAATCATTTTGTAACAAACTTTTGCAAATTGTAGAACTTTTTGCGCGAATACCAGGTTTTTGCATGCGAACAAAAGATTTTGCATTTTTCTTTATACAATGTAGATCTTTTCACTTCAAACTATTCACCAATTTGTTGAAAATTGATAATTGAGCTTCAAGTTAATGAATTTAGTTCAATAAAACCTAATTGTCACTAATTGAATCATTTAAAGCCATTTTAAACATGAAAATCTCTTGAAATATTCAAATAAGCTTGTTTAACTTGTCTCTGATCTTAACACATCTAAAATCAGCAAAATAACAATCAAACCATGTCAATCTTCATGTAGAAACCAATTTGGTTGCTTAAAACTCTTCAAGTCGCTTGTAGTTCTAATCAAATCGATCTAGAGCACACCTTGCTTCAATACCAATTGTAAAGATGGTTATTTTGTTGTAGATCGATCTCATGAATGAAACGCGGAATGAAATCACTCATGGATTAATAATAGAACAAGAGGAACAATAACAAGCAATGTAATGTAATTCTGTGTATATTGCTCACTAAAATATTGATTAGATAAGTTATGAAATTTAGGATACAAAACAAAATGAACTAAGTAGCATATATACTATATCAAAAGGTCACATGCGAGAACTAACTTCTCGTGCGGATCAAAGTTTTATGCGACTATGATGTTCAAAATCTTTGTTTTAATTTCCTGAGCATTTAGGTACAATCCTTACAGTATAACTCCTATCAAAGGAGTGTGTACAAGACACAACTCCTATCAGGTGAGTGCATATGAGATGCAACTTTGTGAGCTGAGTGTATACAAGATACTACTCATATCATGTGCACAATACATAAGTCAAAGCTCCTTAAAGGTGAGAATACAACGAATGTTGTCTCCTATCAGTGCTTACAATACGCTTTGATATTGTGCCCATTTACTTTTTTGAATTACTATTATCTTTGTTTCTTTCTTTCTTTCTTCATAATCTTAACATAAGAATAATTAATCATTCATACTTTATCATGACCATGTTATACTTTATAACTATCATGCATAACAAATCATCATCAACTTTCCATAGATAATATGTATATAAGGTTCAATATAGTAAGTGTAGTTTATCTGCACTACATACTTTACATAAACATCTTTCATCATTCTACATCAAGTATAGGTCAATACTCACAAACCATAACATTGCTGGTGAAATTAGGCGAGTACGGATAACTAAGTCAATTCGGGTAAGCTAGACCAATGCGGGTGAGCAAGGCAAATACGGACAATAGTAAAATTAGAATCAATGCTTAACAACTACCCAATGCAGGTAATAGTAACAAGTTAATGTGAGTGAACTACATTCTGAATTGCATTTAGTCATACTTAATTTTTTAAATGTTAATGCAGGTAGCTATCAATGCAAGTAATAGAAACAAAGGTTTTGAGTAGTCAATCAAATGCGAACAATCCTCCAACTAGTTAGAGTGAAGTACTTGTACATCCATATTTGTTATACTTATGAACTTTTTGAAACAATGTGGCTACTATCATTAAAATGGGCAACAACATTCATTTGCATTTGTAACTAATGCAAGTCAACTATACACACCCGTATTACACACTTAGTAAATAAGGTGCTCATGCGGATGACTATTATATGAATGCAGGTGTTGAGGAATCAACCTAATTAACCTTTACACTTTACCATTCAATTACTATGCATACCAATAGGGTTCATGTAACCCATTGTTCATCATGGCCACTTCTATGACATGTATAAAAAAGATATATTTTCCATACTTTAAAATCATAAACCCATTCTTGGTATGCATACTAGTCTCCAAATATAAAGAACATGTAAAGTGGAGATCCAGATCTCAACTTTTTGATAAGTAGACCGAATAAAACCCTAAACCAAGAAGGAATAACCGAGATCTACACACATACATGTATAGGTGTGAAGTTTATCTGTCAAACTGGTGTACAGACATCAAAATAACATAGATCTTGCCTAGACATATAATTTCATACGTAATAGTTTATACCTTAACACAACTTTATCTTTCTTAAAATGCAGCTTTCTCTCTAGGTCGCAAGGCTTGTGAGAAGCTTGCATGGGGCAGCTATCTTTCAATTTATAAACTGGTTTTAGGGTGCAACTTTCTTTGGTCTACCTTTATCCCCTGCATTCTTTCAAAGCTTTTCAACCTTGCCCCTTATTCATTTTTAATGAATTTATACATAAAAACTCAAGGTGTTACACAGGTCTACCTCTCACGTTTTCCTCTAATGCCTTTTACACAACAGTGTTCCTCATCAACAGACTACCCACATCCACACTTGAATTTATGTCACCATATCATCTTCTGTATGGTCGAAACCTTCTTATTCTAAAGTCAAACCATTTGGTTGCTTATGCTTTCCTTGGTATACGCCATCAAATTAAAATCTCTGCCATCTCGTTCCAATTTACCTTGATGCTCTCTATCCAATTCCGCCTAAAAATGCTACGACATTGCCTCTTAAAAAGTTTTAAATTCATTCCATGTAAAATATGTAGAATACATTTTCCTACAAATCAATTTCCTCCCTCTCCGACCTCACAACTACCTACCCCATACTCTTTAATTTAACATGCCACCTCACTGCCTTTCCCACCTTCCTTCCCCCAACAGCCATCTAAACAACTTACTCCCATGCAAACTACTCATTCTCCCATACAAACCAGCACTTCTACCTCATGACGCCAAACTTCTCCAATGCCGCATCCAAATTTCCCCATAACTCCACTACCAACTTCGATCTCATCTGTTATTGAAAGCAAGACTCAACCTATTGTTAAGACTCCCTCCATCATGTAATCCTACCAATCCCTCCACCATTCCTAATACGTTTCTTCTAATGTATCCATAGACCACCCCTTTCTTTCTACATCAAGCCCACCTTTACAATCACAACCTAACTCCCATTCGAATCCCTCACCACCTCAACCGCCTAGAACATGTAAACCTAGTCTAAAAAGCTTCAACTCTTAATTTATAAACTCTATTGCTCTTTAACCTTTTTATACCATAATTAAGCCAACTTCCCATACTCAAGACATCAAGGATTCTAAATAACATAAGGCTATAGACTTCAAGTTTAATGCCATTTTATAAATCAAACATGGGATCATATTCTTCGAACCACCCAACTATTCGTTGGTTGCAAATGGCTCTTTGGTGTTAATAACAATCCTGATGGTTCTACTATAAAATACAAATCACGCGTCATTACTAAAGGGTTCCTCCAACAGCATGGCAAGAAATACTTGGATACCTTTAGTCTAGTCACCAAACTAGTCACTGTTCAAACTATATAGTGTGTTGCATTATCAACTAATTGGTCCTTAGGACAGCTTAATGTAAATAAGGTCTTCTTGCATGGAACTCTCCAGGAAGAGGTTTAAATGCTTCAACCTCCTGGCTACACCCATCCCTAATTTCCTAATTATGTTTACAGGCTTCTTAAGTCCTTTTGCAACCTTAAACAAGCTCCACGAGATTGATACATGGAACTAACTGGTTTCTTTTTCAACTGTGACCTCTAGAAATCTTTGAAAAATGCTTCCCTCTTCATTTATAAAAAATGGTGTCACCTCTTATTTCATGGTTTTGCTGACGATATACTTCTAACTAAAAATGACAAATCATTTTTCGGACACTTTATCATAAATCTAAGTTTTTGATTCTCCATTAAGGATCTTGGTCTTTTACATCACTTTCTTGGAAGTTATTCCTACCACCAATGGTATCTTTCTATCTTAATACCATCACATACATGAACTTCTTACCCAAGAACATGGATGGTGGAAAGGAAGTTATCACGCCTATCAGCTCCTTGGATCCCTTAAGTCACATCGACATTTCACCCTCTGTTAACACCAACTCCTTATCATCAGCTTGTTGGCTCTTTGTAGTACCTCCCTTTCACACGTCCTAGCATACACTTTGTTGTCAACAAACTCTCTCGGTTCATGAACACTCCAAAATAGTCTCATTAGCAGTCCTTTAAACGGGTCCTTCACTATCTAAAGAAGACCATTAATTATGGTTTATTCCTTTACCATGGCTCACCTCTTGATATTACCATATTCTTTGATTCTAGTTAAGTTGCAGCACTTTATAAAGGTTAATCAATTACTTCTTACGTTATTTATGTGGCAAAAATCTTTGTCTCATTCCTCTACCGACGCCAAGTAGAAGGCTCTCATCAAATCCACTGCAGAGATATCTTGGGTGAGAAACTTGTGAAACTAAACTTATAATTAGTATCAAGCAGCCACCTACACTAGTTTGTTAGAATACCGGAGCTACTTATCTTTGTGACAATCCATCTTACCACTCACGCATGAAACATGCTGCTCTATACTATCATTTTATATGTGAAAATGTTCCTTAAAGGTTTTTTTATAATAACTCTATGGATCAACTAGCCAACATGCTTACCAAATGTAACACTCAAAATTTTCTCAAAAACAAAGGAAAAGCAAAGTACTAAGAAGAGAAAAGAAAAGGAGCACTAGTGGAGGGGGCCAAAGTGTAAAAAGTACAAAACCTTATTATTTTAATGTTTAAAAGGCATGGCCGCCCATGCCACTGCCTTTTACACCTTTTGCTTTTTCGACTGGAACAAGAAACAAGAAAGAAGAATAGAGTTTCTCTCGGTTATTCAAGAAGAAGAAGCTGCAAATTCATAGGTAGGTGTTCTTTGTCTTTTTGGTTCAATTTTGTTGGGTTTTCAACCTTAAAACCGATTTTTATGTGTTCTTTGTGCTTCGTTGTTTGTTTTGTTGTGTTTGTAGGTGTTTGGACTCGTTGTGCCCTCAAGTTCGGTGGAGTTTACTTGAAGGCTACATTAGATGAGTTCTAGATCCCCAGTTTTCTTGTTTTAAATGTATTTTAGGGCTGAAAATACATATAAAACGTTTTACAACTTACATGTATGCCAACCGTATGTATGTTTGTGAGTGGTTGGTTGTGTTGTATGGTTTTATGCTTATTTTAGGTGCCTTGTAAGTTAGTTATGGGTTGGGAACAATTTAGGATGATGATTGGGGTCTGGACAGTGTAAGTTTCGAACTAAGTATGCTCATGCGCTTGAAATTTGCTTAAAACGCGTAAGTCCCTTCTCATGCACCCAAATAGGGCTCATGCGCCTGGATTTTTGCCCATGCACCTAAGTGGTAGGCTCATACGTCTGATACTTAGCTAAAAAGACTAAGTTCCACCCCATGCGCCCCAATAGTGCCCATGCGCCCACTGCCTAAATGCCTAAGTGTACCTCATGCGCCCAAATAGTATCCATGCGCCCAGAAAATTGCTCATTCACCTAAGTGTTAGTTCAGGCACCTAACTTTCCCATACGCTCAAGTACTCATGCACCTGCATAGTACTCAGGCGCCTATATAGTGCTCATGCACCTAAAAGACTTAGAAAAATTTCTTAGATTTTGAGAAATAGAAATTTTAAGGTTTAAGCTCTGGGATGTTTTGATGGTTATATGTGTTGATTTTAGGCATGATTATGGCCTGTTCTTATGTTCCATATTACGTATTATTATGTGACTTTACGTGGTGTGATTATGCTCGTATACGTAAAGTATTATCATAAATGAAGTAAAAGATCAATGATAATGAAAAGTGGAACATAACGAATGATTGAAAAGTCTTGCAAGCAAAATTTTTAGAGAGGTTCACAACTCATTGAGAGTTGTTAGCTCAACTATGTGTTATATAACGTGCGATTTAACCCATGAGGATTCACACACAGGAGGGTCAGTCTTTGTGGCTGATCGAGATGTGCGAAAACGGGATCCTTGTCGCTTGACCCCAAAAGGTGGTTGCTTCATGCACAATGATGGGGCATAGCTTATGACAGGAACTGGATAGAAGTGAAAGATAATGAAAAAGTACGAAACGAACGAATACGTGCGATAATGGAAGAAAATAAGGTTATACCTTGATGTATGTACGATGAATGCTCATGAACGAAAGTAAATGACGTATTTTAAGGAAAAGGATATTTTATTATAAACAAGGTACTTTAATGCTTTTAAAACTAAAACTCACTCAACAACGCTGACTTTTATGCATTTTTAGTTGGCAGGTAACAGTTGCTGAGGATGGCACACGGGAAAAGTTACTTAGCGGGCAAGACTGGCATCCATTCGTGCATGTTAATTATGTTGTTTTATAATGCAACTAAATGTTTCTTTTATTACTCCTATTATACATTGTTGTATTATTTGGCAACATTAAATATTAATGCAATGAATGGCTTTTGAAAATTTTAAATCCGCTGCGATGTTTTACGATATGTATATGTTTTTATATAATTAATGCTATGATTGACCAACTGTGATGTTTCCGGGAACGGGGCCTTACACCAAACCTCTTGTCGGACCGGTTAAGGGACGGTCAATACAATCAGTTTCATAATAAGGAGAGTGTTAGAACATTTAACAGATCAAATGGGGAACAAAGTTTATGTAAATGATTCTAAGAACACAAGTAAACAATAAGACAGAACTAAGAACAAGAACAAGATAAGTATGGTTTTCTAGAATGCTGTATAATGCTCTCAAGTTCTTTTACAAGTGTTACAAAGCATAAAAAGAAATACAAGGACCTGAGATACTTTTTACTACATCCTACAACCAGCCATATTTTGAAGGCTAGCTGGAAACACTAATCTAGATAACAAGATCAATGTAAAGTCAAAAGGCAGATTCCCTTTTGACTAGTGACTATGACATGCCATATCTCACAACCTAATATATTATAAAAAGGATAAAAGGTACAAAGTGGGAAGTTACAGACTCAAGAGCATCATCTACAGTTTACTAAAGCATGGACCTTTTCACCAACTTGTATTAGTTAGTGAGTCATCAGAGTTGCAGCGGAAAGTAAGTCAGCTTCATGAAAAAAGTAGATCAGAAAGCATGTCCTCTTTGTCTTTGGAAGAAATTAGTCTTCACTTCATTGGCTTCGAAAGACTTTGTCTTTGAAACTTCGGAAGACTTCATCTTTGGCTTCAAAAGATTTGGTCTTTGGCTTTGGAAGATTTTACACTAGAATAATTTCTATGATGAGTGTAAAACTTCCAAAGTAACTTCTACCTTGTACATTTGTGTATGCATACAGGAAGCTCCTTGGTTGTTTTGGCTTCTTTGGTTGCATCAGCCTTCTAATATAACCTTACAAACTCCCCCTAGGCTGATGCTACCAAATCAGAGAAGTTATTCAGATGTTGACAGTCCTCATTAGGATTAAGACCATACCTTTCTTCATCATCTGGTCAGGATCCCTCAGACTCTTATAATATCTTCTCATGTCATGGAGATCATGTAGAGGAAGATCAAGCATGTCTTGCCAGAAATAGACATCTTGACCTCCTTGATCTCTGTTGACATACCACCTATTTGGATTAGCAGTAAATGTCAAGGACAAGATGGGTCTTCCAGTTGCAAAAGGTTCTACTTGAGTTGGAGTTGGCTGAGCTGCCTCTTCTTGCACTACCTCAGGTTGCTCTAACTCATCCTGAGGTGTAGAGGTGGTTGCCTTGGTCTTCTTCTTGGAAACACTCTTCATGGACATCCTTTTCCTCCTTTTTGAAGTCTTTAACTTAGGAGATTGGTCTTCAGCACCAGGTTGTTCTACCATGTCTCTTTTAGTTGGGTTCTCTTCTCTCACAGGTTCAGAAGGAGAGTGAAGAGGACCCTGCTGTGGATCAAAAGATGAAGTTGGCTGAGACGCAGCTCTAGGTCCAGGTTGTGTTGTCTCAGGGGGTTCAACCTTTACCTCTAATTCAGGTTGAGCTAGACTTGGTGGAGAATGCAAGTCAACAAGCTCTCCCTTTTTAATCTTCTGCTTGATCACTCTGATATGCTCATCCATAGTGGATAGAGTCGTTGGACCAAGCCTCCTTTCGAAGAATCATACAGCTTTAAGAAGCTTATCATCCTTTGTCTGTCAGAAGACTTCTTTTAGCTCTTTTGGATGATGGCTCTTGACTTTCCAGCTTCTTCCTTTAGTTTTCTCTTAGCAGCTTTTACTTCCTTGATGACTTGTTGCTCCAGCTTCTTGAGATACTCAAATTCAACATACTCATATGATAAGGGAGAAGTGCAGATGCCTGATAGAGTCCTGTGGCACTCAGGTAGTTGATCATGTTCAGTCTATCAGCTTCCTTGTCTATCTGAGTTTATGCAGTTGCCATAACCTTTGTCTCAGGACATTCTTGAACTGGGGAGAGGGTAGGAGCATGATTGTAGAGCCTTTTCTGTCTCCTTTCTTCCATGTTTTTGAGGAGCAATGTGGCATTCTCTGCCTCCTTTCTCTCCTTGGACAACTCCTTGTCAGCTAGTTCAATTAGTTCATCTAAGGGGAGAGAGAGTAGTTCATCCACATTGTAGTTTCTGGTCTTCAAGTAGTTTATCCCGACTGCCCTCAACTCATCATCCTGATTATTTGGCCTGGGGGCAGCCCTGATGACAGCTTCCATGAAGCATGGAGACCCTCTTGAACTTTCTCCCCTTAGCTTCGTCTTCCTCTCTCTTTCCCCCTCCTCAATCTCCTCAGAAGATAGTTTCCTTTTCCCTTTGTCACTCATAGGCCTTGGTGACTCAGGGTGGAGAGAGATTTGGCCTTCATTGCTTGATTCAGAAGTCAAGCTCTGGCCAGAGATTGGTTGTGAAGCACTTTCACCAGTTGGTGCCTCACTGAGGGTAATGGGTGCTGAAGAAGTTCTTGTCTCAAGGTTCACATATTCAACCTCTGGCCCTTCAGTCAAGGCTTCCCTTTTGAAGCTAATCTTAGGGTCCACCTCAACATCTAGCTGACCAAAAGTCTTACCTTCTAGCCTTCGTCTTTATAGTCTTAACCTCAGCTTGAATTCTTCTAGCACCCTTTATTCAATCCTATCTGCTAATCTCAACTTGTCTGTTTTGACTTGGATTGGCAAGTGGAAGATCAATCAGATGGATGCGCTCATAGAAGCTCAGGTTGAAAAAGTTGAAAATTTCCTGTTGACCCTGAGATCTCGAGATGAATAGAGCTGTTGTATCAGTGTCATACCTCCATCCTATGATTGGATTCTTAGAGTAAGGAGATGGGGTAGGTATAGCTCTAGAAGTACCCTCCTCAAACAAACTTTGTATGAGTAAGTCCACATCCATGTAGACTTGAGCAAGTGAGTCCACATTCATGTATGTCAAACAACCACCTGGCTTTGCAGACCCAGATCATCCTGATTATGTCTGCAAGCTTGACAAAGCTCTTTACGGGCTGCATCAGTCTCCAAGAAAGTGGTATGAGACACTATCACAGTATCTTAGTAAGCATAGATACAAGAGAGGTACTATTGATGGAACACTCTTCATCAAAGGAACAGGAAATGACTTCATGCTGGTTCAAGTTTATGTAGTTGACATTATCTTTGGGTGAACTAATCCAAAGCTCTGTAAAGACTTTGAGAAGTTGATGAAGAATAGATTTGAAATGAAGGAACTCAATTTCTTTCTAGGAAATTCAAGTGAAGCAGAATGATAATGGAATCTTCATAAATCAGTCAAAGTATGTTCAATACATACTTATCAAATTTCACATGACTGAATGCAAGGTTGCTAAGACACCCATAGCTAGAAACCACTCTCTTGGACCAGATCTTGAGGGGGAGTATGTTGATGAACATCTTTACAGGGCTGATTGGGTCTCTTATGTACCTCACAACCAGCAGGCATGATATCATGTTTGCTACATGTATTTGTGCGAGATATCAAGCCAACCCTAGGATGTCACACCTGGTTGCTGTCAAGAGAATTCTCAGATATCTCAAGGGTGCTCCCAAATTGGGTCTTTGGTATCCAAAGAATTCTGACTTCAATTTGTATGCTTATACACATAGTTATTATGGTGCCTGCAACATGACTGCAAAGTCCACATCTGGGGGATGTCAATTTCTTGGTGGAAGGATAGTCCCATGGCAATGCAAGAAATAATCTTATGTATCTGTATCAACTGCTGAAGCTGAATACATTGCTGCTGCTAGCTGCTGTGCTCAAGTGCTTTGGATTCAGAATTAGATGATAGACTATGGATTTAACTTCAAGGAGACCCCTATCCATATAGACAACATAGTGCTATCTCTATCATAGAGAATCCAATTCAGTACTCAAAGACAAAGCACGTTAATATTAGGTATCATTTAATTAGAGATAATTTTGAAAAGGGATTGATAAAAGTAGTCAAAGTTAACACAAATGAACAATATGTTGATCTGTTCATAAAAGCTTTTGATAAGCAGAGATTTAAGTATCTTATATCAGCTATTGGGATGATTAACTTTGAGTAGATTTTTCTTAAACTAAACTAAAGATTATTTTTTATAATATGTGTGTCTTAAGTTGTCTATATCATCACCATATAAGCCCAGTTTACTTTGGAAGAAAATTTTCAAAATGATATCCCTTAGAATCTTGAGAATTTTGGATGCATTTTCCTTCGAAAGACATAAAGTTGTCTTCGGAAAAAAATTATGTCTTCAAAACAAATAACTACTTCTGAGAACTTAACCTTCGGAAGAAATTTGATTATTTCTTCCAAAGCTTATATTTGTCACTAAGTACTTATATGTATTGAAGGACTATTTTCTTCTGAAAGCAATTCTCGGAAGACTTATTCTCTTATTGAATAAGATTTCTGATATTTATTATTTTCCGAAGCAAAATCTATCCAGGAAGTAAAAATACTAAGTATTTTTCTTTCGAAGCAAAATTCTTAGAAAACTAAGGAATATCTTCAGGAGAAAAAATTGGATTCAGAAGTTTTTCTCAAATCTTCTGACGACAAATTACCTTCGGAAGATTTAGACTTCCAAGAAAAATAGCTTTTTGGGCACCTTTTCTGAGGTGGGACCGACTTTTGGATTTCAAAGTTTATCCGTTGACATTAACTTTGTCTCAAATCCATACCATATATATTTGTACAACGGTTCCCCCTCTTTCACTATTCACCTTCGTCTGCTATATTCAAACCCTAAATTCACCCAAAAACCGACCTTGTTCTTACCTTCCTTCATCCTAAAGCTACTCTAATGGCCAACCCTGATCCATGAAACCAGCCTGATTTCTCCATGCAACTACACAGGCAACATAATCAGGTTGTTTTGTTAGTATCTGAGAAGGATCCTGGATTCTCATATGTTTGCCATTTCTTGGCTCTAACAAACTACTTCACCTCCCTCACCATAAACCCTCCACTATATGAAGATCAACTTTTGGAGTTCTGGAGGACCTGCCAAGAGGTCATTATGGATAGGAAGAAGGCACTGTCTGCTACAGTGCAGGGCAGGACACTTTTCATTACTCCAGCCACCATTCGTACTCATCTAAGGTTGGATGATGAAGAAGACGAATTGTCCTTCGCAAAATCTACTATGTACCAATCCTTCAGGCAGATGGGCTATGAGGGTGATTACTCAGTAAGAACCTTCAAGAAGGGGAAGATCTCCTCCAAATGGAAGTACTTCCTCCATGTGGTCATCCACTATTTATCAAACAAACATGGAGGTTGGGATCAAATTCCAGAAGACCTTTCCTATATAGTCCATGGATTGGTACAAGGGGTCAAGTTCAGGTACTCACAATTTCTTTATACTAATTTACTTGCTAACTTGGACTCTTTAGAATATTATATGTTTCCTAGATATGTCCAGTACATTCTTATTTGTGAACTGGGCTCATAGTTAAGGGGAATAGGTGATATTCTTAAATTAGGAGAGATGAAGCCCGACATCTTTAATACAATGAGAAAGCCAATTGTTGGCTTCTCAGGGGTAGAAACAGCCCTAGTCCTAAAAATGTTAGACCTCATTGCTCAAGGTGACAACTTAGCAACACCAGCTAATGTTGAACCCACACCTTCCACTTCTACACCACCCACATAACCACAAATCATTATCACCTACCAAAGAAAATCTAACCCCTACACAAAATACTCAGCTTATGCAGGTCCCCGTATTCTCACCCATATAAGAGGAAATAGATACTGTAGCTCCTACTTCCCCTAAGGAGCAAACCACTCCCATCACTTCAAGGATCACTGCTGAGGTTCCTAATGCTTAGCCTAATTAGCTCACTACACTAACACCAGCCTTAAGCATTAACTTAGAGTCTCAAAACTCTAGTGAACAACCTTTAGAGGAAAGCTACCATCCTCAGCCTCTAGACCTCAATCAACCTATACCCAACCTTGAATTCTATGATGATGAGGATATAGGATTCAGCGAGTATAATGAGTCTCTCTTCTCCACCCCTGCTCAAAAAGAGATGAGTACTCCTGACTCACCCATGTCTAGCCCACATCATCCACCCACAACTGAGGTGGATCTCCCTAAACCAGTTCAGGAGGTCCATATGGAAGAGGCTTTCCCTTCTGCAAGTGATTACATCTTTGAGACCTCAACCATGGCAACCCAGCCCATTGACACTTAAACTAAAGCTGTCATGGTGTGGGGGAAATCCAGCAGCCAAGAACTTAGTGATGGTGATGAGGAGGAAGACTTAGGTCCTATTCTCTCATCCCCCAGTGATTCTTCAATTGAAGATGAGGGGAGTCTGCAACTAAAAGTGCAACAACTGACCAAAACCTGCACCTATTTAGTCTCAAAGGTCAGTCACCAGGAATCTTCGGTGACCACCTTACAAAAGAGGGTCAATGACTAGCAACTTGAGATCACCAATCTCAAGGGAATGTTAGCTGAGAGACCAGTAAGGAGGACTCAACCATGACCACAAGAACCTATGGATGTGGTGGACTTAACCTCTAGCTCACTTATGCAAGAAGGTGATGCTACCAAAAAGGGGGAGAAAGTCCTACCTGCAATCGTAGAACTTGGGAATTCTTCTCAGAGCATGGACATAGAGGACTCACCACCCTCTCTTGCTCTTGTCCATACTCAGCAACCTCCTCAAGTTCACCTTGATGTAGACTCACTCATACAAATTCTATTTAAGGAGGGTATACCAAGGGTAATGCCAATTCTATCTCACCTAGCTGATAATCCAATTATGAGATAAAGATATGATGATCAGAGGAGAGCCCTGTAATCTCTAGATCTCAAGGGTAATAAGAGATCTTCAACTTCTATACCTTAAGGTTCTATGAGAGCACTTATCTAGTTGATCTCCCACTTGCCAACCCAAGTTAAAATAGGGAAGCTGCAAGGTTGGCTGATAAGATTCAACAAAGGGTGATTGAAGAGTTCAAGCTGAGAACAAGATTATATAGACAGAGGCTAGTAGGCAAGACTGTTGGTCAACTGGACGCTGAGGTAGACCCTAAGATTAGCTTCAAAGGGGAAACCTTCACTAAAGGACCAGTAGTTAAGCCTGTGAACCTTGAGATAACAGGAACTGCTTCAGCACCTATTACCCTCAGTGAGGCACCAACTAGTGAAGGTGTCTCACAACCTCTCTCTGGCCAGAGCTCAAGTTAAGAACCAAGCAATGAAGGCCAAAGCTCTCTCCAACCTGAGTCACAAAGGTCTGTGAGTGACAAAGGTAAAAGAAAGATGACTCCTGAGGAGATTGAGGAGGTGGAAAAAGAAAGGAAGAGGAAGCTAAGGGTAGGGAGTTTAAGTGGGTCCCCAGGCTTCATGGAAGCTACAATTAGGGCTGCTCCCAGACCAAACACTCAAGATGATGAGTTAAGGGCAGCAAGATTGAACTACTTGGGGACCAGAAACTATAACATTGATGAACTCATCTCTTTTCCCTTAGAAGAGTTAAATAAACTTGCTGACACTGAGATGTCAAAGGAGAGAAAGAAGGTAGAGGATGCAGAACTACTCCTCAAGATCAAGGAAGAAAAGAGGATGAAAATACTCTACAAGCATTCTCCTACTCTCTCCCCAGTTCAAGAAATCACTAAGACAGAGGGGTGTGGCAACTGAAGAACAACCTCAGGTAGACAAATAAGCAGACAAACAAAATATGATTAGCTATATGAGTGCCACAGGACCCTATCATGCATCTGCACTTCTTCCCTTTTCCTATGAATACATAGAATTTGAGTACCATAAGCAGCTCAAGCAACAAGTATTGAAGGAACAAAAAGCTGCTAAGAGGAAGATGAGGGAAGAAGCTACAAAGTCAAGTGCCATCATCCAAAAGAGTCTAAAGAAGTCTGCTGATAGGTAGAGGATGATGAGCTTCTTGAAGCTATATGGATTCTTCAGAAGGAGGCTTAGCCTAATATATCTATCCACCATGGATGAGCACATTAGGGTGATCAAACAGAAGATTAAAAGGAGTGAGCTCATTGACTTGTATTCTCCACCAAGCCAGGTTGCACCTGAAGTTGAGGTCAAGGTTGAACCACAAGAGACAACACAACCTGGACCTAGTGCTACACCATAAGAAACTTCATCTTCTAATTCACAGCAGGGTCCTGACCCCTCTTCTTCTAAATCTATGAGGGAAGAGGACCTAACTAAGAAAGACACACAAAGACAACCTGATGCTAAAGGCCAGTCTTCTAAGTTGAAATCTGGAAAGAGGAAGAAAAGGATGGCTACCATAAGGGATAAAGAAAAGAAGAAGAAGTCCAAGGCATCCACCTCTACACCTCAGGATGGGTCAGTACATCCTGAGGGTACTCAATAAGAGGCTGCTCATCCAACTCATATTCAAAGAGAGCCTCTTGCTGTTAAGAGACCCATCTTGTCCTGGACCTTTGCTGCTAATCCAGATAGATGGTATGTCAATAGAGATCAAGGAGGTCAAGATGTCTACTTCTGGGAAGACATACTTGATCTTCCTCTGCATGATCTCTATGACATGAGGAGATACTGTGAAAGTCTGAGGGATCCTGGCCAAATGAAAAAGAAAGGAATGGTCTTGATCCTGATGAGGACTGTCAATAGATAAAGTAATCTCTTCTGTTTTGGTAGCATCAGCCTAGGGGGAGTTTTTAAGATTTATACTTAAAGGATGATGCAACCAAAGTAACCAAAGAGCTCTCAGCATGCATGCATGAAGTACTGAGTGAAGTTACTTCAGAAGTTTTACACAACTCAAGGAAATAAGCTAAGTGTAAAAGCTTCCAAAGCCAAATGACCAAAATCTTCTGAAGTCAAAAATGAAGTCTTCCAAAGCTTCAGAGGCAAAGTCTTTCGAAGCCAAAGACTGATTTATTCCAAAGACAGAGAATACATGCTTTCTCTAATCACCTTTTGACAAAGCTGAACAACCTTCAGCTGCCACTCTGAAGACTCGCCAACTTATATGAGTTGGTGAAAAGGTCCATGCTTTTGTCAACTGTAGATTATGGTCATTGGTCTGTAACTTTCTACTTTTGTACCTTTTATCCTTTTTTTAATACATTAGGATGTGAGCTATGGCATGTTATAGTCACAAGTCAAAAGGCAATCTGCCTTTTGACTCTACATTGATCTTGTAATTGTCTAGATTAGTGTTTCCAGCTGGCTTTCAAAGTATAGCTGGCTGTAGGATGTAGTATAAAATGTGTCAAGTACTTGTATCTTTCTTTATGCTTTGTAACACTTGTAGGAGAACTTGAGAGCAATACACATCATTCTTGAACACCAATATCAACTTTTTATTGTTCTTGTTCTGTCTCATATCTGCTTGTTTCTTAGCATCATTATCTATACAACCCAGTTCCCTATTTGATCTCTTAAGTGTTCTAACACTCTTCTTATTATGAAACTATTGCATTCACACCCTTCAACGGTCCTGCAAATCTTATATCTGTCATCACACTCTGCACGTCTAACGATGTTTTTATCGAACATTTTCTTTCTCACTTTTTGGTTAAGGATTTCACGCATGATGGCAATTCATGCGGGAAGTGAATGACAATGATGTATTTTATGGTACCATTTGATGTTCATCGCAACTAAACTCCACAACTACTAGCTCCTTACATGGTTAACATCTTAAGGTTAAACATCCATCCCTTAAAGTTTTCAAATCCCTTTTCAAGAATTTAGGCCTTAGTTTTAAATCAATGTCAAATCATTCATTTCATTGGGACCCATGCTCAATATATAAACATCATAAAATGCTATTTGGTCAAAATATGTTTAATGCTACTAAACCATTGCAATTCCTTTATTCAGATGCATGGATCTGTTTGAATTTCTATTTATGATTTTGCTTATTATCTTAACTTTATTGATTATGACTCAAAGTATATCTTGTTGTATACAATGAAGCGAAAATCAGAGGTTTCTATATTATTTCCTTAGTTCAACGTACTCATTGAAGAATTCTTTCAAACACCAATACTCTCCCTTTTCACTGACAACGGGGTTGTATGCATAGGCCTAAAGTTTTACCTTCAATCATAAAGGATATCCCACTTTACAAATCCCTCGTACACCCTTTAACAAAACAGCATTGTTGAATGACTTCACTAATATGTCAATTAAATCAGACTTGCTTTTCTTGACTATGCAAGTTGTAAGGCTCTATTTCCAGGCAACCTCAAAGTTGGGTTTTGAACATCAGAAACACATAATTCTTAAACTTTAAGCATTCACTATCATCACAACGGAAATAAAAACTATCAATACATAGAACATTGACTAAAAATCTATTACATTCGTCCATAAAATATCTATCAAACTTTCAAAATTCTAGTCTTGAACACAACAAGGTAACTTCACATCCGTGCCTAGATTTCATTCTTAATATCGTCTTTTATTTACATGTCAAGCTACCATGCATACAAAAGTCAGCGTTGCTGAGTGAGTTATACTTTTAAAACTTTAAAGAACTCTTTAGCATATTAGTCATTTGAAAACCTTTAGCTTTATATCATCAATACATCATACATATAGTATCTTTATCATCATTCATACTTGCCATAGATTTTCATAATTTAACATTATATTCTTTCACGTACATTATCTTTATCTTTTCACTTTATCTATAAGCTAGTACAAATAATAATCTCCTACTATGGTGAGCATACATAACGTATAACTCCTATCAACTGAGTGTGTAAAAAACACAACTCCTATCAGGTGAGTGCTTACTAGATGTAATTCCTATTAGGTCAGTGTATACAAGATACACTCAAATCAGGTGAGCAATGCACAAGGCAAAGCTCCTATCAGTATGAGAATACAACAAGCGCAAACTCCTATCAGTGCTTAGAAGACTTTCTGTACATTGGGCCCATTTACTTTCATGAATTACTATTATCTTTCTTTATTTCTTTCTTCTTTGCCTTACCATAAAAGTAATAAATCATTCATACTTTATCATGACCTTGATCATAATTTATAACTATCATACATAACAAATCATTATCAACGTTCCTTAGATAATATGTATCTAATGTTTGATATAGTAAGTGTAGTTCATCAGCACTACATATGTACAAACCATAACAATACATGTGACACAAGACAAGTGTGGATGACTAAGTCAATGAGGATTACTAAGTTAATTTAGGTAAGCTAGACCAATGTTGGTGAATAAGGCAAATCCGAAGAACAGTAGTAGTAGGTCAGTTCAAAACAACTACCCAATGCGGGTAACAGAAATAGGCTAATGCGGCTGAACTACATGCTCATCCGCATTTAGTCACACTTAACCTTTAAGTGGGAATACGGGTAGCTATCAATGGGGGTAATAGTAACAAGATTAATGCGAGTAGTCTATCAATGTGGAAAACCCTCCAACTAATGCGGGTGAACTACTTGTTTATCCGTATTTGTTATACTTTGGAACTTTTTGTGACAATGCGGCTACTATCATAATACGGGCAACATCCGCATTTGTAAACAATGAGGGTCAACTATATGCATCCGTATTTGCACACATGTTAAATAAGGTGCTAATGTGGATTACTGTTATGTGAATTTGGGTGTTGATGGTCACCCTCATTAACCTTTACACATTACCATTCAATTACCATACATACCATTAAGGTTCATGCAACTCGATTTTCATGAAGCCAACTTTTATGGTATGTAAACAGAATGATATCTTTAATATTTTAAATCCTTTAACCTTTAACAAAACATTACTGATTTGTTAGAATCAATAGGATCGAATATATTGAATGATTTCAATGATCAGTTGCAACAAAATTACAACAATCAATGATAATGCTTGTATATTGATGTTTGATTAAATGCCATGAGGCCTTTTTATTTGTTAATCATAGGTGTGCAGGGTTACAAAAAATGTAGAAACTTTATCTATTTATAGGTCTTATACGATGACCTATATATTTACTTAATTACCCTGACACATGATCTAGAATAACTAAGAACAAAGGTACAAATAGCCATATAAGTATTTCTTTTCTTCTTCAGCCGTATTTGTATTCAAACATCGGCATTAACGATTTGGGAGTGTAATACATGGCCGTATTTCTCCAAAATGTTTATAAGTATTTGTTTTATCTCACCCGTATTAGTCTATGCTGGTAGACAAGTGGTTATTCGTATTTGTCTATGTTACCCGCATAAGATTAATATGGATGACCAAATACTTAGTCTTCTACTTCATTCGCATTTCTTTTTCCATGATAGCATTTCTCTTCAACACTTGGTAATAATCCAACTAGAGTAACATTCCAGTCACCACCTGAATTGGAATGCATAATCTTTTTAGGGTGGGTTCTAACAATTCTTGGCATGCATACCTACCCTGAAAAACATAAAAACATGTAAAAGTGGAGATCTAGAACTCATATTTCTTAAGTAGACTTGATGAAACCGTAACCCAAGAAGGAACAACCAAGATCTACATATATACATGTAATGGTCTATCAAATTGGTGTATAAACACCCAAATAACATAGATCCAACCTAGATCTATTATTCCATATGTAAAAGTTGGTACCTTAACACAAATCTTTGACTTTCACTCTCTAAAAATCCAGCTTTCCCTCTTAATATGGCAAGGCTTAAGAGAAGCTTGCAACGGGCGGCTATCTTTCTATTTATAGGGATTTTAGGGAGAAACTATATTTTGTCCACCTTAGCCCCTACATTTTTTGCAAAGTTTTAAATCGTACCCTTTATTATTCTCTAACCGAGTTATACCCAAAAAAGCCGGGGTGTTACAAGTGTATCCATTTTAATTTAGGTTTTGTCTTCAAAATCTGCTATGCGTCAAACACCTGTGGATAATGTAACCTCATCTCTTCCTCGGACTCCTAAGTGGATTCTGACCCTTTCTATAGAATTACTTTATTGCTTAGATGCTTTTCCTTTCGATTAACAATAGTCACAGGATGGTGCATGTAATTCAATTTGTAATAACTTTTTACATCCCTAAGTGGGATATGAGCATCTTCATCAGCTGAAAACTTATGCATATATGATATATGAAGGTGGAGTGAATCACACTTAACTTATCTGCTAAATTCAATCTGTATACTACTTCACCAACATGGGCTATTATCTTGAATGGCCTAATGAACCTTGGACTTAACTTTCTTCTACTTCTGAATCAAAGGACTCCTTTGCATGGCGAGACATCTTGCATAACTTTGTCACCAACATTAAACTAGAAGAGTCTTAGTCATTTATCTTCATATGACTTCTGCCTATCTTTGGTAGCTTTCATGTAGGATTTGATCTTTTCTAACTTTTCATTTGTAGCGTCTATCATCTCCATACTCCCTAATTCTTTCTGACCATCTCACAAAACACACTAGGGTTCTACATCTCTGATCATAAAGAATTTCCTATGGTCCCGTACCAGTACTAACATGGTAGCTTTTGTTGTACGAGAATTCTACTAATGGTAGATGACTATCCCACCTCCTACCAAAGTCTATGATACATGCCCGAAGCATATCCTCTGATGTTCAAATAGTCTTTTTAGACTGTCTATCTCTTTGCGGGTGGTATGATGTAAAAATGTGTAATTACCTTCCCACCCATAGCATCATGGAACTTCTTCCAGAATTTGGCCGTAAACAACATGTCTCCGTCAGATATGATTGACACCGGTATACCATGATGAGCAACTATCTCTTTACTAAATAGCTCAGCTGACCGTTTCGAGTTGTACATCTCCCAGATTGGTAGGAAATGAGCAATCATTTTCAATCTAACAACTATAATCGATATAACAACATAAACCCTGGTTGTACGCAATAGCTATGTTATGAATTCCATCGTAACATGTTCCCATATCCATTCAGGAATATCCAAGGGCTAGATCTTCCTATTTGGCTTCTAATGCTCTTCCATAACTTAAAAGCATGTCAAACACTTTTCCACATACCATGGTACATGAACTTTCAACCCCAACCACCGCTACCTCTTTTTCAGATATTGGTACAACTTAGTGGTTCCTGGGTGAATCGAGTAGTGAGTATTGTGAGCTTCTTCTAAAGATTTCATTCATAGAGCTCCGTAACGAGGAATCCATATATGCTCGAACCTGGTTTTGACACCATTAGTGCTTTCTCCCTGATTTGGGCTATAGCACTTCTATATGTGCTTCAAAAATTTTGTTGAATAACATTAGGCATCACTATCAACTGGTAGATCACACTTGGATTGGTTCAAAACTCCCTTTATAGCTTAAGGTATCGGCCACCACGTTAGCTCTACCCGGATGATAATGAATCTCATAATCCTAATCCTTTAGCAACTCTAACCCCCGTCTTTGTCTCATGTTGGGATCTTTCTGTTCAAAGAAATACTTTAAGGTCTTATGATATGTGAAAATAGTATACTTAACTTTATAAAAGTAGTGTTTTCGGATCTTTAGTGCTAAAACAACAATTGTGTGCCCCAAATCATGAGTAGGATAATTCACTTCATGAACCTTTAACTATCTAGAAGTGTAATCTATCACCTTTTCATGTTGCATCAGAACACATTCCAACCCTTGATAAGAAGCATAAAAGTAGACAACCAAGTCTTTACTCCCATTTGGTAGAGTCACACTAGATCTTGTGTTAATATCTTCTTTAATTTTTGGAAAGAATTTTCTTGACTATGTTGATGGCACAACTAGGAGTAGCTGACATAATAATTTGGATTACTAGCCATTTTAGCATATAATGTTGATGCCTCAGCTCCCATTGTGTTGATGTAGTTAGCAGCTCTCTGTTTGTCATCTGTTTCATAAGATTTGATGGTTGAGATTAGATCATTGAGGGACAAGGTGAACAAATCTTTGGTTCTCTTGATGGTAGTGCAATTGTTGTTCCAGTTGTAAAGTAAGGAGTTTAATACCTTCTTGTTTACTGAGATGTTCTCCAATTTAATTCCCGCACTTTTCATCTTTGTTATAAGCTTCACAAACCTGGACATTTGAGCCTCCAAGGTTTCACCAAGCATGTAATTAAACATATTAAACTCTTGGTTCAACATGTCCTTTCGGCTTTCCCTAGATCCTTATTGCCCATAATCTGCTCCTCCATCGCATCCCATAAATATTTTGCCTTCCTAAAATCCTTGAACTTCTGAGTAATTTTAGTAGTAAGTGTTGAGGTGTTCAGGTTTAGGCACCAAGTCTCCTTTCTCATTGGTATACACCGGGATATACGAGCCTTGCTTGATTGACCTCATCATCTAGGGTTTGATGTACATGAGATGATTCTGAAAGCAATAAACCCAGTCGGGATAATCTTCTTCGCTGAGAAGTCTAGGTAAGAGTAGCAGTGATGTGCTTTAAATTTGCCATTGAGAGACTTTGGATTCAAAATTTTTAAAAAATTCTTCAAACTTGAAGTTCTCGCACGAAAGATAAGATTCTCATGCGAATAGTCTTGAACAAAACTAATTCGCACAAGCTGCTCGCAAAAACTTTTCGCACAGATACTTTTATAACTGACTTTTGCGAAATGATAAACTTTTCACGTGAAAGGAATCTTCTATAACATATTTTCCAACAAACTTTTGCGAAAATCAAACTTTTTGCACAAACAGATGCTTTTCGCGTGCGAAACTCAAGTTTTCGCCTGATCAAAATTTCTCAACGTCGATGATTCCAGCTTAAAACATTCACCTATTTGTTCAAAATTGATTGATTAAGCTTCCAATTAGTGTTTTAAGTTCAGTTTTGATCCTAATTGTCTCTAATTGATTGAATTAATCTCAATTAATCACATAAACTTCACCGAATCATCAATCAACAAAATAACATCCTTCAACATAAAATGATCAAAAACAGTAGAAATCAAGTAGATCTTCAACAAAATCCAAATTGGATCTCAAGAACACTTCGAAAACACTCTTCAATCTTCAAATCAATCGATATAGAGCATACCAAGCTCTATACCAATTTTCAGGATAATCACAATACAAATAAGATCGATCTTGTGACAAGTATGCGGAAAGTAATCATCAAAATATGAGATTGAATAAGAAAATGAAGAACACAAGAGTAAATAAACTTCTCAATTCTATTTCTCTCTGACTTTGAATGTTTACAAGTAAGTATAAAATCAGAATATTACAAAAGCTCTCTAAGTTACACTACAAAACATCTATTTATACTAAACTAGGAAGTTCTCGCATAGTTCTTGCGCCAGATGCAAGTTCTCGTGTGGCAAGTTTAGGTTCTCTAGGTTCAATCCCTACAGGGTGATACAAGACTATGCTCACAAATGCTCTCAAACCTCAGATCATCTAACCACACCATGCCTCAAAACTATCTACTTATTATCAAGCACCACCAGAACTACATCATAAATGACCAGAGGGAAACGAAGTAAGAGAAATAATTAATGAGAATACTAACTTTGTAAAGTTATATGATAGAATCACTTTGAAGTTATGTTGGAAAGAAACTTAGAAGGAAAAGAGGCTGAAGATATAAGGAGTTTTGATCCTTTTGAGATTAAATTGTTTCATCCCTCTTATATATCATTCATGAAGACAAAGTCATTCCCTCCTATTCATGATGTACTTTGCAAGGGTGACTATTGTTATTTCATACATATGGTGAGAATCTTAGGCATAGTGTATGTCAATGCTACTCTAAAGTAAAGGTTAGAGACCAATCTGCAGTCATTAACTCATATTAAAGGAATTACAAGCCTTAAGATCTTAGAAAACAACAATTTGAATGTGATGAAAGGAGATCATGGTATAACTACTTTTGTTAGTAACATTGAGCTTTAAAGCCTGGATGAATCAACTCTTGAATAGATGGTTTAATTGCCAATCACCTATGCATACAAGGATTAGATAAATTTTGTGGAATACTTCCCTAAGCATATAGTCAACTGCTTGAATGGACTCAAAGTTGTACCACTACCTCAAAAAGCAAAACACGTAGCACAAAATCAAAGCATTGAAAAAGAGATTCAAGATCCTATCCAATCATCATCAGAAATGCATAAGAGTCCAGATGAAGCAAGCCCTTCTCATTCATAATAAAGGTTCACTAACAAGCAATCATACAAATCAAAACAAGCAACAATCATCATGTCTAACCAAACAACCACATAGCATACATAACATCAATCTAACATTTGCAACATCATTCAGTCAAACTTAACATCATTCAACCATACATCAAGTCAATTAAATCATATATATGAATCATATCAGACAAATCAAACTGATTACACATATGTAATTAGTAAATCATCTAATCATTCGATTAGTCAATAAGTCAAATCATAATCATCAATCATCTAATCAAGAATAATCATTCATAACCATTTAAACAACCAATCAATCAAACAAACAATTATAATCAACCATATTATAACTAACAAACAAAATCATTAATAATTCAAACATATAAAGATTGGCAGCATCATCCTTAGGGGGAGTATTGTTGGATCATTAACAGGCATGATAAACGATAATGCCTGCCTTAATCAACCAAACATGTTCTAACATCCAAACAACCATATACTAACATGTAAACATAAGTATTATCCAAGCACAACACTAATTAATATTTAAATTTCTTTACAGTTTTTGTAGATAAAAGAAATTTTTACAAGTGTTGGTAGGGGATGAAGAAAGCTCCATGGTGGATGAACAAGAAGTCATAGCGGATGAAGACTTTGAAGAAAGAACAGGTCCACAGCTAATGAACATGTCCACAGCGGATGCATATTATCTACAGTGGATGACCAACATCAATCAAAGCACAAGTGTTCATAGCAGACAACTAACACATATAACAAACACCTAACACACACAACGAACACCTTAGTCTATCATCCACAGCGGATTGTTTATCACCCACAACGGATAACACTTGGACTTAGGTTTATATGTAATTTGTTTTTACATAGGGTTATTTTTGTAACTGTACATAGTATGTTCATAGCTTATAAATGGCCTCGTACCCTAATCCTTTGTAAGCTTTTGAACAAATTATCAATCAAATAAGCAAATTATCATTTAGTGCATTCAATCAGACAATCACTCACACATATACAATCATATAAACACACACTAAAGATCATGACTTTTATCATGGGTTTTCGTACCATGATGATTGTTTATCGATTCATTGTTGAGAGAATGGAAAGGTTCTTGGAGGATCATCCTTGTTACACAAACTCTAAGTTTGTTTGATTCAAAAGGGTTGATTCCATCAATAATCTTCCTTATCTATATTGCTTTTTGAAAGAAATCTGTTCTTCAAATTAATTTTCAAGTCAGATGATGATATAGTAAATTGTTTTCTTTTAAACTCTTTTTCATTATGATTGATTTTTGCTTTTGACTTCTTTTGTTTTGTAGAATCGATTGAACAAGCAGTCATGAGAATAGAAAAATCTAACTTTTCATTGACTAATAGTGATGGATTATAAGAAATATTTTCAGTACAGTTTTTATATTTTATTATCTTGAAAATCTAAATCATTATCACTATTTCAATTTTACATAAAGCCCTCTTTCTTCATATTTTCTCCACAAAAGTTAAAATCATTGAGCTAAATTTTAGTGTTTATGAATGAATCAACAGTCAAATTAGTGTTGACTGAGGGTTTTAAGTCACACTAAGGTTGAAATCCCAAACCATAGCTCAAATCTTCGTCTTTTGTGATAACTGATGAAGGTAAGCATGAGTAATCATGATTAATGGGTGGTGTTATTTTGGAGAATCCAATACCACTCTTAAAACCATTGATCTTTTGTGTCATTTGGGATTTAATTATACGTTAGACCATATTTGAAGAAAGTTTAAATTTCTCTAATGTATGTTTAGCAGATAAGAGTTCACTATTTAGTTTATTTATTTCCAAAGCTAGTTCATCATTACTTTTTGACAAATCATTATTTATACATTCTTTATCATAAAGATTTAGTTGTAATTGATAAATTGATTTATGTAATCTTTCTAGCTTTTCTTTGAAAATCTATTCATTTGATTTATATTTTCGACTTGATATTGAAGTTTATCAACTTCTAAAATCAAGTTCACATTGTGAACTCTATATCTTAGAATTTTTTTCAATAAAAGAAGTAGGACAAAGATCATTATATACCTTAGGTGTGATCTCAAATGCTGCAACAACTTCAATCACCTCTTTCACCATAAATGCTTTTAACACGTCTTTCTTTTAACCAACTGCTTCTTCTGTTGGATGTATTGGAGTAATCTTGATAGATTTAGCATTATGAAGGTTAGTAGATGATGGAGTCTTCTCAACCACAATAGAAATCAGTGTTTCCTTTTCTTGTTTAGCTAGAGTTTTCTCAACAGCTTTCTCAACAATAACCATCTTATCAACTTGACTTTTCTCTACTTGTGCTGGAGTAGTCTTGATAGCATTCTCAATGGTAACAATCTCTTCATCTAAGATTTTCTCAACTTGTGCTGGAGTAGCCTCAATAGCACTTTCAACTTCTTTCACCTCATCAACCTGATTCTTCTCAACTTTTTCTCTTCTTCAGTCTATTCTTCATATTCAGCAAAAACTCCTTAAACCAAGTCATTTGAAACAAACTCAATAATAGGTTTTCTTTTATTTCTCCTTCTTCATTTGTTTTGACTTTTCTGCTATTAATGATATGGATAATTTGAGATCAAGTATTTCCATTTGATCACACTAGTCATATTCACCACCATTGGTTTGTGATACAAGTGCTTTGTTGCTTGATTTGTTAGGCTTATCATGTTTAGATTCAACTTCAACAATCACCATCCTTTTACTACCTTCATTAGGATTGGTCTTTGGTTCTATGCATTCCCTAGCATAGTGGCCAGGTTTGTCACAGTTATAACATCTTAGAGTTGGCTCATCGAACCCAATTTTGCTAGCATTATTCACCCCAAACATTTTTCGACTAGTTCTTCTTGCAAAATTCTTGGCCCTGTACACCACCATTGCCATTTGATACTAGGTTAACCTGTTGCAAATCATTAACTAAAATGTTTGATGCACTTAATCTTCCTGCCATGAAGGCTTCATAGCTGGACATGAAGTTAGTAAACAAGGCAAGATGTTCTTCTACAATCTAAATGGTTTGTTTTGATAGGTTGGAGGTAGCAACAAATACTTGGTGAATTTGAGGTGGAGGCTGAATGGATGAGATAGCATAGGAGAAAATTGCTTAGGATTAGCAACTTGGTAACGAGTGATAGTTGTTTCTTGACTAGATGGAACAAACGGGCTTCCTAACTGTTGTTGCTGACATATTTGTGTTTAACTCAAATCTAGATCTATGTTTCCAATGTCTCTCCTAGTACATGATTAAACATGTTGAATTCTTGGTTCAACATTAGCTTTCTAATTCTCTCATATCCTTGTTTCCTATGATTTGTGTCTCCATTGCATACCACAATACTATGGCCCCTCTGAATTCTTTAAATTTTTGAGCAATCTCTGTCATCAAAGCCATCATATAGCTGCATAAGCTTTATCATCAAGTTCCATCCTCTTCATGTCTTTCTCATCCCATAAATGCTCTGGTTTTTAAATTATTTCACCCTTTTCATTTTTATAAGTAGGAATGTAGGGTCCATACTTGACTGATCGTAACATCGTTGATTAAATATAAATGACATGATTCTTGAACTTATACATCCAATCAGGATAATCAACCTCACTCAAGAGTCTTGGTGGCTTAGTACTTGTTCCAATCTCATTGTCTAGAGTCAAAGTAGCACTGAGATTCTTCAAATTTTCCATTTGAAAATCAGAATTCAAAATGCACAAAATTTCTTGGAAAAATTGCCTTCTCGCTTGAACTTCTCGCATGAAAATTTTTAACCTTTTGGCGCGATAAATTCTGTAACAGAATTTTGCGATAAGTTCAACTTCTCACGTGAAAAGAATCATTTTGTAACAAACTTTTGCAAATTGTAGAACTTTTTGCGCGAATAACCAGGTTTTTGCATGCGAACAAAAGATTTTGCATATTTTCTTTAATACAATGTAGATCTTTTCACTTCAAACTATTCACCAATTTGTTGAAAATTGATAATTGAGCTTCAAGTTAATGAATTTAGTTCAATAAAACCTAATTGTCACTAATTGAATCATTTAAAGCCATTTTAAACATGAAAATCTCTTGAAATATTCAAATAAGCTTGTTTAACTTGTCTCTGATCTTAAACACATCTAAAATCAGCAAAATAACAATCAAACCATGTCAATCTTCATGTAGAAACCAATTTGGTAGCTTAAAAACTCTTCAAGTCGCTTGTAGTTCTAATCAAATCGATCTAGAGCACACCTTGCTTCAATACCAATTGTAAAGATGGTTATTTTGTTGTAGATCGATCTCATGAATGAAACGCGGAATGAAATCACTCATGGATTAATAATAGAACAAGAGGAGGAACAATAACAAGCAATGTAAATGTAATTCTGTGTATATTGCTCACTAAAATATTGATTAGATAAGTTATGAAATTTCAGGATACAAAACAAAATGAACTAAGTAGCATATATATACTATATCAAAAGGTCTCATGCGAGAACTAACTTCTCGTGCGGATCAAAGTTTTATGCGACTATGATGTTCAAAATCTTCGTTTTAATTTCCTGAGCATTTAGGTACAATCCTTACAGTATAACTCCTATCAAAGGAGTGTGTACAAGACACAACTCCTATCAGGTGAGTGCATATGAGATGCAACTTTGTGAGCTGAGTGTATACAAGATACTACTCATATCATGTGCACAATACACAAGTCAAAGCTCCTTAAAGGTGAGAATACAACGAATGTTGTCTCCTATCAGTGCTTACAATACGCTTTGATATTGTGCCCATTTACTTTTTTGAATTACTATTATCTTTGTTTCTTTCTTTCTTTCTTCATAATCTTAACATAAGAATAATTAATCATTCATACTTTATCATGACCATGTTAATACTTTATAACTATCATGCATAACAAATCATCATCAACTTTCCATAGATAATATGTATATAAGGTTCAATATAGTAAGTGTAGTTTATCTGCACTACATACTTTACATAAACATCTTTCATCATTCTACATCAAGTATAGGTCAATACGCACAAACCATAACATTGCTGGTGAAATTAGGCGAGTGCGGATAACTAAGTCAATTCGGGTAAGCTAGACCAATGCGGGTGAGCAAGGCAAATACGGACAATAGTAAAATTAGAATCAATGCTTAACAACTACCCAATGCAGGTAATAGTAACAAGTTAATGTGAGTGAACTACATTCTGAATTGCATTTAGTCATACTTAATTTTTTAAATGTTAATGCAGGTAGCTATCAATGCAAGTAATAGAAACAAAAGTTATGAGTAGTCAATCAAATGCGAACAATCCTCCAACTAGTTAGAGTGAAGTAATTGTACATCCATATTTGTTATACTTATGAACTTTTTGAAACAATGTGGCTACTATCATTAAAATGGGCAACAACATTCATTTGCATTTGTAACTAATGCAAGTCAACTATACACACCCGTATTTACACACTTAGTAAATAAGGTGCTCATGCGGATGACTATTATATGAATGCAGGTGTTGAGGAATCAACCTAATTAACCTTTACACTTTACCATTCAATTACTATGCATACCAATAGGGTTCATGTAACCCATTGTTCATCATGGCCACTTCTATGACATGTATAAAAAAGATATATTTTCCATACTTTAAAATCATAAACCCATTCTTGGTATGCATACTAGTCTCCAAATATAAAAGAACATGTAAAAGTGGAGATCCAGATCTCAACTTTTTGATAAGTAGACCGAATAAAACCCTAAACCAAGAAGGAATAACCGAGATCTACACACATACATGTATAGGTGTGAAGTTTATCTATCAAACTGGTGTACAGACATCAAAATAACATAGATCTAGCCTAGACATATAATTTCATACGTAATAGTTTATACCTTAACACAACTTTATCTTTCTTAAAATGCAGCTTTCTCTCTAGGTCGCAAGGCTTGTGAGAAGCTTGCATGGGGCAGCTATCTTTCAATTTATAAACTGGTTTTAGGGTGCAACTTTCTTTGGTCTACCTTTATCCCCTGCATTCTTTCAAAGCTTTTCAACCTTGCCCCTTATTCTTCTTTAATGAATTTATACATAAAAACTCAAGGTGTTACACAGGTCTACCTCTCACGTTTTCCTCTAATGCCTTTTACACAACAGTGTTCCTCATCAACAGACTACCCACATCCACACTTGAATTTATGTCACCATATCATCTTCTGTATGGTCGAAACCTTCTTATTCTAAAGTCAAACCATTTGGTTGCTTATGCTTTCCTTGGTATACGCCATCAAATTAAAATCTCTGCCATCTCGTTCCAATTTGCCTTGATGCTCTCTATCCAATTCCGCCTAAAAATGCTACGACATTGCCTCTTAAAAAGTTTTAAATTCATTCCATGTAAAATATGTAGAATACATTTTCCTACAAATCAATTTCCTCCCTCTCCGACCTCACAACTACCCACCCCATACTCTTTAATTTAACATGCCACCTCACTGCCTTTCCCACCTTCCTTCCCCCAACAGCCATCTAAACAACTTACTCCCATGCAAACTACTCATTCTCCCATACAAACCAGCACTTCTACCTCACGACGCCAAACTTCTCCAATGCCGCATCCAAATTTCCCCATAACTCCACTACCAACTTCGATCTCATCTGTTATTGAAAGCAAGACTCAACCTATTGTTAAGACTCCCTCCATCATGTAATCCTACCAATCCCTCCACCATTCCTAATACGTTTCTTCTAATGTATCCATAGACCACCCCTTTCTTTCTACATCAAGCCCACCTTTACAATCACAACCTAACTCCCATTCGAATCCCTCACCACCTCAACCGCCTAGAACATGTAAACCTAGTCTAAAAAGCTTCAACTCTTAATTTATAAACTCTATTGCTCTTTAACCTTTTTATACCATAATTAAGCCAACTTCCCATACTCAAGACATCAAGGATTCTAAATAACATAAGGCTATAGACTTCAAGTTTAATGCCATTTTATAAAATCAAACATGGGATCATATTCTTCGAACCACCCAACTATTCGTTGGTTGCAAATGGCTCTTTGGTGTTAATAACAATCCTGATGGTTCTACTATAAAACACAAATCACGCGTCATTACTAAAGGGTTCCTCCAACAGCATGGCAAGAAATACTTGGATACCTTTAGTCTAGTCACCAAACTAGTCACTGTTCAAACTATATAGTGTGTTGCATTATCAACTAATTGGTCCTTAGGACAGCTTAATGTAAATAAGGTCTTCTTGCATGGAACTCTCCAGGAAGAGGTTTAAATGCTTCAACCTCCTGGCTACACCCATCCCTAATTTCCTAATTATGTTTACAGGCTTCTTAAGTCCTTTTGCAACCTTAAACAAGCTCCACGAGATTGATACATGGAACTAACTGGTTTCTTTTTCAACTGTGACCTCCAGAAATCTTTGAAAAATGCTTCCCTCTTCATTTATAAAAAATGGTGTCACCTCTTATTTCATGGTTTTGCTGACGATATACTTCTAACTAAAAATGACAAATCATTTTTCGAACACTTTATCATAAATCTAAGTTTTTGATTCTCCATTAAGGATCTTGGTCTTTTACATCACTTTCTTGGAAGTTATTCCTACCACTAATGGTATCTTTCTATCTTAATACCATCACATACATGAACTTCTTACCCAAGAACATGGATAATGGAAAGGAAGTTATCACGCCTATCAGCTCCTTGGATCCCTTAAGTCACATCGACATTTCACCCTCTGTTAACACCAACTCCTTATCATCAGCTTGTTGGCTCTTTGTAGTACCTCCCTTTCACACGTCCTAGCATACACTTTGTTGTCAACAAACTCTCTCGGTTCATGAACACTCCAAAATAGTCTCATTAGCAGTCCTTTAAAAGGGTCCTTCACTATCTAAAGATGACCATTAATTATGGTTTATTCCTTTACCATGGCTCACCTCTTGATATTACCATATTCTTTGATTCTAGTTAAGTTGCAGCACTTTATAAAGGTTAATCAATTACTTCTTACGTTATTTTGTGGCAAAAATCTTTGTCTCATTCCTCTACCGACGCCAAGTAGAAGGCTCTCATCAAATCCACTGCAGAGATATCTTGGGTGAGAAACTTGTGAAACTAAACTTATAATTAGTATCAAGCAGCCACCTACACTAGTTTGTTAGAATACCGGAGCTACTTATCTTTGTGACAATCCATCTTACCACTCACGCATGAAACATGTTGCTCTATACTATCATTTATATGTGAAAATGTTCCTTAAAGGTTTTTTTATAATAACTCTATGGATCAACTAGCCAACATGCTTACCAAATGTAACACTCAAAATTTTCTCAAAAACAAAGGAAAAGCAAAGTACTAAGAAGAGAAAAGAAAAGGAGCACTAGTGGAGGGGGCCAAAGTGTAAAAAGTACAAAACCTTATTATTTTAATGTTTAAAAGGCATGGCCGCCCATGCCACTGCCTTTTACACCTTCTGCTTTTTCGACTGGAACAAGAAACAAGAAAGAAGAATAGAGTTTCTCTCGGTTATTCAAGAAGAAGAAGCTGCAAATTCATAGGTAGGTGTTCTTTGTCTTTTTGGTTCAATTTTGTTGGGTTTTCAACCTTAAAACCGATTTTTATGTGTTCTTTGTGCTTCGTTGTTTGTTTTGTTGTGTTTGTAGGTGTTTGGACTCGTTGTGCCCTCAAGTTCGGTGGAGTTTACTTGAAGGCTACATTAGATGAGTTCTAGATCCCCAGTTTTCTTGTTTTAAATGTATTTTAGGGCTGAGAATACATATAAAACGTTTTACAACTTACATGTATGCTAACCGTATGTATGTTTGTGAGTGGTTGGTTGTGTTGTATGGTTTTATGCTTATTTTAGGTGCCTTGTAAGTTAGTTATGGGTTGGGAACAATTTAGGATGATGATTTGGGTCTGGACAGTGTAAGTTTCGAACTAAGTATGCTCATGCGCTTGAAATTTGCTTAAAACGCGTAAGTCCCTTCTCATGCACCCAAATAGGGCTCATGCGCCTGGATTTTTGCCCATGCACCTAAGTGGTAGGCTCATACGTCTGATACTTAGCTAAAAAGACTAAGTTCCACCCCATGCGCCCCAATAGTGCCCATGCGCCCACTGCCTAAATGCCTAAGTGTACCTCATGCGCCAAATAGTATCCATGCGCCCAGAAAATTGCTCATTCACCTAAGTGTTAGTTCAGGCACCTAACTTTCCCATACGCCCAAGTACTCATGCACCTGCATAGTACTCAGGCACCTATATAGTGCTCATGCACCTAAAAGACTTAGAAAAATTTCTTAGATTTTGAGAAATAGAAATTTTAAGGTTTAAGCTCTGGGATGTTTTGATGGTTATATGTGTTGATGTTATGCATGATTATGGCCTGTTCTTATGTTCCATATTACGTATTATTATGTGACTTTACGTGGTGTGATTATGCTCGTATACGTAAAGTATTATCATAAATGAAGTAAAAGATCAATGATAATGAAAAGTGGAACATAACGAATGATTAAAAAGTCTTGCAAGCAAAGTTTTTAGAGAGGTTCACAACTCATTGAGAGTTGTTAGCTCAACTATGTGTTATATAACGTGCGATTTAACCCATGAGGGTTCACACACAGGAGGGTCAGTCTTTGTGGCTGATCGAGATGTGCGAAAACGGGATCCTTGTCGCTTGACCCCAAAAGGTGGTTGCTTCATGCACAATGAGGGCATAGCTTATGACAGGAACTGGATAGAAGTGAAAGATAATGAAAAAGTACGAAACGAACGAATACGTGCGATAATGGAAGAAAATAAGGTTATACCTTGATGTATGTACGATGAATGCTCATGAACGAAAGTAAAGGACGTATTTTAAGGAAAAGGATATTTTATTATAAACAAGGTACTTTAATGCTTTTAAAACTAAAACTCACTCAGCAACGCTGACTTTTTTGCATTTTTAGTTGGCAGGTAACAGTTGCTGAGGATGGCACACGGGAAAAGTTACTTAGCGGGCAAGACTGGCATCCATTCGTGCATGTTAATTATGTTGTTTTATAATGCAACTAAATGTTTCTTTTATTACTCCTATTATACATTGTTGTATTATTTGGCAACATTAAATATTAATGCAATGAATGGCTTTTGAAAATTTTAAATCCGCAACGATGTTTTACGATATGTATATGTTTTTATATAATTAATGCTATGATTGACCAACTGTGAGGTTTCCGGGAATGGGGCCTTACAAGTTGGTATCAAAGCCAAAGTTTAAGAGAAATGGGTAAATATTTTCAAAACCTAAACTTAAACTGAGAATGGGACCGAAGGGAGGGATGCCAGCCCAAGTAGCTACGTGCCATCAGGTATTTCTTTTCTTAAATGTTAACCGGTATTATATGCGTATGTTATCTGATTTATGTGCCCTTAGTAGATTTGAGTACTTATGTAGTCAGGAAAGGAAATGCTCGGGTATGAAGAGTAAAGTAAGTGGCTAATCACAACTGGCCACTGTAATTAGGGACTTACTATACTTGACATAAACTGAGCTATTATCTTGAATGACTGTGTTAGTGTTTAGAGGATGGATGGTGGTAGATCATCAAAGGCTTCATGAGGAGGAGCACGAGGTGGCCATGGTACTGGACCACGTGCCACAAGGAACAAGACCAAGACTGCTGAGACGGCTCCTGCTGAGCCCGAACTTCATCACCATGAGGGCGGTGATAAGAGTGCTAACTTGAGAGCCTCAGTAAAGGAGGCAGTGGTGGAGGAAGTACATCAGGTCATGCAGACGATCCTACCGTCTTTGGTGACCGAGGTCATTCGTGCGGTGAGGGAGGATGATAAGAAGGAGAGAGAGGAGGAGTGAAGGAAAACTACTGGGAGAAGAGGGGATGATAGAGATCATGGTGAAAGGGAGCAACTAGACGCTGAGATGGCGGCCTCCATTGATGAGGAGGAGGTGGTAGTGTGGGAGACTGCAAAGGGGTGCAATTATGGAGCATTCCAAAGATGCAAACCCTCGACTTTTGATGGCAATGGTAATGCTGCTGCTGCTCACCGCTAGGTGAGAGAAATGGAGGCGGTGTTGGAGATTAGAGAGTGTAGGGAGGACCAAAAGGTGAAGTTCGCCACTCACTCATTTGCAGAATTGAATTTATGTTGGCGGGACAATATTGTCCAAGCCGAGGGCAGCAAGGCCATCGGAAAGATGAGGTGGGAAGAACTGAAGAAGATGGTAATTGAGGAATTCTGTCCTCACCGAGAGCTCGACAAGATAGAGAGGGAGTTCCTGCAGTTAGAGGCGGGAACCATGACCCATCAACAATACACCACCAAGTTCAATGAGATGGCAAGACTGGTGCCGGATCAGGTGATGCTGGTGTAGAGAAGGATCAAGAGGTATATTCAGGGATTGCCGGCGGATATCCGCAGGCACATGATTGCCGCCCGACCGAGTACCTTTAGGTCGGTGGTGGATTTGGCAGGGAGGTTGTATGATGAGAGAGAGGTAGCCGTGGTTGAGGTGAGTACGAAGGGTGGTAGTGACATTGGACGTGGTGGTTTCACTCCAAATAACAAGAGGGAAAGGGTGGATGATCAAAGGGTGATGACACCAGGTGCGGGGGTGAAGAGGTATGGTAAATGTGAAAGGGAGCATACTGGAGAGTGTAAGTGGGGATTGAACGTCTGCTTCAAATGTGGGAAGCCCGGTCATATGGCAAAAGAGTGTGGGGTTGTAAGGTGTTATAACTATGGTGAAGAGGGCCATCTGAGTAGGGATTGCAAGAAGCCGAGGGCCGAAAATTCTGGGGCAAAGAAGAGGACAGAGAATGAAGGACAGAGGGCAAGCTCTAGAGCATTCACGATGACCCAGGAGGAGGCTAGAGTGGACCCTGATGTCATGTCAGGTATGTTCCTAGTAAACCAAACTTGTGCCTCTGTGTTACTTGATTCTAGTGCTAGTAGGAGTTTCATTTCTGCTGCTTTTTGTGCTAAGTTGCCTGCTAGTAGTAGAAATATTGATGAGCCATTTGAAGTAGAAACTGCTATTGGTAAGTCTACCAGAATTTCTGAGATGATAGAGGATTGTGACATAGAATTAGAAGGCCGTAGGTTCTCTGCTAAATTATTTGTGATGCCCCTAAGTGGATTTGATGTAGTTCTAGGGATGGATGTTAGCAGCCTATGAGGCAAATATTGTGTGTCACAAGAAAATGATCTGATTAACTGCGCCCGATGGAAGTTCAGTGACGGTCTCTGGTGATCGAGTGACTACGGTTCCTAAACTGATTTCGATGGTGGTGGCAGAGAAGTGCATGAAACGTGGATGTAGTGCCTACTTGGCTTACGTGAAGGATGTGGACACGTCAGTACCACAATTGTCTGATGTACCAGTTGTGTGTGACTTTTCGGACGTGTTCCCAGAAGATTTACCAGGTGTGCCATCGGACCGAGAGATTGAGTTTTAGATCGATTTGATACCTGGTGCTCAGCTCGTTGCTAAGGCACCGTATCGATTGGCTCCGTCTGAAATGAAGGAACTAATGGTTCAGCTGTAAGAGTTGCTGGACAATGGGTTCATCCGACCAAGCATCTCTCCCTAGGTGCTCCGGTCTTGTTTGTAAAGAAGAAGGACGGTAGTATGAGGAAGTGCATTGACTACCGAGAGTTAAACAAGTTGACGGTGTAGAACCGATATCCACTACCAAGAATCGACGACTTATTCGATCAGCTCCAAGGTGCCGGTCGGTTCTTAAGAATAGATCTTCGATCTGGCTACCATCAATTGAAGGTGAAGGAGCAAGATGTCCCTAAAACAACTTTTCGTACGCGTTATGGAAACTACGAGTTTTTCATTATGTCTTTTGGTCTAACTAACGTGCCAGCTGCCTTTATGGATTTGATAAACCAGGTGTGTCGGCCGATTTTGGATAAATCAGTTATTGTTTTTATCGATTATATCCTGATTTATTCGAAGAGCGAAGAAGAACATGTCGGCCACATACGCGTAGTATTGGAGACACTTAGAAGAGAGAAGATGTATGCTAAATTCTCTAAGTGCGCTTTCTGGTTGCGTGAAGTTCAATTTTTGGGTCACGTGGTAAATTCTGAAGGAATCATTATGGACCCGGCAAAGGTTGAGGCAGTGATGCAATGGAAGTCTCCAAAGACGCCATCTGAGATTCACAGTTTCTTAGGTTTGGCGGGCTACTACAGTAGATTTATCCAAGACTTTTCCAAGATAGCCTCACATTGACCAAGTTGATCTGCAAGGACGTAAGGTTTGTATGGGGTGTGGAAAAGGAGAATGCTTTTGAGGAGTTAAAGATGAGATTGACTCAAGCTCCTCTCTTGACGTTGCCTGAAGGGAACGAAGACTTAGTGGTCTATTCAGATGCTTCTTATTCGGGATTGGGTTGCATGCTAATATAGAGTGGAAGGGTAATAGCCTATGCGTCCCGTCAGTTGAAGATCCATGAGACCAGTTACCCCACTCATGACTTAGAGCTAGCAGCTGTGGTGATTCCTTTGAAGATTTCGAGGCATTACTTGTACGGGGCAAAGTGCACCATCTTCACGGAACACAAGAGCTTGAAGTATTTCTTTGAGCAAAAGGATCTTAATATGAGGCAGAGAAGGTGGTTAGAGTTGATCAAGGATTATGATTATAAGATCCATTATCATCCGGAAAAAGCCAACGTAGTGGCCGATGCCCTTAGCCAAAAGGAGAGACCCGAGCCAATCTAGGTGAAAGCTTATCTGTTGATTATGACATCCGATGTAATGACACAGGTCAAGGAGTTCCAAGATAAGGCGTTGAAAGAGGATCGCCTTAACTCTGAAAGGATGAGAGGTCTAGTCACGGAGTTGGGTGAAAATACTCACGGAGTTAGAACCCGTTTCGGGCGGATATGGATCCCTCTTTATGGAGAACTACGGGGGCGGATCATGGATGAAGCTCATAAGACTCGATACTCCATCCATCCTCGTGCTACCAAGATGTATCATGACATGAAGAAGGATTACTGGTGGCCGGGTAGTGGAGTATGTGGGTAAGTACCTTACTTGCTTGCAAGTGAAGGCAGAGCTTCAGAAGCCATATGGGAAGATCAAACCTTTGGATATACCCGAGTGTAAATGGGAGCACATCACCATGGACTTCATTACGAAGTTACCACATACGACAAGGGGGTACGATGCCATATGGGTGATAGTTAACCTCCTGACGAAGAGTGCTCACTTTTTTCCGATCCGCGAGACGTATTCATTTGAGTGGTTGGCGGATTTATTCATCAAGGAGATTGTAGCTCGTCATGGTGTACCGGTGTCTATTGTGTCGGACCGTGACACTCGGTTTACATCCAAGTTTTGGAAGATATTTCACGACGTGATGGGCAAGAGGCTACACATCAGTACGGCTTACCACCTCCAGACAGATGGCCAGTTTGAAAGGACGATCCAGACCATCGAGGATATGCTCCAAGCATGCGTGATCGACTTTGGAGGAAGTTGGGATGAACACTTACCATTAGCTGAATTCTCATACAATAGCAGTTATCTTGCCAGCATTGGTATGCCACCATATGAGATGCTATACGGTAAGAAGTGTAGAACACCTGTGTGTTAGGGTGACATCGGGAAGAAAGAGTTGGGAAGTATTGAGGTGATCGAGGCTACGACGGAGAAGTTAGAGAAAATGAAAGCCATTATGAAGGCGGCAAAAGATAGTCAAAAGTCGTATGCCGATAAAAGGCGTAGACCGATTGAGTTCAACGTGGGCGATTGAGTCATGTTGAAGGTCTCACCTTGGAAAGGAATCATCTGGTTTAGAAGGCAGGGTAAGCTGAGCCCGAGATACATAGGACCTTTTCGAATTATTGCACGAGTAGGAGAGGTGGCCTATCGATTAGAGCTACCCGATAAGTTAAGTGGAACTCATCCAAGATTCCATGTATCTCATTTGTGAAAATGCCTAGCTGATGAAGATATGATTATACCATTGGAGGACATTGAAGTGGATGAACGGCTCAACTATGTAGAGCAACCAGTGGCAATCTTTGACCGGAAAGAGAAGAGGCTACGAAATAGAGTGGTTCCACTGGTGCGAGTGCAGTGGAGGCACAGTAAGGGATCTGAGTCTACGTGGGAGATCGAAGAAGAAATGAGACAACATTACCCACAACTGTTTGAAGAATGACAAGTTTCGAGGGCGAAACCTCTATAAGGGAGGTGGACTTGTAACACCCGAAATTTTGTCAAAAACAAAGGAAAAGCAAAATATTAAGAGGAGAAAAGAAAAGGAGCACTAGTGGAGGGGGCCAAAGTGTAAAAAGTACAAAACCTTATTATTTTAATGTTTAAAAGGCATGGCCACCCATGCCACTACCTTTTACACCTTCTGCTTTTTCAACTGGAACAAGAAACAAGAAAGAAGAACAGAGTTTCTCTCGATTATTCAAGAAGAAGAAGCTGAAAATTCGTAGGTAGGTGTTCTTTGTGTTTTTGGTTCGGTTTTGTTGGGTTTTCAACCTTAAAACCGATTTTGTGCTTGGTTGTGTGTTTTGTTGTGCTTTTAGGTGTTTGGACTCGTTGTGCTCTCAAGTTCGGTGGAGTTTTACTTGAAGGCTGCATTAGGTGAGTTCTAGATCCTCGGTTTTCTTGTTTTAAACGTATTTTTGGGGCTGAAAATGCATATACAACGTTTTACAACTTATATGTATGTTAATCGTATGTATGTTTGTGTATGGTTGGTTGTGTTGTATGGTTTTTATTCTTATTTTAGGTGCCTTGTAAGTTAGTTATAGGTTGAGAACCATTTAGGATGATGATTTGGGTCTGGATAGTGTAAGTTCGAACTAAGTACGCTCATGCGCCTGAAATTTGCTTAAAACGCCTAAGTCCCTTCTCATGCGCCAAATAGGGCTCATGCACCTGGATTTTTGCCCATGCGCCTGATACTTAGCCAAAAAGACTAAGTTTCACCCCATGCGCCCCAATAGTTTGAATGCGCCCACTGCCCAAATGCCTAAGTGTACCTTATGCGCCAAATAGTATCCGTGTGCCCAGAAAATTGCTCATACGCCTAACTTTCCGATGCGCCCAAGTACTCATGTGCTTGCATAGTACTCAGGTGCCTACATAGTGCTCATGCGCCTAAAAGACTTAGAAAAATTTCTGAGATTTTGATAAATAGAAATTTTAAGGGATGTTTTGATGGTTATATGTGTTGATGTTATGCATGATTATGGCCTGTTTTATGTTCCATTTTACGTATTATTATGTTACTTTACTTGGTGTGATTATGCTCATATACGTAAAGTATTATCATAAATGAAGTGAAAGATTAATGATAATGAAAAATGGAACATAAAGAATGAATGAAAAGTCTTGAAAGCAAAATTTTTAGAGAGGTTCACAACTCATTGAGAGTTGTTAGCTCAACTGTGTGTTATATAACGTGCGATTTAACCCATGAGGGTTCATACATAGGAGGGTCAGTCTTTGTGACTGATCGAGACGTGCAAAAACGGGATCCTTGTCGCTTGACCCCAAAAGGTGCTTGCTTCATGCACAATGATGGGGCATAGCTTATGACAAGATCTGGATAGAAGTGAAAGATAATGAAAAAGTACGAAACGAATGAATACATGTGATAATGGAAGATAATAAGGTTATACCTTGATGTATGTACGATGAATGCTCATGAACGAAAGTAAAGGACCTATTTTAAGGAAAATGATATTTTATTATAAACAAGGTACTTTAATGCTTTTAAAACTAGAACTCACTCAGCAACGCTGACTTTTATGCATATTCAGTTGGCATGTAACAGTTGTTGAGGATGGCACACGGGAAAAGTTACTTGGCGGGCAAGACTGGTATCCATTCGTGCATGTTAATTATGTTGTTTTTATAATGCAACTAAACGTTTCTTTTGTAACTTCTATTATACATTGTTGTATTATTTGGCAACATTAAATATTAATGCAATTAATGGCTTTTGAAAATTTTAAATCCGCTGCGATGTTTTACGATATATATATGTTTTTATATAATTAATGCTATGATTGACCAACTGTGATGTTTCCGGGAACGGGGCCTTACACCAAACCTCTTGTAGGACCGGTTAAGGGACGGTCAATACAATCAATTTCAGAATAAGGAGAGTGTTAGAACACTTAACAGATCAAATGGGGAACAAAGTTTATGTAAATGATCTAAGAACACAAGTAAACAATAAGACAGAACTAAGAACAAGAACAAGATAAGTATGGTTTTCTAGAATGCTATATAATGCTCTCAAGTTCTTTTACAAGTGTTACAAAGCATAAAAAGAAATACAAGGACCTGAGATACTTTTACTACATCCTACAGCCAGCCATATTTTGAAGGCCAGCTGGAAACACTAATCTAGATAACAAGATCAATGTAAAGTCAAAAGGCAGATTCCCTTTTGACTAGGACTATGACATGCCATAGCTCACAACCTAATATATTATAAAAGGATAAAAGGTACAAAGTAGGAAGTTACAGACTCAAGAGCATCATCTATAGTTTACTAAAGCATGGACCTTTTCACCAACTTGTATTTGTTAGTGAGTCATCAGAGTTGCAGCGGAAAGTAAGTCAGCTTCATGAAAAAAGTAGATCAGAAAGCATGTCCTCTTTGTCTTCGGAAGAAATTAGTCTTCACTTCATTGGCTTCGGAAGACTTTGTCTTTGAAACTTCGGAAGACTCATCTTTGGCTTCAAAAGATTTGGTCTTTGGCTTTGGAAGATTTTACATTAGAATAATTTCGGTGATGAGTGTAAAACTTCCAAAGTAACTTCTACCTTGTACATTTGTGTATGCATACAGGAAGCTCATTGGTTGTTTTGGCTTCTTTGGTTGCATCAGCCTTCTAATATAACCTTACAAACTCCCCTAGGATGATGCTACCAAAACAGAGAAGTTATTTAGATGTTGACAGTCCTCATTAGGATTAAGACCATACTTTCTTCATCATCTGGTCAGGATCCCTCAGACTCTTATAATATCTTCTCATGTCATGGAGATCATGTAGAGGAAGATCAAGCATGTCTTGCCAGAAATAGACATCTTGACCTCCTTGATCTCTGTTGACATACCACCTATTTGGATTAGCAGTAAATGTCAAGGACAAGATGGGTCTTCCAGTTGCAAAAGGTTCTACTTGAGTTGGAGTTGGCTGAGCTGCCTCTTCTTGCACTACCTCAGGTTGCTCTAACTCATCCTGAGGTGTAGAGGTGGTTGCCTTGGTCTTCTTCTTGGAAACACTCTTCATGGACATCCTTTCCTCCTTTTTGAAGTCTTTAACTAGGAGATTGGTCTTCAGCACCAGGTTGTTCTACCATGTCTCTTTCAGTTGGGTTCTCTTCTCTCACAGGTTCAGAAGGAGAGTGAAGAGGACCCTTCTGTGGATCAAAAGATGAAGTTGGCTGAGACACAGCTCTAGGTCCAGGTTGTGTTGTCTCAGGGGGTTCAACCTTTACCTCTAATTCAGGTTGAGCTGGACTTGGTGGAGAATGCAAGTCAACAAGCTCTCCTTTTTAATCTTCTGCTTGATCACTCTGATATGCTATCCATAGTGGATAGAGTCATTGGACCAAGCCTCCTTTTGAAGAATCATACAGCTTTAAGAAGCTTATCATCCTTTGTCTGAAGAAGCTTCTTTAGCTCTTTTGGATGATGGCTCTTGACTTCCAGCTTCTTCTTTAGTTTTCTCTTAGCAGCTTTTTCTTCCTTGATGACTTGTTGCTCCAGCTTCTTGAGATACTCAAATTCAACATACTATATGATAAGGGAGAAAGCAGATGCAGATGTGATAGAGTCCTGTGGCACTCAGGTAGTTGATCATGTTCAGTCTATAGCTTCCTTGTCTGCCTGAGTTTATGCAGTTGCCATAACCTTTGTCTCAGGACTTTCTTGAACTGGGGAGAGGGTAGGAGCATGATTGTAGAGCCTTTTCTGTCTCCTTTCTTCCATGTTTTTGAGGAGCAATGTGGCATTCTCTGCCTCCTTTCTCTCCTTGGACAACTCCTGTCAGCTAGTTCAATAGTTCATCTAAGGGGAGAGAGAGTAGTTCATCCACATGTAGTTTCGGTCTTCAAGTAGTTTATCCCGACTGCCCTCAAACTCATCATCCTAAGTATTTGGCCTGGAGGCAGCCCTGATGACAGCTTCCATGAAGCATGGAGACCCTCTTGAACTTTCTCCCCTTAGCTTGTCTTCCTCTCTCTTTCCCCTCCTCAATCTCCTCAGAAGATAGTTTCCTTTTCCCTTGTCACTCATAGGCCTTGGTGACTCAGGGTGGAGAGAGTTGGCCTTCATTGCTTGATTCAGAAGTCAAGCTCTGGCCAGAGATGGTTGTGAAGCACTTTCACCAGTTGGTGCCTCACTGAGGGTAATGGGTGCTGAAGAAGTTATTGTCTCAAGGTTCACATATTCAACCTCTGGCCCTTCAGTCAAGGCTTCCCTTTTGAAGCTAATCTTAGGGTCCACCTCAACATCTAGCTGACCAAAAGTCTTACCTTCTAACCTTCGTCTTTATAGTCTTGACCTTAGCTTGAATTCTCTAGCACCCTTTATTCAATCCTATCTGCTAATCTCAATGTCTGTTTTGACTTGGATTGGCAAGTGGAAGATCAATCAGATGGATGTGCTCATAGAAGCTCAGGTTGAAAAAGTTGAAAATTTCCTGTTGACCCTGAGATCTCGAGATGAATAGAGCTGTTGTATCAGTGTCATACCTCCATCCTATGATTGGATTCTTAAAGTAAGGAGATGGGGTAGGTATAGCTCTAGAAGTACCCTCCTCAAACAAACTTTGTATGAGTGAGTCCACATCCATGTAGACTTGAGCAAGTGAGTCCACATTCATGTAGACTTGAGAAAGTTACTGAGTATGGACCATTTGAAGTGAGGGTGGTGAATCCTCCAAGTCCATACTCTATGAAGAACTCCAAGTTCTGTGATTATTTGGACTTTCTCCCCCTTTGGTAGCATCACCTTGTATAAGTGAGCTTGGGGTTGGGTCTTTCACATCCATAGGTTCTTGTGGACCTGGTTGAGTTCTCCTGATTGGTCTCTCAGCTAATTTACCAATGAGATCGATGATCTCAAGTTGCTGGTCATTGACCCTCCTTTGTAAGACAGTCACCTGAGATTCCAGGTGACTTATCTTTGAGACTAAATAGGTGCATGTTTTTGTCTATTTTGTACCTTTAGTTTCAGACTCCCCTCATCTTCATCAAAAGAATCATGGGGGATAAGAGAATAGGACCAAGGTCTTCTTCCTTATCACCAACACTTTGTTCTTGGCTGCTGGATTTCCCCTGCATCATGACAGCTTCAAGTGAAGTGTCAATGTGCTGGGTTGCCATGGTTGAGGTCTTAATGATGTAATCACTTGCTGAAGTGAGAGCCTCTTCCATATGGACCTCCTAAATAGGTTTAGGGAGATCCACCTCAGTAGTAGGCGGATGATGTGGGCTAGACATAGGAGAAACATCAGTACTCGTCTCTCCTTGAGCGGGGTGGAGAAGAGAGAGTCATGATACTCACTGAAAGGCCATGTCTTCATCATCATAGAATTCAAGGTTTGGGATTGGTAGGTTTAGATCAAGAGGCTGGGGATGGTAACTATCCCTTGAAGGTTGTTAACTAGAGTTTTAAGACTTTGAGTGAAGGCTTAAGGATGTGGGGGTTATGAGCTTATCACACTGAGCATGAGGAACCTCAGCACTGATCATTGGTAAGATGGGAGTGGTTTGCTCTTAAGGAGAAGTGGGAGCTCCAGTGTCCACTTCCTCCTGTATGGGTGATGATATAGGGGCCTGCATAAACTGAGTAGAATTTGTAGGGGTTCGTTTTGATTTTCTTTGGTAGGTGATGGTTATTTTTGGTTGTATTGGTCGTTGAGAAGTAGAAGGTGTAGGTTCACACTAGGTGGTGCTGCTAGGTTGTCACCTTGAGCAATGAGCTCTAACATTTTTGGGACAAAGGCTGTTTCTACCCTGAGAAGCCAACAGTTGGATTTCTTATAGTCTTGAAGATGCTGGGCATCATCTGTCCCAATTTTAGAACATTACATGTTCCCCTCAACTGAGAGCCCAGTTCACAGTTAAGAATGTGCTAGACATATCTAGGGAACATGTAATATCGGAGTCTAAGTTTGCAAGTAAATTAGTAGAGACAAATTATGAATACCTGAACTTGACCTCTTGAACCATCCCATGGACTATAAACGAAAGAACCTCAGGAATCTGGTCCCATCCTCCATGTTTGTTGGATAAACTGTGGATAACCACATAGAGGAGGTACTTCCATTGAGAGGAGACCTTTCCCTTTCTAAAGGTTCTGACTAAGAAGTCACATTCATAGCCCATCTGCTAAAAGGACTAGTTTACAACAGATTTTGGAAAGGACAATCACCATTTACATTATCCAGCTGAAGGTGAGTGTTTATGGTGGCTGGAGTGATGAAGATTATCCTCCCCTGTACTGTGGCAAATAGTGCCTTCTCCCCATCCATGGTGAGCTCTTGGTAGGTCCTCCAAAATTCCAAAATCTGATCCTCATAGAGTGGAGGATCAATGGTGAGGGAGGTGAAGTAGTTTGACAAAGAAAGAAAATAGCAAACCTTTGAGAAACCAAGATCTTTCTCAGAGCCTAACAGAGCAACTTGGTTATGTTGCCTGTGAAGATGCATGAAGAAATCAGGTTGGTTTTTATGATGAAGGTTGGCCATTTTGAAGTAGCTTTGTTGTGAAGGAAGATAAGAACAAGGGCGGTTTATGGGTGAATTTAGGTTAGAGAACTTTCAGATGAAGAAGATAGTGAAAAGAGGGGGAACCGTTGAGAGAATATATATGAAATGGATTTGAGACAAAGTTAATGCAAAAGAATAAACATTGAAATCCGAATGTTGGTCTCACCTCTGAAAAAGTGCCCAAAAAGGTAGTTTTCTTGGAAGTCAAAAATCTTCAGAAGGTAACTTTATCTTCGAAAGTTTTAAGAAAAAGCTTCCGATGCCAAGAAGGTAATTTTGTCTGCGGAAGTTTTAAGAAAAAGCTTCCGAAGCCAAGAAGGTAATTTTGTCTTCGAAAGTTTTAAGAAAAAACTTCCGAAAAAAAAAAAAAAATTTTGGCTTCGGAAGATATTCCTAAGGTTTGTGAAAATTTTGCTTCGGAAGAAAAATACTTAGAGAATTTTCACTTTTGAGACATGTTTGGTTTCGGAAGAGATTAAGACTTGGAATTTTATTCTAAAGTGAATAAATATTCCGAGACTTAATTGCTTTCGGAAGAAAATTCTTCTTCAAATACATTTAAGTACTTAAGAGCATATTTAAGAATCGAAAGATATCTCAGAATTTCTTCCAAATGTAAATTTTTTATAAGTAGTTATTTGACTTGAAGACATAATTTTCTTCCGAAGACAACTTGAAATCTTCCGAAAGAAAATATGTTTGGAAAAATTTTCAAATATCTAAGGAATATCATTTTAAAGATTTTCTTCCAAAATAAACTAGGCTTATGAATGTGATAAAATAGACAACTTAGGACACACAAATTTTTTTTAGAAATAAAGTTGATTTAAGTTTAAGAAAATCTACTCAAAGTTAATCATCCCAATTGCTGATACAAGATATTTGAATCTCTGTTCATCAAAAGCTTTACTGAATAGATCCGCATATTGTTCATTTATGTTAACTTTGACTAGTTTAATTAATCACTTTTCAAAATTATCTCTAATCAAATGATACCTGATGTTGATGTGTTTTGTCCTTGAGTGCTGCACAGGATTCTCTGTAATAGAGATAACACTATTGTTGTCTATGTGGTCACCCCATATAGAAAGCACACTTGACATCAGGTTGGTAGACCTTGAAATCCTTGGATAGAGAAAAAGCAAAGAATATTCTTACAGCTTCGAGTCTTGCTATAGGAGCGAAGGCATATGCGTAGTCAAATCCCACTTCTTGTGTGTATCCTTGAACAACTAGTTTGGCCTTGTTCTTGATGACAAGTCTTCTATCATCCTTCTTGTTTCTAAAAACCCACTTGGTTCCTACGGTAGTCTTCCCTTAAGGAAGAGGACATAGGTTCCAAACCTTTTGTCTTTTGAATTGAAGCAGATCCTCTTGTATTGCTTCAACCCAACTTCCATCCTTCAAAGCCTCATCAATTTTCTTTGGCTCTATCTGGGACATGAAGCAAGAGTATAGACAAACATTTTTGTCATGGGTTTGTCCTCTTGTTCTCACCCCTTGAGGTAATGTAACCTCCAACATCTCCTCCAAAAGCAATTGGCCCTCTATCAACTTTCCCAAAATTTTAAAGGAGCCATTGCCTATCATGTGCCTGGAAAACTCACTATCAATGATCCATACATTCCTATTGGTCTTTAGCTGTTCCTGCATAAAAGGACACTTTTAGTTACATTTGGAAACCCAAGCCTCATTGGTCTTGGGCTTATCAAAGTGATTTGAAGGAAATGTAATAGTAACTGATCCTATGTTCAAGTTTTGAGGATCATCAGCTGTTGTAGATAAAGAACTTTCAGTCACTTGGTCTTCCTTAACTTCCACACCATCTTTGGAAGATTAGACTTGACCCTCAATACTTTGGAAGTTTTGACAACTTTGGAAGTTTTAACAACTTCAGAAGTTTTGGAGACTGGACCTTGGGAAGATCTTGCTTCCGAAAGAAAAAATTTTTCCTTCCGAAGTTAGTTTTTCTTTCTTCTTCTTAGAAGTTTTCTCTTTGATTATGTGAATAGTACTTTTAGGATTGTAGAAGCAATCCTTAGCAAGATGAGAAGTACTACCACATATGATGCAATCTATTTGCTTCCTTCTGATAGTCTTCTTTTGAGAGAAAGACTGAACTTGATCACTTTCCACCTCCATCTTCATCTTCACAGATGATGCAACAAGCTACTTAGGGTGAGGCTTGCTCTTGAAACTGGATGGTTCAGGCTATGTAGCAGTGGTACATAGCTGATCAGCCTTCTTCTTTTTGCTGGAATGAGTTGGACATGAACTAGAAATCCTGGTACTAGAGCTCATAGTTGAGTCTTCAGCCTTCACCACTTCAAATCCTATAGAGATAAACACTTCTTTCTGCTTAGAGTTGAAAGTGGCCTTGATCTCTTCAGCCTTCTTTGATTTCCTTTTGGCTTTCCTTATCAAGTTCTTCCTCTTAGACTTGGTCATCCCAGATTCTTTTCTCTCCCTAGGAGAATATATTTAGGATGATCTTCTTCACTCTTCCCAAAATCATCCTTCACTATCTCCTCTTCATCCTCTTCATCTATGGGGTCTATGAGGGGAAGCTCATCTTCATAAGTTCCACACCTTGGAGATCTTACAGACAATAAAGTATGTATAGGAGCTATCCCAATAGATTCCAGTCCCTGCTTATTCTGATAACAAAGTTTTGCATGCAAGGATGAGGATATCATGTTCTTGAAGGTCTCTTCTTCAAGAATATATTTTTCTACCTTGGCTTTGCTGATCACAAGCTCAGCCTGGCATTCAGTTAACTTAGTGATGAGATCTTTTATCTAAATCATGTAGTTGGTATGTTCATGCTTAAGAGTTGAAATGGTTTTCTTTAAATCTTCTATTTAAGTTTGTAATCATTTTTAGTTCTTTTGAAATTAGCTTTTAAAATATTTAAGGACTTAATATCAGATCTCATCTCTAAGTTATAGGACTTATATTTGTTAACCTTTAGCAATACATTCAGGTGTACAAAGATGTTCCAATACATTGGCTTCTTCATGATCTGCAATCAGTGCTTGGTTTGGAGATGCATCCTCAAGCTGAAAGCTCCAGTCAAAGTTTCCTTCTTCACACAACAACTACAGCTTGCTGCTTGGGCTTCATATTCTGGAGAGCTCCGTTAGTGTAGTTTGGTATGGTTTGTGCTTGGCCACCACGTGTTCTTGCTGCCTTGCACTCTCTAGCAAAGTGTCCTATTTAGTTACAGTTGTAACACTTCACTTTGCTTTGTCCAGTCCAAACTTTCCACTGGTTACATTGCTAGGAAACTTCCTCCCTGTCCTCTTGTAAAACTTCTTGGCTCTGTGAGTGATAAGTGCTATCTACTGGACTATTTCCATGTACTCCAGATCATCTGGATGGATATAGTCCAGGTCTTTAAGGGTAAAGAGAAAGTTGTCTGTGCTTTCATCAGTAGACATAAAGGCTTGTGAAGAGCTTGTCTCTTAGAATGGGCTTCCTTGGGTGTAGCTCTCTCTTGGTTTCTCCAGGAAGGTGATAAAAGGACCCTTTTATTAGTTGCCAGGGTAGCATATGAGATGATGCTGTGGTTCTCTGCAATCCCTTTTAACCACATGAAGGGCTAAACTCTGCTGATTGTTGGAGTTACCAGATGGATTTTGCATGTTTATCTCCATCTGGTAGCCATAGAGGATACCATACAACTTAGTGTGAGTAAGGGGCTTGAGGTTCTAAGTCTCTTAATGACCACACAATAGTGTGTCCATTGTCTGGGAAGAGAGGACATGAACTTCCTCACAATGTCCCTGTTCTCAAGAGTTACTCCAACATCCATTAGAGTATCCACAATCTCAACATACCTGAAGTATTGTTGAGTCATGGTTTCACCTGCCTTAAAGGTGAAGTTCTCAAACTACTACTTTAAGAGGTTCTTCGTTCTCTTTTGCTTCATTTGACCCCTCATACATAAGCTTCAGTGCATCCTATAGCTGCTTGACAGTCTTGCACTTCTTGAAGCCTATGTAGATAGAGTTTGGAAGAGCAGTTTGGAGGGAGGTCATGGCCTTCTGATCTATGTTTATCTTCTTCCAGTCTTCTTCAGAATACTCAGCCACTTCCTTTGGTATCATACCACTAGCAGCAGCAGCTGAAGAGGTGGATGGTATATGAGGTCCAGAGACAATAGATCCCCACATCCTGGAGTCTTGAGACTTGATGAAGCCTTCCATTCTTTGGCACCATGTATCAAAGTCATCAGGAGTGAACAGTGGAGACTTTGTCATAGTACCGGTTTCCATATCAGCCTTTATGATAGCTACCATTTGAGTTGTTAAGTGTTTTGTGAAACTGAAGGGATTTAAGATGGCGAGATCTTACAATCAAGAGCGTGGAAAAGCTATGATACCAATTGTAGGACCGGTAAAGGGATGGTCAATACAATCATCGGTTTCACAATGAGGAGAGTGTTAGAACACTTAACAGATCAATCGGGAACCGGGTTTATGTAAATGATGCTAAGAACACAAGTAAAAATTGAGACAGAACTAAGAATAAGAACAAGATAATTATGGTTTGCAAGAATACTGTATATCTCAAGTTCTTTTACAAGTGTTTCAAAGCATAAAAAGAAATTCAATGACCTGGGATACTTTATACTACATCCTACAGCCGACCATACTTTGAAGGCCAGCTGGAAACTCTAATCTAGACAACAAGATCAATGTAAAGTCAAAAGGCAGATTGCCTTTTGACTAGTGACTATGACATGCCATAGCTCACATCCTAATATATATAAAAAGGATAAAAAGTACAAAGTAGAAAGTTATAGACACAAGACCATAATCTACAGTTTACTAAAGTATGGACCTTTTCACCAACTTGTATAAGTTTGTGAGTCATCAGAGTTGTAGCGGATATTAAGTCAGCTTTATGAAAAAGTAGATCAGAGAAAGTATGTCCTCTCTGCCTTCGGAAGAAATCAGTCTTCACTTCATTTGCTTCGGAAGACTTTGTCTTTAAAGCTTCGAAAGACTTCATCTTTGGCTTCGGAAGATTTGGTCTTTGGCTTCGGAAGATTTTACACTTAGAATAATTTCTGTGATGAGTGTAAAACTTCCGAAGTAACTTCTATCTTCTACATAAGTGCATGCATGCAGGAAGCTCCTTGGTTGTTTTGACTTTTTTGGTTGCATCAGCCTTCTAATATAACCTTACACCTCTCAGTTGGGCTCCTTTTTTACATATTCGCTTCAAGATTGGAATCTTCATCCCGCGCGAGGGTATTAAGAATAAGTGTTGACTAAGAAGTTGTTATTTAAAAATATTATTTGAATTAATGTATGCTTATCACATTCCTCAATCATATATATAATATCTAAAGTAGTTAGAGATATTCAATGTATATTTCCTCGAGTTACTCAACTCATTGGGATATATATAGTTTGCATTATCAATGAATATACAAGTTTTACACCAAATTAGTTTTGTGACTATAATGCATAGGTCAAACACCATCAATAATATAACGTTAGGTCAAAACTAATCCATTCACATCTAATATTCGAAAATGTGATTTCCATAAATATAACAACTTATGTTTAGACTGTTGGGGGGAATATTTGGTTGACTATGTGAGGCACTATGACCCACGGTAAGGTATCATATGATGCTTATTTCATAATGATAAAACCATTAAAGTCAGATCTGGACTCAACTTTCTTGTGTGGGGGAGAAGACATTATCAAAAAATATTGGTTAGATTTTTCTCTCACCAGTTTTAATTTTGCAGGTATAAGAAGTTACTTTGAGATTATCGGTTAAGATTTGATCTAAACATGACTTCTAGTAAATTTACCATTAGATGTGTTAATGATAAAAAAAAAATTAGAATGCGCCTAAAAGTATCAAGTGACCAAATCTAGGTGCATCAGCTGTATATTTGTATGCATGGTTAGATGGATTGATCCTGGATGCGTTTATGTATGGATTCACATACTATGAGGCATGCACACTACAACACAAGTGAGTACCACTGACGAACACTTCCATTAGTATTCCCTACGTAAATTTGTTATCCAGGAGAGGTGATACTCCATTAGAAATATGATCGTGTGTAATGCTATTTTCGACATATAATACTCCATTAGAAATATGATCGTGTGTAATCCGATTTTTGACAAACTGCTAATGAATTTTTTCCTTGGGTAATCCTCATTTTTCTAGTAGTAGCATGCATGCATGTGCATGCAGATGTGTATGTATGTATGTATTTGCAATATGTGCATCTCATCATATGGTACATGATTAATAGGTTATTTTATCATTTTTCCATTTATCTTTAATATATTTTAAAACATATAACTTTATTTTGAGGTCACAAGAATCCATCAACTTGTTATGAGCATTTTACTTTTATTTTGTTTTATCCATGTGTATGAAATAACTAGAATGGGCATCTTCTTTAAGTGATCCCTAGTAGGATAAGTTCAGCTTTAGTTATATCCTGATGATAACATATAAAAAGTTTTCTAGCATGTGATACCCAATCTTTGTCATGAGGTATATGTTGGGTCAAATGTGTTAAGACTTATAATAATAAAACCAATATAAGACTAATTATATTTTAATTTTATAGCTTTTGATAACTAATTCACATTAATTTTGATATTTAATTATAAATTGTTTTTAGCTTAAATTTTTCTGCAAACAACAGTTTGTTATTGTTATTATTATTATGAGTGAGGTTATTTACAAAGTGTATTTTTCCTAAAAAGTGTGAGAAGATACAATGAGGCTAAAAAAGTCACAAAAAATTATATCTCGCAATCGAAATCGAATTTCAAAAAGTACTTCGGAGTCTATGTTCCTCTCGTCGTCCTCTTTCAGAAAAAAATTAAAAATAAATAAAAAAATTTCATTGTGACTTTTATGACACAATGACGTCATTGTGTCTTTCATAATGACACAATGACGTCATTGTGTTTTTCATAATGACACAATGACGTCATTGTGTCTTTCATAATGACACAATGACGTCATTGTGTCTTTCATAATGACACAATGACGTCATTGTGTCTTTCATAATGACACAATAACGTCATTGTGTCTTTCATAAATAACAAAAAAAAAAGTTAATTTTTTTTATTTTTTTATTTGTTTTCTTAGTGAGGACGGCTAGGGGAACAAAAGCTCGGAATTATTTTTTTGAAATTCGATTTAGATTGTGAGATATAATTTAATTTTTGAATTTTTTTGACTCATTGTGTCTTCTCACGCTTTATAGCGAAAATACACTTTGTATTTAAATTTTTTTTTTATTATTTTAGATGACGTTGATATATTAAAGCTATACTCGTTTAGATATTTTAAAGGGTGCGAAAATTTCTATCATATCCAAGTTGACTCTTGTTTGTGTCGTCTAAAAAGGCCTGGATTTTTCATTATTTATGCTATATGTCTATCAGTCTAATTCTTTGGCATTACGCTTCGTTTTTTCTAGCTAAGGGTGGAGGCAAGAAAAATTATTTTATGATTTTAGAATTTCATATAAACAAATTATAAAACACTTACTGTATAAAAAAATATGATCTAATTTGTAATTATTTAACTTAACCCTTAATTCTTCTAGATCAGATAAGTGACTCACTTTTTAAAGACCCATGATAAACAAATTAGCACATTTACCATCAGCCGACCCATTATTTAACCAAATACCCCTTTTAAACACTTAAAAAGTTTAACCTAATTAATAAATAAATTACGTAAATGGTTCGATTGGTTTGACATAATGCAAGTTTGTTCCCCGTGTTTTGAAAATTACAAACTTAATTTAAAGATTTGTCCGATGGTTGCAAACTTAGTCACCACCGTTAATGTCCATTGTTTTTTAAGGATGTGGGGACTATATTTGCAATATGATCAAACCATAAGAACCATTTAGATGCAACTTTCTCTAAAATTAAAAAAAATTGAAAAATCAAACTAAAAATCAGATGCAAGTTTAAAAAACCAAAGAAAGGATTAAATTTCAAATTCGTTTTTAAAAATTAATATTTAAATAAAAGTAAAAAATAACATTAATTAAAAGTTGTAGAAAAAAATTTAATTTAAAGTAAAGATTAAGAAAACCAAATTAAACTAAAAAACTGAATTAAAGTTAAACAGAAGAATAAAAATAAAGAAACTTAAAAAATGATAAAACAAATGAATATTATTACGTTTAAATATTTATCGCTTCATTTTTGAATTCTGTTAACTCATTTTAAAAATTTTAACCTTTATTTAATTTTTACTAAAAATATATATGATTTCTAATCTTTTTATTTGATTTTTTATACTTTTATTTGATTTTTTGATTTGAGGTTTTTATTGTGGAGAAAATTGCACAAACGGTCCTGTGATTTAATCATATTTTACGTTTAGTCTTACATCGTTAAAAACTAATAAACACTAACAGTGTAGATTAAATTTGCAACCATCTAACAAATTTTTGAACTAATTTTGCAATTTTTAAAACCTAGTGATCAAACTTGTAATATGATCAGATCACATGGATCATTTATTCAATTCACTCTAATAACTATTATTTATAGGGGTGATACGGAAATTAAGAAAGCTAAGAGACGATCATCCACTCCACGTCTTTAATACTTGCTTCACCCACTGCGTGCATGAGGAAACAGTATCTCTGCGTCGGAGTAAACACTTCTTAGTCAGCCAATCCTTAGATCTCAATCTATGTGTTTTTAAATCTTTTGATTTGCTTGATAACATATTTTAGTCTTCAAATAATTAAAAAATTGTGTTCAATAATTCATAAAGACTTGTTTACTATGACATCCACATAAAGTGTACGGATCCTAATTTCATTATGGATCGATCTTGTGTATAAAACGCAGAATGAAATCAAATATGGATTCACAATTATAACAAGAACAACACGAACAAGCAATTATAAATATACAACTTTGTATATTGCTCTCTGAAATGTATTACATTAGTTTTGTGTTTTCAGGATTCTAACAGAATAAACTAAGCAACATATATATACTAAAACCAAAAAAGTCTCGTGCGAGAACTAGCTGCTAGCGCGGATCAAAGTTCTCGCGACTTGATCTTCAAAATCTTCGTTTAGATTTTCTGATCCTTTAGGTTCAATCCCTACAATCTCCCCCTAGGTTTGGTGAATCAAATCTTCAAAAGTTTACATCTGCAACCTTGTAACTGCCCCCATAAGCGTACATCTTGTTATTCAGTGCCTTCGTAATCATCCAACCTAATTGAGCTACTATGAAATGAACATATTTATCAGCTTCAATCGGACAAGTTTGAGGTCTTATGAAATATTCTCTTCCAAACTTGATCAAGTCAACAGGGTCGATGATATGGTATTATTTATCAACACAATCGATAACAGCATACCCAGTAGTCTTTTCACAACCCTACCACATTAGTTTTGACAAACTGTTAATTGGTATAGGGCAATGTATTGGAATCTTTCTAGCATATCTGGGATGATTGTACACTCTAATCTTCATTGGCTTGTTAGTATTTGGATCTATGAGTGCTCATCTTCAATGACTTTCGGTTTGGCTGTTTTGAAGTTGGATTTGCTTTGACGCCAAATCATGTTCCTAATTCAATTGGCCATTCCATAATTGCTCGGGTTAATAAATAGAATACGACCCATCGTATAAAGATCAGACGCTCTCAAAGTATGAAAATTATGCTCTTCTTGGTAATACTTTATAGCTCCACCGCATCTTTTCAAGACATACATCTTCTTTTCACCATCGTACGCCCAACTCATAATAGGCTCTAAATTTCCATACCGTGTGAACGGTTTGGAATGTCTAAGTATATGTACATAATCAGGATGTAAAGCAATCTTTCCTATCATGTTATCAGTCTCAAAAGTTTGTTGCTCGACTCCAGAATCAGTAGCAATCTCCCCATCTCCTCAATCTGATTCCTCAGCCAATATTTGTTGCTGAAAAATAAAACTCCTTTTCATACATCTCCTCAATAGTTTGGTTTAATGGTATGTAATCCTCTTGATGATCAGGCCTTGGTCTGGAGACATTGTTAGAACAGGATGCACAAGAATGACCCGTTGTTGATCCCATATCACCTCCTTGATCGTCATCACCATCATCTTTCTTCTTACCTTTATCATCCTTACCATCATCAGCACCATCATCATCATTATCATCATCATCATCGTCATCATCATCATCATCTTTATCATCATCATCATCATCACTAAACTCATAATCAACTTTGTCTAACCCATCATCATCATCTTCAAGCTCAATACATTATACAACAAGTTCAAGCTCCATAATCACTTCCCCGATATTCTAAACCATAGGTTGATACTCAATAACCTTTTCATTTGAAGTCATATTTGGTTCTTGATTAACATCAATAGTCTCTGTTGCTTGATTAGTAACAACAGGATCAACACTAGGATTTGGACCCGTAAACTGTTGTCCACTAGATTCTCCAACTTTAGTAGATCTACTCTGACTTGGCTGATTAGATGTATGTGAAAATCCGGACGTAAGGTCTCTAACGTTGTTCTCTAAGATCTTAACATAGCTGAATATAAATTATTACTGATGTTCAAGACTCTTAATTCTTTCATCCTTCTCTTGATTTAGCTAGTGTAACTCATAAATTTGTTGAGTTTTCTCCAACATCTCTCTCTCTCTAAGACTAGAACTCTCTGTTATATTGAAACATGCGTCGGTGAACCTAAAGAAGTTCCAGCAGTATGTCTTTGCTAAGGAGGAGTGTTGAGAAAATCATCCATACCAAGTGTATCATCATCGCCTTGACCTCTCCTAGGTGTACTTTAGAAATCATCTATTATGGGCATAGGTGATTCAGATACAATAGTTGAATCTTTAACAATCATAGGAATCTCATGATGAACAGCCTACCTAACAGTGAGTGAAGCCTCAAACACTGGTATATCTCTATTGCGTGATAATGTAGTGATCGAGTACATGGTTTTCTGATAACTACTTCTTTTTTTCTTCTTTGTAGCAGGAGAGTCATCAGGTACAAAATTTGCACCGATGTCAGCAAAAGTATGTCTTGGTGGAGTAAAAGGCACTTTGGGTCTCTCCTGAAGAATATAAGGCACATTGCTAATGTTATCATTATCAGTTTCATCATTAGAACTCTTATCAAATCAAGATTCTATCTCCTCATCAACAGTCATGCCATTTAGTTGAGTAGAACTTCCTAGAGCATCATTAAGAGTTCGTGAAGATTTAGCAATCGGTTCTGAATGATGTGTTTCTTTTGCGGCTTGTTGGAGAGCTTGCTGAATATTTGGTTGGAAATCATCAGTGAATCTTCCAAGTTTGGCAAAATGATCACCTTTCCAAGCATTTCCTTATGAACTCATCAAGTAAGTGAATATATATTTCTTCATGACCATGACTGTATATAAGTGGTAGACTCAAAAACAGCTAACTCAAGATGAGTAGCATTAACAATCATCTGAACAAATTTAGGGTACATAATAAACTTTTTCCCAGCAGATGCAATCATATTCTTTTGCATTTCAAAAAATATGGCCTTGGATATACTGTACGGTAAGTCATCGACTAAAGAAATCAGTAGTGATCTGAATATTGCACTAAGGCTATCAAGACATGCCTTCAAGTTGCTTAGGCAATGAACAAGCACATGGAATAGAAATTTCCATAATGGTGAAAGATGCTTCTTATCCAATGAAGGATATCTATGATCATATCCCATTCTTCACAAACAATCTCTTGCTACATCATCATCAATCATTACAGGAGCATTGGGTTGATCTTGCAATAGTGATACACTATTGATGATTTCAGCTGTAGTCACAACCCTCTTTCCCTTCACAGTAGCAGCTATACAAGGCTTTCCCTCAGCATCTCTTTCATTTTCAGGTGATAACCAGAACTCATCTAAACCATCAGCGTAAATGGTCAGATTTGGTGTAATAGTATGATGAATCCGAGATGCCTTCAATCCTTCTATAAGTGATTGAAGTAAAGCATTGTCATCTAAAACATCCTCGAGATAAGCAATAGAATTATGGTTTTTGTTATAAAGCATTGACCTGGCCATCTGTAATCAGAATAAACATTTCAATCATTAACAAAATTCAAAACTATCAGACTAAGAAAATTTTAGAAAATTGAAAAAACTTTGATCTTTTCGCGCGACAAGTAAACCTTTCGTATGCGAATTGTTTTCAGACAAACTCATCTTCTCGCACGATAAGATACTTATCACATGGAATAAAGTTGACTAAAAGTCAACTATTCGCGCGACTAGTCAAAGGTGCTCATGCGAATTTGAAAGTTGTTGTGTCGTTTTATCTTACAGTTACTTTTTGCATGCGATAACCCCCAAAAACCATTTTCAAATAAAGATCATTTTACTTATTTTCAACCATTAAAACTTGTTGTATTTGTGTCATTTTATTAGTTACTATGTATATTAGAATTCAATTTAATCAAAAAAGATGTATTTTATGATTTGAAATTTCCGTTCAATCACAAATTTGTTTAAATCAATTTGTTAAACGTCACTATACCTTGTCTAAGTCTAAGTAATCAACAATCGAGCACAGTGAACATGAATATCAAGTGAATCGAAGCAACACTTAGAATAATTTTAAGAGAAATCTAAACTGATATGCGAAGTGAATAGTTAACTTTTTGCACAACTGTTACCTTTATAGGGATCTAACTTCTTGTACTAGAAGTCAAGATTTGCATTAAACTACTTCTCGCGTGCGAAAAGTTTAACTTTTTATTTTCAAAAATTTAATTCTTTCAATTATTTGAATATTGTTTTGTTATTTTGTCTTTTAAGCTAAAACCAAGTATTGAATTTTAACTAGAGACCCTCAATTTTATAAAACACTATTTTGTAAACCAAATCAAAATAAAATCATAACTTAACTTAAAACCTTATGTATAGGATCATATTTCTTTAAAATTAATTATTAACATCATCCAGCTACATTTTGAATATGACTGGTTAAGTTGATTGTCAATATGTTTTGTCAAATTTAAACTCATACTTTAACATTTACTAAGACAAATACATTGTGATTATTATCATGTTTTTATTCTTTAATATGAAATCAATTGATCGTACAATCAAAAATACTGTAGAACTCTATCCAGGTTCAAGACGTTTTGAGATTTCAAGTCACTCGAATTTGACTTAAACCTTTTAGCTTCGATTAGTAAACTCATGAGTTTTTATTTTCTTAGATTATCTAATTTGAGCATAATTAGCCCAAGATTAACAAATTTTAGGACTTATTAACAGCCAGTCGGACTTATGTTTTGCCCACACAAGATGTTTAGGACTTATATGCCAGTTCAGACTTACGTGCCCCATCTTTTGATTTTGCCTTCTGTGTCAGAACATATTCCCAAAAACAAAAATATTTACAATATAATATGTATGTCTTTGACATATCTTTTATTTATATGCATATTGGTATCTTTAATTTCTATATGACGTTTTAACATCTTTTTGCTCTTTTGTTAATTTTCAAGTTTCTTCTTTGTTTATCTTTTTATTTCTTTCTTTTTCTTTTCATATATATATTTATATTATGTATTAATGACAATCACTAATTCAGAGAATAAGTAGCTTGAGTATGACCAAAATAATCATTTCCTACTAAAGCTTTGTATGTAATATATCATTTCCTACTTAAATTGAAAATTCAATTTTTAACGATTATATGAAATGAACAAAATCTATTTGAAAGTTTTTAAAATTACTCTTCCTAAAACCAAAATCCTTTTCATTACATTTTTAAATCCCCCCCCCTTAAAATTGCGATTATCTAACAGAAAATAACAATTTTAACGAACTAGAAACAAATATTTTTTTTGAAGGTCTAATAAATCAAACAAAGTTAATCATCCCCAAGATTTAACAAGAAAGTCGAAACGGGAATGATCAAACACCTTGGTAAACAAATCTGTAATGTTTTAATCTGATTTAAATTGAGAAAGTTGAATAAGCTTTCTATCAAAACAATCACGGTTAAAATGCATACGAATATCAATGTGTTTTGTTTTTGATTGTCTAATGGGATTATTCACGATGTTTAGAACTAAAGAATTATCACACCAGATTGTAGTGTTAAAAATATTAAGACCATAATGAAAAAGTTTACAGGACCGTGTAAGGGAGATCAATACAATCAGTCTCACAATGAGGAGAGTGTTAGAACACTTTAACAGATCAAATGGGAAACTGGGTTTATGTAAATGATGCTCAGAACACAAGTAACTAATGAGACAGAACTAAGAACAAGAATATAGAAGTATGGTTTTCAAAGATGGTGTATATTGCTCTCAAGTTCTGTTACAAGTGTTACAAAGCATAAAAGAAATACAAGGACCTGAGATACTTTATACTACATCCTACAACCATCAATACTTTGAAAGGCAGCTGGAAACACTAATCTAGACAAAAAGATCAATGTAAAGTCAAAAGGCAGATTGTCTTTTGACTAGTGACTATGACATGCCATAGCTCACATCCTTTTCTATTATAAAATGGATAACAGGAACAAAGTAGGAAGTTACAGACCAAAAACCATACTCTACAGTTTACAAAAGCATGGACTTTTCACCAACTCATGCAAGTTGGTGAGTCTTCCGAGTTGCAGCAGAAAGTAAGTTAGCTTTATGAAAAACTAGATCAGAGAAAGCATGTCCTCTCTGTCTTCGGAAGAAATCGGTATTCCCTTCATTTGGCTTCGGAAGACTTTGTCCTTGAAGCTTCAGAAGACTTCATCTTTGGCTTTCGAAGATTTGGACTTTGGCTTCGGAAGATTTTACACTTAGAATAATTTCTGTGGAGAGTGTAAACTTCCAAAGCAACTTCTACCTTGCACATCAGTGCATGCATGCAAGAAGCACCTTGGCTGTTTTAGCTTCCTTGGTTGTATCAGCCTTCTAATCTTCTAATATAACCTTACAAACTCCCCCAGGCTGATGCTACCAAAACAGAGAAGTTATTCAGATGTTGATAGTCCTCATTAGGATCAAGACCATACCTTTCTTCATCATCTGGTCAGGATCCCTAAGACTCTCATAATATCTTCTCATGTCATGGAGATTATGCAGAGGAATATCAAGCATGTCTTTCCAGAAAGAGACATCTTGACCTCCTTGATCTCTGATGACATACCATCTGTCTAGATTTGCAGCAAAAGTCAAGGACAAGATGGGTCTTCCAGTTGCAAGAGGCTCTACTTGAATTGGAGTTGGTTGAGTAGCCTCTTCATGTACTACCTTAGGATAATCTGACTCATCCTGGGGTGTAGAGGTGGATGCCTTGGTCTTTTTCTTGTAAACACTCTTCATGGCCATCCTTTTCCTACTCTTTAAAGTCTTTAACTGAGAGGATTGGTCTTCAGCACCAGGTTGTTCTACTGTGTCTCTCTCAGTTGGGTTCTCTTCTCTCACAGCTTCAGAAGGATTGTGAAGAGGACCCTACTGTGGATCAAAAAATGAAGTTAGCTGAGATTCAGCCCTAGGTCCAGGTTGTGTTGTCTTAGGGGGTTCAACCTTGATAACCTCAGGTTGAGCTGGACTTGGGGGAGAATTCAAGTCAATAAGCTCTCCTTTTTTAATCTTCTGCTTGATCATTCTAATGTGCTCATCCATAGTGGATAGAGACATCGGACCAAGCCTCCTTCCAAAGAATCCATACAGCTTCAAGAAGCTCATCATCCTTTGTCTGTCAGCAGACTTCTTTTGGCTCTTTTCGATGATGGCTCTTGACTTTCCAGCTTCTTCCCTTAGTTTTCTCTTAGCAGCCTTTCTATCTTTGGTAACTTGTTGCTCCAGTTGCTTGAGATATTCAAATTCAACATACTCAAATGATAAGGGAAGACGTACAGATGCCTGATAGAGTCCTGTGGCACTCAAGTAGTTGATCATATTAAGTCTATCAGCTTCCTTGTCTACCTGAGGTTGTGCACTTGCCACAGCCTCTTTCTCAGGACTTTCCTAAACTAGAGAGAGGATAGGAGCATGCTTCTAGAGCCTTTTCTATCTCCTTTATTCCTTGATTTTGAGTAGCAATGTTGCATCCTCTGCCTCCTTCCTCTCCTTGGACAATTCTTTGTCAGCCAGTTCATTCAATTCATCTAAGAGAAGAGATATGAATTTATCAATGTTGTAGTTCCTGGTCCCTAGGTAGTTTAGCCTGGTTGCCCTCAACTCATTATTCTGAGTATTTGGCCTGGGGCATCCCTGATGGTAGCTTCCATGAAACCTGGAGACCCTCTTGAACTCTCTCCCCTTGGCTTCCTCCTCCTCGATCTCCTCAGAGGTCATCTTCCTCTTCCCTTTGTCACGCACAGGCCTTGGTGATTCAGGGTAGAGAGAGCTTTGGCATTCATTGCTTGGTTCAGCAGTCAAGCTCTGGCCAGAGAGAGGTTGTGAAGAACCTTCACCAACTGGTGCCTCACTGAGGGTAATGGGTGCTGAAGAAGATCATGTCTCAAGGTTCACAGGTTCAACTTCTGGGCCTTTAGTCAAGTCTTCCCCTTCTAAGCTAATCTTAGGGTCCACCTCAATATCCAGTTGACCAAAAATCTCACCTGCTAGCCTCTGTCTATATAGTCTTGATCTCAGCTTGAATTCTTCTAGCACCCTTTCTTGAATCCTATCTGATAATCTTAAAGCTTGTCTGTTTTGACTTGGGTTGACAAGTGGAAGATCAATCAGATGGATGCACTCATAGAAACGCAGGTTGAAAAAGTAGAAAATTTCCTATTGACCCTAAGATCTAGAGATTACAAGAGCTCTTCTATCTACGTCATACCTCCGTCCCATGATTAGATTCTTAGAGTGGTGAGATAGGGTAGGCATAGCTTTGTGGATACCCTCCTCAAACAAGCTTTGTATGAGTGAGTCCACATCCATGTAGACTTGGGAAAGAGAGTCCATATTCATGTAGACTTGAGGAGGTTGCTGAGTATGGACCATTGCAAGTGAGGGTGGTGAATCCTCAAAGTCCATACTCTATGAAGAGCTCCCAAGTTCTGTGATTGTTTGAACTTTCTTCCCCTTTTTGGTAGCATCACCTTCATGCATAAGTGAGCTAGGGGTTGGGTTCGTCACATCCAGAGGTTCTTATGGACCTGGTTGTGTTCTCCTGAGTGGTCTCTCAGCTAACTTGCCCTTAAGATCAGTGATCTCAAGTTGCTGGTCATCGACCTTCCTTTGTAAGATAGTCACCTGAGATTCCAAGTGACTTATCTTTGAGACTGAATAGGTGCATGTTTTTGTCAGTTTTTGCACTTTAGTTTCAGACTCCCCTCATCTTCATCAGAAGAATCACATGGGGATAAGAGAATAGGACCAAGTTCTTCTTTCTCATCACCAGCACTTGTTCTTGGCTGTTGGATTTCCCCTGCATCATGACAACTTCAAGATAAGTGTCAAGAGGCTGGGTTGTCGTGGTTGAGGTCTGAATGATGTAATCACTTGCTAAAGTAAGAGCCTCTTCCATATAGACCTCCTAAACAAGTTCTGGGAGATCCACCTTAATAGTAGGTGGATGATATGGGCTAGACATGGGAGAAACAGGAGTACTCATCTCTCCTTAAGTAGGGGTGGAGAAGAGAGACTTGTGATATTCACTAAAGCCCATGTCTTCATCATCATAGGATTCAAGGCTTCGGATTGGTTGGTTTAGATCAAGAGGTTGGGGATGGTAACTGTCCCTTAAAGGTTGTTCACTAGAGTGTTGAGACTTTGTGTGAAGGCTTAAGGTTGTGGGGGTTGTGAGCTCATCAGGCTGAGCATGAGGAACCTCAGCACTGATCATTTGTGAGATGGGAGTGGTTTGCTCCTTAGGAGAAGTAGGAGCTCTAGTGTCCACTTCCTCCTGTATGGTTGATGATATATGGGCCTGCACAAACTGAGTAGCTTGTGCAGGGGTTCGTATGGATTTTCTTTGGTAGGTGATGGTTATTTTTGGCTGTATTAGTGGTTGGGAAGTAGAAGGTGTGGGTTCAACACTAGCTGGTGCTGCAAGGTTGCCACCTTGAGCAATGAGCTCTAACATTTTTGGGACAAGGGCTGTTTCTACCCCTAAGAAGCCAGCAGTTGGCTTCCTCATAGTGTTGAAGATGCCAGGCTTTATCTGTCCCAATTTTAGAACATTACATGTTCCCCTCAACTCTGAGCCCATTTCACAGTTGAGAATGTGCTGGACATATCTAGGGAACATGTAATATACTAAGGAGTCTAAGTTTACAAGTAAATTAGTATAAAAAAGTTGTGAATACCTGAACTTGACCCCTTGAACCATCCCATGGACTATAAAGGAAAGATCTTCAGGAATCTGGTCCTAACCTCCATGTTTGTTGGATAAACTGTGGATAACCACATTAAGGGGATACTTCCACTGAGAGGAGACTTTCCCCTTTTTATAGGTTCTGATTGAGAAGTCACCTTTATAGCCCATATGCTCAAAGGAGTGGTTAACAGCAGATTTTGGAAAGGACAAATCACCTTTTTCATCATCCAGCTGAAGGTGAGTGTTTATGGAGGCTGGAGTGATGAAGATTGTCCTCCCTTGCACTATAGCAGATAGTGCCTTGTTCCTATCCATGGTGACCTCTTGGTAGGTCATTCAAAATTCCAAAAGTTGATCCTCATAGAATGGAGGATCAATGGTAAGGGAGGTGAAGTAGTTTGACAAAGAAAAAAATCACAAACCTCTGAGAAACCAGAATCTTTCTTAGAGTTCAATAGAGCAACTTGATTATGTTGCTGGTGAAGATGCATGGAGAAATCGGGTTGGTTTCTGCGATAAAGGTTGGCCATTTTGAAGTAGCTTTGTTGTGAAGGAAGATAAGAACAAGGGCGGTTTGTGGGTGAATTTAGGTTAAAGAATTTGCAGATGAAGAAGATAGTGAAAAGAGGGGGAACCGTTAAGAGAATATATATGAAATGGATTTGAGACAAAGTTAATACAAAATGATAAACTTTGAAATCCGAATATCGGTCCCACCTCTGAAAAAGTGCCCAAAAGGTAGTTATTTTTGAAGTTGAAAATCTTTCAAAGGTAATTTTGCTTTGGAAGTTTTAAGAAAAAGCTTCCGAAGCCAATTTGGCTTTGGAAGATATTCCAAAGATTTGTTAAATATCTTCTGAAGGTAACTTTGCCTTCGAAAGTTTTAAGAAAAAGCTTCTGAAGCCAAAAGGTAATTTTGCCTTCGGATGTTTTTTTTTAGGAAAAAGCTTCCAAAGCCAATTTTGTCTTCGGAAGATATTACACTTAGAAAATTTTCACTTCTGAGACATGTTTGGTTTCAGAAGTGATTAAGACTTGGGAGTTTTATTCTAAGGAGAATAAATCTTTCGAAACTTAATTGCTTTCGGAAGAAAATTGTCCTTCAAATACATGTAAGTACTTAGAAACTTATTTAAGCTGCGGAAGATATTCTCAGAATTTCTTCCGAAGGTAAATTTCTTATTAGTGGTTATTTGCTTTGAATACATAATTTTCTTCCGAATGCAAATTGAAATCTTCCGAAAAAAATATGTTTGAAAACATTTTCAAAAATATAAGGAATATCATTTTAAAGATTTTCTTCCAAAATAAAATGGGCTTATGAAGGTAATAAAATAGACAACTTAGGACACACAGGTTTTAGAAATAAAGTTGATTTAAGTTTAAGAAAATCTACTCAAAGTTAATCATCCCAATAGCTGATACAAGATGTTTGAATCTCTGTTCATCAAAAGCTTTAGTGAACAGATCAGCATATTGTTCATTTGTGTTAACTTTGACTAGTTTGATTAATCCCTTTTCAAAATTATCTCTAATCAAATGATACCTGATGTTGATGTGTTTTGTCCTCTTCATCAATCACTCCATATAAGAAAGCACACTTGACATCAAGTTGGTAGACCTTGAAATCCTTGGATGCAGCAAAAGACAGGAATATTCTTACAACTTCAAGTCTTGCCATAGGAGGAAAGATATTTGTGTATTCAATTCCCTCTTCTTATGTGTATCCTTGAACAACTAGTCTGACCTTATTCTTGATGACAAGTCCTCTATCATCCTTCTTATTTCTAAAAACCCACTTTGTTCCTATGATAGTCTTCCCATGAGGAAGAGGACATAGGTTCTAAACCTTTTATCTTTTGAATTGAAGTAGCTCCTCCTGCATTGCTTCAACCCAACTTTCATCTTTCAAAGCCTCATCAACTTTCTTTCGCTCTACTTGGATAAGAAGCAAGAGTATAGACAAACATTTTTTGTCATGGGTTTGTCCTCTTGTTCTCACCCCTTGAAGTAATGTAACCTCTAGCATCTCCTCCAAAAGTAACTGGCTCAAAATTTTGAAGCAAGGAGTCATTGCCTGTCACGTGCCTGGAACAACCACAATCAATGATCCATACATTCCTATTGATCTTTAGCTGTTCCTGCATAAAAGGAAATGTTTAGTCACATTCGGAAGCCCAAGCCTCATTGGTCTTGGGCTTGTCAAAGTGATTTGAAGACAATGTAACAGTAATTGATCCTATGTTTAAGCTTTGAGGATAATTAGCTGTTGTTGATGAAGAACTTTCAGTCACTTGGTCTTCCTTCATCTTCCACACCATCTTTGGAAGATTAGACTTGACACTCAACACTTCGGAAGTTTCGACAACTTCAGAAGTTTTGGAGACTGGACCTTCAGAAGATCTTGCTTTCATTACAGCAGGATTCAGTACTTCGAAAGCATTCATTTCTTCCGAAGGCAAATTCTCACTTGTCTTCTTTTTCACCTTGGAGCTTCCGAAGGGAAAATTTTTTCCTTCCGAAGCTAGTTTTTCTTTCTTCATCTCAGAAGTTTTCTCTTTGATCATGTAAGTAGTACTTTTAGGATTGTAGATGCAATTCTTAGCAAGATGATGTTAGGACTAGATCTTTTGTATAGGTTTAGATGATTTGTAATCTCTTGTAATGAACATCTGTAATTCTTTATCCTTTTGTAACGCAAGATATATATATATATATATAAATATATGTTAACCCATATTATTATGTGTGTTGATTGTATGTGTAATTGCAGGAAAACATCATACTTGGTCAATTTGGAAAATTGACCAAGTGCAAGAATTATCTGCGGATGATCAAGTTTGTTCTTCCGTAGATGTTCTGCGGATCATAAAAGAAACAAGTCAACATGCATTTGTAGATCTCCTGCGGAAGCACAACATCAACTAAAGAACAAGTCCGAAGATCAAGTTGTTGCTGCTACGGAAGAAGGAAGTTTGCTCCTGATCATGATGTTCAAGAACAGAGAACCAACTCCTACGGAAGTTCAACTCCTACGGAAGTTCAACTCCTACGGAAGAACAAAATACTTGTATGATCTCATATCATTAAGTACTCAACACAAAGTCAACAAGTCAATCTGTCAGAGTGATGTCATCAAGTCAACGGCCTCGGGAGACTGTATATCTGTCAGAAGCAAATATTCCAAGTCATATCAAGAATATTCCTTTTGTAATTCTTTAAAGTAAATCCCTCTGCCTATAAATATAAGGCATGGGTGCACTCATTTAGGGAGAGATTGAGAGATATCGATACACAAATAGAGAGTCATATATTCATAGAAACAATATCAATCAATCAATCAATATAGCAACATAGCAATCACAAGAACACCAAGAACATCATATTGGATTACCATGCCATCCAAGCGTCAATATCAATTGTAATCGATTCATTATCAATGAAGATCAACTGAAACAATCTTTTTGTTGCATTATTTTATTCTGTTTTCAATTTTTTCATCTGTTCTTCATCGATTTCATTTTCATAAACAATTAATTAAACAACAAGTATTGATAATTCTGTGATCTTTATTTGCTAAATCAAACTGATAATTCCTGTTTTGACCCTTGGATTCATAGGTGGTATCAGAGCCTCGTGTTCATTGATCTAGATCAATTGATGTATCAGCTTTGATTTGTCAAATTAGTTGTTTATTTCATTAGATCTATCAATTTCTGATTAGATATGATTATGGTTGATTCAAATTGTTTTAGGTGTTCGTCACAGCTTAAGAGTTCATAACTCAGATTTATTGTGTTGGTGAACAAATTAATCAAAACACTAGTTGAGTTTAGCTAATCAACAGCTAACGAAGGTATTCTACTCAATAATTTGGTGTAATTGCTGAAAATCATCAAAACCCTGTTATATCAATTAGCGAGTACTGTTCCATTGGTCGATTAACCTCGATCTTCATCAGAATCATTTTGATTCGTGGATTTGTGCTGTTGATTCGATATTTCTAGGTTGTTTAAACAAACTTGAACAAAATCTCATCATCTAACATTTCAAATTTCAAATCATCTGAGAATTCATTGAGCAATTTAACTAATTTTGACCATAACTTCTTAATTGTTAAGAGTTTGTCATTAATTAGCTCACTCACAACAGAAGCCATTAATTCTAAGGAATTTTTGTCTTAGTTGTTCTGAATATCAATATTATCAGTGATTTGTTATTGCTATGTTAGTGTGTTTTCATTGTCTATATATATTCATAGGATATTAGATAGATTGATAATTTTGGACATGAACAACACCTCTATGACCTTCAATGAAACCTGCATGTTCTCTAAGTCATCAGAAGATGAAGCTCAACGGTGGCATAGAAGAATTGTTCATTCAAACATGAAGAACATGAATAAGTTGGTCAAAAATGACTTAGTTATTGGCCTTCCCAAGAAAGAATTTTACTCTTCTAATCATTTTTCATCTTGTTATGAAGGAAAACAACATAGGGTGTCTCATAAGTCCAAAACAATCAACACAAACACAACCCCACTCAAAATGCTACACATGGATCTTTTTGGTCCAACTAATGTATTAAACATTGGTAAAAGGCAATATTGTTTGGTGATTGTTGATGATTTCACTAGATTCACATGGGTCTTTTTCTTAAAACATAAAAGTGAAACATCAGAAACAGTAATGGAGTTTATCACTAAGATTGAAAATCAACTTGATTTAAAGATTAAAATCTTAAGAAGTGATAATGGATCTGAATTTGTTAATCATGTTTTAGATTCCTTTTGTAGGAACAAAGGCATAGCCAGACAATTTAGTTTACCAAGAACTCCATAACAAAATGGAGTTGCTGAAAGAAGAAATAGAACTTTCATTGAAGTAGCAAGAACAATGCTAGCTGACTCATATTTGCCAATTACATTTTGGGTAGAAGCAGTGAACATAGCATGCAATGTTCAAAACAGAACATTAATTGTCAAAAACATAATAAAATACCTTATGAACTTTTGTTTAAAAGAAAACCTTTTATAGGCTATCTTAGAGCTTTTAGGTGTCATGTGTCTATTTTAAACACCAAAGATCAATTAGGAAAGTTTGATGAAAAAGCTTATAATGGTTTCTTTGTTGGTTACTCATCAACATCTAAATCATATAGAGTCTACATTCCACATCACAACATTATGGAGGACACACCTAATGTATCTTTTGATGAATCCTTATTTCTAAAATCTATAAAAGGATCATCTTGGTTGTTTGATATAGATGCATTAACAAATTCATTTAACTCTGGTTATTTGAATGTTGCAGGTCATATGGATACATGCTAGCCTTATGTCCCTCCAAGCATGGGTGAAATGTTATTGACAGCTGATCCTCTAAGATTACCTCAGACACATACTTCAAATGTTGCTGATCCAGGCCATTCATCTCAATCAAGCAATGACAATTCTAATGGAAATGGAAATTCAACTTCAGCAGAAGTTAACAATGCTTCCGCAGAAGTTCCTTCTATATCCGTAGATGTTCCTACTTCCGGAGATGATTCTTTTCCTTCAACTAAAGTTCCCAATCCATCAGAAAACATTCCAACAACATTCATATCTGCTTATCAACAAACTACAACATCCGTAGTTGTTCCTGTAACTGCTGCAGAAGTTATACCTACATCTACGGAAACACAAAATCATGAAGATGGATTTCATTCAGCATCAGAAGACCAAAATGATGAGGAATTTGATCACTTTGTTGATTCCCCATCTCAGCTGGATCCATCTCCATCAACCAACATCACTAACTTGGAATCATCCATCCCAGTTGAATCAATCCAACAAGAAGAATTCATAAGTATCATCCTAGATAAAGCATTATTGGTGATCTTAATGAAATAATCACAAGAAGTCAAGGGGGAGCTACCAATATTTGTCTGTTCTCCTGTTTTCTATCATAAGTGGTTCCTCCCAATATAACTGCTGCATTGAAGGACAACAGCTGGATTGAAGCAATGCAAGAAGAGCTTCAGCAATTTAGAAAGCAGAAAGTGTGGAATCTAGTTGATCTTCCTGAAGGCCAATATCCTATTGGTACATGGTGGCTTTTCAAGAACAAACTAGATGACATAGGTATCATCATCAGAAACAAAGCAATGCTGATAACATAAGGCTATACTCAAGAAGAAGGGATAGACTATGATGAAGTCTTTGCCCCAGTTGCAAGGATTGAAGCAATTAGAGTCTTCCTAGCCTATGCTTCATATAAGAAGTTCATAGTTTACCAAATGGATGTAAAATGTGCCTTTTTATATGGTAAAATTGATGAAGAAGTCTATGTTGCCCAACCACCAGGCTTTGAAGATCTTAATTATCCATACAGGGTATACAAGCTTGATAAAGCTTTGTATGGTCTTCATCTGGCTCCAAGAAAGTGGTATGAAATATTATCATATTTCCTGCTTAAGCATGGTTACAAAAGGGGAACCATTGATCACACTCTCTTTGTCAAGCATGAACATCGAGATCTCTTGGTTGTCCAAATCTATATGGATGATATCATCTTTGGGTAAACAAACAAAAGTTTGTGTCAAGACTTTGAATCTTTGATGAAATCTGAGTTTCAAATGGGTTCCATAGGAGAATTAACATTCTTCCTTGGTTTGCAAGTTCATCAAAAATCAGATGGCATTTTCATTAATCAGAAAAAGTATGTGAATCAAATCTCAAAGATGTACAACCTTGCTGAGTCTTCTTTATGCAAAACACCAGCATCAACAATAGATATGATTGTACCTGATCCTAAAGGGAAGTCAGTTGATCAAAGATTATATAGATCTATGATAGGATCATTAATGTACTTAACTACCAGCAGACCTGACATAATGTTTACTGTGTGTGTTTGTGCTAGGTACCAATCAGACCCCAAGGAGTCACATATGAATGCAGCGAAGAGGATTTTCAGATACCTCAAAGGGAAGCCAGCTCTTGGACTTTGGTATCCCAAAGAAGGAGATTTCAAACTCTACTCATATTCTGAAAGTGACTTTGGAGGTTGCAATAACAACAGAAGATCAATAACTGGTGGTTGTCAATTTATAGGACCAAGACTAGTTTCTTGGCGATGCAAAAATCAAACAAATGTTTTAGTATCCACAGCTGAGGCTGAGTACATAGCTGCTTCAACAGGTTGCTCTCAAGTTTTATGGTTGTAAAACCAATTATTTGATTAAGGTTATAATTTTCTTCAAACACCAATTCACATAGATAACTCAGCTGCTATGTTCATCACTGCTAATCCAGTGCAATATAGTAAAACAAAACATATTGAAATTAGATACCATTTTCAGAGAGACTGCTCAGAAAAAGGTTTAATCAAGTTGATCAAACTGGATACAACAAATCAGCTTGCTGATTTATTCACTAAAGCCTTTGATTCAGTTCGATTTAATTTTTTGATTGAGTCTTTAGGTATGATCAACTTAGATTAGTCTTTATCATAAAGAAAAGCATGTTCTGTCTGTCAAATTCATTATATGAAAAAGCCAAAAACATATATAAAACATATAAAAATCCAAAAATATTGTCTTGTTAATATGCTTTCTTGTAAAAGCAGTTTATATTATGGGAAATGATAGTACACTATGCCTTTTATTACTTTCTTGAATTTTATCACATAATAAAGACTGATCAGATGTGATTTGATATGTTAGTAGGTTCAGCTTGAGTGAAAAATATACAAGTTCATGCATAACATAATGCCAAGGTGACTAATTGTGGACAATTCCATTTTGAAGAACAAGCAAGTAAGTCTTATCCTGCTATGATCAACTTACTCACCTAAGCACACTATGTTGTGAAATTTTATAACCTTTATCTTTGCGCATCATGGACCCTTTGTTTTGTGTAAATAAAGACCTCGGTTCTCAAGCACCTCTGTTTTACGTAAGTAAAGACCTAGTGTCCTGATGGTGATCATCAAAAAGGTTCAAAAAGGAACAGCTCTAAAAGAATCCAATGTGATCGAATGTATATTAATTCAAGAGCATCAAAAATCATACCAGCATTAATAAGATTTCAAAGAAATCTTAAGATAGAGCTTATAACTTAAGGAACATAGTTTTAAGTGTGAAAAAGTAACAAATTGTCTCACAAACGGAGGACAAACTCTAATGTGAATTGAATGTGGAGTTTATATTTTTCTATCTTTAATCAATACCAAAACATGATAAATAGCATGACAAGTTGAAACTATACTCGTGCTTGAATTTATGTGGATCATAATACTTGCAATTAACACTAGATCTATGTCTACTATCATTAAACAAAACTGTTTCAGTAAGTTGCTTAGTGTCATAGTATGATCCTATTGTATGATGTAAATGCTTGTAAATATATTTAAGTTTCTGCCTATAAACAAAAATACAAAAAGATTTTGTTTTTGTTCTTTTATTTGCTAATAAGATTGACAGATAATTGCTTTTCATGCTATTCTCTTTATAAATTTTTGCTAAATGCATAAGTTCATGATTTTTAACAAATTTAGGGGGAGTAGTCATCAACATGAAAAATGAGTTTATCAAATGAATTTCATTTTTAAATGTAGAAAATTAGAACTTGAGCACTAACTTTTCTGCTGGATATCTGAAGTTTTTAACTAAATCAATCTTGCAAATTTGCCATGAAGCAGAGTCAACAAGGTCCAATAGCAAACAACAAATGATCTAACATGATGTTAAGATCATACAGCAAAAAGAACAAGATTGATTTTCCGTAGATTGGTACCCTACGGATAAAACAGCAAAAACATAACAAATTTTGCCTTCAGTAAATGTTTTATGGAAGAATTATTTTGTTAAGGATAAAATAGCAAAATCATAAGTTTTGCCTTCCTTAGATGTTCTGCGGAAGACTTAACCTATTGATACGGATAAAAAGAAAAGTTGTCTTCCGTAGATGTTCTGCGGAAGAATTAACTTGTGGATAACCATGGAAGGGTAATGGGAGTTAAGGGTCCCACCTCATTAAATAAAAGGTTTTAAATTTTCTAAGCAAGTATAAATGATATCCTAACCGTTATCATTTTTATTCTATTTTTCAGAACCTTTTTTCAGACCTAGAAAAACGCTCATAACATAAACCCCTTTATTCCCAAACATTCAAATTCCTCATTCCACACAACAATCCACACATAAATCACCATCCAAACAACATTATCAATATTGCCAACAGATTTGTAAAAGATCATAACGTTTATGCCTTTTTGAATCCAGAAGATCCAGTACCAAAAGGATGTTGATGGATATTTAAACAAAAAGATTTTGGAAAGAGTTCAAGAATAAAGAGATTTGAACTGATAATTACAAGAATCTAAACCTAAGGGGGAGTATTGTTAGGACTAGATCTTTTGTACAGGTTTAGATGATTTGTAATCTTTTGTAATGAACATCTGTAATTCTTTATCCTTTTGTAATGCAAGATATATATATATATATATATATATATATATATATATATATATATATATATATATATATATATATGTTAACCCATATTATTATGTGTGTTGATTGTATGTGTAATTGCAGGAAAACATCATACTTGGTCAATTTGGAAAATTGACCAAGTGCAAGAATTATCTGCGTATGAACAAGTTTGTTCTTCCGTAGATGTTATGCGGATCATAAAAGAAACAAGTCAACATGCATCAGTAGATTTCATGCGGAAGCACAACATCTACTAAAGAACAAGTCCAAAGATCAAGTTGGTGCTACTACGGGAGAAGAAAGTTTGCTCCTGATGATGATGTTCAAGAACAAAGAACCAACTCCTACGGAAGTTCAACTCCTAGGGAAGAACAAAATACTTGTATGATCTCATATCATCAAGTACTCAACACAAAGTCAGCAGGTCAATCTGTCAGAGTGATGTCATCAAGTCAACGGCCTCGGGAGACTGTACATCTGTCAGAAGCAAATATTCCACGTCACATTAAGAATATTGCTTTTGTAATTTTTTAATGTGAATCCCTCTTCCTATAAATATAAGGCATGGGTGCACTCATTTAGGGAGAGATTAAGAGATATCGATACACAAATAGAGATTCATATATTCATAGAAACGATATCAATCAATCAATCAATCAATATAGCAACATAGCAATCACAGGAACACCAAGAACATCATAGTGGATTACCATGTCATCCAAGCATCAATATCAATTGTAATTGATTCATTATCAATGAAGATCAATTGAAACGATCTTTTTATTGCAATATTTTATTCTGTTTTCAATTGTTTCATCTGTTCTTCGTCGATTTCAATTTCATAAACAATTAATTAAACAACAAGTATTGATAATTCTGCGATCTTTATTTACTAAACCAAACTGATAATTCCTGTTTCTATCCTTGGATTCACAAATGAGAAGTACTAACACACATGATGCAATCCATTTGCTTCCTTCTGATAGTTTTCTTTTGAAAGAAAGACTGAACTTGATCACTTTCCACCTCCATCTTCATCCTCACAGATGATGCAGCAAGCTTCTTAGGGAGAGGCTTGCTCTTGGAACTGGATGGTTCAGGCTGTACAGTAGTGGTACACAGCTGATCAGCCTTCTTCTCTTTGCTGGAATGATTTGGATATGAACTAGAACTCCTGGTATTAGAGTTCATAGTTCAGTTTTCAGCCTTCACCACTTCAAATCCTGCAGAGATAAACACTTGTTTCTGCTTAGAGTTAAAAGTGTCCTTGATCTCTTAAGCCTTCTTTGACTTTATCTATGCTCTTCTGATCAAATTCTTCCTCTTGGACTTGGTCATCATAGCTTCTTTTCTCTCCTCAGGAGAATAGTGACCCTTCTTAGAATGATCTTCTTCACACTTCTCAAAATCATCCTTCACCATCTCCTCTTCATCCTCTTCAACAATGGGGTCTATGAGGGAAAGCTAATCTTCACAAGTTCCAAACCTTGGAGATCTTGTAGACAATAGAGTGTGTGGAGAAGCTATCTTAGTAGATCCCAGTCCTTGCTTATTCTGATAACAAACTTTTTCATGCAAGGATGAGGATACATTTCATGAATGTCTTTTCTTCAAGAACATGTTTTTTTGCCCTAGCTTTGCTTATCACAAGCTCAGTCTGGCATTCAGTAAACTTAGTGATGAGATCTTTTATCTTAGTCCTGAAGTTTGTATGTTCATGCTTGAGAGTTGAAATGGTTTTCTCTAAATCTTCTATTTTAAGTTTGTAATCATTTTCAGCTCTTTTGAAATCAGCTTTTAAGATGTTTAAGGACTCAAGATAAGATCTCATCTCTAAGTTATAGGACCTATATTTGTTAACTTTAGCAATACATTCAGGTTTGCAAAGATTTTACAATACCTTGGCTTCTTCATGATCTGCCATCAGTGCTTGGTGTGGAGATGCATCTTCAACCTGAATGCTCCAGTCAAAGCCTCCTTCATCAACAGCAACTACAGCTTGATGCTTGGGCTTCTCATTCTGGGGAGCTCTATCAGTATAGTTTGGTCTAGTTTGTTCTTGGCCACCATTTGTCTTTGGTGCCTTGCACTCTCTAGCAAAGTGTCCTATTTGGTTACAGTTATAACACTTCACCTTGCTTTTGTCCAGCACAAACTTTCAACTAGTTGCATTGTTAGGAAACTTCCTCCCTGTCCTCTTGTAGAACTTCCTGGCTCTGTGAGTGAGAAGACCCGTCTACTGGACTATTTCCATGTACTCCAGATCATCTGGATGGATGCAATCTAGGTCTTCAAGGGTATAGAGAAAGTTGATTGTGCTTTCATCATGAGACACAAAGGCTTGTAAAGAGCTTGTCTCTTGGAATGGGATTCCTTGGATGTAGCTCTCTCTTGGTGTCTCTAGGAAGGTGATAAAAGGACCCTTTTATTAGTTGCTAGGGTAACAGATGAGATGATGCTGTGGTTCTCTGCAATCCCTCTCAACCACATGAAGAGCAGTTTGGAGGGCGGTCATGGCCTGCTGATCTATGTCTATCTTCTTCCAATCTTCATCAGATTAATCAGCCACTTCCTTTGGTATCATGCCACCACCAGCAGCAGCTGAAAAAGTGGATGGTACATGAGATCCACAGAAAACAGATCTCCACATCCTGGAGTCTTGAGACTTGATAAAGCCTTCCATTCTTTGGCACCAAGTATCAAAATCATCAGGAGTGATCAGTGGAGACTTTGTCATAGTACCAGTTTCTATATCAACCTTTATGATAGCTACCATTTGAGATGTTAAGTGTTTTGTGAAACTAAAGGGATTTAAGATGGTGAGATCTTACAATCAAGAGCCTAAAAAGATTTGATACCAATTGCAGGACCGTGTAAGGGAGGTCAATACAATCAGTCTCATAATAAAGAGAGTGTTAGAAAACTTTAACATATCAAATGGGGAACTAGATTTATGTAAATGATGCTAAGAACACAAGTAAGTAATGAGACAGAACTAAGAACAAGAACAGAGAAGTATGGTTTTCAAGGATGTTGTATATTGCTCTCAAGTTCTATTACAAGTGTTACAAAGCATTAAAGAAATACAAGGACCTGAGATACTTTATACTACATCCTACAACCGTCAATACTTTGAAAGACAGCTAGAAACACTAATCTAGAGAACAAGATCAATGTAGAGTCAAATGACAAATTGTCTTTTGACTAGTGACTATGACATGCCATAGCTCACATCCTTTTCTATTATAAAAAGGATAACAGGTACAAAGTAGGAAGTTACAAACCAAAGACCATAATCTATAGTTTACAAAAGCATTGACTTTTCACCAACTCATGCAAGTTGGTGAGTCTTCAGAGTTGTAGCGGAAAGTAAGTCAGCTTTATGAAAAAGTATATCAGAGAAAGCATGTCCTCTCTGTCTTAAGAAGAAATCGGTCTTCACTTCATTTGGCTTCAGAAGACTTTGTCTTTGATGCTTTGAAAGACTTCAACTTTGGCTTCGGAAGATTTGGACTTTGGCTTCGGAAGATTTTACACTTAGAATAATTTTTGTGGAGAGTGTAAAACTTCCGAAGCAACTTCTAATTTATACAACAGTGCATGCATGCAAGAAGCACCTTGGTTGTTTTGGCCTCTTTGGTTGCATCAGCCTTCTAATCTTCTAATATAACCTTACAAAGTTATTGCTGAATCCAAACAATTTGTGAACAACAGCTTGATGCAGCCACAAATTCAGCGTCTGCAGTGGATGTTGAAACGGTATTTTGCTTTTTGCAATGCCATTCAATCAACTTATTTCCAAGAAATTGATAGCCACCTGTAGTTGATTTCCTATCTAAATTACATCCACCATAATCACTATAGTATAAGTATATAAATTAAATCAAGAATTCCTAGGATACCAAAGTCCAAGTTAGGGTTGGCCTTTAAGATACTTGAAAATCCACTTTACAGCTTTCATGTGTGACTCCTTTAGATTACTCTAATAATTTACACACTGATAATTTGCAAACATAATGTTAGGTTTGCTTTCAATGAGATAAATCAAGTATCCAATCATCGATCTATATAGATGTTGATCAACGTCTTCTCCAGTGAGATCAGGAGATAAAGTGGGACGAGAAGACATAGGAATTGTGCAATCTTGAAGTCTTGAAACTTATATTTTTCCAGAATATTATGAACATATTTGTTCTGATGTATCGAAATACCCTGGTCATCTTATTTAACTTGAATAACCAAGAAAAACGATATTTCTCCAAGTGAACTCATCATAAATTTCTTTTTCAACACAATTTCAAATTCCTTGCACGTATTATCATTTGTAGATCCAAAGATGATGTCATCAACATATATTTGAACAAGAATGATATCATCACCAGTCTTCCTTAAGAATAAAGTCTGATCAATAGCACCTCTAGTATAACCATTTGCAAGAAAATGTAAAGTAAGAGTAGCATACCAAGTAAAAGTTGCTTGATGTAACCCATAAAGTGATTTGTCTAACTTATACACACATTCAGGATGATCTGGATCTTCAAAACCAGGAGGTTGACAAATATAGGTTTCCTCTTTCACTTCACCATACTAAAACACGGTCTTAACATCCGTTTGGTAAACCTTGAAGTTCATCAAGGAAGCATATGCCAAAAATATACGAATTGCTTAAAGTCTAGCTATGAGAGCGTGGACCTCTTCATAATCAAGACCATCGACTTGATAGAATCCTTGTACCACAAGTCTGGCCTTCTTACGAACAATACACCCTTTTCATCCACCTTATTATGAAATATCCATTTAGTTCCGATAGGCAACTTATCTCTTGGAAGTTCACACAAGTCCCACACATCTAATTTCTTGAACTGCATCAATTCGCCTTGCATATCTTTAACCCAGCTATTTTCTTTCAATGCCATTTCTACATTGTTTGGCATTATTTGAGAGATAAAGCATGTGTAAAAATATGTATTGATTGCTCCTGATTGGCTTCTAGTACGAATGCCTTGAGATAATGGACCAATAATTACTTAAGTTTGATGCTTTTTATGAATTCTCAATTGAGAATTCCAATCTTCCAAAATAACTTTGTCTAAGTTGGAAATATGTCCAAGAGTTTCTTTATCAACATTTCCTCCATCTTGTTGATACACAATATGTTCCTCTTGACTAATGTCACAATCTGCGGTATTTGATAAATTTGGTTCAGCAGATGAGTCTTCAAATGGAACTTGAATTTTTACAATTTGAGCATCCTATGTAGAAGAAAAAGTTGTATCGAAATCTCATGGAGCTTATTCAATAACCAAAGTAGCTAGAGTCAAATCGGACTGTTGTGATGAAGAAGAATCTGAATCAGGAACTTGATCGAAGTTTGGATTAGTTGGTTGAATAGTTGAAATAGTTGAAGAAGAACTTATGTCTAAAGATATTCCTATGATTGAAGATGAAACAGTTCCAACATCATCAGAGAATACATCATACATGGATGATGTCAAAGGTTGGTTATCTAAAGAGTCAAAAGAAAATCGATTAAAGGTGTCCAACAATAAGGCATAATCATATACTCAAGAAGGAGCATATCCTGCATCAGTTTTGTTAGATTCAATTGACTCAATAATCTGTTTAGTTCTTTTATTATAAAGCTCATATGCTACTTATTGTCTGAGTATCCAATAAAATAACAGTCATTGGCGTTTTCATCAAATTTAGATTTTGAATCGGATATGTGGAATGAAGTACAACAACAACCAAAAGTTTTAAATTTTTTGACTTTTGGTTTATGTTTAAAAAATATTTCATAATTAGTCATATTTTGTTGTTTATCTATTAAAATACGATCTGAACATAACATGCATTATTAACAGCCTCAACCCAAAAGAATAAAAGAAGTTTAGCTGCTAATAGCATTGTTCGAGAAGTTTCAATCGATGTTCTGTTTCGTCTATCAACAACTCCATTTTGTTGTGGAGTTCTTGCTGCATTGAATTGTCTAGATATCCCCTTTGAATCATAGATTTCATTTTAGATGTGATTATAAAACTCTGTTCTATTATCACTTCTTATGCACTTTATTGTTTTATCAGCCTGATTTCCATGAGAGTCATGAACTTTATTAGCAAACGAGGCGTTTTATTCTTAGTTGCCAAAAAGAAAACCCAAGTAAATCTAGAAAAATCATAAGTAATAACCAAACAATGCACTAAAATCAAAACACTCACAGGTCCAAACAAATCCATGTGTAACAACTGGAGGATTGATTTAATGTTGGTATGAACAACTGGTTTGTGAGGAAGTTTATGTTGTTTACCTTTGGAACATGACAGAAAATGTTTAACAATTTGAAATTCTTTCAAACTTAAACCCACAACATGATTTTTTCTTACCAACTTATTCATATTCTTAATATTAACATGTCCAAGATGACGAATGTGACCCATCCATATCCAATAAATATGTGTATTTGGCTCTTGGAGTTCTCAACAAAACCCATTCATTGGGATTACAAAACCAGGTTTAATAATACGACATTCTTTATCAGTAAAGTGTAAAGAATAACATTTGTCACAGATTTAAGAAACACTTAACAGATTGTGTTTTAATTCTTCAACAAAACTTACATCTTCAAAGCTTACCCACCATTTGTTATTGTACCCTTTTTTGTAATTTTACCTCCTTTATCCTTGGCAAAAATAACATAACCACCACTATGAGGTTGAACATTATTTAATAGTGATATGTTACTCATCATGTGTCTAGAACAACTGCTGTCAACATGCCATACGCTGTTAATGACTTGCCTTGGTTGTTCCTGCACATATAAATGAATTTAATTAATTTTTAGGAACCCAAGCGATTGTTGACTTGAGAACATTGTCTTCATCCAAATATATCACTGATTTTAGAATCATATCTCTTTTATATATGAATATATATTAATTAACAATGTAAGAATTTATATTTTTGACTTTAACTTTTCATTGTTGAATTGGTTTTGTCAATTTTGTGACATTTTTCTTCAACATATCTTTCACGAGTTGCTTTCATCAATATTTTGAGATTGCTTAATTATACTTGTTTTGTCCAAGTTATTATTTATTGAAATCTTTGGTTTTGAAACAAAATGTTTTGAATAATTTGAATTTTTATTAAACTTGGCATTAACGAAAAATTGTTTTCTATTATGTATAAAAACTTATGAAATCGTTGTCTACTTGTTGATTTGTGTTGATAAATGCAATTTCTTGCCATATGATTTGGCTTTCCACAAACATAGCAACATGGTTTCTTAGAAATATTATGACTCGTGTATATCTCTTAAACTGTTTATGATAACCACCAAAGTTATCATAGAATCTGGCTTAGTTTGTCTTTGGCCATGTGATTTTTTAAGAGTCCCTCGTTTCTCTCTTCCATTATAAATGTTTCTAGATTTATCCGAAAGAATTAAGGTAATGTTCTTTATCTATTGATTTTGACTTGAAGCCGATGAACTGTAGCTTTAACCTTTTGAGACACAATTACTGGAATTGAACTAGTTTTAGTGACACTTGATCTACAAACATCTTGTTTCACAGAGTTAGCATCATTATGAATTTTATTTTTAAAGAATTGATCATTTGTTTCTTTTAAAATATAATCTTACTTATCTATATTGTCTTTTGAAGCAAATCTGTTCTTGAAATCAATTTTCAAGTCAGATGATAATGTACTAAATTATTTTCTTTCTCACACTTTTCTACTATGAATTATTTTTGCTTTTAACTTCATTTGTTTTGTAGACTTGATTGAACAATAAGTTTTGATAAAAGAAAACTTAGAATCTTCATTAACTAATAGTGATGGATCACATGTAGATATATTTTCAGGACAACTTTTATTTTTATTATCTTGAAAATCTAATTCATCATCACTATCCCAACCTTCCACAAAACCATCTTTCTTCACACTTTCTACATAAAAGTTAAAATCATTGAGCTTAATTTTAGTTTTTTATGAATGTATCAATAGTCAAAAGAATGTTGACTGAATGTTTTAGGTCTTATTTTGATTGAAATCCAAGACCATAACTCATATCTTCATCTGTTATAGTAACTGATGAAGGTAAGCATGTATAATCATGATTCATGAGTGGTGCTATTTTGGAGAATCCAATACCACTCTTACCACCATTAATCTTTTTTTTGTCATTTGGGATTAATTTATGCCTTCAATCATATTTGAGGAAAGTTCAAATTTCTTAACCGTGAGTTTATCAAATAAGAGTTTACTATTTAGTTTATTTATTTCCAAAGCTAGATCATCATTACATTTTGACAAATCATTATCATGAAGATATAGTTTTAACTGATAAATTGATTCAATTAATCCTTCTATCTTTTTTTCAAAAATCTTTTACTTAGATTTATATTTTTGAGGTTGATTTTAAAGTTTACCAACTTCTAAAATCAAGTGCTCATTATGAACTCTGTATCTTTGACCTTTTTCAACACAAGATGTATTACAAAGATTGTTATATACCACAATTGTGATCTCTGATGTTGCAACAGCTTCAGGCACTCCTTTCACCATAAAAGCTTTCAGAACTTCTTTTCTTTTACCAATCTCTTCTTTTGCGGACTGCGGTGGAGTAATCTTGTCAGCTTTATTACTTTGAGTATAAGCAGGTGCTGGAGGCTTCTCAACAGAAATAGAAGTTAAACTTTCATTTTCTTTTGTAGCTGGAGTCTTCTCAACAACTTATTCATCAGTGATCATCTCAACAACCTCACTCTTCTCTACTTGTGCCTGAGTAGTCTCAACAGCATTCTCAATAGTAACAATCTCTTCATCCTGGTTTTTCTCAGCTTTAGCACAAACTCCTTCAAACATATCACTTGACACAAACTCTACAAATAGATTTTCTCATGACTCTTCTTCATTATTGGTTTTGATCTCTACCAATAATGCTATGGATAATTTGAGATCTAGTTTCTATTTGATCAGACCAGCCATATTCTCCATTGGATTGTCATACAAGAGCTTTGTTGTTGGAATTACTTGGCTTGTCATGCTTAGTTTCAACTTCAACTATCACCATTCTCTTACAACCTTCATTCTGATTGATCTTTGGTTCTATGCATTCTCTAGCGAAATCCCTAGGTTTGTCATAGTTATAGCATCTCAAACTTGTCTTATTAAACCCAATTTTGCTTACATTGTTCACCCCAAACATTTTCCAACCAATTCTTCTTGCAAAATACTTGGCTCTGTATACCACCGCCATTTGATACTTGGTGTTATTCTCTTCCACCTTATCAGCATTAACCTGCTGTAAATCATCAACAAAAATGTTAGGAGCACATAATCTTCCTACCATGAATGCTTCATAGCTAGACATGAAGGTTGTGAACATGGCAAGGTATTCTTCTGCAATCTGAATGGTTTATTTTGATAGTTGGAAGTTGCAACATAAGCTTGTTAAATCTAAGGTAAAGGCTGAATGGATAGGTATGTGTGGTTTTGAGGTTTAGCTAACACATGCTAAGATTGCAAGGTAGAGTATTGATTGGGATATGAAACTTGGAAATGTAGGAATGACACGACTTCCAGACTATTGTTGCTGACACATTTGAGAGTAGCTCACATAATAATTTGGATTGTGGGCTATTCTTGCATACAAAGCAGTTGGTTCAACTCCCATTGAGTTCAAATGATTAGCAGCTCTTTGCTTATCGTCTTTCTCATATGATTTAATGGTAAAAATTAGGGTAAAAATTAGATCACTGAGATATAAAGTGAATAATTCATTGGTTCTCTTGATAGAAGTAAAGTTGTTATTCCAACTATATGGCAATGAGATCAATAGCTTCTTATTGATAACTATGTTCTCCAAAGTAATGCCCACACTCCTCATCCTGGTGATCAACTTCACAAACCTAAACATCTATGTCTCTAATGTCTCACCAGTATGTGATTGGACATATTGAATTCTTGGTTCAACATGTCTTTCTTACATTCCCTCATGTCCTTATTTCCCATTATTTGAGTTTTCATGGCATCCTATAACACTTTGGCTTCTCCAAATTCCTTGAATTTCTGAGCAATTTTAGTAGTCAAAGCCATGGTTATTGTAGCATAGGCTTTATCATCAAGTTCTAGCTTCTTCATATTTTCCTCATCGCATAAGTGTTCCAGTTTTAGAATCATTTCTTCCTTGTCATTCATATACACAGGAATATACGGTCCGAATTTGATTGACCATAACAACCTTGGTTCGGTGTAGATGACATGATTCTCAAACCGATACACCTAGTAAGCATAATCATCCTCGCTCAAAAGTCTTGGTGGCTTAGTGCTAGTTCCAATCTTGTTATCTAGACTTAAAGTAGCAATAAAATTCTTCAAATTTTTCATTTTGAAAATCAAAAATTCAAACTTCACAAAGTTTTTTGAAATATTGAACTTCTCATGTGAACTTATCGCTTGAACTTTACGCACGACCCTTCTGGCTTGAACTTCTCGCGCGATAAGTTCTGTAACAGAATTTTGCGATTAGTTTAAGTTCTCATGCGAAGAGAATCTTCAGGTAACAAACTTTTGCGAATCATTTAACTATTCGCGTTAAATGTCTATTTCTCGTGTGCGAACAATTAAATTTTGCAGATTCATTTCAATGCAATTCAAGACTTTTCCACTTCAAACTTTTCACGAATTTGATAAAAATTGATAATTGAGCTTCAACTAAATAAATTTAGTTCAAGTTTGATCCTTTGTAACTAATTGATTCATTTAAAGCCATTTTAACAATGAAAATGTCTTGAAATCTTCAAATATGCTCGTTTAACTTGTAATTCTATTTTTTGTTTTACTATTGTAATTCTATTTTGTTGATTACTATAATATATATTCATTGTACTAATAAAATTTGTTTACATATATATATATATATATATATATATATATATATATATATATATATATATATAATTTTCTATCTTAAGGGTGCTATAATTTAGACAATTTAAGTGTCGCACCCTCAAAATCAACGTGCGGGATTTTACTGCGAGGGGTGTAAACAAACCAAGATTCAAGTCATTAGTTACTCCAAATGACTCTATATGTACCATTTAAAATATAACTTAGAGTTTAAAAATTTGGAACATTGTGGGAGGGTTTAGTAAATAAATCAAACCCAAAGTACTAGAAATGTAAAATGTTCAAAACACACGCCCAAATCATTATTTGGAAGTATGCAATAAAAACCAAATGTAAACAGATTAATGTTTCAAAAGCATGCTCAACTCGTGAGTGCTTCTAAAGGCAGCTGCTAATAACGACCTAAGAAAAACATACTAAAGTGTCAACACGACAGTTGGTGAGTTCAAGAGTTTGCATTTAACATAAATAATAACAGTTGTAAAACATAAGTAAGCGCATTGAAACAGATAGCTAATCTAATTTCGTAACAAATAACCATAATGATTTTGCGATCGACCTGACTGTGTTTGTTTGTTTGCCTTCCACCATGACATACCAAGTCATTAGATTGTTTGTTGTTTAGGACAATATTGCACCCGCTTTACCTCCAGTCATACGGGTGGGGCTTGTCAGACCCTGTAGTACTACCCAAGATTTCCCGCTAGTTTCCTTAAGTAACGATCCGAAAGTGTATGGTCTTTCAATGGTAAATCACACTATGTTATACTATACACAACTTATAATGTTAAAGCGTTTGTAAAAAGTATGCTATCTCCCCCAAAAAGAGAGTGTGTAAAGTGGGGCATTGAACTCACCTGGTGCGCAACGGACAAAATAAGCAAAGCGAACGATGAGTGGAAAGACAACCCATCAAAGGTTACCTAAAACACATGAGTACATTAGTATGTGTAACCAGAATAGCTCAACAAACCCTAAGTGCTCAAATTACATATTGACCCAAGATTTTTGGAAAATAATGACACATTTGACCTAGTTGACCCGTTTGACCTGTTGGTGACATATTAATTGAATTCTTGCTTGATCAAGTATAGTAACTCATTACCCAAGATTATCATGTAAACAATTCACGTATGTCATATTATGAATCTTAAGTTCTATCAAGATCATTATACTAGCATAGATTACCATACAACACATGCGAATCTCAACAAATCATCATGCTCAATGTAAATATAAATAAATCCCAACAAACAAATCACACATTGAGATTAATCACGCACAACATGTCATGTGAAGCCACTCAGGATTTCACATCCTAAACTCTGTCAATCCTACTACTTAGAGGCCTCCAACTCGCACGCGTGTATGTTGTTCATCATTATATTCCCACATATGGTTCATACAAATCCACACATTGAGCATACATAATGATGAGCTACCATAACCTAAACATAATTCCATAATTGTCTAATATAAACTCATCACTTTGTATAATATCTCTCATTAAACGTAGGTCTCCCAAATAACCCATCAAGCATCCAAATGACGCAACTAACATTATCAACAAGCATCCTAGCATGATATTAACACCATATACATGCCTAATTCACAAGATCAATTTCGGGAAAGTAAAACCCAAAAGCCAATCTTTCATCAAATTCAATCATGGATGATCAACATTATACCTAATCTAGTTCATAGGAACCATCTAAGCAGACTAAACATTCATAATTCATCGAATTCCAAATTCTCATGAACAAAAGTTTTTACTTATGGTAATGTATGAACAATACTTTGATTTCATGTAATTCTTGTATAATCCATGTAAACTAGCACTAATACAGTACAACTAACATCATAGCATCATCCAATAATCTCAATTTTGAATTTTTCAATGCCAATTGAACTATGGTTGTTGAATCAAAAACCATGAAAACTAATAAAAATCTAATATTTAATTGTGTAATGATCAACACTTGCACTTGCTAACGCATTGTATTAGTCAAACACACCAAAAATCGATTGTATTGTAGCTTCTTAATCAAAATTGCAAGGGTTTGAGGGTGGTATGGGGTCAGCCGTGACTTGGGGGTTATGGGAGGGCTAGGGTTTCAATTTTTGCTAATATTAACTTTTTTAACAGTTATAAAATAAACCCTCCTTGCTCAAACTTTATAAAGAATAACCTTTTGAACACTTGTTAAATAATTTTAACTACCAAACACAATAATTATTATTAATCAACAATAATAATCATACATTCCAATTAGCAACAATACACATACATCACATTCTACAAGTCGTCACAGTATAAAGTGAAATTCAAAATATTACTTAAAATTTATGAATCACATAACTACATATTAATAATCTAAATTATTAATTAAGTTATTAGTTGTTATCCAAATTAATTATTATTAGGTCATCAATGTTAAACGACAACTAGTGTGTGCTCACGACATATGTATGCAAAACTTAACGGAACTACGCAGTTTGGTAAGGAAAAACTACCGGATATCACATTAAGACTCAACTTATTATGTTTATGCGCTTTAGTGTTTTACATTATATAATCTATATATATATATATGATGTATGTATTTAATATAAGAGTTGAATGGAATAGATTCGATTTAACCCTACTTTATCTACTTTTATGTTACCTTATCAACAAAATAATGCACTCCTAAAACCCAAATTTCTAATCTTGTTGCCGCTAACATCCTTTTTGAGATTAACATATTCTCATACAAAACATCTCTCCAACCAAACCCATATGTTTCTTGCGCAGCTTAAGGTCCACTTGACTTTGAATTGGTTAAGGTTGACCACCGTCATAGTATGTCAATAGCCACCGAGTTCTACCGAAACAACAAAGTTGTTGTCGTCGTTAGGTATACTTCTACAGCTGTAATCGTTATATCTCTTTTCTCGTTTTTTTCATCGTAGGAGGTGGGTCACACTCTCAAAAGTTATTTTTTACTCCTTTATATATTACCTCATTAAGTAAAACTATATGAACAGAACATCACCAATGATAACATATTATAAAATACGCTTTCTAAGTCGCACACTCACTACATTTCAAATAAGAACACAAAAATACTGGAAATTCCTTTTCATATAGTCTAGTTAGGGAGAAAAATAACAAGTTCCTATGTATAAACCTTAAAGTACGACAGTCGGTGCTAATTTGTTCCCTGAAGTAAATGCAGCTTGATACAACACAGATAGGGGTGAGAATCGTTGCACAACCCAACGGATAATTGATAGTGGAGATGTGTTTATAATCATATAATAGACATTAATGGATAAAACCAACATATCTGTACATAGGATAGATATTGAATCATTTGTCTCTAATGAAGACAAACACTTACTATATTTCAGAACCTATGGAAAGCTCTAGATGAGCATATGTTGGTATTAAACTTACTATATATATATATATATATATATATATATATATATATTTTACAACCCTAATAAAGTTACTAAGTTTGAAATATATTCATCTAAAACAATTTCAAATATGAAGACGTGACAAAAAATGATACTAAATATCATCAAATTACATATAAAAGATTTGACTAGAAGACCACAATAGAAAAACAAAGGGATTTACAATTTAAAATATATCATATACAAACAAATTATAAAGAATCATATTATGAGTAACTAACTAGAAGTTCGTAATAAGGATAATGTCACCACACGACCACGTCAATCAGGTAGCATTCTAATGAGTTTCATATATATAATCAAAAGTGACACCAAGTAACCCCCTAAATAACCTAAAAGTCTAGCAGCTATAAAACTTATCACGTGTAGCATGTTCTGACGATAAATCAACGAATCATTATGCCCTCCATATTACTCATATCAATAATTCCCTTATGTCTTTTTACAAGTAAATGATAAATCTTTATATGGCCTCACGGGAGTATTTTAAACAACCAAAAAGTATGCTCGGCCATTAGCCTAAATCATTGAAAATATTAATGGAATATGAATTCTTCAATAATTTACATGCCTAGTACTATAAAGACTTAAAGTGGGGGAATTACCTAACCATTAAGAACTTCTAACGAGCTAAAGAACCTTAAAGACAAGGGTGACCACTAGAAGTTGGTACTTGCCATGAACTCATTTTATGTATACTCCACCTTCACTAGTAAAATATAAAATGGTTAGTGACGATAACTTCTTTTTATGCATTATCTTCGATTGAATTATCCAAAGAGAATATCACTTATGTTCACATGTTAGAACAACGGCTCTTCAAGCTTCTAAGTTATTTCAGTTGCATATCATGTATTCAAGTTTCGATCTTACCAGCACTAATACACTTGTTCCCATCAGAACATCACAGTTAAAAGTGCTTGAGTGGGAGTAGTACTTGAAAGGGTAAGCCACTAGGAACTCCACGAGGCTGATAACGCAACAATGTTTTACGTTCTTTTTGGAGCTCATATCAATGTTAAACATTTAGTAGCTCACTTTCATGCACAAAATGGTTTGGAATTGGTAGATCATTCCTAGTAGTACGTGAATTACACTCTTCTGCATGTGTGACACTCCGTGTTTTATTGATTAACATCGTTTTTGTTACCAAATTACTCTCCATCACTTTGTATTTATTCAATCTAACTCTAATAAATGAAAACGATTATTGTTATTATTAATAGTTAACTTAAACTAACTAAAACTAATTAAAAAATTAGATTGCAAATTATGTTAAATAGAGAGGCTATTATACAAAATATATTTATTATTTTATTAAATTACCCAACCCTGTAACTGAAACCCCCCCCCCCCCAGCTCCTAACCCTACGAAAATCCTCTTCTCTCACTCTATCATTGACTGCAGCCTCCTGCGAAGACCCTCCCCTCTCTTCTGGTGAACCTACGACAACTTTCTTCCCTCACTTGACACCCCCTCTTGGAAGCCTCTCTAGCGGTGGTTAACTCTCTAGGGCAAACTATCTAACCGCTAGTCTCCGATGGCGCACCGCTTTTAACCGCAACCTCTCGTCCACCGTACAGTACGTTCTTTCGTGTGTTTCGCTCGATCGGTTTTGAGTTTCGGGTTACGGCTTGTCATGCGATTCCGTGGGTGTGATATTAGGTTGTAAAGATTGGGTATTCTTGTTGCTATGGTTGTATGTATGCTTATATGCTATTATGTATATGTATGGTTTTCTGTTTGTGTGAATGGCTTGCATGCGCGTATAGGTTCATACGTATGGCAACCTAGTGGGGTGTGTGTGTATCCTTTTCGGGTTCGGTTGTGGGACCCCATCTTTATTGTTCTATGTGAATAGTAAGGGTGGGGATTAGGCTGTGTATATGGTGGTTCGGTAGCATCCTTCCTTGGGGTTTGATGGGTGGTCGGGTAGGGTGCGTGTGTGCTGTGTGGTATGTTGTGTGTTGTGTGTGCAATGTGTGTATGTGTGTATGCTGTGTGTTATGTGTGAACTGTCTATGTGCGCACGCTATGTGGATTGTGTGTGCGCTATGTGTAAGTGTGTGTGGGTTGTGATTGTGCTCGGCTGGGCCGAGAGTTTTGGTATTAGTGCATGGTTGTGTGCTTACATATTTCAATGAAAGGATTTCCAATGTAGGAAGAGATGAAGATGGTGAAAGTGATCAAGAATTTCATGATGCTGACAACCTTTCCACTAAAAACAACATCAATTATCTCACACACTCATTGGGTCAAGTTACACTTGATAAGTGTGCTAAGGTGGTGCTTAATCACCAGATCTAAATTTTATTAATTTAGATCTGTCAAACCAACTTGTTGTGATTCCTCAACTGAGAATCCACAAGTCTCATCCCACCACAAACATCATTAGAGATATTGAAACTAGGGTGAGAACAAGAGGACAAACCCATGATAAATTTTTTTGTCTATACTCTTGTTTCTTGTCCCAGATTAAGCCAAAGAAGTTGAAGAAACTTTATAAGATGGAAGCTGGGTTGAAGCAATGTAGGAGGAGTTGCTTTAATTCAAAAGACAAAAGGTTTGAAACCTATGTCCTCTTCCTCATGGGAAGATGCCTATAGGTATCAAATGGGTTTCTAGGAATAAGAAGGCGTTGGGAACGGTCTGCCCAAGACACATATTGAATTGATGTGGCTAGTACGTTATGATCCAAGTCGGGTCATACCCAAGAACAAGCTAGACAAACACCTACAATATTTATTTTATAATATGATCATGTAAGTAAATATCGACACTTGAAGTATTTAGAAATTAGGTTCTAGATATTTGCACTAGTGTTATGAATAAACTATATGGATAATATATTCTAGAGAAAGAGTACTTTGTATTGTTATTCAAATGGTTGAACAAACAATACAAGTGTTTTTGTCCACATTTCTTTGTTTTTTCATCCGCATTTACTAATGCGGATGTGTTACTGAGGAAATGCGGATGAATGTTCCTCATCCGCATTTACTAATGCAGATGTGCATTTGTGGAAATGCTGAAGAAATTTCTTCATCCCCATTTACTAATATGGATGAGCATTTAAGGAAATACTGATAAAACTGATCATCCACATTTACTAATGCGGGTGTGCATTTTTGGAAATGCTTATGGAGTTACTTATCCGGATTTACAAATGCGGATGTACATTTGGGAAATGCGGATGAAGTTTCTTCTTCTGCATTTACAAATGCGGATACAGTTTGTTCATCAGCATTTACTAATGCGGATGAATATTAGAGAAATGCGGATGGGTTTTAGGGATGGGTCCCGTATACTTTTCTCACTCTGAAATTCAGTTTCATAGGAGTGTAATATATGATTGCATTCAACCACTCTCTCTGATAACTTACAACACACACAAAGGTGCAGATTGATGTTCCTGTTAGTTCTCTCTCGATCGGTCGAAGAGAACAGTAAACAGAACTCTGTTCAAGTGCAGAAAATCCTAGCAACCTGGTGTTTTGTTGGAAGCTTGGGGTAGACAAGCTTGAGGTTTTCTGCTTTGGAAGCTGCTGTTCAAAGATATTCTTCCTTTGTTCCATTCGAGAGGTAGAATTCTAAACACCCTATGGTTGTTTGTAAGCATGATTTTTCATATAACGATCCATTACGGGTTTTTAACAGATATATAAATTGGTTTATATATATTAACTGTAACAAGTTTTTCATTCAAATTCCGCTGCGTTTTTCATTTTATATGGATAAAATGACTCTGATAAACTTGTGAAAACCCTACAGTGGTATCAGAGCTGGTTATATGGATACATGCTTCATTTGGACTGAATTCTCGGTTTCTTGTTGTTAGTCACCAACAGACCAAAAGTTCAGGTCTATGTTTCCCCTGTTTTTCAAGATTCTACTTTACATGCATATTGTAATCTTGAAAAATTTAATCATTTGGATGATTTAGTTGTTTGGACAAGAATCGTGATATTCGGTTTGTTTATACATTAACCGAAAATTTGTGATTCAAGGGGAAAACTCTCGGATTTTTGCTTACATATTTGGATATGTATCTTGATGTTCATAACCTAGCCGAGACCTTGTGTTTGGATGTGTTGTGATTTATATTTAATTATTCAAAGGGTTGTAATAATTAAATGTATTTATTCTTTCTATTAGCAATGTAATTTATTTATTTTCATTTGGTATGTAAAATAAATAGATTAGTTGCATTTCACTTTTACTAGAAAATGTATATAAGATATATAATTTTGTTAAAGAAGATGCAACAAGGAAGTTTTCGGTTGGGCCAATTTTGTGCCCAAAGGGCTTTATAGCTGTTAATGGGATCTAAGCCCAATAACTGAAAACATATTTTGAAGGCCCAAAGAGGTTTGGTGCAGAATTTTAAGTCCATTTGGAAGCTCAAATCGAATGGGAGAATCACAACACAAAGTGGACACTTGAAGCATTTGGATGCGGATCAAGTGGGAGTTCACCGGAACAAGTGTTATCCTTAGGAAGGACCTAAATAACTCACTTGTTTTGGTCAACAAGTGATGTTAAAATTAGTTGGCTATGGTTATGAACTTGTTGTTGTATGTGTTGCTTGTATGGTTGATTTAATTTATTGTTCATATGATATTTGGATATGCACTGTTAAACAATTTTAAATCAACAACAAGCTTCAAATGGTTCTTTTGGAAACATTAACATGGGTAATAAAATGGTTTTATTAAAGTTAATGTTTTCACAATAAAATTGGGTTTTATTAAAAGAACCTTGGAAATTGATTTCACTAATGTACCACGCATTTGAATGCATGCAAATGTAAGGTACAAAATGTTTTCATAACTAGAATTAATGGAAACAAAATCCCTTTTAAAAAAGTTTAACACCATCCTTTTATACAACACTCAATCACTTGGGAACTATTTATGGGATAAAGGTCACCTAACCACATTTAGGGAACTTGAGTGTTTGAGGTGGGTTTAGCATATTTATTGGATAAAGGTCACCTAACCACCAGTATGTGTAAACTCACACGTGTGTGTAAGTAGGACGACTTGAATTGGAAACCATGTGAATAGGGTCACCGAAGCATGGCGTACAATGGTGTTGATGGGATTAAACATGCCGACTAAACATAAAGATGTTTAACCGATCTCATAAACTAGAAGTTGCAAAGGGTTGCAATTGTCAAAAGTTGACTACCTTGTTAATTTAAATAATGAGATAACGGTCACCTAACCATTATTTGAATGTAACGTTGGATTCTAGATTTTAATTATTAATTGTCTATGAGACATGAAAGGGTATTAATAGTTAAAATGTATTTTATAAATGCTAAATTGAACTTTGTTTATTGTAGTAATGGCCGCTAATAATAACAACGCTACCTCCCCGACCTTCCATAACCTGTCACTGAGAACTATCCTGGAAAAGGATCGTCTAAATCATAATAATTTCATGGATTGGTTTCGAAACTTGAGAATTGTTCTCAAACAGGAAAAGAAATCATATGTGTTGGAAGATCCTATTCCCGATGAACCCAACATTGATGATGTTGATGCCTACGAGGATTGGGTTAAGCACATTGAGGATTCTATGCAAGTTTCTTGCCTCATGTTGGGAACCATGATTCCCGAGCTTAAAAGGATTTTGAACATCACGGGGCATACGACATGATTACCCAGCTGAAGGAAATGTTCCTTCAACAAGCGAGGGTAGAGCGGTTAGAAACGGTTCGAGCGCTTCATCATGTCATGTCGAAATGAAGAGAAACCTCAATCTGTTTGAGACATCAATGGTATAACATGAGAATGATCATGAATGGATGACAAAGCAGCCGATGCAATGGTCTGGGAAGTTTACCAGTTCTCCGATCAATGTGGGGTGGCAACAAGAAGAGGCATCACCCCGAACCCAAGGCAAATGTTGCCAAAGGCAAGGGGTGCGTCAAAGGAAAGGGTAAGGGAAAGACTAAAGCGGGACAACCAAAACTGAGGCTTAAGAAGCCAAAGGTTACAGAGAATGATCCATGCTTTGAGTGTGGGGAGATAGGACATTGGAAGAGGAACTGTCCAATCTATCTCAAAGAGTTGAGAAACAAGAGGGATGCTGGGCAGACCTCAGGTATAGCTTTCATGATCCATATTGAACTTAATGTTATTTCTTCAAACACATGGATATTAGATACCGGATGTGGAACTCATATTTACAAATTGTTGCAGGGGTTCAAAAGAAATAAGCATTTTAAGAAGGGGGATACTAGTCTCTATATGGGCAACGGAGCAAAGGTCTATGTCGAAGCCCAAGGAGACTATATCTTGAAGCTTCCAAGTGGTTTGGAAGTCATTTTGAAGAATGTTTTGTATGCTCCTAGTTTGACTAGGAACATAATTTCTGTTTCCCTTCTAAAATAATTAGTTATGTATTAAAGTTTGTAAATGATGGTATTTGTTTTTATGGATGATATATTTATTTTAAGCTATGCCTTTTAATGGTATTTATGAATTGGTTCATGATGACTCATCCTTTAATAACTCGTTATACAAATCAAGCACCAAAATATTTAAAATGGGTTTAAGTGAATTATATCTTTGGCATTGTCGTCTTGGTCACATAAACAAGAATCGTATTCAAACACTTCAAAAGAATGGTCTTTTGGAAGCAAATGATGAGGGTTCATTTGATAGGTGTGAATCTTGTTTACAAGGAAAGATGACCAAGGAACCCTTTAGTGGTACTAACCAAAGGGCAAAAGAATTATTAGGAATCATACATTCGGATGTATGTGGTCCTTTTAAAGCAATGACAAGGAATGGTGAAAGATACTTCATTACCTTTATCGACGATCATAGTTGTTATGGTTATCTGTGCTTGTTGAGACACAAAGATGAAGCTTTTGAAATGTTCAAAATCTTCAAGAATGAAGTAGAAAATCAACTCAACAAAACAATCAAAGTTCTTCATTCAGATATAGGAGGTGAATACCTTAGTGATGCCTTTCAAGATCATCTTCGGAGTTGTGGGATTGTCTCATAGCTTGCTCCACCCGGAACACCATAGCATAATGCTGTGTCTGAAAGGAGAAACTGAACCCTATTGGATATGGTTTGATCTATGATGGCTAGAAGCACACTACCTCTGTCATTTTGGGGTTTTGCATTGCTCTCCACGGCTCGTATTTTGAATATGGCCCCAACCAAGAAAGTGGATAAGACACCTTTTAAAATATGGCATGGAAGGGTTCCATCATTATCATATTTAAAGGTATGGGGTTGTAAGGCTTATGTTAAGCAAAACACCCCAAACAAGTTAGAAAGCCGATCCACTAAGTGTATCTTTGTAGGATATCCTAAGGACTCGATGGGATATTACTTCTACAATCCAACAGAGCAAAAGGTATTTATTGCTCGAAAGGCTGAGTTCTTGGAAACTAAATTCCTTATGGAAGGAACTACTGATAGAACAGTGGAACTTGATGAGGATCGAGAACCACAAGCCGATACATGGTTGGTTGATACTAGCAATCAACAAGAGGTTGTTGATAATGATCAAGTGGTTGATCAATACACACAAAACGTTCGTAGATTTGGTAGAACTAGCTATCCACCTGAAAGATATGGATTTTTCATGAATGGATGCTATGTAGTTGACTCGGATGAACCGACTACGTACCATGATGCAATGTCCAATTCGGATTGTGACAAGTGGCTTGAAGCCATGAACGTAGAGATACAATCCATGCATGACAACCAAGTATGGGAATTGGTTGTGCCACCGCTTAACTCCAAACCGGTTGGATATAAGTGGGTTTTCAAGAATAAAACTGATATGCATGGAAACTTGGATACTTATAAAGCATGACTTGTAGCAAAAGGTTTCACTCAGACTCAAGGGGTTGATTATGAGACCTTCTCACCTATGGCAATGCTAAAGTCAATTAGGATATTATTTGCCATAGCTGCATATTATGACTATAAGATTTGGCAAATGGATGTCAAAACTGCTTTCCTTAATGGACATCTCGAAGAGAATGTCTATATGGTTAGCCTAAAGGTTTTGTCGATCCACAATATCCTAATAAAGTATGCAAGTTAAAGAAATCAATCTATGGATTGAAACAAGCATCAAGAAGTTGGAATCGATGTTTTGATGAAGAGGTCAAGAAATTTGGATTCATCAAGAACGCTAATGAAGCTTGTGTGTATAAGAAAGCTAGTGGGAGCAGCATCACATTCTTAATATTGTATGTTGATAATATATTACTATTTGGAAATGACATTCCAACCATGGAAGGTGTTAAAACCTGGCTTGGAAGTTGTTTTTCTATCAAAGATCTTGGTGAAGCCACCTATATTTTGGAATAAAGATCTATAGGGATAGATCAAGGCGGTTGATAGGTTTAAACCAAAGTGCATATATTGATAAAATCTTGAAAAGGTTCAAGATGGAGAACTCTAAGAAAGGTTTGGTACTTATTCAAAGAGGGACAATATTGAGTGCATCTCAATGTCCAAGCTCAAAATATGAGCAAGAAAGGATGAAGGAAATCCCATATGCATCTGCTATAGGATCCATCATGTATGCAATGATATGCACTAGACCGGACGAGTCATGCTCTTTAAGCATGACAAGCAGATATCAGCAGAATCTGGGAAATAGTCATTGGATGGCTGGTAAGAGTATATTGAAATACCTTAGGAGGACTAAAGATATGTTTCTAATATACGGATCTGGTGAAGTGGAACTCGTTGTAAAGGGTTACACATGCGAGTTTCCAAATGATCGAGATGATTTTGATCACAATCGGGGTATGTCTCATTATGAATGGAGGGGCAGTGTCCTGGAAGAGTTCAAAGCAGGATGTGGTAGCATTTCCACTACAGAATCAGAATACATCGTCGCTTCATTGGCAGCACAGGAAGCTGCATGGTTGAAAAAATTCATTGCCGATCTAGGGGTTGTCTCTACCATTCAAGATCCCCTAGAGATCTTTTGTGATAACAAGGGTGCGATTGCTCAAATCAAGGAATCCCGTGCATATCAAAAGACAAGGTACATTGAGCGGAGATTCAACTACATAAGGGATGAAGTTGAAAATGGAAAGATATGTATTCGCAAAGTTCACACTGATCAAAATATTGCGGATCCACTCAGGAAGCTCCTTGAAAGGCCAAAGCATGAGAGTCATACTTGTGCCTTAGGACTTCGATATTCTAGTGATTGGATTTGATCTATTTAGTATTTAAATATCGGAACAATTGTTATTTTGACTCACATTTATATATTATTATAATACTATGAGTTATGTTCCATTTTAGCATGTTTAAATCCATGAATATGTTTATTATTCTAAATGTCCGTAGTCGGTCATATTTGTGAGAACAAATATGAAGTAAGACTATTATGAATTTGGATTGGTGGTTATTCATAAGGTATGAATATAGAACAAGAGTTGCTACCAAGGTTCATAAATATTTGTGGGATACAAATATTGGACAGACCCACTCTTAAATTTCACTGCATGGAATTATGTAATTGATCATAAGTAAATTTAAGTAAAGGCGAATATCGTTGTATCCTCCGACCTGAGATACATATTGGGTTTCGATATTCATCAAATATTTTACTTTGATCTAGTTCTTTGCTGTTCTGAAATAATAGACAGTACATAAGGCTAGTTTCAGGTGTGATATAAGGTGATTGTGAGAAACGTATGTAGTCAAGATGGGATTTGTTTCTCTTATTCGTTGAGAGTATGATATCTAAGTCCTGATAAAGTTAAATCAATGGGCAATGATCGTTCTGTGTCTCTGGATTTAACATGATATCTGAAACAAAAGGATAAATGATAGATTCACCTAAATCATTTTCATGTAAGGGACGTGAGGAAGATGATGTTATTGAATGGCACTTCGTCATGCGTATTAGGGGTAGTAAGCCGTTGTTAGGTGATAATTACTGCTTGCATCAAATCTCTATGTATTTTGTGCAAGTTGGAGATTGTTGGGAACGGTCTGCTCAAGACACATATTGAATTGATGTGGCTAGTACGTTATAATCAAAGTCGGGTCATACCCATTAACAAGCTAGACAAACACCTACAATATTTATTTTTTGATATGATCATGTAAGTAAATATTGACACTTGAAGTATTTAGAAATTGGGTTCCAGATATTTGCACTATTGTTATGAATAAATTATATGGATAATTTATTCTAGAGAGAGAGAGTACTTTGTATTGTTATTCAAATGGTTGAACAAATAATACAAGTATTTTTGTCCACATTTCTTTATTTCTTCATCCGCATGTGTTACTGAGGAAATACTAATGCGGATGTGCATTTGTGGAAATGCTAAGCATTTAAGAAAATGCTGATGAAACTGATCATCCGCATTTACTAATGCGGATGTGCATTTTTTGAAATGCTTATGGAGTTACTTATCCGCATTTACAAATGCAGATGTCATTTGGGAAATGCGAATGTAGTTTCTTCTTCTGCATTTGGATAGAGTTTGTTCATCCGCATTTACTAATACGGATGAATATTAGAGAAATACAGATGGGTTAAAGGGATGGGTCCCGCCCACTTTTCTCACTCTAAAATTCAGTTTCATAGGACGTGAAATATATGATTGCATTCAACCACTCTCTCTGACAACTTACAACACACACAAAGGTATAGATCGGTGTTCCTGTTAGTTCTCTCTCGATCGGTTGAAGAGAACAGTGAACAAAACTCAGTTCAAGTGCAGAAAATTCTATCAACCTGGTGTTTTGTTGGAAGCTTGGGGTAGACAAGCTTGAGGTTTCCTGCTTTGGAAGCTGTTGTTTAAAGATCTTCTTCCTCTATCCCATTCGAGAGGTAGAATTCTAAACACCCTATGGTTGTTTGTAAGCATGATTTTTCATATAACGATCCATTAAGGGTTTTTAACGGATATATAAATTGGTTTATATATTAACTGTAACAAGTTTTTTATTCAAATTCCGTGCGTTTTTCATTTTATAAGGATTAAATGACTCTGATAAACTTGTGAAAACCCTATAGAAGGATGATAGAAGACTTGTTATCAAGAACAAGGCAAGACTAGTTGTTCAAGGGTACACTTAAGAAGAAGAGATTGACTACACAGATGTTTTTGCTCTTGTGGCAACACTTAAAGCTCTTAGGATATTCCTTGCTTTTGCTGCATCCAAGGATCTCAAGGTCTACCAACTTGATGTCAAGTGTGCATTTTATATGGAGTGATAGATGAGAAATTGTATGTTAAGCAACCACCTAGCTTTGCAAACCCAGATCATCCTGATTATGTCTGCAAGCTTGACAAAGCTCTTTATGGGCTGCATCAAGCTCCAAGGAAGTTGTATGAGACACTATCATAGTACCTTGTCCAACATGACTAGAAGAGAGTTACTATTAACAGCACACTCTTCATCAAAGGAACAGTGAACGACTTGATGCTGGTTCAAGTTTATATAGATGACATCATCTTTGGGTCAACTAATCCAAAGCTCTACAAAGACTTTGAGAAGCTAATGAAGAATAGATTTGAAATGAGTGCCATGGGGGAACTTAATTTCTTTCTAGGAATTCAAGTGAAGCAGTTTGACGATGGCATCTTCATAAACAAGTCAAAGTATACGGAAGACATACTAACCAGATTTCATCTTACTAAGTGCAAGGTTGCTAAGACATCCATAGCTAGAAACCACTCCCTAGGACTGATCTTGAGGGGGAGTGTGTTGATGAACATCTCTACAGGGCTATGATTGGGTCTCTAATCTACCTCACAACCAGCAGGCCTGATATCATGTTTACCAAATGCATATATGCAAGATATCAAGTCAACCCCAAGCGATTACACCTGGTTGCTATTAAGAGGATTCATAGGAACCTCAAAGGAGCTCCCAAACTAGGACTTTGGTATCCAAAGAATTCCGACTTCAATCTGTATGCATATACAGATAGTGACTATAGTGGCAGCGACATGACTGCAAAGTCTACATCAGGGGCATCTCAATTCCTTGGTGGAAAGATAGTCTTATGGCAATGTAAGAAAATATCTTGTGTGTTTGAATCAATACTAAAGCTAAATACATTGCTATTGCAAGCTGCTATTCTCAAGTGCTTTGGATTCACAATCAGATACCAGACTATGGATTCAACTTCAAGGAGACTTCTATCCACATAGACAACAATACTGCTATCTCTATCATAGAGAATCCAATGCAGCACTCAAAGACAAAGCACATCAACATCAGGTATTATTTGATAAGAGATACTTTTAAAAAAGGATTGATAAAACTGGTCAAAGTTAACAAAATGAACAATATGCTAATCTGTTCATAAAAGCTTTTGATGAACAAATATTTAAATATTTTGTATCAGCTATTGGGATGCTTAACTTTGAGTAGATTAACTTAAATCAATTTCAATATTATTTTTCAAATATGTGTGTCTTTAAAGTTGTCTATATTATGACTCATATAAGCTCTATTTATCTTGGAAGAAAATGTTTCTAAATGATATTCGTTAGAGTTTTAAGAATTAAAGATATATTTTCTTTCTGGAGACTTTAAGTTGACTTCGAAAGAAACTTAAGTCTTCAAAACTAATAACTACTTACTAAGAAATTTACCTTTAGAAAAAATTCTGATATATCTTCCAAAGCTTAAATATGCTTCTAAGTACATATATGTTTTAAAGGACTATTTTCTTCTGAAAGAAATTAAGTCTCGGAAGCTTTATTCATCCTTTGAATACAACTTCTGAAGTTTAGTATCTTTTGAAACCAAATATGTCTCGAAAGCAAAACTACTTTAAGTATTTTCTTCCGAAACAATTCTTGTCAAAGTAAGGAATATCTTCCAAAGTCAAATTGGCTTCGGAATTTTTCTCAAAACTTCAGAAGACAAATTGCCTTCGGAAGATTTTAAACTTCCAATATAACTTCTTTTTGGGCACTTTTTTAGAGGTGAGATCGACATTCAGATTTCAGACTTTTCCTTTTGCATTAACTTTGTCTCACATCCAACAATATATACATCCTTACAACGGTTCCCACTTTTTCTTCTTCCTCTTCATCTGCAAACTTCTAATTCTAAATTCTCCTACAAACCCTTATTGTTCATAGCTTTCTTCATCCTAAAGCTTTCTCAAATGGCCAACCTAGAACCCCGAAACTAGCCAGATTTCTCCATGCACCTTCGCAGGCAACACAACCAGGTTGCTCTATTATTATCTAAAAAAGATCCTGGTTTCTCAGACGTTTGCCGCTTTCTTAGTCAATCATCCTACCTCACTGCACTCAGAATAGACTCTCTACCTTATGAAAAACAACTACTGGAGTTCTGGAGGACCTACCTGTAACACCCGGAAAATTTCAACATGAAGAAAAGAAAAGAAAGCAAGGGAGAAAAAAAGAGAATTATTTTAAAACAAGGGGTTAAAAGCGGGCAAGGGCCAAACTTGCCCATAATGGGTTCAAAAAGGTGATAAGGCCGCCCATACTTCTCTCTCTCATGCAAGAAGTCTCGACAGAAGTAAGAAGAAGAAGTTTCACCCAGTTTTAGAGAGAGAAAGTCTTCAAAAGGTAAGATTCTATGGTGTTCTTCTTGGTTTCAGTTGGGTTTTCAGCTTCTGGACCGATCCTTAAGTGTTTCTATGTGTTTGGTTGTGTGTTTTCATGTGTTTAGTTGTTAGAACTCCAGGTTGCTCTCGGGTTTGGAAGCGTTTTACTCGAAAGCAGTTAGCAGTGAGTTCTAGATCCTCTCTTTTAAATGTTTGCTACTTATTTGGGGCTGGTATGCATATTTTTGAACAGATTATGATTTCCATGTATGGTACGGTTGTTTATGATGATATAGTTATCTTTTATGATTTTCATGATGATTGTATAAATGTTTAAGATGTTCTAAGTGTCAGACCGATAGATCTGAGCTAAGAATATGCTTAAAATGATGTATGGAGACTGGAAATTGAGTAAGTTGAATTGCAGCTGATAGACTTGGTGTCCGCTGTAGACTTTGGCTGTCTGCTGTGGGCATTTGTTCATCCGCATTTGTTAAGTGTTCATCCACATTTGTTAAGTGTTCACCCGCATTTGTTGGTCTTTATCCTCATTTGCTGAACATTCAGCAGTTAAGTCTTTTGTTCATCTGTACTTGCTACAGTGTTCGTCCGCATTCAGCAGTTAAGTCTTTTGTTCATCTGCATTTGTTACAGTGTTCATCCGCATTCAGCAGTTTAAGTCTTTTGTTCATCCGCATTTGCTACAGTTCATTCGCATTTGTTCTACCAGCATTTCTTTGGACACTTAGAATATTTTCTGAAGACTTTCATCCGCATTTGTTCATCCGCATTTGCTACAGTTTCATCCGCATTTGCTACAGTTTCATCCGTATTTACTTTTGTTCATCCGTATTTGTTCTTGCTCATCTGCATTTGTTTGGACTTAGAATTATTCTGAAAGTTTGGGAATAGAATTTAAGTGTTAAGTACTTATGAATAAGGAAAGATTATGTTTGTTCGATGTTTCTAATGCTTGATTCTCTTCTTATGGGATGCTTGTTATGAATGTTAATTATTATACTTCATGATAAGTGGTTATATAAGGTAATGGATATCTTAAACGTATTATTCATAATCAAGTGGTAACAAAGGAATAAAAAAAGGACAGTGGAACTTAATGAATGTTACCCCCGGGCCCTGATAACAGGTGAAAAGCCTTGCAAGCTTTTCCAAATTTGGTTCACGACCCCCGTTGAGGTTTGCTTAACTAATGTGTGGCTGTTCAGCCTAAGTAAGGCATAGCTGGGTCTAATCCTTGTGATTGACCAATAGATCAATGGGATCCAAGTTCATAAGCAGGCTTCATGCCTAGCAGTGTGGATCAACTGGCATGGGTTAGCTACCATGATAAACGTTTGCTGGCAAGGGTTTGGCATCTGTTGCCAAACAATAATGTAGGCTCTTACTTTGTGCAATCCTAGTTAATGAAAAGGAAGATAAAGGAAGAAAGAAAGATAATGAATTTTCTAAAGAATGATTATGTACTATGATGGATGATTCACCAAAGGAAGCTTACCAATGTATATTTTCTATAGTATTAAAACTAGAAATCACTCAGCAAAGCTACCTGGTAATGGTGTTGCTGGGAATGGCATGAGGTTGAAGCTACCTGGCAAATAAAGACTGGCATCCATGACATGCTGAAAAGTTAATTTGTTTTGAAATGCATCTAGATGTCCTTTTTGTAACTAGCAACAACAATGTATTTCTTGGCAAAAGTAATGGTTAATGAATGCTATGCTTTTTATTAAACTATTCTGCTACAAAGTTTTCTTGTTTTGATGAATCTGAATGTGTTTTAATATGAAAAGTGCTATGAATGACCAACTGTGGGGTTTCCCGGGAACGGGGCCTTACAAGTTGGTACCAGAAGGAAAGTTTAAGAGAATTGGGTAAATTATTTTCAAAACCAAAAATTAAACTGAGAATGGGACCGAATGGAAGGATGCCAGCCCAAGTAGCTACGTGCCATCAGGTAATTTTTCATAATGTTAACCGGTATTACGTGTGGGTGCTATTTGATTTATGTGCTTAATAGATTTGGATACTGATGTAGTCTGGATAGGGAATGCTTAGGAGATGAAGAGTAAAGTAAGTAGCTAATCACAACTGGCCATTGTAATAAGAGACTTACTATACTTGACATAATATGAGCTATTACCTTAAATGACCTTGTTAGTGTTTGAATCTTATAGGAGGTAGATCTTATGGCGGGTAGGAAATCTGGGAAGGCAACCCGAGGCGGTGCTCGTGGCGGGCGTACTACTGGGCCACGTGTCACCAGGAGCAAGGCTAAGGCTCCTGAGATGATTCATGAGGACACAGACCTCCATAGCCACCAAGAGGGTGCAGGATCAGCTACCCTCAAGTCTACGGTAAAGGAAGCTATTGTTGACGAGGTCTACAACGTTATGCAAAATGTGTTGCCCTCAGTGGTGACAGAAGTGTTAAGGGCTGTAAAGGAGGGTGAAAGAATTGATGATTCTGGGAAGAAGGAGAAAATAGGGGTAGAGCTATCTAGCCCAAAGGTGGTAATTCATGATGATGATAGTGAGGAGGAGAAGGAGACTGCTAAGGGGTACACCTATGGGGCGTTCAAAGGTGCAAACCCCCGACCTTTGTTGGTAACGACAATGCCACTGCTGCTCACCGTTGGGTTCGAGAGATGGAGTCCGTCCTAGAAATCAGTGAGTGACGGGAGGATCAAAAGGTGAAGTTTGCCTCCCATTCTTTCGTTGACTCGGCATTATGCTGGTGAGACAACATTGTCCAAGCTGAGAGAAAATGGTCTATATCAAGGATGAGGTGGTCGGATTTGAAGGAACTGGTACTGGAGGAGTATTGTCCACATTGGGAGTTGGACAAAATTGAGAAGGATTTCTTGCATTTGGAGGCTGGAAACATGACTCATCAAGAGTATACCTCTAAGTTCCATGAACTTGCAAGACTTGTGTCGGAACTAGTAACTCTAAAGTCGAAGAAGGTTAAGAGGTACATGCAGGGTATACCTGTGGAGATTAGGAGGAACATGATAGCTGCTAGGCCGAGCACGCTTAGGTCTGCGGTAGATTTGGCCGAAAGATTGTATGATGAGAGGGACCCGGTGCCAATTCAGAGGAAGGTTGAGAAGAGTTGGAACAAGAATGGTAATGGGAAAAGATTCAGGAATGACAACTATGGGATTGGGGAGAAGAAGAGGAGGGTTGATAATCGTCGCCCAGAACCGAGTAAGGGGAATGATCGGAGGGGATGTAAGAAGTGTGGGAAGAGACACTCGGACAAATGCAGAGTGGGGACAGATAGGTGCTTCAAATGCGGGGGCGATGGCCATTATGCTAAAGAGTACAGGATACTGAGATGTTATAACTGTGGTGAAGAGGGCCATCTGAGTAGGGATTGCAAAAAGCCAAGGGCTGAGAACTCCAGGGTGAAAAAGGGGATCGAGAAAGAGAAGGAATGGCAGAGGGCCAAGGCAAGGGCATTCAACATGACCCGAGAAAAAGCTAGAGTGGACCCTGAAGTAGTTTCAGGTATGTTTCTGGTGAACCAATCGTATCCTTCTGTGCTTTATGATTCGGGTGCTAGTAGGAGTTTTGTATCTGCTACCTTTTGTCATGTAATGCATGGTAAGAATAAGAAGATAGACGTGCCCTTCCATGTAGAGACAACGATAGGAAAGTCTACCAAGGTGACTGATGTGTTAGACGATTGCCTCGTAAAATTGGACAGTCATAAGTTTCCCGCTAGATTGTATGTGATGGCCCTAGGAGGTTTTGACATGGTGTTAGGAATGGATTGATTGGTGACCTATGAAGCAAATATTGTGTTCCGAAAGAAGATGATTCATCTAATTGCGCTCGACAGCAGTTTGGTTACGGTTCATGGAGACAAGGAATGTACCACTCCGCGAATGACATCGATGATCACGGCTGAGAAGTTTATGAGGCGAGGGTGTGGTGCTTACCTGGCTTATGTGAAGAATGTGGATGCTACTGTGCCTCAACTGTTTGATGTGCTGGTAGTTTGCGATTTCCTTGATGTGCTTCCTGAAGACCTACTAGGGGTCCCACCTGATAGAGAGGTTGAGTTTCAGATTGATTTGATACCAAGAGCGTAACCCGTAGCCAAGGCACCATACCGGTTGGCTCCAACCGAACTCAAGGAGCTGATGACGCAACTGCAAGATCTTTTGGATAAAGGCTTTATTCGGCCTAGTATCTCTCCATGGGGTGCTCTGGTCCTATTCGTGAAGAAGAAAGATGGTAGTATGAGGATGTGCATTGACTATCATGAACTGAACAAGTTAACCGTGAAGAACCGGTATCCGTTACCGAGGATTGATGACTTGTTTGATCAACTCCAGGGTGCAAGTTGGTTCTCGAGGATCGATCTTCGGTCGGGTTATCACCAGCTAAAGGTTAAAGAACAGGATATCCCAAAGACAGCGTTTCGCACTCGATATGGGCATTATGAATTCCTCGTGATGTCGTTTGTTCTAACCAATGCTTCTACAACATTCAAGGACTTGATGAATAGAGTTTGTCGACCGATGCTCGAAAAATCAGTAATAGTGTTCATAGACGATATGCTGATCTACTCAAAGAATGAGGGAGACCACGCCTGTCACCTCCATGAGGTGCTGGAAACTCTAAGAAGGGTGAAGTTATACGTGAAATTTTCCAAATGCGCATTTTGGTTATGCGAGGTACAGTTTTTAGGTCGTATGATTAACCCAGAAGGAATCATGGCTGATCCTGCTAAAGTGGAGGCGGTGATGAAGTGGGATACGCCTAAAACACCGTCTGAAATCCAAAGCTTCCTCGGATTGGTGGGTTATTATAGAAGGTTTATTCAGGATTATTCCAAGATTGCCTCGTCGTTGACCAAGTTGACTAGGAAGGATGTGAAGTTTGAATGGGACGACCGCCAAGAAAATGCGTTCATGGAGTTAAAGAGAAGATTGACACAAGCTCGATGTTAACGCTACCAGAAGGGAATGAAAACTTGGTTGTCTATTCCGATGCCTCTTATCAGGGGTTAGGGTGCTTGCTAATGCAGCGAGGCAAAGTCATAGCATACACATCTCGACAGTTAAAGATTCATGAAGTGAACTACCCAACGCATGATCTGGAGCTGGCTGCTGTGGTATTCGCGTTAAAAATATGGAGACACTACTTATACGGTGTCAAATGTATGATTTTTACGGATCACAAATGCTTAAAGTATTTCTTCGAGAAAAAGGATCTTAATATGAGATAGAGACGATGGTTGGAGTTCATAAAAGACTACGACTGTGAGATTCATTATCACCCGGGTAAAGCTAACGTGGTAGCTAATGCTCTAAGCCGAAAGGAAAACCGAGAACTAATTCGGGTGAGATCTTACCAGTTGATTGTAACTTCTGATGTGAAAAAGCAAATTTGTGAGGCTTAGAAAGAAGCTTTGAAACCTGAGCACGTTGATAAGGAGAGGATGAAAGGGCAGATCACAAATCTGGAAGAAAACATTGATGGTGTCAAAATCAGATTCGGGCGTATGTGGATCCCTAGTCGTGGAGGTCTACAAGAGAAAGTATTAGACGAAGCCCACAAGACCCGCTACTCCATTCATCCGGGAACCAATGAAATGTACCAAGACCTGAAGAGGAATTATTGGTGGCCGGAAATGAAGCCGACGAAGCGAGGTATGTAGAAAAATGCTTGACCTGTCTCCAGGTTAAGGCCGAACATCAGAAGCCATACGGGAAGATCCAACCCTTAGAAATTCCCGAAGGGAAGTGGGATCATATTACTATGGATTTCATAACAAAGCTACGTCGTACAACTAAAGGTTATGATGCCACATGGGTCATAGTAGACAGACTGACGAATAATGCTCACTTTCTACCCATCCGAGAGACATATAACTCAGAACGGCTAGCCGAATTGTTCATCAATGAGATACTTACTCGTCATGGTGTACTGGTGTCGATTGTCTCGAACAGAGATACGCGGTTTACATCAAAATTATGGAAGAAGTTCAAAGATGCGATGGAAACCAAACTGCACATCAGTATAGCATACTACCAATAGACGGATGGCCAACCCAAAAGAACTATCCAGACCTTAGAGACATGCTTAGGGAATGTATCAAAGACTTTGGTGGAAGCTGGGATGGTCACCTACCATTGGCGGAGTTCTCATACAATAACAACTACCATGCTAGTATTGGTATGACCCTGTATGAGTTGGTTTGTGGCCGGAAATGTAGGACCCCTTTTTGTTGGGGGGAAATCAGACAGAAGGAGTTGGGGAGAATCGAGGTTATCGAAATGACCAACGAGAATTTAGGCAGAATTAAAGCCTATATGAAAGCCACAAAGATAGGCAGAAATCCTATGCCGACAAACGTTGAAGACCGATCGAGTTTAACGTCGGTGATAGAGTGATGTTGAAGGTGTCCCTTGGAAAGGGATAATTTGATTCAGAAACAGAGGGAAGTTAAGCCCTCAATTTATTAGGCCAGATGAGTTGAGTGGAATCATCTTACCTTTTACGTATCACATTTGTGTAAGTGTCTAGCAGATGAAGACGCTCCCTATGCCGACAAACGTTGAAGACCGATCGAGTTTAACTCGGTGATAGAGTGATGTTGAAGGGTCCCTTGGAAAGGGATAATTTGATTCAGAACAGAGGGAAGTTAAGCCCTCAATTTTTTAGGCCAGATGAGTTGAGTGGAATTCATCTTACCTTTTACGTATCACATTTGTGTAAGTGTCTAGCAGATGAAGACGCTCATGTTCCACTAGAATATGTGGAGGTTGATGACAGACTAAACTATTTGGAGCAGCCGGTGGCTATCATTGACAGAATGAGAAGAGGCTAAGGATAAGTGGTCCCACTTGTGCGAGTACTGTGTAGACACAGGAAGGAGTCCGAGTCTACGTGGGAGGCCGAGGAGGAAATGAGACAGCATTACCCACAGCTGTTCGAGGAGTGATAGGTTTCGGGGACGAACCTTATAAGGGGTGGACTTGTAACACCCAGAAAATTTCAGCATGAAGAAAAGAAAAAACCAAGGGGAGAAAAACAAGGGGTTAAAAGCAGGCAAGGGCCAAACTCGCCTATAAGGCGTTCAAAAACATATAAGGCCACCCATACTTCTCTCTCTCATGCAAGAAGTCTTGGCAGAAGTAAGAAGAAGAAGTTTCACCTCGTTTTAGACAAATAGATCTGAGCTAAGAATATGCTTAAAATGACGAAGAGTGCTCACTTTCTCCTTCTACCCATCCGAGAGACATATAACTCGGAATGGCTAGTCGAATTATTCATCAATGAGATAGTTACCCGTCATGGTGTGCTGATGTCAATTGTCTCGGACAGAGATACGCAGTTTACATCCAAATTTTGGAAGAAGTTCAACGATGCGATTGGAACCAAACTGCACATCAGTACAGCATACTACCCACAGACGAATGGCCAACCCGAAAGAACTATCCAGACCTTAGACGATATGCTTTGGGCATGTATCTAGACTTTGGAGGAGCTGGTATAGTCACCTACCATTCGCGGAGTTCTCATACAATAACAACTACCATGCCAGTATTGGTATGCCCCCGTATGAGATGCTCTATGGCCGGAAATGTAGGACCCCTGTTTGTTGGGGGGAATCAGACAGGAGGAGTTGGGGAGTATCGAGTTTATAGAAACGACCATGGAGAATTTAGGAAAAATTAAAGCCTATATGAAAGCCACAAAAGATAGGCAGAAATCCTATGCCAACAAACGTCAAAGACTGATCGAGTTTAACGTTAGTGATAGAGTGATGTTGAAGGTGTCCCTTTGGAAAGGGATAATTCGATTCAGAAATAGAGGGAAGTTAAGCCCTCAATTTATTAGGCCAGATAAGTTGAGTGTAATTCATCCTACCTTTCACGTATCACATCTGTGTAAGTATCTAGCAGACAAAGATGCTTATGTTCCACTAGAAGATGTGGAGGTTGATGACAGACTAAACTATGTGGAGCAGCCGGTGGCTATCATTGACAGAAACAAGAAGAGGCTAAAAAATAAAGTGGTCCCACTTGTGTGAGTACAGTGGAGACCCCGGAAGGGGTCCGAGTCTACGTGGGAGGCTGAGGAGGAAATGAGACAGCATTACCCATAGCTGTTCGAGGAGTGACAGATTTCGGGGACAAAACCTATATTAGGGGGTGGACTTGTAACACCCGAAAAATTTTAGCATGAACAAAAGAAAAGAAAGAAAGGGAGAAAAAAAGAGAATTTTGTAAAACAAGGGGTTAAAAGCAGGCAAGGGCCAAACTTGCCCATAATGGGTTCAAAAAGGTGATAAGGCCGCCCATACTTCTCTCTCATGCAAGAAGTCTTGGTAGAAGTAAGAAGAAGAAGTTTCACCCAGTTTTAGAGAGAGAATGTCTTTAAAAGGTAAGATCCTATGGTGTTTTTCTCAGTTGGTTTTCAGCTTCTGGACCAATCCTTAAGTGTTTCTATGTGTTTGGATGTGTGTTTTCGTGTGTTTAGGTGTTAGAACTCCAGGTTGCTCTCGGGTTTAGAGGAGTTTTACTCGAAAGTAGTTAGCAGTGAGTTCTAGATCCCCTCTTTTAAATGTTCTCTACTTATTTGGGGTTGGTATGCATATTTAACTGATTTTTTTGAAGCAGATTATGATTTTCCATGTATGATATGGTTGTTTATGATGATATAGTTATGTTTTATGATTTTCATGATGATTGTATAAATGTTTAAGATGTTCTAAGTGTTAGACCAATAAATCTGAGCTAAGAATATGCTTAAAATGATGAAGAGTGCTCACTTTCTACCCATCCGAGAGACATATAGCTCGGAACGGCTAGCCGAATTGTTCATCAATGAGATAGTTACCCTTCATGGTGTGCCAATGTTGATTGTCTCGGACAGAGATACGCGGTTTACATCCAAATTTTGTAAGAAGTTCAACGATACGATGGGAACCAAACTGTATATCAGTACATCATACTACCCACAGACGGACGGCCAACCCGAATGAACTATCCAGACCTTAGAGGACATGCTTTGGGCATGTATCATAGACTTTGGTGGAAGCTGGGATAGTCACCTACCGTTGGCGGAGTTCTCATACAATAACAGCTACCATGCCAGTATTGGTATGCCCCGTATGAGATGCTCTATGGCCGAAATGTAGGACCCGTGTTGTTGTGGGGAAATCGGATAGAATGAGTTGGGGAGTATCGAGGTTATCGAAACGACCAACGAGAATTTAGGCAGAACTAAAGCCTAAATGAAAGCCACCAAAGATAGGCAGAAATCCTATGCCAAAAAAAGTCGAAGACCGATCTAGTTTAACGTCGGTGATAGAGTGATGTAAGAGGTGTCCCCTTGGAAAGGGATAATTCGATTCAGAAACAGAGGGATGTTAAGCCCTCAATTTATTGGGCCAGATGAGTTGAGTGGAATTCATCCTACCTTTCACGTATCACATATGTGTAAGTGTCTAGCAGATGAAGACGCTCATGTTCCACTAGAAGATGTGGAGGTTGATGATAGACTAAACTATGTGGAGCAACCGGTGGCTATCATTGACAGAAACGAGAAGAGGCTAAGGAATAAACTGGTCCCACTTGTGCGAGTACAGTGGAGACACAGAAAGGGGTCCGAGTCTACGTCGGAGGCTGAGGAGGAAATGAGACAGCATTACCCACAGCTGTTCGCGGAGTGACAGGTTTCGGGGACGAAACCTACATAAGGGGGGTGGACTTGTAACACCCGAAAAATTTTAGCATGAAGAAAAGAAAAGAAAGCAAGGGAGAAAAAAAGAGAAGTATTGTAAAACAAGGGGTTAAAAGAAGGCAAGGGCCAAACTTACCCATATTGGGTTCAAAAAGGTGATAAGGCCGCCCATACTTCTCTCTCTCATGAAAGAAGTCTTGGAGAAGTAAGAAGAAGAAGTTTCACCCTGTTTTAGAGAGAGAAAGTCTTCAAAAGGTAAGATTCTACGGTGTTCTTCTCGGTTTCAATTGGGTTTTCAGCTTCTGGACCGATCCTTAACTGTTTCTATGTGTTTGGTTGTGTGTTTTCGTGTGTTTAGGTGTTAGAACTCCAGGTTGTTCTCGGGTTTGGAGGAGTTTTACTCAAAAGCAGTTAGCAGTGAGTTCTAGATCCCCTCTTTTAAATGTTCTCTACTTATTTGGGGATGGTATGCATATTTAACTGATGTTTTTGAAGCAGCTTTTATTTTCCATGTATGGTACGGTTGTTTATGATGATATAGTTATGTTCTATGATTTCCATGATGATTGTATAAATGTTTAAGATGTTCTAAGTGTTAGACAGATAGATCTGAGCTAAGAATATGCTTAAATGATGTAGAGAGACTGAAAATTGAGTAGTTGAATTGTAGGTGATAGACTTGGTGTCCCCTGTGGACTTTTGTTGTCCGTTGTGGACATGTGTTCATCCGCATTTGTTAAGTGTTCATCCGTATTTTTTAAGTGTTCACCCCGCATTTGTTGGTCTTATCCACATTTGCTGAACATTCAGCAGTTAAGAATTTTGTTCATCCGTACTTGCTACTGTGTTCGTTCACATTCAGCAGTTACGTCTTTTGTTCATCCGCATTCATCAATTTAAGTCTTTTGTTCATCCGCATATGCTACAGTGTTCATCCGCATTTCCGCATTTTTTCTACCAGCATTTCTTTGGACACTTAGAATATTTTCTGAAGACTTTCATCTGCATTTGTTCATCCGCATTTGCTATAGTTTCATGCGCATTTTCTTTTGTTCATCCGCATATGTTCTTGCACATCCGCATTTCTTTGGGGACTTAGAATTATTCTAAAATTTTGGGAACAAAATTTAAGTGTTAAGTACTTATGTATAAGGAAAGATTATGCTTGTTCAATGTTTCTAATGCTTGATTCTCTTCTTATGAGCTGCTTTTATGAATCTTAATTATTATATTTCATGATAAGTGGATATATAAGGTAATGGATATCTTAAACGTATTATTCATAATCAAGTGGTCACAAAAGAATAAAAGAAGGACAATGGAACTTAATGAATGTTACCCCTGAGCCTTGATAAAAGGTGAAAAGCCTTGCAAGCTTTTCCAAATTTGATTCACGACCCCGGTTAACATTTGCTCAGCTGATGTGTGGTTGTTCAGCATAAGTAAGGCATGGCTGGGGTCTAATCCTTTTGATTGACTAATAGATCAATGGGATCCAAGTTCATGAGCAGGCTTCGTTCCTAGCAGTGTGGATCATGGGTTAGCTACCATGATAAACGTTTGTTGGCAGGGGTTCGGTATCTGTTGCCAACCAACAATGTAGGCTCTTGCTTTGTGCAATCCTATTTAATGAAAAAGAAAGATAAAGGAAGAAAGAAAGATAATGAATTTTCTAAAGAATGATTATGCACTATGATGGATGATTCACCAAAGGAAGCTTACCAATGTATATTTTCTATAGTATTAAAACTAGAACTCACTCAGCAATGTTGACTTTTTATACGCGTATCAATTGGCATGTAATGGTGTTGCTGGGAATGGCACGAGATTGAAGCTACCTGGCAAATAAAGACTGGCATCCATGACATGCTAAAATGTTATTCTTGTTTTGAAATGCAACTAGATGTTCTTTTTGTAACTAGCAACAACAATGTATTTCTTAGCAAAAGTAATGGTTAATGAATGCTATGGTTTTTGTAAAATTATTCCGATGCAAAGTTTTATTTTTTTGATGAATCTGAATGTATTTTAATATGAAAAGTGCTATGAATGACCAACTGTGGGGTTTCCTGGGAACGGGGCCTTACACTGCCAAGAGGTCATCCTGGACGGTGAGAGGCACTGTCTATATCTGTGCAAGGGAAGACAATTTTCCTCACCCCAACCATAATCACACTCATCTTAGGCTGGTTGATAAAGAAGGTGATCTCTCTTTCCCCAAAAAAGCTATGAATGGATCATTAAGGCAAATGGGCTATGAATGGGACTTCACATTCAAAACCTATAAGAAGGGTAAGGTCTCCTACCAATAGAAGTGCCTCCTCCATGTTATTATTCATTCGTTATCAAATAAACATGAAGGATGGGATCAAAGTTTTTAGGACTTATCCTATATAGTCCATGAAATGGTTCAAGGGGTCAAGTTCAAGTACTCCCAGTGTGTTTACATAAACTTTATTGCCAACATGGATTTCTTAGAGTACTACATGTTCCCTAGATATATCGAGCACATTCTCAACTGTGAACTAGGCTCACAATTGAGGGGAATAGGTACTACTCTTAAACTGGGACAGATAAAGCTCGACATCTTTAAAATCATGAGAAAAACTACAGTTGGTTTCTCAGGGGTGGAAACAGCCCTGATCCTAAAAATGTTAGAGCTCATTGCTCAAGGTGACAAGTTGGCAGAACTAGTCTATTAAAATTGATCAGGTCCCCGTATACTAACCCATTCTAGAGGAAGTGGAACCAAGAGCTCCCACTTCCCTTGAAGAGCAAACCACTCCCATAACTTCATTGATCAATGCTGAGGTTCCTCATCCTCAGCCTAATAAGCTCATTGCCCAAGCCTCAAGTCTTCACTGTGAGTTTCAAAACTCAGGTGATCAACCTTTAGGGGACAGTTACCATCCCCAACCATTAGACATAAACCAACCAATCCCTGACCTTCAATCTATGATAATGAAGATATGAGATTCAGTGAGTACCATAAATCTCTCTTCTCCTCCCCTGCTCAAGGAAAGATGAGTGCTTTTGAGACTTCCATATCTAGCCCACATCATCCACCTCTAATTGAGGTGGACTTCACTAAACATGTTTAGGAAGTCCATATGGAAGAGTCTCTCACATTAGAAAGTGATTACATCATTAAGACCTCAACTATGGCAAACCAAACCTTGACACTTCTCTTGAAGCTTTCATGAAGCAGGGGAAATCCAGCTACCAAGTACCACTATCTGGTGTTGAGGGAGATGACTTTAGTTATGTTATCTCATCCCCCATGATTCTTCTGATGAAGATGATGGGAGTCTACAACTAAAGGTGCAAAAACTGTCTAAAAGATGCACCTATTTAGTTTCAAAGGTAAGTCACCAGGAATCTCAGGTGGCTACCTTGCAAAGGTAGGTGCTTAATCAGCAACTTGAGATCACCGATCTCAAGGGCAAGTTAGATGAGAGGCCTACCAGGCGTGTTCAATTAGGTCCACAAGAACCTATGGATGTGGTGAATCTAACACCTAGCTGACCTATGAAAATGGGTGATGCTACCAAAAAGGGGGAGAAAGTCTTAACTACAATCGCGTGGCTATGTTTACCCCATTCTACTCGTGAACATGGAGGACTCACCATCCTCACTTAAAGTTGTCCATACTCAAAAACCTCCTCAAGCCCACATCAATATGGATGCCTTAATTCAAAAGCTTATTTGAGGAGGGAATCCTAAGGCTATGTTTACCCCATCCTACCCTGCTGACAGTCCAATAGTAGGATGGAGGTATAACACTGATAGAAGAGCCCTGGTACTCTCTACATCTCAGGGGCAATAAGAAGTGTTCAACTTCCTCTAGTTGACCTGCCACTTGCTAACCCATGTCAAAACAGGCAAGCTGAAAGGTTGGCTAAGAGGATTCAGTTGAGGGTGCTTGAAGAGTTCAAGAAAAGATCAAAGTTATATAGACAGAGGCTAGAAGGGAAAACTATTGGTTAAATGGATATTGAGGCAGACCCTAAGCTTAGCTTTGAAGGGGAAACCTTAATTGAAGGCCCAGCAGTTGACCCTGTACACCTTGAGACTGAAACTACTTCTGCACCTAGTACCCTCAGTGAGACACCAGCTGGTAAATGTGTCTCACAACCTCTCCATGGCTAGAGCTCAAGTGTACCAAGTGATGAAGGCCAAAGCTCTCTCCACCCTGAGTCACATAGGCCAGTGATTAACAAAGGGAAGAGGATTCTCACCTCTAAGGAGATTGGGAGGAGAAGAGGGAGAGGAAGAGAAAGGCAAGGGGAGAGATAACAAGTGAGACCCCTAGCTTTATACAAGCTACAATCAGGGCTGCCCCCAGGCCAAATACTCAGAAGGATGAGTTAAAGGCAGCCAGATTGAATTATTCGAGGTCTAGAAACTACAACATTAATGATATAATTTCTCTTCCCTTAGATGAGTTAAATGAACTGGCTGATACTGAAGTGTCAAAAGAGAGGAAGGAGGCTGAGGCTGCAGAGTTGCTCCTCAAGATTAAGGAAGAAATAAAATGAAAAAGATTATACAAAGCCCATGTCCTCTCTCTAGTTCAAGAAAGTCATGAAGTAGAAGCTGTGGCAGTAGAACCGAAAACTCAGGTAGGTAGGGAACAAGATAGACAAAACATGATAACCTACTTGAGTGCCACAGGTCTCTATCAGGCAGTAGACCTACTTCCCTTATCAAATGAGTACATTGAGTTTGAGTACCTCAACCAACTAAAGTAAGAAGTCTTAAATGAAAAGAAAGCTGCTAAGAGGAAAATGAGGGAAGAGGCTACTAAGTCAAGAGCCACCATCCGAGCTAATCAGAAGAAGTCTACTGACATATTGAAGATGGTGAGCTTCTTGAAGCTGTATAGGTTCTCCGGAAGAAGACTTGGTCCAATGTCTCTATCCACTACGGATGAGCACACTAGAGTGATCAAGCAGAATATTAAGAAGGGTGAGCTGGTAGACTTACATTCTCCACCAAGTCAGGCTACACCTGAAGCTGAGGTCAAGGTTGAACCCCAAAAGACAACACAACCAGGACCTAGTGCTGCATCTTAACCAGCTTCATCTTCTGACCCACAGCGGGGTCCTAACCCTTCTTCTTTTGAACATATGAAGGAAAAGGACCCAACTAAGAAGGATAAAGAAGGAACATCTGGTACTCAAGACCAACCTTCTCAGTTAAAATATAGAAAGAGAAAAAGGATGGCCATATGAAGGGACAAGAAGAAGAAGAAGAAGAAGAAATCCAAGGCATCCACCTCTGTACCTTAGGATGGGTTAGAACATCCTGAGGGTGAAAAAGAAGAGGCTGCTCAACCAACTCCATTACAATTAGAGCCTCTTATTGCTGAGAGACCCATCCTATCTTGGTCTTTCTCAGAAAATCCAGATAGATGGTATGTCATTAGAGATCAAGGGGGTCAAGATGTATACTTCTAGAAAAACATTCTTGACCTTCCTCTACATAATCTCTTTGACATGATTGAGAGTCAGAGGAATCTGATGCGGAAGCGTGAACGTTTGTGAAACCTTGAGTAATAAATGCGAAAAACAAGGCGCCCAATGAAAGTAGTAAATGTAAATGAGCTTGCTTTCAAATGATAAACATAATGCATGAGCCTCAGATATGCAGCCCTAGCCTTAAGCATGCCAGCGACCTGAGAAGACATGCTAAAGTGTTTCCACACAAGGTTGGTGAGTTTACAGGTTTAAATCATTAAATATTTTGAGCGTTTGCCTGGTAAAAGTAAACAAGTTATACCATAGGTAGCTAGCCTATATATCGAGTTACTTAGCGTTTCGAACCGACGCTGACTGTTTATGAGTTGTTTTGCCTTTCGCCATGTCTTATCACAGAAAAATTGCAAGTGTCTAGGACCTCCAGTCGAGTTAGCACGACTAACGCGGGTGGGGTTTGTCAACCCAGTAGTACTACCCAAAATTACCTTGCTATCCGTTTATTAACGATTCGAGTGTGTAAGGACTTGCGTGATAATGTTTGCACTACAGTGACAAGCGATATACCAATAATACCAAAACCACATAAAAATAGTTTGCATGCTTATCCACCAAAAGGAAAGTAAGTAAAAGTGGGGCCGTGAAGACTCACCTTATATGCGTATGAATACATGAAGTGTAAAAGCTGGAAGCTAATCATTACCTAACAAATATAGGTCCATGAGTGTATGTACATAATGATCAATATGAACCCCGTTGTATCCAAACAACGTAATTGTTAGCGTGTTTGAGAAATGTTTGACAAGTTTAACTTTTTGACAAAAGTTGACTTTTGTTTACCAAAGTTGACCGGACTGACCCGACGATCCGTTGGTGACTCAAATAAGTAAACCATGTTTAGTCATGCTCAAATACCTCAAATAATGATTCACATTACGTTTCATGTCGAAAATCTATTTTTGGAAAGTTTCTATTTTGGAAAGTATACCATCATTACACATGTGCACCCGTTTAAAGATTATGAATAATACCACAACAACCATCTCAATTATACATGTTACATATCCAACAATCATCCATGACATTTTAACATAACCTAAATTCTTCATCATGCCCAAAGTTTTCTAATTTAAACCATAAGAACATAAGTTTCACAAATTCACCCAAAGTATCCTAACATACTCCTATGATCATTCCAACATCAATTACATCACCATAACATGTTCTACATATATTATACTCATTATTCATCACATCAAGTCACAAAAGTTTCCATAAATAGCAAGCATGTTCATACGATGCGTTTTTTCACCATTTAGATATTCCTAATCCTTTCTTATGCTCTAAACATCATATAACAATCATCACATATCATCAAACATGCATAAATCATCATTTATAAACCAACTTACCCAAAAATTTTCCTTTAATGGAAAGTACTCAAAAACCGAGCCAAAATCAAAAGTTCAAAACATGACTTTTCATCCATTAGCATCAACTAACATCCTAGAACCATCAATTCAAACCAATTTCATCTAATTCATACAGTTTCTACAAAAGCCTCAAATTAAAGTTTCCATTATAATTAGCTCTTAGTTTTTGATCAAAACAACACAATGTCACAAAACCAATCCATACAAACATCATATATGAATACTAACACATAATCAATCATCAATTTCAATCAATTTCAAGTTTTGACTCGTGTTTAGATTTCTAGGGTTCATGTTCATCATGATAATCAAAGAACATGAAATCAAACATGAAACTTACTTGTTGATGCAAGGAATCACGTGCTACAAGTGTTTTGATGCAAGAAACGTCCGAATTTCAACTCTAGATGCAAGAATCAAAGCAAAGCGTGTGTGTTGTTCTTGTGAGTATATTTTCGAAAAAAGGGAGGGGAAAAGGGAAGGGGATGGCTGGAATGAGGGGATTAGGGTTGGGGTGGGGTTTTATACTTTATTTTTACAAGAAAGACCCCGTCTTTTATAAAAATCGTTTTAACGCTACACGATTGAACTTTTTGTACACCGAAACCTCCAAATGCTCATATAATATCAAACAAACATTAATAAAATGAAATAATATTCATTTTCTAGTTCAAAGGCATATTTTATAATAATTAGACGTTAAAAGCCGAAAATGCGCGAAAACACGTAAATGCTAGAAAATTCCCAATTTTCACAACCAAGCTACATATTTAATCATATAATCATATAACACATAATTTCACACCAATTATGATTGTTTGAAAACTATTTTGACAAGCCACCAACGTTCGTGGACAGACGCGCGTGCGATCTGGCAAATCACTGAATTGTCGTTACATGAAAGTTTTGAATGTTTGTGCAATAAATGACTCATTAAGTAAACAATATTAAATGCATGAATGTATGATGGAAAATCATAATTGAGATGATCGGAAAGTGATCGGAAAATGCCGGGTGTCACATCATCCCATGTTGAATGAAATTTCATCCCAAAATTTAGCTAACTCTGGTAAAGACGGACGAAAAATTCGTGGCTGTCATATCATCCCCTTGTTGAAGAAATTTCGCCCTGAAATTCTCAACCGGTACCATTGGCGCTTTACGGCACATCTTTGGGTAACTTCGGATATTTTTCTTTTATATGATTATCGCGTTCCAAGTAAACTCTGCTCCATACTTAGAGTTCAAACTAACTTTAATAATAGGGGTAAATTTTTGCTTGAGTATTTTTGACCACTTGGTCCATTATTTCAATTGGTTCCTCAACTAGACATAGTTGTTTATTAACATGAATCTCGTTTAATTGAGCGACGTCTGTCTCAACGGACAGGCATTTCTTCAGGTTTGAAACATGTAACACGTCTGCACTCTGTTGAGTTCTGTAGGCGAATTGAGTTGTTAATCTATTGGACCAACCATTTGAACAATCTCAAAAGATCGAACGTAGTGCGGGTTTAGCTTTACTTGTTTTTTTTTTCTCAAAACAAATTGCACCTTTCCAAGGTGACACTTTTAGAAATACCTAGTTGTGGATTTTGGTATTTGATGGATTTTCTTGGCGTTAGGCCACATAAATCCTTTTTTTTGTAGTCACGTGTTGCTGCCCTGGTACGAATTTGAACGATTTCTTAGTCGTCTCATGCACAAGCTCAGGACCTGTAAGGTAACTTTCCTTTAACTTGGGCAAACTTTTCTTTAACTTCTGCCCAACAGATAGATGATCGACACTTATTTCCATAGAGTGTCTCAAATGGTGTGGTCTTTATCACCGTGTGGTAACTATTATCATAGGGGACCTCAATCAAAGGTAGGTGGGTTTCCAGACTACTACCACAATCAATAACACATGCTCACAACTTGTCTTCTAGAGTCTGAGTCGTACACTCATTCTAACTATCAGTCTGTGGATGATACGCTGTGCTACTATCCAACCATGTTTCCAATAAACTTTGCAATGGCGTCTAATAATAAGGAACGATTCGACTGTCATGATCAGAGATGATAAAAAAAACTAGCACCTCGTGCCGAGAGACTTTTTCCCTTAGGTAGGTGCGAGTTAACTTCTTTATTCAATCAGTCTCTCTAATAGCCAGGAAGTGTGTGGATTTTTCCAAGCGATCTACTATTACCCAAATGTATCGCAACCACTAAGAGTTTGATGTAACTTCATATTGAAATCTATTAAGATCTACTCCCACTTCCATTCTAGAATTGTGGTTGTTGGAGTAAACCAGATGATCCATGATATTCACCTAACTTTAGAACAAGTTAAACACTTGCTTACATGCGTGATACTATCTCCTTTCACACACTCAGCCACCGATAAAGAACTTTCAAATCATGGTACATCTTACCTGAACCTCGATGAATGGGATATCAAGTCATATGAGTTACATTCATTACTAGCTCTCGTAAATTCACGTACACAAAAATCCATATTCCTTCCATGAAATAAGGAATTCCTTTGGATTTTATCACTAATTGCTTTTCTATGTGTCGCATGGACTCAGCCTTCAGATTCTCATCCTTCAAAGCCTTAATTTGAGCATTACGGATTTGATCAGGTACTCTTGGACGAATGGTAAGCTTTAATGCTCGCACTCGCTTTAGTTTAGGTGTTTACTTTCGACTTAAGGCATCGGCTACCATATTAGCCTTACCTAGATGGTGCTTCATCATATTGTCATAGTCATTCAGCAGGTCAACCTAATGATGTTGTCTCATGTTCAGCTCCTTCTTTTCAAAGATATACTAAAGGCTCTTGTGATCGGTATAATGACACATTTTGTACCGTACAAGTAATACCTTTATATCTTAAGTGCAAATCAATGACTCTCAACTTGGAGTTGTGTGTCATGTAGTTCTTCTTATGAACTTTCAACTGACAGGAAGTGAATTCGATAACCTTCTCGCATTGCGTCAACAGAAAACCGAGACCTTCGATGGAAGCACGGTAATACACTATGAAATCATCTGCTTTCCTCCTGTAGGGATAGTATCAATACAGTACAGAGCTTTTGTTTCATAACCTGAAATTCAAACTCTCGCTTGTTACCCTAATCATATGTGGTGCCTTAATGAGTTAAAGTCATAATAGGGTGTGCGATCTTTGAAAAAACTTCGATGACTCGTCGATAATAACAACCAATCGAAGAAATTGTTGTACCTTAGTCGGAGTCTTAGGTGTAGCCCATTCATGATGGCTTATATTTTTGAAGGGTCAATAAGCATTCCTTGCTCGTTGAACACATGACACAAAATTTGAACTTCATCCAGAAGTTACACACTCAAAAACTTGGCATGCAATTATCCTGGTTTTAGTAGTTCCAAAATCATGATCCTCATGCCCCTTTGTTCTTTGTATATGTTAAATTGTCAATGGAAAGATGTTAATAAATTTGTCCATAGGGTTTACACACTCGGTTTATGAGTTCCATGAAAACCACTGGTGCTCTGGTAAACCCTCTTCGCATAACCAGAAACTCATGGTGACCATACAAAGTTCTGAGTGCCGCCTTATATATGTCATCCTCTCAAACCCTCAAATGATGATATTCTAACCTCAGGTCTACCTTGGGATACAAACTCGATCCTTGAAGCTGGTGAAGCAAATCATGGATGCGTTAAAGAGAATAACGGTTCTTAATTGTCACTTTGATAAACTCATGGTAATCACTACTCATACGCATAGTTCTATCCTTTTTCTTGACAAGAAGGACTGGAGCTCTCTATGGCGATGAGCTTGTTTTGATGAATGCTTTATCTGACAGCTCCTGCAGTTACATAGATAGTTTTGGTAGTTCATTCAGAGATAATCTGTATAGTTCTCTCATAATAGGTGAGACTTCATGTGTCAAATTGATCTGAAACTCGATCTGTGTGTGTGGGGAAAACCAGGTAAATCTCTATGAAACTTTAGGAAGGTAAAGAACGATAGGATCTCTTCGATCCTCTTTTCCTCAGTTGCTTTCTTGGCGATCGTAGTTAAAATGGCGGTATGACCCTTGCGTAAAAAATGTCTAAGATCGCAACACTCTTATCGCCTTAAGCAGATGCGACTTCACCACTACAAAGTGGTACGGAAACTACCATTTTGCAATAGACAATTTCAGCTTGGTTCTTGGACAACCAATCCATGTTGACAACCACATCGAACTATCAAGCTTAATAGGCTTAAGATCTATACATGTTTAATGTCGGACAATCTCAATGTACATACCTTCGGAATGTGAGTTGCTTCAATTAGCTTACCATCAACTATGGTGTAACCAGCTTCCATTCCACTTGAAGTTACATCTAAAAGCTTGGTAAACGGTAACCACATTCTGGTTGTTTCTTGCCTTGCCAGACCTAATTCAAAGGCTCGACCCTTGACACTTTATCTATCGTTCGTTTCCGTTGTTTTTATCCTTATTGTCATTCTTCAATTGAGAGTAATCTCACTTGATTTGGGTATCTTTGTTCCATTCAGAGTAACCCTATGATGCTTTAGCTTGTATTACTACTGGGGTTTTGTTGCTTCTTCATTGTTAACTCGCCCTTAAAGACTTTGACTACATGGTCCATCCTACCACATATTGGGCAATAATAATGATCACACTAGCCATGATGGTGAATCACTTACTCTACATGTCATCAAATTCTTGCTTGCTCTCAGATGAACCATCAACAATGTCACGCTTAGCTAGAGTGCTCTATGCCATAACCAAATGAATGAGCTTGTAAAATAACCTCATAGCATGCTGAATGGTTATAGGATCAACGGAGATGATCCTTTCTTAAATCTAAGGTGCTATCCTATCGATTGACATCTCAATATGCTTATAGGTTGAGTTACCATTACATAAAGCAACTAACTCATAAAGATGGGTCGTATATTCTTCAATATTTGACCCTACCATCTTAATGTTCCAAAATTCCTTTCTAGCTTATACTCTTCTTTCTGAGTACAGTACTCCTCCTCCAGATATTCCTCAAATGCAGTAGCAACTACAGCTTAGGCTTCTAGCCTAGCTACTCTCAAATTGATAGTACTAGTCTCTGCTGCATATCCTGCAATGTTGCCTCGAATGCTCCCTTGACTATGCCATCTAAGGAATTGTGCTTGTTGTTTTCCTCGAATACATCAACAAAAGTATTGTGTTTTTGGCCAGTCTCCACTAAACCTTCCTTGAGTGTTTCCACATATTCACGAATGGTGGTCTGATGCTCCGGTATCTCAGTGATCTCACCGGGTGCTTCACAATCTTTTGATCTAACCTTGCCACAAGAGCGGCAAATGATTTCTTAGTCGGATGAGATATAAGTGATGATGCAGGAGTACAATCAGTTATGTCAGCAGTACGGGGAAAGGGGTACGCGTTCCTCCTGGATTTAGCTGGCAATAATATAGGTAGACACTTCCAGTGTTGTGTATCCCTTGTGATTCTAATATTGAACAACACTTCATGTAGTTTGAAGTTTTTAGCAGGCTTTAGCCAATGCTTATTCGGCTTCGATGGTAAGGCTATTAGTGTAGATGAAGAAGGTATGAGAGTGAGATCCTTAGTCTCCTTGTTGATTAGGGGTGATGCTAGTCATGAGTAGGGTAGATGATGATGTGGACATCCAATATCATTATACGTGTGTGAAATGATATGTATGCTTGAAAAATAATAAACATAAGAGTATGCGTAATGGTAGTGTGTGTCTAAGGCTATAGTCTAGATGCAAATGCAATCCTAGTTTTCTATAACCAGTGGCTCTGATACCATATGTCACACCCTCAAAATCCACCACGGGGTTCTACCACGAGGCGCGTACCAAACCAAGATCTCAGACACAGTTATGTCAAACAAAACTATATGCGTTTTTAAAATAAGTGTTTGAACGTAAATCAGAGTAAAAGGCAGTTTTCAATGTAATCAATGCGAAAGCGTAAACGTTGGTGAAACCTTGAGTAATAAATGTGCAAAACAAGGCGCCCAATGAAAGTAGTAAATGTAAATGAGCTTGCATTCAAATGATAAACATGATGCATGAGCCTCAGATATGCAGCCTTAGCCTTAAGCATGCCAGCGACCTGAGAAGACATGCTAAAGTATGTCAACACAAGGTTGGTGAGTTCATAGGTTTAAATCATTAAATATGTTTGAGTGTTTGCTGGTAAAAGTAAACAAAGGTATACCATAGGTAGCTAGCCTATATCGAGTTACTTTGCATTTCGAACCAAAGCTGACTGTTTGTGAGTTGTTTGCCTTCCGTCATGTCTTATCACAGAACAATGGCAAGTGTCTAGGTCAATTAGACACCCTTTCGACCTCCAGTCGTGTTAGCGCGACTAACACGGGTGGGGTTTGTCAAACCCAGAGTACTACACAAAATTACCTCGCTATCCCGTTATTAACAGTTCGAGTGTGTAAGGACTTGCGTGATAATGTTTGCAATACAATAACAAGCCATATACCAATAATACCAAAACCACATAAAAATAGTTTGCATGCTTATCCCCGAAAAAGGAAAGTAAGTAAAAGTGGGGTCATGAATACTCACGTTATATGCGTATGAATACATGAAGTGTAAAAGCTGGAAGCTAATCATTACCTAACAAATATAGGTCCATGAGTGTATGTACATAATGGTCAATATGAACCCCGTTGTATCCAAACAACGTAATTGTTAGCGTGTTCGAGAAATGTTAGACAAATTTAACTTTTTGACAAAATTTGACTTTTGTTTACCAAAGTTGACCAGACTGACTCGATGATCCGTTGGTGACTCAAATAAGTAAACCATATTTAGTCATGCTCAAATAGCTCAACTAATGATTCACATTAAGTTTCATGTCAAAAATCTATTTTTGAAAAGTTTTTATTTTTGGAAAGTATAACATCGTTACGCATGTGCAACCCGTTTAAAGATTATGAATAATACCACAACAACCATCTCAATTATACATGTAACACATCCAACAATTATCCATGACATGTTAACATAACATAAATTCTTCATCATGACCAAAGTTTTCTAATTTAAAACATAAGAACACGAGTTTCACAAATTCACCCAAAGTCTCCTAACATACTCCTATGATCATTCCAACATCAATCACATCACCATAACATGTTCTACATATATCATACTCATTTCATCACATCAATCACAAACGTTTCCATAAATAGCAAGCATGTTCATACGATGCGTTTTTTTACCATTTAGATATTTCTAATCGTTTCTTATGCGCTAAACATATAACAATCATCACATACCATCAAACATGCATAAATCATCATTTATAAACCAACTTACCCAAAATGTTTCCTTTAATGGAAAGTACTCAAAAACCGAGCCAAAATAAAAAGTTCAAAACATGACTTTTCATCAGTTAGCATCAACTAACATCCTAGAACCATCAATTCAAACCAATTTCATCTAATTCATACAATTTCTACAAACGCCCCAAATTAAAGTTTCCATTATAAGTAAGTCTTAGTTTTTGATCAAACAACACAATTTCACAAAACCAATCCGTACAAACATCATTATATTTAATACTAACACATAATCAATCATCAATTTCAATCGATTTCATGTTTTGACTCAAGTTTGGTTTTCTAGAGTTCATGTTCATTATGATAATCAAAGAACATGAAATCAAACATAAAACTTACTTGTTGATGCAAGGAATCACGTGCTACAAGTGTTTTGATACAAGAAACGTCCGAATTCCAACTCTAGATGCAAGAATCAAAGCAAAATGTGTGTGTGTGTGTATGTGGTGTGTGTTCTTGTGAGTATATTTTCGAATAAAGGGAGGGGAAAAGGGAAGGGGATGGCTGGAATGAGGGGATTAGGGTTGGGGTTGGGTTTTATACTTTATTCTTACAAGAAACGCCCCCGTCTTTTATAAAAATCGTTTTAACGCTACGCGATTGAATTTTTTGTACACCAAAACCTCCAAATGCTCATATAATATCAAACAAACATTAATAACATGAAATAATATTCTTTTTTCTAGTTCAAAGGCATATTTATAATAATTAGGAGTTAAAAGCCGAAAATGCGTGAAAACGCGTAAATGCCAAAAAATTCCCAATTTTCACAACCAAGCTACACATTTAATCATATAATCATATAACACTTAATTTCACACCAATTATTATTGTTTGAAAACTATTTTGACAAGCCACCAATGTTCGTGGACAGACGCGCGTGCGATCCGGCAATTCACCAAATTGCTGTTACATGAAAGGTCCGTGAATGTTTGTGCAATAAATGATGCATTTAAGTAAACAATATTAAATGCATAAATGTATGATTGGAAAACCAAGATTGTGATGATCGGAAAGTGATCGGAAAATGCCGGGTTTCACAACTATCGACAGATGAGATCAAGATTCAAAGTCATCCTTAAGTTTTGGTAGCATCAGCCTAGGCGGAGTTTGTAAGAGTTAACTTAGAGGTTGATGCAACTAAAGAGCTCTCAACATATGCATACTGAAGTACAAAAAAATTTACTTCAAAAAATTGACAAAAGTATTAAGAAATTCTCTTAGTTTCAGATCTTATGAGACCAAAAGACTATTTCTTCCGAAGCCAAAGATGAAGTCTTTCAAAGCCAAGAGACTGATTCTTTCGAAGATAGAGAAGACATGCTTTCTCTGACATGCTTTTGACAAAAGATGAACAATTTTCTGCTGCCCTCCTAGAAAACTCACAAACTTATACAAGTTGGTGATATCTCCATACTTTCTTCAACTGTAGATTAAGGTCTTAGAGTCTGTAACTTTCTACTTCTTTTATTCTTTTTGTAATAGATAAGGATGTGAGCTATGGCATGTCATAGTCGCTAGTCAAAAGGCAATCTGCCATTTGAGTTTACATTGATCTTGTTGTCTAGATTAGTGTTCCAGCTGGCCTTCAAAGTATGATCGGCTATACGATGTAGTATAAAGTATCTCAGGTACCAATCCTGAGAACTAAGCCTTGTAACAATGGAAAAACACTTTAGAGAAATATACATCATTCTTGAAAACCAAATACTTGTGTTTTGCTTGTGTACTTTACTTTTGTTCATTGTTTCATAAGTTGGTTCCCTATTGATGTGTTAAGTATTATTTGTTTCTCACAAACCATTGTGAAACTATTGCATTAGTACCCTCACCGGTCCTACAATATGTAATATTCAGCCTCCAATACCACCAAAATTTTACGCTTTGTCTACGAGGAGCTCACAGATTTGTTTTTTGTTGGTCAAGTTAAAACATATCTTTGAGGCCTCCCATCCTTAAATTAATGTCACCCAAGCATGTTTAACTATAGTGTTCTCTCTCATCTACATTCAATGTGCCTTAATGTGTTGATGTTGTTTTAGGTAGATTATTTGTTATAAACCTAACATATTCATGTCCATCGTTGATGTTAGATTTTTGTAGTGTGTCATAGTCACCCATGTTATGGACTCGTCCTTAATGAGGTATGCCATACCATCCCATTCATTAATGTAGGATTTACCTAAGGTGTCCTTTTTAACACTTGTTAAGAGTCATCGTCCTTGATGAGGTTTGCCATGTTATTTTGAATGACATATGAGCGACTCAGATACTATTTGTACATTTGGCCTCTTAGACCATCACTATTTTTTGCTATGCCCGTAAGAGCTCATGTAACTAATTTTGGTTGGTTGAGTGAAAACTTCCTAGGATGTCACCCAAATTTTGATTTCTACCACTCAGGCACGCTTAACTGTGAATTTCTCTTCTCATTCACACCAATGTGTTTAAATACATTTATTTGTGAAGATGAAGAAGGAAGTGGAAAGAGATCAAGCTCAACCTCCTGCTCTGATGAAGAGTCTCAGAAGTATGCAAACTGAATGTATTATGTGTGGTAGTCCTTCTCACTTTGTTAAGGATTACATCTACAATCCCAAAAGCACTATGCACATGACTAAGAAGAAAACTTCTGAAAAGAAGAAGAAGAAGATGGCTTCAGAAGGAAAATCTCTTCCTTTCAAAAGCTCCAAAGTAAAGAAGAAGATAAGTCAAAACTTACCTTCGGAAGAAAAATTGGTCTCGGATGAATTGCTTCCTAAGTACTTAAGTCTTTTGCAGTGGATGCAAAAACTTTTGAATGTCCAGTCTCCAAAACTTCCAAAGTCATCAAAAATTTCAAAGTATTAAAGGACAAGTCTAGTCTTCCAAAGATGGTGTGGAAGATGTCGGAAGGCCATGTGACTGAAAGTTCTTCATCAACAACAGCAAATGATCCTCAGAGCTTGCTTACAGTATCAATTACTGTTGAATTATCTTTAATTCACTTTGACAAGGCCAAGACAAACAAGAATTGGGTTTCCAAATGTAACTAGCCATCTCTTTCCGTGTTGGAACAGCTAAAGACCAAAGGAAATGTATGGATCATTGATAGTGGTTGTTCGAGGCATATGACAGGCAATGGCTCTTTGCTTTAGAATTGTGAAAGAATTAATGGAGGACCAGTTTCTTTTAGAGGAGAATCAGGTGGTTACATCACTAGACAGGGCAGAGTCATAAATGGTAAGCTCAGCATTGAGAAGGTAAACTATGTTAAGGAGCTTGGGTACATTCGTTTGAGTGTATCCTAATTTTGTGACCAGAGACACAACATGTTCATTACTGAGCATGAGTGCATTGTTATCAAGCTCGGGGTGGTCATTCCTCAGGGGCATATTTTGCTTAGAGCCCCCAGGAAAGGAAACATGTACAGGATGGACTTGCAGAAAACATGTCCATCAGGAGAAGTTTCTTGCTTTCTACTTAAAGCAAATAGTGGTAACTCTTTCCTCTGGCATAAAAGAATGTGCCATTTCAACTTTAAAAACATGAACAACTAATTGAGAATGATTTGGTAACTAGAATGCCAAAGAAAGAGTCTACAAGTGATGACCATTTTGTTGTATGTCTAAAAAGGAAGCAACACAAAGTTTCTCACAAGCCAAAAGAAAGGAAGTCCATCAATACTCCCCTACACTTATTACATATGGATCTCTTGGCCCCACCAATTTAATGAGTCTAGGAAGGACCTCATATTGTTTGGTGATCACAGATGACTTCACAAGATACACTTGGGTCGTCTTACTTAGAACTAAGGATGAGACCCCTGAGATCTTGAAGATCTTCATTATAAAAATTGAGAATCAATGTGATCATAAAGTCAAAATCATAACATGTGATCAAGGAACTAAATTCAAAAACAAATCCTTGATTCATTTTGTGATGAGAAAGGTATTACAAGACAATACGGTGCTCTTAGGACTCAACAAAAAGGTTTTACTGAGAGGAGAAAAAGGACACTTATTGAAGCTGCAACAACCATGTTTTCTGACTCTAAACTGCCCATCACCTTCTGGGCAGAGGCAGTCAACACTACCTATGCTATATGCAAATAGAGTGTTAGTAGTCAAGACTCATGGTAAGACTCCTTATGAGCTATGGCACAAAAGGACTTTCATTGTTTCCTCATATCATTTGGATGTCCTTGCACCATCTTGAATACCAATGATCAGATAGCCAAATTTGCAGAGAAATCAAATGATGGACAATTTATTGGATACTCTTCCCAAGCTAAGGCTTATAGAGTATACAATCTCAGAACTAGAGTATTTGAGGAGTTAGCCAATGTGATCTTCAATGAGCACACACCTAATATGAAAGGTTCTGGTCCTGTTTGGCTATTTGATCTTGATTTAGTTACCAACTATTTTAACAAATCTTGTGAAGATGTTTCAGGATCTATAATTAGCTTTTCAAAAGGAGATTCTGATCTAAGATTTGAGCTGAGAAGACCAAGTAAAAAAACTACTTCAGCTCCATTGGTAACAAACTCTGAAGTTGGAAATCCTGTCAACATAACAATGACAAACATTTTAGCTGATACATCAGAGGTGCCTACAAATTCCAACACAAAGGCACAGAACTCAAATGAATGAGTTTTCAATGTAGGAGGAGATGGAAGTGGTGATAATGATCAAGAATTTCTCGATGCTGATAACCACTCCATAGAAGACATCATCAATGATGTCATACACTCATTGTATCAAGTTACTCTTGATAAGTGTGCTGATGTGGTGGGTGTACTCAATCACCATATCTGAATTTCACCAATTTAGATCTCTCCAACCAACTTGCTGTGATTCCTTAATTGAGAATCCACAAGTTACATCCCACCATAAACATCATTGGAGATGTTGAGACAAGGGTGAGAACAAAAGGACAAACCCATGACAAAAACTTTTGTCTTTACTCTTGTTTCTTATTCAAGATTGAGCCTAAGAAGATTGATGAGGCTCTATAGGATGGAAGTTGGGCTGAAGCAATGCTGGAGGAGCTGCTTCAATTCAAATAGCAAAAGGTTTGGAACCTATGTCTATTTCCTCAAGGGAAGACCACAATAGGTACCAAGTGGGTTTTTAGGAATAAGAAAGCTGATAAAGGACTTCTTATCAAGAATAAGGTAAGACTAGTTGTTCAAGGGTACACACAAGAAGTGGGGATTGACTACACATATGTTTTTGCTCCGGTAGCAAGACTTGAAGCTTTTAGTGTATTCCTTGATTTTGTTGCATCCAAGGATTTCAAGGTCTACCAACTTGATGTCAAGTGTGCCTTCTTATATGGGGTGATTGATGAGGAAGTGTATGCCAAACAACCACTAGGCTTTGCCGACCCAAATCATCCTGACAAAGCTTTCTTTGGGCTGCATCATGCTCCAAGAAAGTGGTATGAGACCCTATCACAGTACCTTTGTCAGCATGGCTACAAAAGGGGTACTATTGATAGGACGCTCTTCATTTGAGGAACAAGAAATGACTTGATGCTAGTTTAAGTTTATACGGATGACATCATCTTTGGGTCAAATAATCCAAAGCTCTGCAAAGACTTTGAGAAGCTGATAAAGAATAGATTTGAAATGAGTGCCATGGGGGAACTCAATTTGTTTCTAGGAATTCAAGTGAAGCAGGTTGACAATGACATCTTCATAAACCAGTCAAAGTATGTGCAAGACATACTTACCAGATTTCATCTGAGTGAGTACAAGGTTGCCAAGACACCCATAGCTAGAAATCACTCCCTAGGACCTGATCTTGAGGGGGAGTGTGTTGATGAACATCTCTACAGGGATATGATTGGGTCTCTTATGTACTTCATAGCTAGAAGGCCTGATATCATGTTTGCTACATGTATTTGTGCAAGATATCAATCCAACCCTAAGATGTCACACCTAGTTGCTATTAAGAGGATTCTTAGATATCTCAAAAGTGCTCCCAAATTAGGCCTTTGGTATCTAAGAAATTCTAACTTCAATCTGTATGTTTATACAGATAGTGACTATGGTGGCTCCAACATGACTTCAAAGTCTGCATCAGGGGGATGTCAATGCAAGAAAAAATCTTATGTGTCCGCAACAACTGTTGAAGCTAAATACATTGCTACTGCAAGCTGTTGTGCTCAAATGCTGTGGATTCAAAATTAGATGCTGGACTATGGATTCAACTTCAAAGAGACTCCCATCTACATAGAAAACAACAATTCTATCTTTATTACAGAGAATCCTGTGCAGCACTCTAAGACAAAGCACATCAACATCAGGTATCATTTGGTTAGATATAATTTTGAAAAGAGATTGATAAAACTAGCCAAAGTTAACACAAATGAACAATATGTTGATATGTTCACAAAAGTTATTGACGAGCAGAGACTTAATTATCTTGAATTAGCTATTGGGATGATTAACTTTGAGTAGATTTTTTTTAAACTAAATTCAAGATTATTTGTCAAATAGGTTTGTCTTAAGTTGTCTATATCATCACCTATATAAGCCAGTTTACTTTGGAAGAAATTTTTCAAAATGACATTCCTTAGAATTTTGAAAATTAAGATATATTTTCTTTCGAAAGACATTAACTTGACTTCAGAAGACAATTATGTCATCAAAACTAATAACTATTTACTAAGAAATTTACCTTCGAAAATTTTTTTGATATATCTTCCGAAGCTTAAATATGCATTTAAGTACTTATATGTTTTAAAGGATAATTTCCTTTCGAAAGAAATTAAGTCTCGGAAGCTTTATTCATCCTTTGAATAAATCTTCTGAAGTTTAATATCTTCTGAAACCAAATATCTCTTAAAAGCAAAAATACTCTTAAGTATTTTTCTTCTGAAGAAAAATTTTATCAAGCTAAGGAATAACTTCCAAAGTCAAATTGGCTTAAGAAGTTTTTATCAGAACTTCCAAAGACAAATTTGAAAAATTTTTAGACTTCCAAGAAAACTACCTTTTTGGGCACTTTTTTATAGGTGGGTCCGACATCCAGTTTTCAAAGTTTATCCTTTTGCATTAACTTTGTCTAAAATCCTACCACATAAATATACCTTCAACAATTCCCCCTCTTTCTCATTCCTATTCATCTACAAAAGTTCAAACCCTAAACTCACCCACAAACCAACTTTGTTCTTACCTTTCTTCACTTCTAGGCTACTCAAAATGGACAACCCTTAACCAACCAGATTTTTCCATGCAACTACACAGGCAACACAACCAAGTTGCTCTGTTATCATCTGAGAAAGATCCAGGTTTCTTAGATGTTTGTCATGTCTTGTCTCACTCCAACTACCTCACTTCACTCATAATAGACCCTCATTTGTATGAAGATTAACTCGTAGAGTTCTAGAGGACCTGCCAAGAGGTCATCCTGGACGGTGAGAAGGCACTGTGTGCCATAGTAAAGGCTAAGATAATTTTCATCACTCCAGCCACCATCAACTCTCATCTAAGGCTAAATGATGAACAAGGCAAATTGTCTTTCCTCAAATCTGCTGTAAACAACTCATTCTGGCAGATGGACTATGAAGGGGACTACTTTGTAAGAACCTTCAAGAATGGAAAGGTTTCCTCTTAATAGAAGTACCTCCTCTATGTGGTTACTCATTCTCTGTCCAATAGCATGTAGGTTGGGACCAAATTCCTGAGGACTTATCCTGCATAGTCCATGGGGTGGTTCAAAGGGTCAAGTTCAAGTACTCTTAGTTTGTTTATACAAACCTGCTTGCTAACTTGGACTCCCTAGAGTAATATATGTTCCCTAGATATGTTCAATACATTCTTAACTATGAATTAGGCTCACATTTAAAGGGAACATGTAATACTCTTAAATTGGGAAAGATGAAGTCCGACATCTTCAAAACAATAGGAAAGTCCACTGTTGGCTTCTTGGGGGTAGAACAACCCTAGTCCTAAAAATGTTAGAGCTCATTTGTAAGGCCCCGTTTCTGGAAACCTCACAGTTGACGTTCACAGCACTATTCATAAAATATTTCATAGTTCATTATCACATTGCAGCGGAATTTAAACATTTAAAAGCCATTCATTTATTAATAAATGTTGTTGCTAAGTAATACATTTTGGTATAGTTACAAAAGATCATTAGTTTGCATTACAAAACAACAATGTTATATTCATGAATGGATGTCAGCCTTGTCCAGACGTGTAGCCTCCCCGAGTGCCATCCTCAGCAATATTACCTTCCAACTGAAAACGCATAAAAGTCAGCTTTGCTGAGTGAGTCCTAGTTTTAAAATCATAAAAATATCTTGATAGATTTGTATACCAAAATACTTCTTAAAGAAAATATCTTATCTTTCTTGCGGTTGTCATCACACACCATACATACAAATCATATCCATTACATCATTACCATTCTCTTTCTTGCTTATTATCATTATCTTTCACTGTGGATATGGACCAAAGTGCTATACCCCCCATATAATGCGCATAAACCTGGTACTGGGCCTTGAAGTCTATAATAGACTCCATCCGTGGTGCACATATGCTGGCACCAGTATCGGGGCAGCAACAATGGTCCCCTCAATCTTAAAGATTGACCCTGTGTACATCCTTTGGGTTAGCTAAACCGTACACAGTTGAGCTAACGATAACATGGTCGTGCACCTCCTGTAAATTTTTACTTGCAAGCCTTTTCATTCCTTATGTTCCATTTTTCGTTAATATTATCTCTTCCACTTGATTAATAATAATACTTATGATCATAGGCAATCCACATAATGTCACATGTTAATATCATAATAGGCACATAAGGACAGCCCACAACATGCATAAGATAATCAGATACAAGCATCAAGTCCACCATGGTCAAACCCTAATCTTGATCTTCCAAAATTCCAGAAAATTTCTTAAGTCTTAAACTAATGCGGATGAAGAAACCAATGCGGGTGAACAACTGCAAATGCAGATGAACAAAAACTAATACGGATGAACAAAACTAATGCGGGTGAACAAGTTGCAAATGCGGATGAACACTTGCAAATGCGGATGAACAAAAACTAATGCGGATGAACACTTGGTAATTATTCTATCATAAAAGAAATGCTGATGGATACTTAGGCTGAATTAAGGCAAATGCGGGCGAATAAAAGTGAATGCGGGTGAACAAAACACTTAGGCAATTATCATGGTGTAAATGCGGATGAACCATCAGGCCTGTAAATGAGACTTATGCTATAACCAATTCTAAAACCTCATTCCCATACATTCTTAACATAGATCAATCATGCTAAACTCTTAAACCAGCTTACAACCTCATAGAACATAGAAGTTGATACACGTACATACACAGTTATCGTACATAACGGTTGTAAACATTTTAAATGCATTTTCAGCCAAAGAAGTTTTAAAACATAGAATCGGGTCCTAGAGCTCACCTATTGCAGCAAACAAGTGAATCTCCTCCCAACTTGCGTGCACAAGAGTTCAAACACATAGAATAAGCCAAAACAAACACCCAAACACCAAAACACATAGAAATCAGTTCTAAGGTTGAAACCTCAAAGAAACCAAACCATTTAATCACAAAAACCTACTAACCTTGAATAATCTTATTCTTCTTCACAATTCGTCCGAGAGGAAACACAAAACCAGCTTTCTTTCTTTCTTTTCTTCTTCGAAAGCAGCAGCAGAAAGAGCATGGGCGACCATGCTCTTTATACACCCACTTTGACTTTTTGGTACTATTTACACAAAGCACCCCTCAACTTTGCCTTCTTTTTATTTTCTTCAAATTACTTTTCTTTCCTTTCTGGTGTTTACATCATTGTTGAAGGTGACAAATTGGCTGCACAAGCCAATATTGAACCCACGCCTTCTACATATGCACCCCCCACATAGCCACAAATCACCTTACCTACACCAAAAATCCAAACGAACCCCTGCTCAGTCTACTCAGGTTGAGCAGCCCCATTACAACTATCCATGTAGGAGGAAGTAGAAACTAGAGCTCTCACTTCTCTTGAGGAGCAGACCACTCCATTATTTATTTGATCAGTTCTGAGGTTCCTCAAGCTCAACCTGAAGAGCTCATTACACCAGCCTTAAGCCATCACTCTGAGTCTTAAAACTCTAGTGATCAACCTTCAGGGAAAGCTCCATCCCCAACCTTTAGACTTTAACCAACCAATTCTTGACCTTTAATTCTATAATGATAAGGATATGGGGTTTAGTGAGTACCATGAGTCTCTCTTCTCAACCCCTGCTCAAGGAGAGATGAGTGCTCCTAAATCACCCATATCTAGCCCATATCATCCAACCCCAACTGAGGTGGACCTCCCTGAACCTATTCAGGAAGTTCATATGGAAGAGGCTCTCACTTCTGTAAGCGATTACATTATTAAGACCTCAACCATGGAAATCCAGCTCATTGACACTTCTCTTGAAGCTGTTATGGTGCAGGGGAAATCTAGCAGCCAAGAACTTCAAGCTGGTGATGAGGAAGAAGACTTTGATCCTATTCTCTCATAGCCGTATGATTCTTCTGATGAAGATGAGGGGAGTCTGCAACTAAAGGTGCAAAAATTGTCTAAAACATGCACCTATTTAGTTTCAAAGGTAAGTCGCCTAGAATTTTAGGTGGCTACCTTACAAAGACAGTTTAGTAACCAGCAACTTGAGATCACTGATCTCAAGGGCAAGTTAGCTGAGAAACCTGTCAGGCAAACTCAACCAGGTCCACAAGAACCTATGGATATGGTGGACCTAACCCTTAGCTCCCCTATGCATGAGGATGATGCTACCAAAAAGGGGGAGAAAGTCCTACCTACAATCACAAAACGTGGGAGTTCTTCCCAGAGTATCGCATGGAGGATCACCCCCTCACTTGCATTGTCCATACTCAATAACCTCCTCAGGCCCACAAAGATATGGATTCACTAATTCAAAGCATGTTTGAGGAGGGTATACCAAGGGCAATGTCTACCCCATCCTACCCTGCTAAAAATCCAATCGTGGGATGGAGGTATGATGCTGATAGGAGAGCCCTGGTAATCTCTAGGTCTCAGGGACAACAAGAAGTCTTCAACATCTACAACCTGAGTTACTTTGAGAGCACCTATTTAGTTGACCTTCTACTTGCCAACCCAAGTCAATGTAGGCAAGCTGCAAGGTAAGCTCAAAGGATTCAAGATACGGTTCTTGAAGAGTTCAAAAAGAGAACCAAGCTATATAGACAGAGGCTAGCAGGCAAGACTATTGGTCAACTTGATGCTGAGGTGGACCCTAAGATTAGTTTCAAAGGGGAAACCTTAGCTGAAGGCCAGTAGTTGAGCCTGTGAACCTGAGACAGAAACTGCTTCAACACCCAGTACCCTTAGTGAGGCACCAGCTGGTGAAGGTGTCTTACAGCATCTCTCTGGCCAGAGCTCAAGTGTAACAACAAGCAATGAACGCATATCTCTCTTCACTCTAAGTCACAAAGGCCTGTGACTGACAAAGGGAAGAGGAAGATAACCTCTAAGGTGATTGATGAGTGGAAGAAAGGGAGGAAGAGGAAGACAAGGGGAGAGAGTTCAAGTGAGACCCCTGGCTTTATGGAAGCTACAATCAGGGATGCCCCCAGGCCAAGCACTCAAGAAAATAAATTGAGGGCAATCATATTAAACTATCTGGGGACTAGGAACTACAATGTTGATAAACTCATCTCTTTTCCCTTGGAGGAATCAAATGAACTAGCTGACATGGATGTGTCAAAAGAGAGAAAGGAAGCTGAGGATCTAGAACTGCTCCTCAAAATAAAAGAAGAAAGGAGAATAAAAAGACTCTACAAAGCTCCTACTATCTCCCCAGTTTAGGAAAGCCCTGAGGCAGAGGCTATGGCTACTGAGCAACAACTCAGATAGGTAGAGAAAGACGGTAAACATGATAACTTACCTGAGTGTCACATGTCTCTATCAGGAAGCAGACCTTTTTCCCTTATCCTATGAATACATTGAATTTGAATACCTCAAGTAGCTTGAGCAAGAAGTGCTAAAAGAGAAAAAAGCTACTAAAAGGAAGATGAGCGAAGAGGCTGCAAAGTCAAGAACCACCATCAGAGCAAATCTGAAGAAGTCTGCTAACAGACAGAAGATGGTAAACTTTTTAAAGGTGTATGGATTCTCTGGAAGAAGACTTGGTCTAATGTCTCTATCCACCATAGATGAGAATATTAGGGTGATCAAGCAGAAGATCAAAAAGGTTGAACTAGTTGACTTGCATTCTCTACCAAGTCAGGCTGCCCCTGAAGCCAAGAAGGAAAAGGACCCAACTGAGAAGGACAAACAAGAACCATCTGGTACTGCAGGCCGGCCTTCTCAGTTAAACTACAGAAAGAGGAAGAGGATGGCCATAAGAAGGGATAAAAATAAGAAGTTCAAGGCATCCACCACTACACCTTAGGATGGGTGAGAACATCTTAAGGGTGCTTAAGAAGAGGGTGCTCAACAAAGTCCCCTCATAGTAGAGCCTTTTGCTACTGAGAGACCCATCTTGTCATGGGTATTTGCTACTAACCTAGATAGATGGTATGTCACTAGAGATCAAGGGGTTAAGACATTTACTTCTTGAAAACATACTTAACCTCCCTCTGTATGATCTATATGACATGAGGAAGTACTTTGAATGTGTGATGAATCTTGACCAACTGATGATAAAGGAATGGTCTATTCTTGATTCTGATGATGCCTGCACTATTATTGAAGATTCATGGTTCTTCTTAGTTTTGTATCATTCGCCTAGGGAGAGTTTGTAAGGATTATACTTAGAGGCTGATGCAACCAAAGAGCTCTCAGTATGCATATGTGACGTACAAGGAAGTTACTTCGAAAGATTTGATATAACTCAGTGAATTATGCTAAGTATCAAATTTTTCGAAGCCAAAATACCAAATCTTTTGAAACCAAAGATGAAGTCTTTCGAAGCTTCAAAGACAAAGTCTCCCGAAGACAAAGACTGATTTCTTCTAAAGACAGAGAATACAAGTTTTTTCTGAATCACCTTTTAAGAAAGGCTGACTACTTTTCACTGCCATCTCTAAAGACTCACCAACATAGATGAGTTGGTGAAAAGTCCATACTTTTGTCAAAGTGTAGATTAAGGTCTTATGTCTTTAACTTTTGACTTTTGTACTTTATCCTTTTTGTATTAGATAAGATATGAGCTATGGCATGTCATAATCACTAGTCAAAAAGAATTTTGCCTTTTGACTATACATTGATCTTGTTGTCCAGATTAGTGTTTCCAGTTGGCCTTCAAAGTATGGCCGCTGTAGGATGTAGTAAAAGTATCTCAATACTTGTATTTTAGAAGTAAGCTTTGTAACACTTGTAAGAACTTGAGAGCAATATCCATCATTCTTAAAAACCGTATTATTGTGTTCTTGTTCTTGTTTTGTCCTTTACTTGTGTTCTTTATTTCATCATAAACTAATTTCCTATTTAATCTGTTAAGTGTTCTAACTCTCCTAACACTGTGAAACTATTGCATTGACCCCCTTCATCGGTCCTGTAATAGTTTAATGTATTAAATTCTTCATAATTATGTTTTCTTGATTTAAGGCATTTATACAAGTTTAACAATGCAATGATCTTCTTCTTAACTTGATTTCTTTAATATGGTTCGTATCATACGTGATGAGTGAGAGAACATTTATGATAATGTTTGAGAGCACTTACTCTCTAGGTGCTAACTTTATTGTGACAGCCATCACCAAAACAGGTGTGTTAGCCATAGACATTGACTTTTTTACCTTGATTTTGGCTAATTTGGGCTTTGACTTTGTCTTAACGATGATTTGAATCGGATTATGTGCATTAGACACATGTAGACATGCTAAGTATTAAAACTTATCCATTATAGTCATACTATATATTAATAGGCCTAGGGTTTGTCACGGTATGCTTACCAGACCGGTCGTAGTATGATTATTACGTGCATTGGCATGATCAAGTATTATAAAACCGCAAAACATTTAAATTTACTTTAAAACGCAACAAGAATCGCACATCCATGGACTTTGCTTAAAGTCTACTAAATAAACATAATTTGATTCAAAGATATAAATTAAGTAATTTTTATAGCTTATACGCGTGAATTATAAAAACATAAAAATTAGACCACACGTGGATCGGGATGAGATCTAATTGGACGAAATGTGCCAAGGGCCCGAGGACCCTTGCCGCTCCCTGTTTTGTGGGTGAAATCCCCAACAAAAAGGGGGATTCCCCATTGTTTCCTTCTAATTATTGAAACTTATTTTTCAAATTTCTCTCTAACTGGAAACCCTAGCTACCACTCTCAAATTTCTTCTTTTTCTTTTCCTTCTTGATCAAAAGTCATCATCTCTAATATTATTCCATTGATTTTGATGTATTAAAGTTATTAAGATTGAATCTTAAGCAAACCTTGTTCATCTCTTTATCTCCCGATAAGAAAATCATTTGTTTGATGATTTCTTCTTTGCTTGATCTTGTTATTGATGATATTCATCATCTAAGCACAATATCATCATCTAATATTCTTGTATTCTTTGTTTGGGTATTGGGTCGTTAAGATCAAGGTGTTTCGGGTGTTGGACCTTCAAAAGCGGTAAGAACCTAATTTTAAATCTTTGTATGTTCTTTGGATCAATTGAAATTGGGTTGTAAACTATGTGGGCTGATTCTAATGGACATATCAGATTGATAAACTCTTATTACAAACATTAATCTTTTCTTTTCGAATCAATAGACGCGTTGGGGAACCGAATCTATGTAACAATTGACTAAAAACGTGAACTCTGAAGATTAAAATCTAAACTAACTAATTTGGAACTGTGAATTGGTGATGATGTAAGTGTCTAATTAAAGGTTTTGTCAATTAGTTCATGGAATAATTTTTCTTTTAAGCCTTGGTTAATAATGGTCAAAAATTAAGGTTTTGAGATACAAAGGGCAAGGTTTGGAATTTGGACAACTTGTTGTTAGAAGAATGGAACATCTTGTATAGGACATAACTTGGTCATTCTTAGTCCAAATGGGTCTAACTGTTCATCTAATAATAAGTTCAGTGAGTCGTCTAACTAACCCAAGTTAGGCTGTGATCGTGGATTCATATATCCCTCATACTTCATCCATTGGAGGTGATTCTTTTTCTAGAAGTTAGTTTAAGACATTATCTTTCAAACAGAGCCTATTAATGCAATCTTTCGTTACCATTTCGACCTCCAAACAGTCTACACAAGACCAGTGAGTGATTAGCTCTACAAAGTGAAATAGTTTTGTGATCTTAGCTACTAAGAATTGGTATTGAGTAAACTAATAAAGTCAAAAGTTGTATCCAACGAGTAATTGCAAGATGTTTAAAAATATTAACATTTAATAATTATAACTTAATAAACATGATCTAATATACAATGAGGGGTGTTAATGACTTAATATATGATGATAACTAGAACTTTAAAATGAGATGAGACTTGCAATTTAAATTTAACATTGGACTTGTATTGACAAATGAATCATGTTTTCATTAAATTAATAAACTTGATGGACATTATGGACCGGGCTACAATTTTTTCATTTTTTGTGTTTATTGTATCTTTAGCTACTTGTGTTGCTTGTTGTTGACTTTGGACTGTACAACTTAAAGGTGAGTTTCACGGCACTGTTTTAATATGTTTCACTTGGTAGAAAGCTAGCTCATTGTTTTGGTCTATGTTGTGCTTTAAAGATTTATTTTGATACATTGTATGTGGTTTGGGTCATGGGATTGAGTTTAGAATTTCCATTCATGATTATGTTCCTTTACTTGGGATAGAGTTTCATGAAAAGGTATTGTTAGTACTAACGGGTCAACACCTAACCCCTGTTGTGGTGTGCTAGCTGAGACTAACATGACTCGTGCCCTCGAGTGGAATATAGTCTGGTTAATTAGACTTGGAGTGATCTTGAACTTGTGATGATTTTTAAGATTTCTATGTTCTCTTACACACATACATATTTATGTACGTAATTTACACGGCAACATAATTTGAACTTACAAACCTGTGAATTCACCAACGAATATTTTCTTTTTAGGGCATTTGCTTTGGTTAATGATGCTTAAGTGCTTGGATTCTGGACATAGATGGGACCGCTCCTTCATGAGCAATATAATTTTTATGAAAGATTTGGTTTTTGAATTGGATTTACTTATTTGGTCAGATTGTAATTTGTTGGACGAACCAACAAGCTATCTGGATAGCTCATAAGCTGACAAGCTAGGTGGCGGAGCAAGGCAAGTTACCTTAATAGGGCGCGGTGGCAAGCGTGCCCGAGACAAACGCAAGTGGGATAACTCTATAAACAAGAGCCCATCATCAAATAATCAGCCCCAGAAACAACAACAGCAGCATCAGCAGAGAAGGTTTGACAACAATTGGAACTTTAATTAGTCATCTTCCTCAACTCAAGGACAAGTTGGATACACACGGAAGTATCCAAAGTGCAACAGATGCATTTACCACCACACCAGTAGGTGTGACAACTTTCGATGCCAATGTTGTAGGAAAGAAGGACACATGGCGAAGGATTGCCATGGTGAGTTGATGAAAAAGCCCTAGCAGACTTAAGAAGAGGGATGTCACATTCCGAATATGTATCGATTACAGGGAATTGAACAAAGTTAAGGTCAAGAATCGATACCCTTTGCCCCGCATAGATGATATGTTTGATCAGATTCAAGGATAAAGCTATTATTCGAAGATTGATTTGAGGTCTGGCTACCATCAACTGAAAGTTCGATAGGAAGGCATCTTGAAAACCGCATTCCATACTCGTTATGGTCATTATGAATTCTTGGTCATGCCATTTGGATTGACTAATGCACTAGCGGTATTCATGGATCACATGAATCGTTTATGAAACCCTATATTGATCAGTTTGTTATCGTGTTTATTAATGACATATTGATCTATTCTAGGCCTAAGGAGGAACATGAGGAGCATCTATATTTAATCTTGTAACTGCTTAAAAAGGAACAACTGTACTCCAAGATTTCCAAGTGTGATTTCTCGATTCGTGAAATGCAATTCTTAGGTCATATGTTAACAAAAAAGGAATCATTGGATTTTGCAAAGATTGAGGCGATAAAAAATTGGTCGGTTCCCATGATGCCTAGTGAGATATGACAATTTCTTGAAGTGGCACGATACTATCAATGTTTCATTGAGGGATTCTCTAAGATCGCTCAACCTCTCACTGCTTTGACTCATAAAGGTATAGCGTATAAATGGGGCGAGAGTCAAGAAGCAGCTTTTTAGTTGTTGAAACAAAAACTTTATAGCATAATGATATTAGTATTACCAAAGGGAAGTGATGACTTCGTGTTTTATTATGATGCTTCTATCCAAGGACTCAGTTGTGTTCTGATGAAACATGACAAAATAGTAGCTTATGCCTCGAGACAACTGAAGGCGCATGAGAAGAACTACACCACCCATGAGTTTGGAACTAGGTTCGGAGTCTTTGCCTTAAAGATCTGGAGACATTACTTGTATGGTACCAGATGCACCACTTACACTGATTACAAGAGTTTTTAGCATATCTTTGAGTAGGAAGAGCTGATTTTAAGGCAAAAACGCTGGTTGGAATTATTAAATAATTATGATTATGCTATCAAATACCACTCGGAAAAGGCAAATGTAGCAGATGACACCTTAAGTAGAAAGGAAACCGCTAAACCCTGATGAGTGCCAGCTTTGCAGCTTACGATCAGCATTTAATTGCCTGAACAAATCAAGGAAGCACATGCGGAAGCATTGAAAGGGGAAAACATTGGATCTGAATCCTTATGTGATGGACAAGCAGTTAGAAGTGAAAGCTGATGGGAATCACACTTTATGGTTAGGCTTTAGGTACCCTTATACGGAAGCATATGAGACTTGGTTATGAGTGAGGCACACAAGTCTAAGTATTCTATACATCCTAGTTCTTACATGATGTATCATGATCTGAAGGCATACTATTGGTGGCCTAATATGAAGGCAGATGTAGCTACATATGTGAGCAAGTATTCAACCTGCTCTAAGGTGAAAGTTGAGTAGCAGAAACCATCTAGGTTATAGTAACAACCTAAGATTCCTTTGTTGAAGTAGTAGTAGATTTCTATGGATTTTATTACTAAGTTACCCAGGACTCCTAGAGTTTAGAACATGATATGGGTGATCGTGGATCGACTGACTAAATCTGCTTATTTCCTTGCAATCATAGAAACAGACAAGATGGATAAGCTAACTAGGATTTACTTGAAGGATGTAGTTTCTAGACATGGTGTACACAATTTTGATTATCTCAAATCATGACACTTATTTTACATCCCATTTCTAGCAATCGTTGCAAAAATCTTTAGGTACGCGTCTGGATATGAGCACTACCAATCATCCGCAAACCAATGGGAAAAGTGAGCGTACTATTAAAATGTTGAAGGATGTGTTACAAACTTGTGTGATTGACTTTGGGAACAATTGGGAAGTTCATCTACAATTGGTGGAGTTTTCTTACAACAATAGCTACCACACTAGCATTAAGGCAGCACCATTTGAGGCGTTGTATGGGCGAAAGTATAGATCACTAGTTTGTTGGGTGGAAGTTGGTGTATCAGCTGACTGGCCCCGAATTGGTACACAAAACTACTGAAAAGATCATGCAGATCTGAAACCGTATGGCTGCAGAACAAGACCGACAAAAGAGCTACGCTGACAAGCGAAGGAAACCATTGGAGTTTCAGGTCGGAGACAAAGTATTGTTGAAAGTCTCACCGTGGAAAGTCGTTATTCGATTCAGCAAAAGAGGCAAGCTTAATCCGAGATACGTTGGACCATTTGAGATTTTGGAAAGAATCGGTCCAGTGGCGTATCGATTGAATCTACTTGACTCATTGAGTGGAGTACACAAATTTTTTCACATCTCAAACTTAAAGAAATGTTTGTCTGATGAGACTTTGGTTGTACCACTCAAGGAGGTACAAGTAGATGAAAAATTATGATTTATTGAAGAACCGGTTTAGGTGATGGATCGGGAAATCAACCTCTTAAGTAATTCAAGATAACCATAATCAAAGTTCGTTGGATTTCAAGACGTGGACCGGAATTCATGTGGGAACATGAGAATTAGATGAAGCTTAAGTATTCTCATTTGTTTGAAATGATGATGACAACCGGCGAAGGTAATGATTAAATTTCGGGACGAAATTTCTTTCAACATGGGGATGATGTAACGATTCACTCAATTTCTTGTGCCAATGCAGCAGACCAGTGATGTAACACGACCATATAACGTAATTTTCGGGATGAAAATTCTTTCAATATGGGGATAATGTAACATCCTGTAATTTTCCGTTACCAAAACTCTGTTAGTTCCGTTAGGTCTTTCATACACGTGTCGTGAGCACATAATAGTTATCGTTGAACGTTGGTGACCAAATAATAATTAATTATATTAACAAATAATAACTTATTTGATAATTTTGATTATTAATACTTGGTTATATGATTCATGAATTTTAAGTATTATTTATGAATTTCATGTTATAATGTGACGACTTGTGAAATATGATCTATGTGTATTGTTGTTAATTGGAATATATGATTGTTATTGTTGATTAATAATAATACATGAGTTTTGTAGTTAAAATTAATTTAAAAGTGTTAAAAGATTAGTTTTTATATAATTTAAGAAGGAGGGTTTATTTGGTAACTACCATAAAAGTTAATATTAATAAAAACCCAACCCTAGCCCCCATAACCCCTCTTCGGCCATAACTCCCTTCCTCACATCCCATTCCTTATGATTTTGGCCTTCAAGCTCTCAAGAACATTCGATTTTGCTTAGCCTTGATCTTTACAACAATGTAACAAGTTTAATTTTTGACATATTACGCAATTTAAGGTGTGTTTCACAAGTTTTTTATCATTTTTTTTTTCAAGAACAACCCTAGTTCAATTGTCATTAAAAAAGTCGAAATTGTTGTTGTTGGATGATGATATGATGTTAGTTGTATTTTATTGATGTTAGTTTACATAGATTATGTAAGAATTTCATGGAATTGACGTGTTGTTCATACTTTACTAAAAGTAGAAACTTTTGTGCATGAGAATTGGGAATTTTTATTAAATGTTGATATTTATCATGTTTAGATGATTTCTATGAACTAGATTAGGTATAAAGTTGATGAATTTATGATTGAATTAAATGATAGATTGGTTATAGGGTGTTACTTTCCCGAAATGGAAACTTTATTGATGTGAATCATTGGATCTTATGAATTGGGCATGTATATGATGTTAGGATCATGCTAGAATGCTTGTTGATGATGTCTAATACGTTAGTGTGTTACTTAGGTCATGTGGATACTTGATGGATTATTTGGGAGATCTAGGTTTTATGAAATAATGCATAAGTGTAGAGTTCATATTAGAAGGTTATGGAATCATGTTTGGGATTATAGTAGATCAATTTTATGTATGCTAATTAGTATCAATCATGTTGAGAAATATGATAATGAATATCATACATGTGTGCGAATCTGAGGCCCCTACTAAGTAGGATTGGTAGGGTTTAGCGTGTGAAGATGTGAGTGGCTTCATATGGCATGTAGTACATGATGAAACACATTGTATGATTTGTTAATTGGGATTTAATTATATTTATGTTGAGCATGATGTTTGGTTGGGATTGGCATGCTTTGTATGACAATCTACTTTGGTTTGATGATCTTGATAGAACTTAAGATTCATAATGTGGCATACGTGAATAACGTGTATGATAATCATGGGTAATGAGTTGCTATACTTAATCAAACAAGATTTCAATTAACATGTCACCAACGGGTCAAACGGGTCAACTAGGTCAAATATGTCATTGTTTTATCCAAAACCCTTGGGTCAATGTGTTTATTGAGAACTTAAGGTTTGTTCAACTTTTCTGGTTACACGTACTTATGTACTCACTCCACTCACCCGTTAGCTTCACTTGTATTATTCGTTTGCGCACCAGGTGAGTTCAATGCCCCACTTTTATTCACTCTCTTTTGGGGGGAGAAAGCATACTATATTTTAAATGCTTTGCTATTATAAATTGTGTATAATGTAACATGGTGTGATATACCATTTAAAGTCCTTACACTTTCGGATCGTTAATTAAGGAAGTTAGCAGGAAATCTTGGTAGTACTACTGGGTCTGACAATCCCACCGGTATGACTGGAGGTCAAGCGGGGTAAATATTATCCTAAAAGAATAATAGCATATGACTGGGTTGTCATGGTGGAAGGCAAACATAACACAGTCAGCTTCGATTGTGAAATCACTATGGTTACTACTTATGAAATTAGACTAGCTATCTATTTCAATACACTTGCTTATTTTTACAAACACTATTGCTTATGATGACTTACAACTCACCAACCGTCATGTAACACATTTAGTATGCGTCTCTCAAGTCATTACTAGCATCTGCCTTTAGGAGCACTCACGAGTCGATCATGCTTTTCAACACTTATTGGTCTATATTTGGTTTTATTGCATATTTACAAATATTGGTTTGGGCGTGTGTTTTGCGCATTTTACATTTCATACTTTGGGTTTGAAATGTTTACTAAATGCCTCCACAAATGTTTTGATGTTTAAAACTCTGGTTTGTTATTATATGTTGCATATAAGTTTCTAAGTAACTATTGACTTAGATCCTGGTTTGTTCACACACCTCGAAGTAAAACCCCGCACGTGGATTTTGAGGGTGTGACATTAACAAAGTCAAAAATTATGAACAACTGGATTTCAACCAGCTGGGTGTGTCACATATTTATGATAAGAAATATTCTACCCATTTAACAGACACTTTTGTAACATTCTGAAACCTAGGTTCCAAATCCCTAAAGAATAGGTTGTCTTGAAAACCCTAAGGAAGAATAATCTTATATCCTTAACCTAAAATTTTTTCCAACCTACAGAAGAAACTTGTTTACTTTCAAAAGCATCTTTTAATTAGTCACAATCATGGCATAGGTGTTTAGGACATAGAAATTTCAAAACCATAAATGGAATGGTCAAAGGAAACCATGTAATTGGTTTACCTCAGACAAAATTTCACTCAGTTGACCATTGTTTAGCATGTCTCAAAGGGAAGCAACATAAAACTTTCCATAAGCCTAAGCTTGTGAACACAAACAATACTCTATTGAAGTTACATCATATAGATCTCTTTGGGCCAACTCCCATCATGATATAGGCAAAGAGTAGTATTGTTTGGTGATCATTGATGACTTTTATTTGTTCACATGGGTCTTCTTTTTAATTTATAAGAACGAATCTTCATAAGTAATCAAAGATTTTATCACTAAGTTTGACAATCAATTAGACAACAAGTTAAAATCAATCAGAGGTGATAATGCCAAGAATTTAGAAATGATGATTTAAGATTATTTTGTACTAACAAAGGTATTGTTCATAAATTTATTGCAGCTAAAACTTCACAAAAAAATGGAGTAACTTGGAGAAGAAATAAAAAATTAATTAAAGCAGCAAGAACCATGACAGCTGATGCTAACTGCCAATCACCTTTTGAATAGAAGAAATTAACTATCTTGGTATGTACAAAATAGAAATATAATAGTCAAATAGAGAAACAGAACACCATAAGAACTGTTATTTTATAGAAACCTTTCATTGGTTACTTAAAATCATTTGGTAGTCCTGTGTCAATATTAAACACTAGAGACCACTAGGAAAGTTTACTCCCAAATCAGATGAAAGATTCTTTATGGGATATTCATCAACTTCTAAAGCATTTTGAGTGTTTAATAATAGATTAACCATAATTGATGAATCCACAAATGTTAAGTTCAATTAGCATTCATATCCTAAGCCATCAAACGGTTTTGATGGGTTGTTTGATATTGGCTCTCTTACAAAATCATTTAATCAATTTAATATGTCAACTGTAGATAATCAGCAACTAATTAGATTAGAAAGCACTGAAGCTACACAAGATGATTTCCTAATGATTCCTCCATCATCTACTCCTGTACAAGCTTAAAACATTCCATTACAAGCTAATAGTTATACGACCATAAATTGATAGTATATCAATAGAGGTTGGTCCAAGTTCATTGCCTACAACTTCACCTAAGATGTCATCTAAAGTTCAACAACATGGATCTGTCCCAACAAATGTTGATGGTGTGGTGAATTCAAATGAGGAACTCTATCAAAGTGCTTCTAATTTAGATGTTCAACATGACCAAGCTTATGATTATTTCCATGACTATCCCACACACTTCAATCTAGAAAATGCTACACACCAAGCCGACCTGAATGTTTCGAATGTTGATATATCAATCCAAGTAGATGCAATTCATACTTTTAGGATACACAGAAATCATATAGTGTCAAATATCATTAGTGATCTTGATGAACTAGTGACTAGAAGCAAGTCAAGTGCTACCAACATATGTCTCTTCTCCTGCTTTCTGTGTCAAACTATGCCAAAGAACATCAAGGTACCTCTTCAAGACAATAGCTAGATAGAGGCAATGCAAGAAGAATTGCTTCAATTTAGAAAGCAAGAAGTATAGCAACTAGTTGACCATCTCAAATGACAGTATCCTATCAGAACCAGATGGCTATACAGAAACAAGACTGATGATATAGGCATTATCATTAGCAATAAAGCAAGATTGATAGCCCAAGGTTAGACTCAAAAAAATGGAATAGATTATGATGAAGTGTTTGCACTTGTTGCTAGACTAGAAGCAATCAGACTATTTCTAGCTTACTATGTATCTGTGAAGTTCATCATGTACCAAATGGATGTATAGTGTTCCTTTTTGTATAGGAAGATATCTGAAGAAGTATATGCTAGTCAGCCACAAGGTTGATAAAGCTTTGTATGGTCTACATCAATCCCCACAAAAATGGTATGAGATATTGTCATCTATTCTCCTTGAACACAGATACGAGTGAGAAAAGATAGATCGGACACTATTCAGAAAGAACACAGGTCATGAGATGCCGCTAGTTCAAATTTATGTGGATGATATAATATTTGGCTCAACAAACAAACAACTATACAGAGAATTTGAAGACCTCATGCATTTCGAATTCCAAACGAGTGCTATGGGGGAACTCATATTCTTCCTAGGATTGCGAGTACAACAATGTGAATCCAAGGATCGAAACAGGAATTATCAGTTTGATTGAACAAATAATGATCGTGGAATTATCACAACTTGTTGTTTAACTAATTGTTTAAGAGATTGTAATTGTAACGTAAATCGATGAAAAACAGATTGGTAGAAATGGAAAACAAACTAAAGTAATATGATAAACAAATTTGCTTCAAATGATTTCCATTAATACTAATATGGTTACAATCGGTTTTGATCTTTGTTGATATGATAATTGCTGGGTGATGTTCTAGGTGTTCTTGGTGTATTGTTGGTGTATATTACTAGTCTATTGTTATTGATCTATTGTTTTTGTGTATTTCTGTGTGTGAAATGAGTGCACCCATGCCTTCTATTTATAGGCAGAGGGATTCACTTTTTACATGGGTAAAAGTAACTTTATTATTGTGGTAAGAAAGTTACACAAATAAAAATCTTGACGTGACATGAAATATTCGTTTCTGATAGAAGTGCAGTCCTTCGCAGATGTTGACTTCATGAGACTTCCGTAGGAGTTGGTCTTCCATAGGAGTTAGCGTTCTGTAGGAGTTGTTTCTTTGATCTTTATGTTGAACATCATCCGCAGTAGAAAGCTTTTTTCTTCAGCAGGAGCAGCAGTAACTTGGATCTCAAAAGCAGACTTGTTCTTCCGTAGATGTACAATGCTTCCGAAGTAGATCTATGGATGCAAATTCCTTGACTTGTTCTTTCGTATATGTTCTTGTACTTGGTCAAATTTCAAAATTGACCAAGTATGATGTTTTCCTTCAATTACATATATAATCAACACAAATAATAATTTGGGTTAACATATATATATCTTGCATACAAAAAGATAAATATGTACAAGAGTTTATTACAAGTGATGAATAATCTTTTAAACCTATACAGTCAATCTAGACCTAACAATACTCCCCCTTAGGTTTAGACACTTGTAATCAACCGTTTAATGCTTTCAGCTCCTGAACTCTTTCCAAAATCTTTTTGTTGAAGTATGCAATAGCATCCTTCTGATCTTGATACGTATACTTGATCTTCATTCTACTCATATTCTTCAAAGTCTTAAAATTGAGACCAAGAACATCTTCTTTAGTAGTCAATGTTGTAACTACTTTGTTGTTTGATACTACTTCCAGCTCATCTTGCTCAGAAATTCGAAGATCAGTGATAGAAGGGATTTCAGTTCCCATGAGTTGACCAGACTCAAATTTTCTTCTTTTGTAAGCTTTGGCATGAAGTTTGTCTATCACTTGTATAATGTGCACATATAAACATATGTCACCTTGAGCAATATTATCAGACAACTTTGGTAAGTACTTATCATGCAAGTATGAGGTGTAACTTGGATGAAGAAACTTTTTTTCTATGGAATCAAACAGTTTGATACTTGAAGCTTTCTTGTTTGGATCATTTCGTTACAGCACTAATTCTTTTGTTCTTTCAACATATCCCCATCCAGTAATGGGATATGAGTATTGATTTCTTTCAATGGTCTTGATGGATGTTGCACTCTTGTCTGCATATCCAATTCTTCTCAAAATTCATCATCAACAAGCTGAGAGGAACTGGATTGAGACCTCTTCTGTTTTTGTTTTCTCTTTTTGTGTTCTGCATCATCTCTTTTTGCTTCCTTCATAACATCTCCTATAAATTTGTTTCTTAATTTTGCAATGATCATAGAGAAGTCTCTCCCTCTTGGATTGATTGGGTAATTAGTGATTGGGATGTTTTGTAGATCAGAGATGTTTGCATCTGGAAGTGAAATGAGAGTCTCCTTCCATGGAAAGTATTGAATCATCCAAGATGCTCTTTTTATTGCGGCACAATCCTAATCTGGGTCAAACTTCCAAGCAATGATTTTGTTCTCTTCACAGATCTTGGAGTTGTCAAATGATCATACAACTGAATTAGAGTTGAATTTTGCTCTGTTATCTCCCTTACAGTTGTTCCAAAGGCCAAATTTTGGTGGGAATTACATCCCATGGCTCCTTGATCAGCTTTTCTTTCCCTTTGTGCATATCTTTACTTTCAACTACTATTGGCACAACAAGGGATGGTTTTGTTTGTTGTTTGTATGCAAGATTAGGTGCCCCTGTTCTGAATCTAACACCGGTTTTGAATTCAACCTTCATCATATACTGCATCATGCTTCTAAGCTCAGCCACAGTTTTGCCTTTCAATTCATGAGACTCATAATTGTGGCTTTACAACCAACATATCATGTTGTACTTGGAGAGCTTCTTGGTGTCATAATGACCCAATTCATGCTTTATCTTCTGGATTGATTGAAATTTTGTGAAGGTTTCATAGTTACACACAGGTAACACAAACCTAGCTGCATCAAACTCTTTCTAAACTTTCTTCATCTCATTCATATTCATGCTTTCCACCATGTCATAAGGAAAACCATTGTTAATCAGATCCATGAACATGGAGGATTAGGCTCTTTCTTCGAATATGTCTTCAGTAGTAAGCAAGTCATCACCTTACTTCTTCAGAAGCCTTGGGAGACTCATCCTTGGTTAAATCTTCCCACTTAGCATCACTCTCTTCTTTATTGTATTGAACTGGTTTGAGAGTATATAGATCTACTGATGGAGTGTGCTCAGGAGACATTGTTTTTTTTTCTTTGGAGAATCTTCAATCATAATTACTTCAGCTCTTGTGCCTCCCATATACTTTCTCTTTCTGTTATACTTGATGATTGATTCTTTTTGCTTCATCAATGGAAGGTTAGCTGCCAGTGCTAATGTTGGTTGAGCAACTTCTGGGATTTGTTCATGTACAGGCACCTTCTTCTTTAGAGCTTCAATCTCTTGATCTTTTGCTTTCAGCAGATCTGATTGTTCAGAGATAGTTTTTAAAGCCTTGTTCAGCTCAGACATAAAATTCTCCTTTTCTTTTCTTTCTTTAGCAGCAGAATCAAGGGACTCAGTTACCAACTAATCCATAGTGTCAAACACTTCATTATTTGTTTGAATTTCTTCTCTTAACTGCTTGATGGTTGCTTCTTGAGTTGCAATGGTTTCATCTTTCTCCTTCAACTTCCTTTTTAACTCTCTCAACATCTCTAACTTTTGATTACTTTTGATGATTAGATTGTTATATTTAGCAACAAGGAATCTTTTACTCACATTAATCTCCTCTTCTCTTAGATCATCTTCATCAAGAGCAGTGATATCAACAAAGTGAGTATCACTCTCATCTTGTTGTTCTACACAAGCAGCTTCAATTTTTTGATCTACTTCCGTATCCTTCTTCCCCTCAGCTTCTAAACAGATTTCTTCTGTTGCACCATCTTTTATTTCATCATCATTATCATCTTCAAGATGGATAATTTTATTGAGTGTAGGGCTTTTAGTTGGTGAGGTGAGTTCAGGAAGTGGGGGTGAGGAAGTTTGTTGTATTGTTAGTTGAGAAGGTGTTTGATAGTGATTGGGTGAGAATGGTTCTGTTGCAGCAGTATTGAGTGATGATTGGGATTGGGAAGGGGAGAAAGGTTGGGTGTGTTCACTTGATGGTGAATTCAGTTGAGCAGGTGGTGTTTCTGATAGATTTAATAAAGGAGTTGGTGGTGGAGAATGTGGTTCTTTTTGTGGTGATGGATGTGGTGGTGATTGTTGGACGTGATCAGGTGAGACTATTTCTGTTCCAGCAGTATTCAATGATGATTGGGAATGGGATAGAGAGAAGGGTTGTGTGTGTTCACTCGTTAGTGAATTGAGATGAACAGGAGGTGTTTCTGGTTGATTTATCAAAGATGTTGGTGGTGGAGAAAGTGTTTCTTGTTCTATTGGTTCAGGGGACTCAGTAGGTGATGCTTGTTGTGGTTCAGTGTATATAAGTTCTTTGGGAATGTTTGCATTTTCATCTATTACATGTGCAAACATCTCCATATCTCTTCCTTGATATTGCCCACTGATTTTATTAATCACAGACCTTCCTAGGTGAGATTGAACAAAAACTCCACCTTCTATTTGAATGTTGGGAAAAACATCATTGATGATCAGTTGGAGAAATCTAGGGAACATGTACATCTTATCTTCTTTTTGTACCCTGATATGGTCACATAAACACCCAAAGATGTATTTAGCATAGTTGTATCTTCTTCCCTCAAACACACCGATTATAAAGATGTATTTAGCATAGTTGTATCTTCTTCCCTCAAACACACCGATTATCCCAGATGAGATGTGCCTTGAAAATCTATCTAGCCCAGATTTTCTGTTTGACATACACATCAAATAAGTGTGGCACAGAAACCTATAAGGTTTGCACAACCTTCCTTTCTTGATCTCTCCATTCTTGTAATATCCATCATATCCCATCAGACGAAAGGTTCTTTCAATGTAGTCATGCTCAAACACATCTGGATGATTCTCTTCTTGTTCTCCCAGGTGCAACACCCTTATGTAGATTCTTTCATCAATCCTTAACTCTTCATTTCTTATGGTTGAATAAATCACATTTTCATTGTCCTCCTCCTCTATTCTTGTTGTTCTCCAAAAATCTATCATATCGGATTGATAAATGGTTGCTTCCGCGGGCATAAAATATTCTTGATCTTCTCAAATAATTGATTATATCTCTACATCCTTCGGTCACTAGGTTTTTGGATTTAAGAAAAGCACACACATTATGTTCTTTTGCAAATCTATTAGCCATCTTGATAATGTTGAATGTTCGATGTTATTGTGACAACCCGCGTTTTTAGGTTACCATCGTTTTCGTTATCTAGCCTCTCTCCATTATTTTATAATAAATCAAATTATTATTAGTAAATGATAATTGTAGTTATTCTAAATACTATTAATAACTAACTCTAAATAAATTAAACCTATTTAACTCAAATACAATTTATGTTAAATTGAGGGACTAAATGTGACAACTTGCAACTTGGATTCATTTATATAACCCAACCCCCACCCACGGCTTCCATCTCCGTCGCATCACATACAACCGTGAACCCCTCAACCCTAGCAGCTGAACTCTCGATGGCAACTCCTTCTTCTCGCGACAATCACCTCTGACGACCCACTCCTTCGCGGCGGTTGGCGTGTGGCGGTTCTCATTCCCGGCAACCGCAAGATCCAACCGTACGGTACGTTTTTTTTCCCTCTTGTTATTCGTTGCGGTGCGTCGCGGTTCCACCTCGGTTGTGATTCTTGGCTATGGGTTTCGATTGGGTTCCGGGTTTATGTTCTTGATGTATGTTCGGTACGCCGACCGTATGTATCTACAGTTTATGCGTATATGTATGTATCTATGTATATATGCGTTGCGGTTGGTATGTATTCTGTTGCATGTGCCTTCTGTTGCATATATACGCTTCTTGTGTGTGTGTTCATTATCATGTATATGTATGCAGGTTGTTATATGTATCTATGTTTCTGTTGTATATGGTTGTGTATGTATGCTTTGCATGATGTGGGTTATTGCATGGTATGTGTACGTGTGTTGTAATTGATGTGTTTGCATTATGTTGTGTGTTCTATTGCAGGTGTGTGTATGACACATGAAGCTTGATTACTGTGTGCTTATATATATATGACTTATATATTTTGTGTGTTGAGAGTTGGTGGTGTTTGGTTCATGGCATAGTTGATGAGTGTGCTTGAGTTCTATTTATATGTGTGTGTTTTGAGACTATAGGCAGGTTATATGTGTGTGTACTGTATAATACATATATATAATATGTAAGTGTGTGATGTACGTAATATATATATATAACATGGGTTGAGTGTAGTACATAATAAATATGTGTGTGATGTGTGTAGTACATATATTTTATAAATATTGTGGGTTAGTGCGTGATACATGCATGTATCTATATTATTTGTGTATTACATATGTACATAAATTACCATAGGTGTTCTACATATGGTTCATTATGCGTTAGGATGTGTGGGTTATGGTTATGAAGCATATGAATTTTATTACATAAAATCATATAAACAAGTGCATGACGAGTACTTTATACGTGATCTGGTATAAGCGAGAGTATTTGGGTTTTATGTATTTAAGGTGTTTTAGTGTTTGTGTGTGTGCTTGCATGTGAATGGGGAAGGTCGATAGCCTGCACCGTAACCGAGTCGTAAAACGAGAAACCGTATGGCCCAATTGCTAATATTTAATATTAATTATATAATAAATGTGCATCCAGGTTGTTCGGAAACTTAATCGTTCGTGCTTGCACTTATTGATTTTTGCTTTGCATTCAAGGTGAGTTTACAGCCCTACTTTTCATACTATACTCTCTTTTAGGGGAGAGGAACATGTTGTTTTCATAAACTGTACTTTACTTAGATTCGTAATACTGCATATACTGGTTTACTATTGTGATACCACTACGCCTCATTCGGACCGTTAATATGGTATTAGCGAGGTGATTGTTAGTAGATCTACTGGGTTTGACAAACCCCGCCCGGGCTAGTCGCCCTAGCTTGATTGGAGATCAAACGGGTGAATGGTTAGCCTGTTTTACTATGCTGTGGTTTGGTACCCACAGCCGGGGCATTCATTACATTATTACTGTCAGCTCTGTCGCGAAATTCATACACATAGTGACTTGTTGTGGGCTAGCTACCTACTCATATGCTTTGAGTACTAAATCTGGATTTCATTACTGATACTTATTGTTTTCTGTTAAACCTGTGAACTCACCAACTTTGTGTTGACACTTTAGCAAGCTTCTTTCAGGTTCTCAAGATGCACATGCTTAGGATCATATCATTTATGCATTTATCATCTCACGTGATACATTTACATTTTTCCATGAATTTTATTTAATTGGTTAGTGCGTGTTGCGCCATTTGAGAATTAAGATTTATTATGCTTCCGCAACAACTATTATGTTTATGTTAATAACTCTGTCTTTGGAAATTTCAAACGATAACAAAAAAGTTATGATTTGTGAATAACATGTCGTTTGGTGTAACTAGTGGATGAGATCCTGGTATGTCACACGCCTAATGATAATACCCCGTTTGTGGAAAATAGAGGATGTGACAGATTGGTATCAGAGACATTGGTTATAGCAAACTATATGAACATTGCATTTCATTTGCATTACATTTAGACTATAGCCTGATGCCTTAGTTATAGGCATATAGACACGTTTAGTTTTGCTTGTTGGCCTTGCTTTCTTTGCTTTGCTAGATTGCTTGGTTTTGCACAATCTAGTGAGAGTTCGACCACAGAGATGGTGTCATCATCTTCTTATGTTAAGTTTAAGGGGGAAAAGGCTAGTACGTCCTGATTTCCAGTTGTTACCGCCTGTTCCTTAGCGCGGGTGGCTCCGAGTTACTATGAGTCATGAGAAAGTTAATTATGATTAATGATATACCATTCCTTTTACGTCATATCTTTCGGAAATCTGATACAATACCATTGGTACCTGACTCAGATGGTTCATCGGGAGCATGTCATGCCTCATGTTGAATGCTTTCTCAAACGAGAGCTATTTCTGTCATTCTTTCTTTACCTACATTGCCACTTCTCTTCCCTGCCCTGTGGAGCAGGAAATAGCTACACTGGCGGTTACCATAGACATTGGGAGACAACTTATCAGGGTTTACTTACGATAATACTATCATACCCATCTAACCTGAGTACATCGCCGGTTTCTTGTCCAAGTGAATACCTTCCTTACTGATTCCTTCGTACAACCTTGGTTAATTGACCTTTGGTTCAATGATAATATTTTTGATACTTCTATCGTTGATAACCCTTTGTACATGACAAGGTATGTTAGCTCGGATAGGAGGAACCAGGGGTGACCATACAAAGAAAATTACCATTACGGGTGCACACATAATTGTAATTTCTTGTGCATGAGAAGTCTAGCGAACTCTGTCAGGTGATAACGGTCATAATCAGTACAATCTTCATTTCTATACTTTGGGACATGAGAGTCTCGATTCTCATAAAACTTCACTATTGATATGGAAACAATCCTTCATTTCTACTCGTATGAAAGTTCTCATCTACCTCGAGCCTTAATGAGATTCATATTATGGCATTATTCCTAGTCTCTATGAGACGTTGCACTTTTTAGCATTTCAGTGATCGTACAATACTATCTATCTACAACATGCGTAGTCCTCGAAAAGTAGTAACGGAGTGATGAAACTCTCTGCACATGTATTTTCTAATCATTGGATTGACCTTAAGACTTAGAGTCTTGGTAGATTGAACATTCTAGCATTCTTTTCATTACGTATTTATCATGTTTCAGCGTATGTTACATTTCCTAATGGTGGGATACAAGTTGGATTTTCCTGGTGGATTATAGCTTGCATATGATCGATTAGCAAAGTGATGTGACGACCCCATCCATTACCTCTCTGTGTTTCCACTTGCAACAAGTGCATCTAGCATCACAATGGGCCATGTAATAAGAACATCTGTGAGCGCTGTAGGAAATTCGGTCATGCCATTAAGAACCTTCGTGTGGACATCCCGCCAAATCACCTCAACCACAAGAAGCATAAAGAGATGTTATGAGTGCGGATAATATGTGTGTTTCAACAGAAAATATCCAGGGCTCAAGAAGAGGGAAACCGATAGGAATGGTTGGTTTGCCTCAGTATATTTTGATTCGGATGCCGACAGAAGCTACGTATCCAATAAATTTAGTAATCTGCTAGGGGTAGTGCCTACTGACTTAAGTTCTGAATTTACCATAGAGATAGTTGATGGTAGAATTACAGTGGCTAGCCAGGTATATAGTAGATGTAAACTAGGCTTAGCTGGACATTCATGCGATATGAATCTGATTTCCTGATACACTTGGCAGCTTTGCTGTTGTGGTTGGTATTCAAGAACCAAGCAGAGATCGTTTGTGGAGACAAACTCATTAAGTTACCTCTTCCTAGTGGCGCGACACTTGTTGTGGAAGGTGACAAGAGGGATGCGGTAATCAGCATCATCTCATACTTGAAAGCATAGGAATGTCTTCGGAAGGGATAATTCGACCTCCTGGCAGTAATGACAGAAAAGACAGTGGATGAGAGAAGAGCATTGAAGACATTCCAGTTGTCAGAGACTTCCCAGAATTATTTCCAAAAGACTTACCTAGCCTTCCTCTACACAGGCAGGTAGAGTTTCAGATGGAGTTAGCACCGGGAACTGCTCCGATTGCTTGGGCGCCATACCATTTGGCACTGAACGAACTACAAGAGTGTCTAAGCAATTACAGAAATCGTTAGACAAGGGATTCATATGCCCTAGTTCTTCACCTTGGGGAGCACATGTGTTGTTCGTGAAGAAGAAAAATGGAACTTTTCAGTTGTGCATTGACTATCGGGAACTGAACAAGGTTACAATAAAGAATCGTTACCCTCTTCCATGTATCGATGACTTATTTGACTAACTTCAAGGATCAAGTTACTACTCAAAGATTGATTTGAGATCGGGGTATCAATAGCTTAGGGTTCGAGAAGAAGACATATCCAAGACAGCCTTCAGAACTCGATATGTGCATTTTGAGTTTGCGGTTATGACTTTTGGACTGACCATTGCCCCAGCAGTTTTCATGGACCTCATGAACCATGTTTGCAAGCCTTATTTAGATAAGTTTATCATTGTGTTCATTGATGATATACTAATCTACTCTCAAAATAAGGAAGATCATGAGAAACACTTGAGAATCATTCTAGATTTGTTGAAGAATGAACAACTTTATGCAAAGTTCTCAAAATGCGACTTTTGGATGTGAGAAGTGCGATATCTTGGGCATGTGGTGAACGAATGGGGTATACATGTAGATCCTTCAAAGATTGAAGCAATCAAGGATTGGTCGGCACCAAAAACGCCTACTGAGGTGCGACAATTCCTTGGTTTGGCGGGCTATTACAGACGATTTATTGAAGGATTCTCAAGGTTGGCACAACCTTTGACTGCCCTAACAAACAAGGGAACCATCTATAAATGGGGCAGCAAAGAGGAATCAACATTTTAGGCGCTTAAGGACAAACTCTACAGTGCGCCGATCCTAGCTTTGCCAGAAGGGACTGATGAGTTTGTTGTTTACTGTGATACATACATCCAGGGTTTGGGATGTGTACTGATGCAACACAATAATGTCATTACTTATGCATCTAGACAGCTCAAGATGCATGAGAAGAACTACACAACGCATGATCTGGAACTAGGAGCTATAGTATTTGCCTTGAAGATCTAGAGGCACTACTTATATGGAACCAAGTGCACAGTCTATACAGATCACAAGAGCCTCCAGCACATATATGATCAAAAGTAGCTGAATATGCGGCAACGATGGTGGTTAGAATTGCTCAATGATTACGACTGTGCAATCAAGTACCACCCGGGTAAGGCTAATTTGGTAGCCGACGCCCTCAGTCGAAAGGAAACACCGAAACCTCTTCGGGTGCGCGCATTGCAAATGACCATCCACTTCGATCTACCAGTGCAAATCAAGGCTGTTCAATCTGAGGCCTTGAAAGTTGAGAATCTGAAGGCAGAATCCATGCGAGGCATGAGAAATAATTAGAGATCAACGCTGATGGAATCCGTTGTTTCATGGAAGGGATCAGGGTACCACAGTATGGGAACTTATGAGAGCTGGTAATGGATGAAGCTTATAAGTCATGTTACTCAATTCATCCGGGTTCAGACAAGATGTACCAAGATTTGAAGGAGTTTTACCGGTGGCCGAACATGAAAGCTGAGATTGCCACCTATATAAGCAGATGTCTAACTTGCTCTAAGGTTAAGGTGGAATACTAGAGACCATCTAGTTTATTTCAGCAACCAAAAATTCCAGTGTGGAATGGGAGCAGATCTCGATGGACTTTACCACAAAGTTACCTAGGACTCCTAGCGGATGCGATACCATTTGGGTTATAGTAGATCGCTTGACAAAATCCGCACATTTTCTGGCAATCTGAGAGAATGATCGAATGAAGCAGTTGACATGAATTTATTTAAGGAAAATAGTCTCTCATTTCTGGAAATCTTTGCAGCGATCATTGGGAACGCGACTGGATATGAGCATTGCGTATCATCCGCAAACCGATGGTCAGAGTGAGCGTACGATATAGACACTAGAAGACATGTTGCGTGCCTGTGTGATTGATTTTGGCTGCAGTTGGGAAGCTCACTTACCATTGGTTGAGTTCTTCTACAATAACAGTTATCACACCTCAATCAAAGCTGCATTATTCGAGGGACTGTATGGACGTAAGTGCAGATCACCTATCTGTTGGGCAGAAGTTGGAGAAAGCCAACTTACGGGAACTGAACTTGTGTACGGACAATCGAGAAGATCGTGCAGATTCGTAACCGTATGGCAGCAGCTTCGTAACTGTATGGCAGCAGCACGTGATCGACAGAAGAGTTATGCAGATAAACGCCGTAAACCATTGGAATTTCAGATTGGTGACAAGGTACTTCTGAAAGTCTCACCTTGGAAAGGTGTAATCCGATTCAGGAAACGGGGAAAGTTAAATCCATGCTACGTGGGACCATTTGAGATTATCAAAAGGGTTGGTCCAGTAGCCTACCAGCTGAATTTACCTGAAGAGCTCAATGGAATACACAATGTGTTTCACGTATCCAATCTGAAGAAATGCTTAGCTGATGAATCACTAATTGTACCCTTGGAGGAACTGGAGATTGATGAACAGTTACGTTTCATTGAAGAACCTGTTGAGATTATGGATCGAGAAGTCAAGACCCTAAAGCGTAGCAAGATTCCTATTGGCGCGTTAGGTGGAATTCAAAGCGTGGACTAGAATGTACCTGGGAATGCGAAGACTAGATGAAAAAAAAGTACCCGCAACTGTTGAAAGATCAGACATCCATTTTCTTAAGGTATCATTCTTAAGATATCTTTTCCTTTAAAATTTCGAGACGAAATTCTCTTCAACAAGGGGATGATGTCAAAACTCTTGCGAGAACCTTACAAATTCTTTTCTTATTGGCTTTTTCTAGATTCGCATAAACTCTTTTCCATATGAGTTATAGATTGCTGAATTTCGTGTTCTCTGTTGAACCTGATGTTTTAGTTTTCGGGACGAAAATTCCTTTAACAAGGGGATGATGTGACAACCCGTATTTTCAGGTTACCATCGTTTCCGTTATCTAGCCTCTCTCCATTATTTTATAATAAATCAAATTATTATTAGTAAATGATAATTGTAGTTATTCTAAATACTATTAATAAGTAACTCTAAATAAATTAAACTTAATTAACTCAAATGCAATTTAAGTTAAATTGAGGGACTAAATGTGACAACTTGCAACTTGGATTCATTTATATAACCCAACCCCAACCCACGGCTTCCCTCTCCTTCGCATCACCTACAACCGTGAACCCCTCAACCCTAGCAGCCGAACTCTGGATGGCAACTCCTTCTTCTCGCGACAATCACCTCCGAAGACCCTCTCTTTTTCGGTGGTTGGCGTGTTGCGGTCCTCTTTCCCAGAAACCGCGAGATCCAACCGTACGGTACGTTCTTTTTTTTTTCCTCTTGTTATTCGTTGCGGTGCGTTGCGGTTCCACCTCGGTTGCCATTCTTGGCTATGGGTTTCGATTGGGTTCCGGGTTTATGTTCTTGATGTATGTTCGGTATGCCGACCGTATGTATCTACAGTTTATGCGTATATGTATGTAACTATGTATATATGCGTTGCGGTTGGTATGTATTCTGTTGCATGTGCCTTCTGCTGCATATATACGCTTCTTGTGTGTGTGTTCATTATCATGTATATGTATGCAGGTTGTTATATGTATCTATGTTTCTGTTGTATATGGTTGTGTATGTATGCTTTGCATGATGTGGGTTATTGCATGGTGTGTGAACGTGTGTTGTAATGGGTGTGTTTGCATTATGTTGTGTGTTCTATAGCAGGTGTGTGTATGACACATGAAGGGTGATTACTGTGTGCTTATATATATGACTTATATATTTTGTGTGTTGAGAGTTGGTGGTGTTTTTGGTGCATGGCATAGTTGATGAGTGTGCTTAGTTCTATTTATATGTGTGTGTTTTGAGACTATAGGCAGGTTATATGTGTGTGTACTGTATGATACATATATAATATGTAAGTGTGTGATGTACGTAATATATATATATATATATATATATATATATATATATATATATATATATATATATATTATGGTTGAGTGTAGTACATAATAAATATGTGTTTGATGTGTGTAGCATATATATTTTATAAATAGTGTGGGTTAGTGCGTGATACATGCATGTATCTATATTATTTGTGTATTACATATGTACATAAATTACCATAGGTGTTCTACATATGGTTCATTATGCGTTAGGATGTGTGGGTTATGGTTATGAAGCATATGAATTTTATTACATAAAATCATATAAACAAATGCATGACGAGTACCTTTATACGTGATCTGGTATAAGTGAGAGTATTTGGGTTTCATGCATTTAAGGTGCTGATGACTACTCCCCCTAAATTTATGATAAATCATGAACTTATGCATTTAGCAAAAACTTATGAAGAGAATAGCATGAAAAGCAATTATCTATCCATCTTATTAACAAAGAAAAGAACATATACAAAATCTTTTTGTATTTTTGTTTATAAGCAAAAACTACACATAACATATTTACAAGCAATTTAACCATAACATGGGATCATATTATGACACTAAGCAACTTTCTGATGCATTTTGTATGATGATAGTAGACATAGATCTAGTGCTAATTGCAAGTATTATGAACCACATAAATTCAATCAAGAGGATACATTCAGCTTGTCATGCTGTTTATCATGTTTTGGTATTGATTAAATATAGACAAATATGGACTCCACATTCAATTCACATTAGAGTTTGTTCTCTGTTTATGAGTTAATTCATCACTTTTTCACACTTGAAAACTATGTTCCTTAAATCATAAGCTCTATCTTAAGATTTTTTTGAAATCATATTAATGCTGTTGATATGATTTTTATGCTCTTTAAGATAATATACATTTGATCATATTGGATTCCTTTAGAGCTGTTCCTTTTTGGAACTTATGATGATCAGCATCAGGTCAACAATTCTTTACTCACGTAAAACAAAGGTGCCTAAGAACCCAGGTCTTTGTTCACGCAAAACAGAGGGTCCTATGAACCCAGGTCTTTGCTGACGCAAAACAAAGGGTCCATGATGAGCAAAGATAGAGGTTGTAAAGTGTCAGAACATAGTGTGCTTGGGTGACTAAGTTGATCATAGTAGGATAAGATTTACTTGCTGTTCAAAATGGAATTTCCCATAATTAGTCACCTTGGCATTATGTTAAGCATTGACTTGTTTATTTTCCACTCAAGCTAAACCTACTCACATATCAAATCACATTTGATCAGTCTTTATTGTTTGTTTCAAACCAGACAAGTAAACAAAGGTATAGTGTGCTATCATTTCCCATGATATGAATTGCTTTTTCAAGAAAACATATTAACAAGACAATATTTTTGTAGTTTATAAGTTTTATGGATGTTTTTGGTTTTTAAAGGACAGAACATGCTTTTCTTTGTGATGATGACTAATCTAAAGTTGATCCTGCCTAAAGACTCAATTAAGAAATTAAATCTCACTGAGTCAAAGGCTTTAATGAATAAATTAGCAAGCTGATTTGTTGTATCCACTTTCATAAACTTTATTAAACCTTTTTCAGAGAAGTCTCTCAGAAAATGATATCTTATTTCTATATGTTTTGTTTTACAATGTTGCATTGGATTAGCAGTGATGAACATAGCAGCTGAGTTATCTATGTGAATTGGCGTATGAAGAAATTTGTAACCTTAATCAAGTAGTTGGTTTTGCAACCACAAAACTTGAGAGAAACCAGCTGAAGCAGCAATGTACTCAGCCTCAGCTGTGGATACTGACACATTTGTTTTCTTTTTAGACGGCCAAGAAACTAGTCTTGGTCTAATGAATTGACATCCACCAGTTATTGATTTTCTATTGTTGTTGCAACCTCCAAAGTCACTATCTGAATATGAATAGAGATTGAAATTTCCTTCTTTAAGATACCAAAGTCCAAGAGCTGGCTTCCCTTTTAGGTATCTGAAGATCCTCTAAACAACATTCATATGTGACTCCTTGGGGTCTGATTGGTACCTAGCACAAACATACATAGCAAACATTATGTCAGGTCTACTGGCAGTTAAGTACATCAAAGATCCTATCATAGATCTATATAATCTTTGATCAACTGATTTCCCTTTAGGATCCGGTACATTCTTATCTATTGTTAATGCTGGTGTTTTGCATGATGAAGAGTAAGCAAGGTTGTACTTCTTCAAGATTTGGTGCACAAACTTCTCCTGATTGATGAAAATTCCATTTGATTTCTAATGAACTTGTAAACCAAGGAAGAATTTTAACTCTCCCATGGAACTCATTTGGAACTCAGATTTCATCAAAGATTCAAAGTCTTCACACAATCTCTTATTTGTTGACCAAAAAATGATATCGTCCATATAGATTTGGACAACCAAGAGGTCTTGATGATCATGTTTGAGGAAGAGAGTCTGATCAATGGTTCCTCTTTTGTAACCATGCTTGAGAAAGAAAGATGACAATGTTTCATACCACTTTCTTGGAGCCTGATGAAGACCATACAAAGCTTTGTCAAGCTTGTATACCCTGTGTGGGTAATTAGGATCTTCAAATCCTGGTTGTTGGGCAACATAGACTTCTTCATCAATTTTACCATATAAGAAGGCATATTTTACATCCATCTGATAAACTGTGAACTTCTTATATGAAGTATAGGCTAGGAAGACTCTAATAGCTTCAATCTTAGCAACTAGGGCAAAGACTTCATCATAGTCTATCCCTTCCTTTTGAGTATACCCTTATGCTATCAGCTTTGCTTTGTTTCTTACAATGATACCTCTGTCATCTAGTTTGTTCTTGAAAAGCCACCTTGTACCAATTGGATATTGACCTTAAGGATGATCAACTAGATTCCAAACTTTTTGCTTTCTAAATTGCTGAAGTTCTTCTTGCATTGCTTCAATCCAGCTGTTATCTTTTAATCCTGCAGTGATGTTGGGAGGAACCACTTGTGAAAGAAAACAAGAGAAAAGACAAATATTGGCAGCTCCCCCTTGGCTTCTTATGGTTCTTTGATTAAGATCACTAAGGATGTTTTCTATTGGGTGATAACTAGAATGGATGATTCCAAGTTAGTGATTTTGGTTAATGATGATAGAGATGGATCTAGCTGAGATTGAGAATCAACAAAGTCATCAAAATCCTCATCATTTTGTTCTTTTGATGCTGAATGAAAACCATCTTCATGATTTTGTGTTTTCATAGATGTAGGAATAACTTCCACGGGAGTTACAGGAACAACTACAGATGTTGTAGTTTGTTGATCTGTAGATGTGAATGTAGTTGGAATATCTCTTGATGAATTGGGAACTTCAGTTGAAGGCAATGAATCATCTCCGAAAGTAGATGGGACATCTACGGATGTAGAAGGAACTGCTGCTGATGCATTGTACACTACTCCGGGTGCATTAGTAACTTTTTCGGATGCATGGTTGACTTCTGTTGATGTATTAGTTGCTTCTACGGAAGTTGTTTCATTTTCATCAGAATTTCCATTTGTCTGAGATGAAGGGACAGGATCAGTAACACTTGAAGTGTTTGAATGTGATAATCTTGGAGGATCAGCAGTCAATGGCACTTCACTCATACTTGGAGGTACATAAGGATAGCATGTATCCGAAGGACCTGCAACATTCAAATAACTAGTATTAAATGAATTTGTTAATGCATCTATATCAAACAGCCAAGATGAACCTTTTACAGATTTTGGAAATAAGTATTCATCGAATGATACATTAGGAGTTTCCTCCACAATATTTTTTTGTGAAATGTAGACTCTATATGATTTAGATGTTGATGAGTAACCAACAAAGAAACCATCATAGGTTTTTTCAACAAACTTTTCTAATTGATCTTTGGTGTTTAAAATAGACTCATGACACCCAAATGCTTTAAGATATCCTATAAAAGGTTTTCTTTAAAACAAAAGTTCATAGGGTGTTTTATTATGTTCTTTGACAATTAAAGTCCTATTTTGAACATTGCATGTTGTGTTCACTGCTTTAGCCCAAAATGTGATTGGCAAATGTGAGTCAGCTAGCATTGTACTTGTTGCTTCAATGAGAGATCTGTTTCTTCTTTCAGCATCTCCATTTTGTTGTGGAGTTCTTGGAGCACTGAATTGTCTGGATATGCCTTTGTTCCTGTAAAAGGAGTCTAAAACATGGTTAACAAATTCAAATCCATTATCATTTCTTAAGATTTTGACTTTTAAATCAAGTTGATTTTTAATCTTAGTGATAAACTCCATTAATGTTTCTGATGTTTCACTTTTATGTTTTAAGAAAAAGACCCAAGTGAATCTAGTGAAATCATCAACAATCACCAAACAATATTGCCTTTTCCAATGCTCATCACATTGGTTGGACCAAAAAGATCCATGTGTAGCATTTTGAGTGGTGTTGTGTTTATGTTGATTGTTTTAGACTTATGTGACACCCAATGTTGTTTTCCTTTATAATATGATGAACAATGATTAGAATAGTAAAATTCTTTCTTGGGATTTTTATATGTTTTATATATGTTTTTGGCTTTTTCATATAATGAATTTGACAGACTGAACATCCTTTTCTTTGTGATGAAGACTAATCTAAGTTGATCATGCCTAAAGACTCAATCAAGAAATTAAATCTAACTGAATCAAAGGCTCTAGTGAATAAATTAGCAAGCTGATTTGTTGTATCCACTTTGATCAACTTGATTAAACCTTTTTTTGAGCAGTCTCTCAGAAAATGGTATCTGATTTCAATATATTTTGTTTTACTATGTTGCACTGGATTAGCAGTGATGAACATAGCAGCTGAGTTATCTAAGTGTATTGGTGTTTGAAGAAAATTGTAACCATAATCAAGTAATTGGTTTTGCAATCATAAAACTTGAGAGCAACCAGCTGAAGCAGCTATGTACTCAGCCTCAGCTATGGATACTAAAACATTTGTTTGCTTTTTACACTGTCAAGAAACTAGTCTTGGTCCTATAAATTGACAACCACCAGTTGTTGATTTTCTGTTGTTGTTGCAGCCTCCAAAGTCACTATCAGAATATGAGTAGAGTTTGAAATCTCCTTCTTTAGGATACCAAAGTCCAAGAGCTGGCTTCCCTTTGAGGTATCTGAAAATCTTCTTCACTGCATTCATATATGACTCCTTGGGGTCTGATTGGCACCTAGCACAAACACACATAGCAAACATTATGTCAGGTCTGTTGGCAGTTAAGTACATCAAAAATCCTATCATAGATCTACATAATTTTTGATCAACTGACTTCCCTTTAGGATCAAGTACAATCTTATCTATTGGTGATGCTGGTGTTTTGCATGAAGAAGACTCAGCAAGGTTGTACTTCTTCAAGATTCTATACGCATACTTTTCCTCATTAATGAATATTCCATCTGATTTCTGATGAACTTGTAAACCAAGGAAGAATGTTAATTCTCCCATGGAACTCATTTGGAACTCAGATTCCATCAAAGATTCAAAGTCTTGATAGAATCTTTTGTTTGTTGACCCAAAGATGATATCATCCATATAGATTTAGAGAACCAAGAGGTCTTAATGGTTATGTTTGAGGAAGAGAGTCTGATCAATAGTTCTCCTTTTGTAACCATGCTTGAGCAGAAAAGATGATAATGTTTCATAACACTTTCTTGGTGCCTGATGAAGACCATACAAAGCTTTGTCAAGCTTGTATACCCTATGTGGGTAATCAGGATCTTCAAAGCCTAGTGGTTGGACAACATAGACTTCTTCATCAATTTTACTATATAAGAAGGCACATTTTACATCCATTTGGTAAATAGTAAACTTCTTATGTGAAGAATAGGCTAGGAAGACTCTAATAGCTTCAATCCTTGCAACTGGGGCAAAAACTTCATCATAGTCTATCCCTTCTTCTTGAGTATAGCCTTGTGCAATCAGCCTTGCTTTGTTTCTGATGATGATACCTCTGTCATCTTGTTTGTTATTGAAAAGCCATCTTGTACCAATAAGATATTGGCCTTCAGGAAGATCAACTAGATTTCAAACTTTCTGCTTTCTAAATTGCTGAAACTCTTCTGCATTGCTTCAATCCAGCTGTTGTATTTCAATGTAGCAGTTATGTTGGTAGGAACCACTTGTGATAGAAAACAAGAGAACAGACAAATATTGGCAGCTCCCCCTTGACTTCTTGTGGTTCTTTCATTAAGATCACCAATAATGTTTCGATTGGATGATACTTATGAATTCTTGTTATTGGAATTGATTCAACTAGAATTGATGTTTCCAAGTTAGTGATGTTGGTTGATGGAGATGGATCCAGCTGAGATGGGGAATCAACAAAGTGGTCAAAATCCTCATCATTTTGGTCTTCTGATGCTGAATGAAATCCATCTTCATGATTTTGTGTTTCCGCGGATGTAGGTATAACTTCCGCAGCTATTACCGGAACAACTACGGATGTTGTAGTTTGTTGATCTGCAGATGTGAATGTTGTTGGAATGTTTTCTGATGGATTGGAAACTTCAGTTGAAGGAAATGAATCATCTCCGGAAGTAGATGGAACATCTACGGATGTAGAAGGAACTTCTGTGGATGCATTGTTAACTTCTGCAGATGCATTGTTAACTTCTGCTGATGAATTAGTTACCTCTTCTGAAGTTGAATTTCCATTTCCACCAGAATTGTCATTGCTTGTTTGAGATGAAGGGCCTGGATCAGCAACACTTGAATAGTGTGAATGAAATAATCTTGGAGGATCAGCTGTCAATTGCACCTCACCCATGCTTGGAGGGACATAAGGATAGCATGTATTCATAGGACCTGCAACATTCAAATAACCAGAGTTAAATGAATTTGTTAATGCATCTATATCAAACAACCAAGATGATCCTTTTATAGATTTTGGAAATAAGGATTCATTAAATGATATATTAGGAGTTTCTCCATAATGTTTCATATGGAATGTAGACTCTATATGATTTAGATGTTGATGAGTAACCAATAAAGAAACCATCATAAGCTTTTTCATCAAACTTCCCAAGTGATCTTTGGTTTTTAAAACAGACACATGACACCCAAGAGCTCTAAGATAGCCTATAAAAGGTTTTCTTTTAAACAAAAGTTCATAGGGTGTTTTATTATGTTCTTTGACAATTAAAGTCCTATTTTGAACATTGCATGTTGTATTCACTGCTTCTGCCCAAAATGTTATTGGTAACTGTGAATCAGCTAGCATTGTTCTTGATGCTTCAATTAGAGTTCTATTTCTTCTTTCAGCAACTCCATTTGTTGTGGAGTTCTTGGTGCACTGAATTGTCTGGCTATGCCTTTGTTCCTGTAAAAGGAATCTAAAACATGATTAACAAATTCAGTTTCATTATCACTTCTTAAAATTTTGATTTTTAAATAAAGTTGATTTTCAATCTTAGTGATAAACTCTATTAATGTTTCTGATGTTTCACTTTTATGTTTTAAAAAAATACCCGTGTGAATCTAGTGAAATCATCAACAATCACCAAACAATTTTGCCTTTTACCAATGCTCAATACATTAGTTGGACCAAAAAGATACATATGCAACAGTTGGGTGGTGTTGTGTTTGTATTGATTGTTTTGGATTTATGAGACACTCTATGTTGTTTTCCTTTGTAACATGATAAACAATTATTAGAACAGTAAAATTATTTCATGGGAAGGCCAATGACTAAGTCATTTTTGACCAACTTATTCATGTTCTTCATGTTTGAATGAACCATTCTTCTATGCCACAGGTGAGCTTCATCTTCTGATGACTTAAAAATTAGGCAAGTTTCATTGCTTGTTAGAGAGGTGTTGTTCATGTTCAAAACATATCTATTGCCTTTTCTTGGTGCTTTAAGAAGGATCCAGTCTGTTGGAATTTGAAAACCTGGCTCAAGAATATAACAATAAGTGTTATTAAATAAAGTGGTATAATTTGGATCACAAATTTGAGATACACTTAACAAGTTGAATTGTAAATTTTCACAAAAGTTAACTTTCTAAAATTTCAGTACACTATTTGTCACCATTCCTCCACCAACAATTTTACCTCCCTTCTTATCTCCACCAAATGCCACATATGAAGCGTTTTTATGTTTGAAATCATGGAGGAGAAAACAGTTTCCTTTCATATGCCTGGAACAACCACTGTCAACATACCACTTGTTGTTAGTCCTCCATAGATGTTCCTGCACAAATAATGAAATCAATTAGAGCGTGGAGACCAAGCCTTGATGGTCTTGGGCTTGCCATTGTTATCTAGGATTGTTACTTTATCATGAATGAGCCTAGATGTCTCAAGATTGTGTTTACACTCAATTGATTCATTATGTTCTGTTTGGGGTGAGGATGATTCTGTTGAAGATGAACTTGAAGCACTTTGATCTTGATTCACGATCACTTCCTCTTTAACCTCTTCTTTCAGTGTCTTTTTCTTTAAACTTGATCCTGATACTTGACTTGAAAAGGTTTCTGCATCTTTTGTCTTTGATTGAGGTACATGATTACCCTTTTCAAAGTGATCAAAGAAGGCTTGATCTTCCAGTAACACTACCTTCTTGTGAGGAGTCTTGCTTTGAGATTGTTGATTCTCCTTCTTTTTTGATTTATCATCAACAGATGTTGGTTTCTTTGTCTTTGAGATCTTCTGCTTTAGTTGCTACTGCTTTTGCTTTGAGACCTTTGATTCATCATTCTCAGAAGACTGTGAATCTGATTCAACATTCTCAGCTTTTTGCTTCTTTGGAACCTTTGATTTTTTTCTTTTTGTTGAAGAAGCATTCTTGAGTAGAATGATTGTTTTTGTTGCAAATGGCATAGTGTTTGTTGAAGTAACAATCAGAAGTCATATGATTGTTCATATTGTATATGGAGCAATAGCAGCTGAAGTAATAATCTTCTATATTGTGGTTGTACATGTCACACCACTTGCAATATTTTTCTTCAGCTTCACTCTCAGACTCTATCACCTTCTTCTTCTGCATCTTTAATTCTTTCTCAAGCTTTGTAGTTGAAGAATCTTTACCTCTTCCTGGCATGATGTCACCTGGTTCTTGTTGCTTAGGATTCATAACTCTGTCACTTTTCTTTCTTGATGTTTGTTTGTGATTCAGCAGATGATTTCTTTTTCCGTAGATCTTCTACGGATGACTGTTTTGATGCAGATGATTGCTTCTTCCATAGATCTTCTATTGAAGACTGTTTTGAATTAGATGATTTCTTCTTCCGTAGATCTTCTACGGAAGTAGATGATTGTTGCTTCTGTAGTTTTTCTACGGAAGTTGAATATTTTGGAAGAACAGTTTTCCTTTGCTTTTCTATGGATGGTTCTAAATCAACCTTTTTCTTCTGCAGGTGTTCTGCTGAAATGATTTTCTTTTCTTTCATAGTTCTTTTTGATGACTGATTTTTTTGCCTTTTGTTGAGCTCCTGAATCCCTTCATTCAGCTAACCAATTCTGGTATTGATGGTCTTCAACAAATTTCTTTGTTTTGGGGGATAAGGCAGCTTGATCTCATCAAGAACTTTGGGGATTAAAGGTTCAATTACCATATTCTTTCCCTTACCTAACCCAGCATTAGGCTCATCAAATTCATTCAAGACATCACACTCATCAAAGTCAAAATTTGAATCAGTTTGTTTTAAACATTCTAATTCAGATGACCCAATCTCAGTTTCACTCATCTCAGTATCTTCACCATTTACCAAATTATTTGTTTCAATTTCTGGTTCAATTTTGGTATTTGATACAAAATGGTTTGACAGACTGTTGGTCATTGACTCAGGTAAAATGGTGTAGTTATCATTTATAGGAGGTGTAACATCATTAAAATCCAACCCATACCTGTTCTTTGATTCAATATGAGAGTTCAAGAGTTTTTCATATTGCTGAGATGATAATTGAAATTTCTGAAGTTTCACTTCAGTAGATGCATGATCAGACATTGATTTTGTTAAAGAGGTTGTCAGATACTCAACTTATGCATTCAAATTATAATTTTCAGATACAAGTTTATCCAAATCCTTTTGTATGGAGGTGATTTTGACCTGATATAATTTATGTTCTCTCAAATGAGATTCTTTTAAAATCATTGTTTCTTTGACTTTATCAGCCAATTGTTATGCATGGACTTTGTATCTTTCAACCTCTTCAACACAAACAGGTGAACATAATCTATCCCTTACCTCTATGGCCATAGGTGGAATTTTGTTCTCCATGTTTGCCATCAGTGCTTGATTTTCCGCTTGATTTTCCTCCTGCACTTCCTTCTCATGCATGCTCCAGTCACAAATACCATCCTGCAAAATAATCAAACTAGTTTCTTTAGTGTTACTGATACCTGCTGAAGAGCTTGTGGCTGGTGGGGATGAAATTGTTAGTTGAGGTTGCTTGAAGCTTCTCTGATTTGCTTGTCTTGTGTCTGTTATTGATTGCTGATTGCTGTTGCATTCCCTTGAAAAGTGACCATACAAATTGCATTTGAAACACCTCACTTTTGATTTCTCAACACCAATTTTAGTTGTTCTTCCTGCCACAGACAATCCCTTGTTTCTTCTAATATACATCTTGGCTCTATAAGAATCATGGCCATTTGCCATTGTAAATACATTTCTTCTACTTCATCAGGATGAAGTTCTTCAAGGTCTTGTTGACAGATGTGGGCAGGAGTTAAGGTACTACCCAAGTAAGCATGAAAGCTTGAACTGAAGGTTGCAAAGGCTGCCTTTCGTTCTTCTAATTCTAGAACCACAGTAATTGGTTCAGATTGGGTATTGCTTTTGTTGGTTGATCCCTTTACTGCTGGACTTTTAAAATCATCAGATTTCCCTTTTACTTTCCTGTTTGAATGTTTTGAGAGTTTAATCTAGAGGACATTACAGCATAGATACCAGTTTCCTCTTCATAATCACTCTCAACACAAGAGCTTTCATCATCATCATTGGAGATGAATGCACTTCCAGTACCCTTTGTTTCTTTAAATTGATATGGTGCAATTGGTGCTTTTACACTCTTGTTTCCTGTTTTCTCATCTAACTCCAATGCTTCTACCTTTGCTACCAAAGTATCTAGTCGAATTGCCTTTAGATCAAGGGTATTTTTGAACATAGACATAGTTTGAGTCCAACTTTCAGGCAAGGAATGGAGCATCTTTTTGTTCAACTCCTCATTGCTATACTTCAACTCAAAGATATTCATCTAAGTAATAAGTTGCATGTATCTATGGAGTTGTTGAGGAACAGATTCACCCATAATATAATGAAAAGTCTCATACTATGAACGAAGAGTACCCTTCCTGATGCTTCTGATCTCATCACTTCTTTCACACAAAGTGTGAAGAATTTTCCATAATGAGTTGGTTGTTTTGTATGCTTCACATCTGATCAAGAGGTCTTCAGGTAAAGCCATAGTAAGCATACTATATGCCTTAATGTTGAGTTTGACTTTCTTGGTATCCTCAGGAGACAGATTTTTCAAACTTATAGGCTGATTGTTGTCTTTATAATCAGGTCCTAAAGTAGGTGGAATGCAAGGACCTTCAGTAATGGACACCAATAAGTCAGAATCTGTATAGTTAACATGGTTCTTGAATCTGATTTTCATGTTTTAAAATCAAATTTATTCTCCAACTTTGGAGGTTGATAAGCCCCAACCGCTTAATTGCTCATTTATATTAACTTTGTTAATTATCAAAATTATCAACAGATCTAATATTCTATGAATGTGAAAAGTAAATGCAACGCAGACACACTCACAAAGCAATAACAAATCACTGATAATATTGATATTCAAATCAACTAAGACAAAAATTCCTTAGAATTAATGACTTCTGTTGTGAAAGAGCTAATTAGTGACAAACTCTTAACAATTAAGAAGTTATGGTCAAAATTAGTCAAATCGCTCAATATATTCATAGATGATTTGAAATTAAGATGTTAGATGATGATGGGTTTTGTTCAAACTTGTTTGAACAGCCTTGGGATATCGCACAATAACACAAATCCACAAATCGCAAGCGATTCTGATGCAAATCGAAATTAATCGAGCAATTGAAAAGTGATTAATGATTGATATAACAAGGTTTTGATGATTTTCACCAATTACACCAAATTGTTGAGTAGAATACCTTCGTTAGCTATTGATTAGCTAAACTCAACTAGTGTTTTGATTAATTTGTTCACCAACACGCTTAAATCTAAGTTATGAACTCTTAAGCCATGACAAACACCCAAAAGCAATTTGAATCAACCATAATCATATCTAATCAGTAACTGATAGATCTAATAAAATAAACAACTAATTAGACAAATCAAAACTGATAGATCAATTGATCTAGATCAAGATTACGGAATTATCAATACTCGTTGTTTAATAAATTGTTTACGAAATTGAAATCGACAAAGAACAGATGAAACAAATTGAAAACAGAATAAAATAACACAACAAAAAGATTGTTTCAATTGATCTTCATTGATAATGAATCGATTACAATTGATATTGATGCTTTGATGATATGGTAATTGCTAGGTTTTCTTGGTGTTCTTGGTGTTTGCTATGTTGCTATTGATTGATTGATTGATTGATATCGTTTCTATGAATATGAATCACTATTTGTGTATCGATATATCTCAATCTCTCCCTAAATGAGTGCACCCTTGCCTTATATTTAAAGGCAGAGGGATTCATTACAAAAGGAATATTCTTGATGTGACGTGGAATATTTGCTTGACATAAATACAGTCTTCCGTAGTCGTTGACTTGATGACGTCACTCTGACAGGTTGACTTGTTGATTTTGTGTTGAGTACTTGATGATATGAGATCATACAAGTATTTTGTTCTTCCGTAGGAGTAAGCCTTCCGTAGGAGTTGGCCTTCCATAGGAGTTGGATCTTTGATCATCTTGAACTTCATCCTCAGGAACAAACTTTCTTCTTCCGCAGTAGCAGCAGCAACTTGATCTCTGGACTTGTGTTTCAAAAGATGTTACTGTGCTTCCGCAGGAGATCTACGGATGCATGTTTGACTTGGTCACTTAAGCTCCGCAGGACATCTACGGAAGAACAACTTGTTCATCCGCAGGAGTTCTTGTACTTGTGTTCCTCAGAACATTTACAGAAAAACAAACTTGTTCATCCGCAGGAGTTCTTGCACTTGGTCAATTTTCCAAATTGACCAAGTATGATGTTTTCTGCAATTATACACACAATTAACACACATATTAATATGGATAAAGAATTACAGATGTTCATTACAATACATTACAAATCATCTAAACCTATACAAAAGATCTAGAACTAACATCTAATAAAATTAACAACTAATTAGACTAATCAAAACTGATAGATTAATTGATCTAGATCAATGAGCATGAGGCTCTGATACCACCTGTGAATCCAAGGATCGAAACAAGAATTATCAGTTTGATTGAACAAATAATGATCGCGAAATTATCACAATTTGTTGTTTAATTAATTGTTTAAAAGATTGTAATTGTAACGTAAATCGATGAAGAACAGATGATAGAAATGGAAAACAAACTAAAGTAATATGATAAACAAATTTGCTTCAAATGATTTCCATTAATACTGAAATGGTTACAATCGGTTTTGATCTTTGTTGATATGATAATTGCTAGGTGATGTTCTAGGTGTTCTTGGTATATTGTTGGTGTATATTGCTAGTCTATCACTATTGATCTATTATTGTTATGTATTTCTGTGTGTGAAATGAGTGCACCCATGCCTTCTATTTATAAGCAGAGGGATTTACTTTTTACATGGGTAAAAGTAACTTTCTTATTGAGGTAAGAAAGTTACACAAATAAAATTCTTGACGTGACGTGAAATATTCGTTTATGACAGAAGTGCAGTCTTCCACAAATGTTGAAATGGAGTTCATGCAAGTATTTTGTTCTTTCGTAGGAAATAGCCTTCCATAGGAGTTGGTCTTCCGTAGGAGTTAGCCTTCCGTAGGAGTTGGTTCTTTGATCTTTATATTGAACATCATCCACAGGAGCAAGCTTTTTTCTTCCGCAGGAGCAGCAGTAACTTGGATCTCACAAGCAGACTTGTTCTTCTGTAGATGTTACAATGCTTCCGCAGGAGATCTACAGATGCAGATTCCTTGACATGTTCTTCCGTAGATGTTCTTATACTTGGTCAAATTTTGAAATTGACCAAGTATGATGTTTTCCTGCAATTACACATATAATCAACACCAATAATAATTTGGGTTAACATATATATATCTTGCATACAAAAAGATAAATATGTACAAGAGTTCATTACAAGTGATGAATAATCTTCTAAACCTATATAGTCAATCTAGACCTAATAAACAAACAGCAGATGGATTCTTTATTAACCAGTCAAAGTATGTGGACTCAATATGAAGAAGTTCTATTTTGTAGATTGTTAATCTAACAGAACACTTATGGATACTGAGATGAATATTGGTCCAGATACAGATGGCAAATCTATTGATCAAACTAACTATCGATCGATGATAGGATCTCTTATGTATCTCACAGCTAGTAGACCAAATATCATGTTTCTCACAGCTTGTGCCAGATATCAGGCAGATCCTAAAGAGTCACATGTTAATGTTGTCAAAAGAATATTTAGATATCTTAATGTCAAATCTGCACTTGGACTATGGTATCTAAAGTAAGGCAACTAGTATGCCTACATAGACACTGATTATGGAGGATGTAACTTCAATCGGAAGTCCACATCTGATGGTTGCAAATTCATTGGTCTAAGACTAGTGTTATGGCATTACAAGAAGTAGACAAACATTGCAGTTTCTACTTTAGAGGTTGAATACATAGCGGCATCTGCTTGCTATTCTTAAGTACTCTAGATTCAAAACCAGATGCTTGATTATGGTTTCAACTTTTTGCACACACCAATACATACTGACAACACAATTGTTATGTTCATAACAAACAACCCAATTCAACACTCAAAAACTAAACATATAGAGATAAGATATCATTTTTGAGAGCTATGCTGAGAAACGGTTAATTAAGTTGATTCAAGTCCACACATACAATCAACTTGCTGATTTGTTTACTATGGTATTTAAACATAGCAGGTTTGAATTTTTAGTTTTAGCAATAGGCATGATTAACCTTGAATAAATGTAAATATATTTTATCACTCTCTTTTATTAATGACCCATATTGCTTTTCAACATATTAAAAAGTCAAAAACACTCTAAAATATACAAAATATACAAAAATATGCATGTCATTTGAAATACTAAAAAGACAAAAGCAAAGAAAAATCAAGAAAAATCACAAAAATATGTCTTTCTATTTTATAACATACAATATGCCAATTTCATATGAGAAATGATATAATTATAGTCGGTATATCATAACAATGCATTTCATATATTATCAATGACTGACATACCTTATTTGATATATGGGTAGGCTCAACTTGGAATTGAAGATATATACTTCTATGATAAACCAAAGATCATCATTTCACTATGAATCTATCATCTTATGGTATGGGTAATGATTAACTCATTCAAGTGGGTATGTGTGTAGTAACCTAGACACACTAGGTAATGATATTTTATGAATCTCATTAACCCACATCAGTTTCTCCTCTGTTTTGCTAAGCAAAGAACTAGAGTAAACAAGACACATAGTGCTAATGTTAATAATTCTAAAAGATTACTAATGTGGAACACATCCCAAAGTGGATGAATAATAAAGTTCATATTGGACTACATTCACTGTGAATGATTTAAAAGAATCACAAAGAGGATCATCTCTAAAATGAAGTCAATATAAGGATCACATATAAATCCCAAGGGAGTCTCCTACCTTAAATAAAATAAGATTTTATAACTTATATGACCTTGTTATATAAGTTGTGACAAAGTTCTACCATGCATTTCATGCGGGTGGTTGATCTATCGGTACTTCTGAGTGTGAGGTATATTAATAATGATCAACAAACACAAAACATGATAAATATCACAAAGTATAAACAATATATAACATATTGCTTGAGTTTAAAAGGACAAATATTAGTTCAATCAATTTAGGTGATGTTTTCTAATTTCCTAACAATATTTACATTATGAATGATAGATTGTTATGATCTCACAGAAGGTATTATTCTATGTGCATGTACAAAAAATATCCAAAATAAAAAAATATTATTTGATTATATTTATGGTTTTGATGGTGTCAATACATTTTCTATTTTAAATCTTTACAGTTTTTATCCTTGTGGGATATAAACTTTAGGGGGTGTAATTAAAAAAATTCAAACAATCGTCTCTCAAAAACATTCAAAAAAAGATCAAAACTACAAAAATATTGCCGTTATGTTTGTACAGTTGTTTGTCTTTTTTAAAAATTCCAAAAATATGAAAAAAAAGTTGTGTTGGTGTGCAAAAATTATGAAATTACCATTGTATTTAAGTCAATGCGGGTTCTCAATGCACAAAACATCTAAGACCTATCAGATTGGGAAATTTGTATCACACTCGTGAACAAATCAATCTGAACAAGATTTAGCAATATCATCACAACAGAATCGAAAAAGACAAAGTCAACATACCTGCAACAATGCAAACATCACATCAGTCATCATCTTTCTATTTCGTTAAATTTTGACAAGTTCAAAATTTAATATGTCAAAATTTAATATGGGTAATAGTGTAGTTAATATTGGTGAAGTTAACCCAAGCATTTAACCAATATGGGTATTTATTTTTCATGAAAATAAATCCATCATAAAAGAAATGCGAGTAACAGTGTTTACCCAAATGTGAGTGACCCAAAACACTTATGCGGGTAAGTGTTGTTCATCCGCATTTCATTAATGCGATAAATAGTGTCAATGCGGGTAACAGTATTACTTAAATTTGAATATATAAAATCTTTTTTATTTGTTAAAAACTTAGTCAATGCTAGTTAAAAAGAGCAAAGCACGGTACTAAATACTAAGTGTTCATTAAGTATTTGACTAATGCGAGAAAAATTAATCCTGGTTTATAAGTGAAACAAATGCGAGTAGCACTGTTCATAGCATTTGTCAAATGCTTATAACAGGTTTCAAACTAAGTATGTGCAGGACCGTTAAAGGGTACTTAAGCTTGTACTTAGTTAACACACTTAGGAGGATCTTAAGATCACTTAACAATTCAAATAGGGAACTGTGAACCTTTACTAAAGATACAAGATAAACACAAGTAAAACAAGAACAAGAGCACAAGATAAAGTTTTCAAGGAAGTTGTATATTACTTTTCTAGTTCTATTACAAGTGTTGTACAAGTATGTTTTAAATACAAGAACCGGAGACTACTTATACTACATCCTACAACCGTCAATATGCAAAAAGACAGTTGGACAACAAGATCAGCCTAAAGTCAAAAGGCAGATTGTCTTTTGACTAGTGACTATGACAAGCCATAGCTCACTGACTTTCCTATTACAAAAAGCCAAAAATGAACAAAAATATAAACTTGCAGGCGAAGACCTTATCTACTTTATCATAAAGTATGGAAGTTTCACCAACTAGTGATAGCAGGTGAACTACCAGAGCATGCAGCGGAAAGTAGGTTGCTTTATGATAAAGTTGATGGAAAAGGTATCTTTTCTCTCTCTTCAGAGGAAAATCAGTCTTGTCTTTAAACAGCTTCGGAAGACTTTGTCTTGAGAGCTTCGTAAGACTTCATCTTGTACCTTCGGAAGAGTTGAGTCTTTGGCTTCGGAAGACTTTATACTTAGAATATTTTCCAAGTTCAGTGTAAAGCTTCTGCAGCAGTTTCTTCTGAACTTTGGCTTTGGAAGATTTTACACTTAACATTTTTCTTGAGTGTGTAAAACTTCCGAACCTAGTTCACCTTTGTTCCAAAGTGCATGTTGGAAGACTTGGTTGTTTTGGTATCTTTTGGTTGCATCAGCCTCTTAACTTCAGAGGTTCCTACAGTATGCAACCGCATTAATTAAGGCGAGTAACAGTTTAAATGTGGACAAGTTGATTGTTCATTCGCATTTGTTAATGCAATGAATAGTAACCAAACGCATTCTACATTTTTCCATTTGCATTTTTTAACACTTATGAAATTCAAAATAACAGTTATTCCACCTATATAAACTCAAGTCAGAAACACATTTAATACTTTCCAAATTTGAGAGACTAAATAGTATGACGAGTGTTCTTGACCAGTTCATCTTCCAAATCATTCATCCACCTTCGATTCATACCGATTTCAGACAGTATAATCATTTTATATCGATCATCTATCATAGGAGTATTGATTTTCAAGGTGATTATATGTTCTTGTTTGATTGAACCTACTCTTAGACAAGTTGATGATGAACCCTTGGTGTAAAAATGAAAATGATGAACAATAATCAGTTTATAGCATCTATTAAAGCTTTAATGAACAACTTGTAATGATTATTAACTAGATTGAAACAAAAGAACAGATTTGATAAATCACCCAATGAATAGGGATTCAAAGTTGAAAAAATAAAAGATGATATCAAGGTTAATAATGATTATATGTACTTTATCATGAGCAATATATGAAATATTCACATGATTAACTCATAAGAAGTTGATAATCAGATATAATCAGATTCTTGCTTACCACAAGAGTTGCACATGCTATTACAGTGAGACCAGTTATCTATGAGAACTTCATCATATTATTTTGGAGATCAGCTGAAGTCGACTGATGATATTCCAAGACTGACTAGAAGGATTGATGATCAGTATGTACTTACCATTACAGAACAAGTTGTGAGATAGTGTCTATAGTTTGGTGACGATTCAGGTCAACCAAGTGATATTGATGAGGATGAGTTGCTAACATTCTATGCTAACATTAGATATAAGGGAGGTTTTGAGGGAAGGCAGATAGTTAAGGGATAGATGGATCTACACTAGAGATTTTTAGTCCATTACTATCAGTATTGTTTGTCAAGGAGAAAGAAAAGGTGGAATGACATTCCTCTCACTACTTCTTCTGTCATATGTGCATTATGCTCTAACAGACCCTTTAATATGTCTGGTTATATGTTCAATGGAATGCTATCCAATGTTGGTGAAGGTAGAAGACAAATGGTCCTGATGAACCCAAGGTTTATTCAATATCTAATATACCAGGAGTTCCTAGATATAGGTGGTGTTGGACCTGTGATGAATCTGTCATACTACAATGCGAAGTCTTACAACTATATCAAGAAGGTACCTAGAAATTATTATAGTGGTGAATTCTTCCCTCTATTCCCTTAGATGTTGGAACAAATTGGTCAAGGCAATGTTGAAGGTAAAGAGGAACAACAAGAAGAACAAGAAGAAGAACAGGGTGAAGAAGCTATTCAAGCACAACGAGCCATACAAGAAGAATCTGAGGTAGAAATTCAACAAGAGGTTGATCTACCTGATGTTAAAGAAGAGGTTATTAAAAAAGGTCAGGAAGCAATGTCACCACAGGTAATAAAGGTGATGATCCTAACATTGCTTAACCTAATCAGGCACTATCACCTATTCCATCTCCATTTAACATTTCTCCTACTCATATGTCACCACCTACTACTACTGCTAAATCAGCAAGTACTAGTGAAGCTACAAGTACTTCTGATAGTTTTGAACATCTTTGGATGAAGAGGAACAACCTGTGTTACAAGAACAACCAGCAAGGAAAAAGACATCAGAGTACTTGCCTTCTGAACCATCACAAGAATGGGTTGGTCAAGTTCTGACTCAACCATCCAATGAATCATACTTTAGCTAAAAATAAGCATGATGGAGAATATAAGAAACATAAAAGCCAAAGTTATTGCTATACAACAGATGAATTGATCTTGAAAGACAACAAGATCAATGAGTTGAGTTTGTTATAGAGAAGATGAAGAATGAGATACTTGAGCATGTTGATAATGCCAATATTCAAACAACACTGATGGGTAATTAAGATACACTAATTAATGATCAATCTAAGAAGATTTCTGAGTTAGAGAAGAAGGTACAAGAACTAACTCAAAGGATTAGTATACTTGAAGAAGGCATAATCAAGAAAGAAAAGGATGATGAAGATGATGCAAAAAATGAAAAGAAGACATGCAAAGATGAGTTTGATTACATCTTTGAATTTGATAGTGGTGAAGATGATGAAGGATGTGATGATAGATTACCTAAAAGACAAAAGCTTGGATCTATGGAAGCGAAACAAGATATAGCAAGTACCTCAAGAAAGGCAGTTGAAGACTGCACTCTTACAATGGTTCCATACATTGCTCCTACTTCTGTTCAAACAGAAGAAGAGGCTTCAATGAGCTCCTTGATTAAAGAACTAGATGCTTACTCTTCAGGAGACTTATTCATTGATGAAGATATTATGGATATTATCATAGAGGCTAGCACACTAACAGAACCATTTGTGTCGATTCCTCCAATGCCTATCATCTTTGAGAGAGATATTCATCTTCAGATGGTTCCAATTATCACTGTTACTAAGGAGCAAAAAGAATTCATCATGAAGTTATCTGAGGAATTTAAAGCTCAAGAAAGAGAAGAAGAAGTAGTAGTAGTGACTGTGGCTACTGAAACTACTATAGCTACTTTATCTAGTTCATCTGAACTTCAGACCTATTCAAGGAAAAGAAAGTATTTAGCTTGGAAAGCTAAGGGCAAGAAGCTAATTATAGAAGAAGAAGAAGAACCATCAAATCCAAAGAAGCTGAAGAGAGAAGAAAAGCTAAGTATGGTTGTTGTTGCTAATTTCATAGAATAACATCTTTAAGCAACTAAGAAGCTTGCCATTCAACAACCAATCAAAGATCTAGAAGAAGGTGAAATTGAAGGAGGTTACAATGTTAAGAAAGTATGTATGATGAGCATGAATTTCAAGAGGGTCCATATTGGAAAGAACCTACTATGGAGGAGAAGGTTGAAAAAGCCCAAACTAATGATCTAATGGTGAAAGTCGTGTTTCTGATTAAACAGTGATATAATGCTGATCAAGTGTTCAATATGACTTATGAGGCTTTGACTGAAGATTTAGATAAAGTGAAAAGATTGTTAGATCCATCCATAGACACAGAGTATGAGTTGAAGAAAACTATAGAGTCTAAGAAAGCCAAAGCTAGTTCTTCCTCTTTTGTTGTTCAACCTTCTTCTAGTCAACCATTAGCTTAGTATCCATTTCTTGATCCTTATAAAATGACAGGCAGGAAAATGAAGGAACTTTTGGCAAGGAATAGCTTCACTAAGAGGAAGGTAGGTCCAATGAAAACCAACTTTCTTAGAGCTGCAATGCTGAAGCTCATTCAAGAGATAAAGGATAGAATGATAGAAGTTGAAGAAGATGTGGTGAAAAGAAAACCAAGAACAAGAATATTAGCACAACAGATGCAGTTCAGTACACAAGATCACGATGTATTATCACCTTTACTAAGTCAAAATCCTGATTGGTATAGACAACCCTCACAATTGCAACTGCAAGAAGGTCTAACGACTTCAGTGATGCTACAAGGTGTGTCTGCTCCCAAGGGCAATATAGATGTGAAAATCATTGCCTGTAAGTATTACCGTGATTGGAACATGTTCATGGTAAAGAGAATGTTTGGACTTGTTTAATTCTTCACTGAATATCATCATCTTGTTAATATTTTGAAGATTCATGACCTGAAAGAACTTGTTGATCTGGACTAAGCATGCTCAAATGGCTAGGGGTTATTAATTTGAGAAGATCCTAAAGATGTTTAAAAGAACAAACAACTTCGAGGCTTTAAAAGACATCAGTTTGAAAAGTGATAGATCCATGCCAATTTCAAGTGTTAAGTATGATGAAAATACATTTGAATCAGTAATAGAGAGAGGATGGGAAGGAAAGGTTGGTACAGACATAAGGCTATTTAGTGCATATAAAGTGCGACTGCAAGATGAATCATATATCCATTATATGTTTACTAGGCACTCTGATAGTCTGACCAACAAGCTTGGTGAAGATGACTTACTCTTCATTTTGAAATTCATTAGAGTTCTAAAAATTGTATATGACAGAATTGATAGAAAAAGAGAAGCTAAGAGAAGAAAGCAAGTTCCACTGAAATTTTTAAATATAGCAAAGCTAGAGGTTAGTACTGATGCTAATTTGGTAATCCATAAAGATGGTCTGTGTACCATAACTATGTTTGAACGTCATTCTGTGCAAAAGAACCAGCAATTAAACATACTTGTGCTTGATAGGAAAATGATGAAAGTGGCCAGAGAGTTTGCAATAATGATCAACTTCATTCTAAATCCTACTAATCCCAAGTACCATTTTTAACCTATAGAAACACCAGCTACAGCACCAGCACTAGTAACAACAACAACAACATCTACCTCAACCTACATAACAGTCCAAGCATCATCTTCCCAACAACCACAAGCTATCACTAAAGATCCACCAGAATCCTTAGAACTTCCATCACCTACAAACCCTTGAAGTATTTAGGTTGCATAATCCTTAGGAAGAGTATTGTATGACCCTGAAAGCATCATGCCTATCGATTCAAGTGGTGAATGGAAAGTTGCTCTGGTTGAAAGTTTTGTTAAGTGTTAAAAAGAAATGCTGATAAGTAAGAAGAAATGTGGATGAAGAAAAAGGCTAAGTATTTGGTTAGCCGCATTAGTCTAAAGCGGGTGATTAAAGCACATTCGAATGAGCATTTGTCTACCCGCATATGATAATGAGGGTGACACACAAACAAATACTTAGTTAATACGGATTTGTTAATGCAAATGCCTATATAGTTAGTTTGTACTTTATATTTGGTCAATCTTGGATTGTATGTCAGGGTAGTTAATTAAATGTGTAGGTTGCTACATAAGACCTATAAATAGATAATAAAAGAACACTTTTTAAAACTCTGGAAAAATCCTGAACAACAAAAAACCCTCTTTGTATTATTGAATCATATCATCAATATACAAGCATTTTATGAGTATTTCTACTGCTTTTGATCATTTATAGTTGTAACTCCACTGCAATTAATCATTAAAATCATTCAATATATTCGATCCTATTGATTCTAACCAAGTCACTTTACATATTCTACACGTTGTTACTTTAGATACTTATACACAACGTTAGTTCTACTTTATATATTTTACAGATTGCTACTTTACATTGTGCTACTTAATTAAATAGTGCTACTTTTCACAAGCCTACTTTACAACTTATTAATTTCATTTAGAGCACCATCATATAAAACATAGGCAAAAGATATATAAAAATATAAACTTTCAGTTGTCCTTATTAAGATCCTATCATGATAAATTAAACAAAACCAAATGCATACAATGTTTGTGTTACTTGATATAAAGATAAAACAAATTCACATAAATTTAAGTATCTTGAAGTCTATAAAAATAGCATACACGAATGTCTATCGAAACACATATGAAAATAAACTTACCCGTACAACTAATAATAGCACAATTCACATAAGAAATCATCAAAATTAAATATTAACACCGAAGATAACACATCTTCACCACATATAATATTCAAAATAGTATTATTTTAAAAGCTTTAACTTACATGTATCAAAACATTTCCTTACAGGAAAATAGCACACCGAATACTAACGGGTGATTCACATTACTTTACTTTTAAAAAAAACACTAGTTATTCCAAATGTTATAACAATAAAGAATAAGAAAACAAACCTTGCATCATACTATCATGAGACAGATCTTGATTAACGTTATAGTGTTGAGAATCTCGAAGATTAGCGAATGATAAATCCATGGTGTATGCTCACGAATTTAGATCACAGTGGAAAAAGTTGAAATACTTTTCTTAAAATAGTCACCAGATCCTAGTCAAAGTAGTTTGAGAGAGATTTGGAATAGCTTAACTAATCTATCTATTATAATAAAAGAAGATTTAAGGTGGACACTTTACAATTTCTGGTTAACTCTAAAATTATGTTTCCCGCCTCTCTCTCCTATTAAATAAAAATTAATTAAAATATGTAAACTATACCGTAAAATATTTAAATTATAAATGTTTTTATTCTAATAATTTATTAAAACATACTAAACCAGATGATTTATATTATATTTGTCACACCCTCAAATTCCAAGTGCAGGATTCTACCGCAAGGCGTGTGAACAAACCAGGATCTAAGTCATTAGTTACTCAGAACGACACTATATGAAACATTTAAAAAAACAACCCAGAGTTTAGAACTTTAAAACTATGCGGAAGCGTTTCGTAAATAAGACAAACCCAAAGCATTGAAAGTGTAACATTGGCAAAACATGCGCCAACCCATAGTTTGTAAACACATATAAGTTGAAAACCAAATGTCAAGATATAATATGAAGCTTAGAATGCATGCTGGACTTGTGATGTGCTACTACTGGCAACATGAGTTAACGACCTGTGAATAGCATACTAAAGTGTCAACACGACGGTTGGTGAGTTCAAGAGTTTGCGTTTAACATAAGCAGTAACAGTTGTAAAACATAAGAAGTGCATTGAAATAGATAGCTAGTCTATGTTCATAAGTAATAACCATAGCGATTTTGCGATCGAAGCTGACTGTGTTTTGTTTGTTTGCCTCCCATCACGACATACCAGGTCGTGATGATATTTGTGTTAGGACAATATTGCACCCGTTTGACCTCGAGTCGTATGGGTGGGGCTTGTCAGACCCAGTAGTACTACCCAAATTTCCCGCTAGTTACCAATATTAACGATCCGAAAGTGTGAGGGCTTTCAAGGTATAACACACTATTTTACGCTATACACATCTTATAATAATAAAGCGTTAGTAATAGAGTATGCTATCTCCCCCAAAAAAGAGTGTTTAAAAGTGGGGCATGAACTCACCTGGTGCGCCAACAAACTAAATAATGCAAAGCTACGGTGAATGGAAAGATAACCCGTCAAAGGTTACCTAGAACACGAGAGTACATAAGTACGTGTAACCTGAAAGTTTAACAACCCTAAGTGCTCAATAAACATGTTGACCCAAGGGTTTTGGAAAACAAAGACTCATTTGACCTAGTTGACCTGTTTGACCCGTTGGTGACATGTTAATAGAAATCTTGTTTGATCAAGTGTAGCAACCCATGATTATCATACAAGTTATTCATTTATGCCACGTCATCAATCTTAGGTTCTATCAAGATCATCATAGCAACATAGATTATCATACAACACATACGAATCTAAATCAACCACCATGCTCAACACAAATATAATTACATCACAACTAACAATTCATACATTGAGTTTAATCATGCACTATATGCCATGTGAAGCCACTCACGACATCACACCCTAAACTCTGCCAATCCTACTAAGTAGGGGCCTTAGATTCGCATACGTGTATGTAAGGCCCCATCCCGGAGACCCCGTAGTTGGTCATTCATAGCATCATTCATTATTAAAACACCTTAAATCACATTATTATAAGAAAACAATCACAGCGGAATAATTTAACCAAAAACCATTTCTTGCATTAATGATTACTTTTGCCAAATAATACATCGTTGTTAGAGTTACAAAAGAATATTTAGTTGCATTACAAGACAAAAATATCATAATTGCATAAATGGATTCCAGTCTCCATTCACCAAGTATCTTCAGCCCCGTGCCATCCTCAACAACATCCTTACCTGTCAACTGATATGCATATAAAAAGTCAGCGTTGCTGAGTGAGTCCTAGTTTAATAATATCGAAAATATACTTTGGTAAACTTCACTTGGTGATCATTCATCATCATACATAATCCATCATTAAGAGATTCTTTATCTTTCTTTCTTTCATTATCTTTCACTTTCATTAACTAGGATCGCACAAAGCAAGGGCCTACATTGTTGGTTGGCAACAGATGCTGAACCCCTGTCGGTACACATTAATAAGTGGTAGCTAACCCCCGACAGTTGATCCACACTACTAGCCACGAAGCCTGCTAATGAACTTGGATCCTATTAGTTTATAGGTCAATCACAAAGATTATACCCCGGATGTGCCTTTCTTGGGCTGAAACAGCCGCACATCAGTTGAGCTAACGACAACATGGTCGTGAACCTCCGTTGGAAAAGCTTGCAAGGCTTTTCACCAATTGTCAGGGCCCTGGGGTAACATTTATTAAGTTTCATTATCCTTCTTTTATTCCTTTGTGTCCACTTATTATGAATAATAAGTTTATAACATTATTACCTTAAAATCACATATCATGAAACAGTAATAATTATTCATAGCAAGCAGCCCATAAGATGGTAAATAAAACATTAGAAACATAGAACAAGCATAAACACCCATTAAACATAAGTTCTTAACACTTAAACTCTATTCCCAAAATTTCAGAAAAATCCTAAGTGTTCACAGCGCATGAGTAGCATATATAGCGGATGGCTTAAAGTACCAAGTATCCATAGCGGACAACCTAAGTCTACAGCGGACAGCCAAGGTCTACAGCGGACAGCCAAAGTCCACAGCGGATGAGTAAAACACTAAGTGTGTTCACAGCGGATGAACATAGTCCAATGCGGATGGCCATAGTCCAATGCGGATGGCCATAATCCAATGCGGATGAATAACATCCACAGCAGATAACTAAAAGTGTACATCGGATGAAATAAGTCCACAACAGACTTACAAGTCCACAGCGGATGACAAATTTTTCTAAGGGTTCACACAGATACCGTCCATAGCGGATAACCACATCCACAGCGAACAGCTTAAACCCCTTAAGTGTCCACAGCGGACATGTAAGTCCACAGCATAGATCTAACATGTTTCAAGCTTAAAACATATCAAACATCATCACAACATCGTAGAAATCAGTTAAAACAAACATACTCCAAACACAACCATATACCATGTAAAACTCATAGTTTGGTTAGGAGAAACAGCAGTTATTATTCATGTCAACCCCAAAACAAGTAGAAAACATGTAAAAGATGGGATCTAGAACTCACCTCTTACCAGCTTTCGAGTGAAACACCACAAACCTAAGAGCTAACAAGTATAACTAGCACCTAAACACATAAAACAAACAACCAACGTAAGAAAACATATAAAAATAGGTTCATAAGCTTGAACCCAGTAGAAAATCGAGAAGAAATCTTCTGGAAATCTCACCTTTTCGAAGAACTTGAGCTTTCTCTCTCGAAAACCAGATGGGGTTTTCTTTTCCAAGCCTTTAGCTGAATTATGCATGAGAGAGAGGGTTATGGGCGGCCTTACCACCTTTTTGAAACCCATTATGGGTAAGTTTACCTTTTGTACACCTTCACCTCTTAACCTTTTGGATATTTATCTTTTCTTCTTTACCTTTCTTTTCTTTGAATTTTTCGGGTGTTACAAGTCTACCCCCCTTATATAGGTTTCGTCCCCGAAACCTGTCATTCCTTAAAGAGACCTGGGTAGTGTCGTCTCATTTCTTCTTTCGACTCCCAAGTGGCTTCTGATCCCTTACGATGTTTCCATTGCACTTTTACTTGGCCAATCACTTTATTCCTTAACCGTTTCTCCTTCCGATCCAATATAGCCACTGGTTGTTTCACATAATTCAACCTTTCATCACCTTCAATGTCCGTACGAGGAACAACAACGTCACTTTCCGCCAAGCACTTTTGTAAGTGAAATACATGGAACGTAGGATGAATTCCATGCAGTTCATCGGGAAGTGCCAGCATGTATGCCACTTCACCAACTCTGGCAATGATTTTGAATGGCCCAATATACCTAGGGCTCAACTTTCCTCTCTTGCGGAACCTGATAATCCCTTTCCAAGGAGATACCTTCAACATCACCTTATCTCCCACTTGGAATTCAATTGGCCTCCTTCTTTTATTGATGTAGGACTTTTGTCGGTCCTTTGCTGCCTTCATGAAGGCCTTGATCTTTTCCAACTTCTCCGACGTTTCCAACTTCTCCGACGTGCTTCAATGACCTTGATGCTTCCCAACTCTTTCTGCCTGATGTCACCCACAACACATCTGGGTTCTGCATCTTCTCCCATACAACATTTTTGAATGGTGGCATGCCTAGGCTGGCATGATAACTATTGTTGTAGGAGAACTCTGCCAACGGTAGGTGTTCATCCCAACTTCCTCCAAAGTCAATAATGCATGCCTGGAGCATATCCTCCAAGGTCTAAATGGTCCGTTCTAATTGACCATCTGTCTGAGGGTAATAAGTTGTGCTAATGTGTAACCTTGTCCCCATCGCATCATGAAATTTCTTCCGGAACTTGGACGTGAACCGGGTGTCCCTATCAGAAACAATAGACAACGGCACGCCATGACGAGTTACGATCTCCTTGATGAACAGCTCAGCCAACGTTTCCGACGAGTAAGTCTCTCGGATTGGCAAAATGTGTGCACTCTTCGTCAGACGGTCTACGATCACCCAAATGGTATCACATCCTCTCGTAGTACGAGGCAACTTTGTAATGAAGTCCATGGTGATGTGTTCCCACTTCCATTCGGTATATCCAAGGGTTGGATCTTCCCATAAGGTTTCTGGTGTTACGCCTTCACTTGTAACAGGTCCGGCACTTACTCACGTACTCCACCATGTCATGCTTCATCCCTAGCCACCAATAATCCTTCTTCAGATCATGATACATTTTTGTAGCACCAGGATGGATGGAATACCGTGTTTTGTGAGCCTCATCCATGATCCTTCCCTTTAGTTCCCCATAATGAGGAATCCACATCCGCCCGAAACAGGTTTTAAAGCCAAGGGTGTTCTCCCCTAAATCCATCGCCTGCCCCTTCATTCGTTTAGAGTTGATCCTATCATAATTTAATGCCTCATTCGACGTCACAACCAGTTGGCAAGTATTCACCTGAATCGGTTCCGGCCTCTCCTTTCGACTGAGGGCATCGGCTACCATATTCGCCTTACCTGGATGATAGTGAATTTCATAGTCGTAATCCTAAACCAACTGTAACCATCTTCTTTGTCTCATGTTAAGATCCTTTTACTCGAAGAAGTACTTCAAGCTTTTGTGGTTAGTGAAGATGGTGCACTTCGTCCCGTACAAGTAGTGCCTCCAAATCTTCAATGCGAAGACCACAGCCGCCAACTCCAAATCATGAGTAGGATAGTTAGCCTCATGGATCTTCAATTGTCATGACACATAGGCTATAACCTTTCCTCGTTGCATCAACACACAACCTAAACCCAAATACGAAGCATCTGAGTACACCACCAAGTCTTCATTCCCTTCAGGCAACGTTAAGACAGGGGCTTGAGTTAACATCATCTTCAACTCCTGAAATGCACTCTCCTGCTCAGAACCCCATTCATGCTTACATCCTTACGAGTCAGCTTAGTTAACGGGGCCGCCACCTTAAGAAGTCTTGAATAAATCTCCTATAGTATCTGCCAAACCAAGAAACTACGGATTTTCGAACGGCGTCCTTGGGGTTCCCATTGCATTACAGCTTTGACTTTTGCTGGATCCACCATTATCCCTTCGGGGTTACACCGTGGCCAAGAAATTGAACTTCACGCAGCCAAACGCGCATTTTAGAACTTTGCATACAACTTCTCGTTTCTAAGTGTCTCTAGTACCCTCCTTGATATGACAGGGCATGCTCATCTTCGCCTCTTCGAATAGATCAGAATATCATCAATGATACAACCACTGATCTGTCTATCATCGTTCCTTACCCGATCATAGGTTCATAAAGGCAGCTGGCGCTGTGGTTAAACCGAAGGACATCACGAGAACTTGTATGTCCATAACGTGTGCAAAGGCTGTCTTAGGGGATATCCTGCACCTTCACTTTCAGTTGATGATACCCTGATCGCAGGTCTATCCTGGAGAACCAACTAGCACCCTGGAGCTGATCAAACAAGTCATCCACTCTCAGTAACGGGTACCGATTCTTAAACACATCGGGGAAATCGCATACCACCGGCACGTCTACCAACTGAGTCATAGTGGCATCCACAGCCTTCACATAAGCCAGGTAAGCACCGCACCCTCGCCTCATAAACTTCTCTGTCGTGATCATCGATATCACTCGCGAAGCGGTGTATTCCTTGTCTCCATGAACCGTAACCACACAACCATCAGGCGCAGTCAAACGAATCATCTTCTTTCGACATACGATATTCGCTTCGTAGGTCGCCAACCAATCCATTCCTAACACCACATCAAAACCTCCTAGGGCCATCACGTAAAATCTAGTAGGGAACTGTGACCGTCCAATTCTATGAGGCAATCGTGTATCATATCAGTCACCTTGGTAGACTTTCCTATCGCCGTCTCTACATAAAAAGGAACATCTATCTTTTTACTCTTACCATGCACTACATGACAAAAGGCAACAGACACAAAGCTCCTACTAGCACCCGAATCAAGAGCACAGAAGCATACACTTGGTTTACCAAGAACATACCTGAAACTACTTCCGGGTCCACTCTGGCTTCTTCCCGGGTCATGTTGAATGCCCTCGCCTTGGCTTTGATGCTCTCACTTCTCCTTTTTTCTCCTATAGCCTGGGTCCCTAAGCCCCCAGCTCCACCCTTCTTGCAATCTCGGCCAGAATGGCCCACCTCTCCGCACTGGTAACATCTCGGTACTTGGAAATCCTTAGCATAGTGCCCTTCGCCTCCACACTTAAAACACTTATTTGTTTCCTACTCTACACTCACCCAGGTGACTCTTTCCCACACTTCCTACATTCTTTCCAGTCATTCCACTTCCTCTGTTCTGGGCGACGATTATAAAAACCCTCATCTTCTTCTCCCCCACCCCATAGTTGTTGTCCCTGAACCTCTTCCCATTACCATTCTTTCTCCAACTCCTCTCTACCTTCCTCTGAATTGGCACCGAGTCCCTCTAATCATACAATCTTCCAGCCAAATCTACCACTGACCTAAACGTGCTTGTCGTAGGCTATCAGGTCGTCCTAATATCCATGGGCAAACCCTGCGTGTGCCTCTTAATCTTCTTGGACTTCGGAGTTACCATATCCGGCATAAGTCTTGCATATTCAATAAACTTGGAGGTGTACTCTTTATGAGTCATGTTCCCAGCCTCCAAATGCAAGAACTCCTTCTCAATTTTATCCAACTCTCGATGTGGACAATACTCCTCCAGCACCAACTCCTTCAAATCCGACCATCCCATCCTTGCTATAGATCGTTTTCCCTCGGCTTGGACAATATTATCCCACCAGGATAATGCCGAGTCAACGGAAAGAATGGGAGGCATACTTCACCTTCTGATCCTCCTGACATTCACTAATATCCAGAACTGCCTCCATCTCTCGAACCCAATGGTGAGCGACCATGGCATTGCGTTGCCGTCAAAGTTTGGGGTTTACACCTCTGAAACGCCCCATAGGTGTACCCCTTAGCGGCCTCCCTCTCCTCCTCGCTATCATCATCATGAATTACCACCTTGGGACTAGATGGCTCTTCATCAGCTTTCTCCTTCTCCCCCGCATCCTTGGTCTTTTCACCATCCTTTACAGCCCTCAACACCTCGGTCACCACTGAAGGAAACACATTTTGCATGATGTTGTAGACTTCGTCAGCAATAGCTTCCTTTACCTTAGACTTGAGGGTGGCTGTTCCTTCACCCTCTTGGTGGCTATGAAGATTTGTGTCCTCATGAACTGTCTCGGAGCCTTAGCTCCAGGTGACATGTGGCCTGGTAGTAGCCACGACCACCACCTCGGGTCGTCTTCCCAGATTTTCTACCCGCCATAAGATCTACCTCCTATAAGATTCAAACACTAACAAGGTCATTCAAGGTAATAGCTCAGATTATGTTAAGTATAGTAAGTCCTTAATTACAGTGGCCAGTTGTGATTAGCCACTTACTTTACTCTTCATCCCCCAAGCATTTCCTATCCTGACTACATCAGTATTCAAATCTACTAAGAGCACATGATTCAAATAGCACACGCAGGTAATACCAGTTAACTTTATGAAAAATCTACCTAATGGCACGTTGCTACTTGGGCTGGCATCCTTCCATTTGGTTTCATTCTCAGTTCAAGTTTAGGTTTTGAAAACAATTTACCCAATTCTCTTAAACTTTGACTCTGATACCAACTTGTAAGGCCCCGTCCCCAGAGACCCCACAGTTGCTAAGAGCACATGATTCAAATAGCACACGCAGGTAATACCAGTTAACTTTATGAAAAATCTACCTATGGCACGTTGCTACTTGGGCTGGCATCCTTCCATTGGTTTCATTCTCAGTTCAAGTTTAGGTTTTGAAAACAATTTACCCATTCTCTTAACTTTGACTCTGATACCAACTTGTAAGGCCCCGTCCCACAGAGACCCCACAGTTGGTCATTCATAGCATCATTCATTATTAAAACACCTAAATCACATTATTATAAGAAAATATCGTAGCGGAATAATTTAACCAAAACCCATTTCTTGCATTATGATTACTTTTGCCAAATAATCATCGTTGTTTAGAATTACAAAGAATATTAAGTTGCATTACCAGACAAAAATCATATTGCATAAATGGATGCCAGTCTCCATTCACCAAGTAGCTTCAGCCCCGTGCTATCCTCACAACATCCTTACCTGCCACTGATATGCATATAAAAAGTCAATGTTGCTGAGTGAGTCCTAGTTTAATAATATTAAAATATACTTTGGTAAACTTCACTTGGTGATCATTCATCATCATACATAATCATCATTAAGAGATTCTTTATCTTTCTTTCTTTCTTTCATTATCTCTTTCAGTTTTATTTTGAGCTAATGACAACATCATCATGAACCTCCTTTGAAAAGCTTGCAAGGCTTTCACCTATTGTTGGCCTGGTGTAACATTTATTTTTAAGTCCACTGTCTTTCTTTTATTCATTTGTGTCCACTTGTTATGAATAATACTTTTATATATATTATCTTAAAATCACATATCATGAAACAGTAATAATTATTCATAGCAAGCAGCCCATAAGAAGGTAAAAAAGCATTAGAAACATAGAACAAGCATAAACACCCATTAAACATAAGTTCTTAACACTTAAACTCGATTCCTAAAATTTCAGAAAAATCCTAAATGTTCACAACGCATGAATAGCATATATAGTGGATGGCTTAAAGTACTAAGTATCCACAATGGACAACCTAAGTCTACAGCGGACAGCCAAGGTCCACAGCCGACAGCCAAAGTCCACAGCGGATGAGTAAAACACTAAGTGTGTTCATAGTGGATGAACATAGTCCAATGTGGATGGCCATAGTCCAATGCGGATGGCCATAGTCCAATGTGGATGAATAACATCCACAGCGGATAACTAAAAGTGTACAATGGATGAAATAAGTCCACAGCGGACGTACAAGTCCACAACGGACGACAAATTTTTCTAAGGGTTCACAGTCGATAGTGTCCACAGCAGATAACCAATATCCACAGCAGACAACTTAAAACCCCTTAAGTGTCCACAGCGGACATGTAAGTCCACAGCGGACGTTCTACATTTCTAAGTGTCCACAGCGGACACAATGTCCACAGCGGATGACCAACATCCATAGCGGACACTTTGTTCAGTACCTGCGATGCAACTTATGAAGTTTCCAATCCTAAACATCATCCTAACCTGAACTTAGCACAGATCTAACATGTTACAAGCTTAAAACATATCAAACATCATCACAACATCGTAGAAATCACTTAAAACAAACATACTCCAAACACAACCATATACCATGTAAAACTCATAGTTTGGTTAGGAAAAATAGTAGTTATTATGCATGTCAGCCCCAAAACAAGTAGAAACATGTAAAATAGGGGATCTAGAACTCACCTCTTAGCAGCTTTCGAGTGAAACACCACAAACCCGAGAGCTAACAAGTATAACTAGCACGTAAACACATAAAACAAGCAACCAACATAAGAAAACACATAAAAATAGGTTCATAAGCTCGAACACAGCAGAAAATCGAGAAGAAATCTTTTGGAAATCTCATATTTTTGAAGTACTTGAGCTTTCTCTCTCTAAAACCGGATGGGGTTTTCCTTTCCAAGCCTTTAGCCGAATTGTGCATGAGAGAGAGGGTTATGGGCGGCCTTACCACCTTTTTGAAACCCATTATGGGTAAGTTTACCTTTTGTACACCTTCATCCCTTAACCTTTTGTATATTTATCTTTTCTTCTTTACTTTTCTTTTCTTTGAATTTTTTGGGTGTTACACTGTATAACAATCATTATCACATTCAACAACAAGATTCATACCAACTAACATACACAATAATGATTTATTATAATCCCAAACATGGTTTCATGATCTCCTAAAAACCCAACATCTTGCAATATTCCATAAAGCCTAAATTTCCAAGTAATCCATCAAGCATCCATACAAACCCAATAAGCATTCTAGTATGATCCTAACATCATTAACATGTCCAAATCACAATATCCAAAGATTCACATCAATAAAGTTTCCTTTCTGGAAAGTAACACCCAAAATCAATCTATCATCCATTCTTCATAAATTCATCAACTTTATACCTAATCAAGTTCATAACATCATCTAAACCCATTTAACATCCATAATTCATCAAAGTTTAGATTTTTCATGATCAAAAGTTTTCACTTTTGGCAATGTATGAACTATACGATCAATCCATGGAATTTTTGCATAATCATCACAAACCAACATCAACATAACACAACTAACAACATAACATCATCAAACAACCATAGAATTCGACTTCTTCATATGATTTTCGAACTAGGGTTTAACATGGATCAAAACTATGAAAATCTTGTTAGAAACTCACCTCAAAACGTGTAAAGATGATGATTAATGCTTGCTAACTCTTGAAACTAATCAAAATCGATGGTTGCTTGTTGTTGCAAGACAAAAATCGCAAGTGTGTGTGTGTGCTAGCTCTCGGCCAAGCAAGGAGGGTGGGGAGGGGATTAGTTTGGTTTTTTTTATTTAGGTTAATTACAATTTTGCTAATTAAACCCCCATGTTTGTATTTTATAAAGACTAAGTTTTTAATCCCTTTTAGTTAATTTCTAACCACAACTGTAACAATTATATATTTTTAGCTAGAAACACTACACATGGATTACATAGTACCACGTTGTCACTTTATAAAGTGAAACTCACAATTAATATATATAAAATTCAGAAATCATATAACCACAAATTAATAATTAAAATTATTAAGTTATTACTTGTTTCACAAGGTTAATTATTGTTAAGTCACCAACGCCCACACAACAACTTGTGTGTGCTCACGACACGTGTATGCAAGACTAAACGAGACTAACGGAGTTTGGTACGGAATATTACCGGGATGTCACAATATCTTATCTTAAAATATAATATTAAAATTTTACTTTTTATTATTTTTATTTTCTTCTTAGATATTTATATTTTTTATTTCACCAATGACTAATAAGTAATAACATGTAAGATACAAAACATTATAAAATATAATAATTTTAACATGTTAAATTTATTCCACCATATAATACATGGGTTTTTAGCGTTAGTACTATCTTAAATAAAGAGTTGTTACAAACAAACAATTATGTAATTCTTAAGCTACCCCTCAATCCTAGTCATCAAGTGATCCACATGGCAATAATGTAGTGGTTCTCATGGTTATTATAAAAATTAGTATTGTATTAGATCTCACTTCTAGAAGAGATGAGTTCTACTAAACATACCAAAATTCCTAATAAGTGTGACAACAGCCATGGACCTTTGATCAAGTGCATTCCACTGATGAAACGACAGGAGGGTGCCACGTCAGCGATTTTCAAGAATTAAATAGGATTAGGGTAAGATTGGAAAACTACCATTATTGAATTTTTTTTAAATTCCATTTTCATTTTTAACATAATAACATTTTATATGATAATATTTTTTTGAAAAAAATATACCATAAAATCAAGCATTTTTTATGTCACACCCCTGTTGGTAGCGAAAACACAAGGATACGACGGACGAGATCGTCATAACACATTGGGATTCTGAGAGAATCTCTAAAGGGATTCTCCGTCAATGGATCATGACGTCGCCCGACACAAAAGAACAAGTGTCAAGAATAATCAATACCATAATGTTATTCAATAAATACACAAACAATCCAGAAGTTCCAAGCCGAACAACCAGTACAAGAAATATCCAAACCAATTATAAAAGCAGCAATAACACATTGTCCAAAACCAATATATTCCAAATGTATAATGTTGTTGAAGGAGCGGTCTCGTCTAATGTCTCCTATCCAAGTACCTAGCATTGTTACCTTCAAATGCATGCTTTAAAAAGTCAACATACATTGATGAGTTCACAGGTTATAAGTACAATATATGCTGCTATGTAAGTCATGTACGAGATATGTGTGTGTTTGAGAACTTAGAAGTCATAGAAACCAACAAAAGGTAATGACCAGTCCAAATAACCAGATTATATTCACCCAAGGGCACGCACAAGCCACGTTAGTCTTAGCTAGCAACCGACAACAAAGGTGGGGTGTCAACCCATTAGCTAATAAGTCATGTACGAGATTGTGTGGCTAAGTGTTCCTTGCACACTCACACCCACATGCCCGCACGCGTGAGACACAGATAAACATATATATATATATATATATATATATATTTAATATATATATATAATATATTATATATATATATATATATATATATATAATATATATATATATATAATATATATTAATATATATATAATATATATTATATATATTGTGAAACCAAGGATCAAAATAGGAATTATCAGCTTGATTGAACATATAATGATCGCGGAATTATCACAACTCGTTGATTAATTAATTGTTTAAGACATTGAAATTGTAATGTAAATCGACGAAGAACAGATGAGAGAAATGGAAAAAAAGTTGAAGTAATACGATAAACTAGTTTGCTTCAAATGATTTCCATTAATACTGAATTGGTTACAATTGATTTTGATTTTTGATAATATGATAATTGCTAGATGATGTTCTTGGTGTTTTGATTGCTATTCTGGTGTAATCAGAATTGTTGTATTGTTTTTGTGTATTGTTCTGTGTATAGTTTTGTGTATGAAATGAGTGCACCCATACCTTCTATTTAAAGGCATAGGGATTTACTTTTACATGGGTAAAGGTAGCTTTCTTATTGTGATAAGAAATTTACTCAAATAAAATTCTTGACGTGACATGAATTATTCATTTCTGACAGAAGTGCAGTCTTCCGTAGATGTTGACTTGATGACATCACTCCAGAGAGTTTGACTTGTTGACTTCATGTGGCTTCCTTCATGAATGAAGTTCATGGAAGTACTTTGTTCTTTCGTAGGATTTAGCCTTCCTTAGGAGTTAGCCTTCCGTAGGAGTTGGTTATTTGATCTTCATATTGAACTTCATCGGCAGGAGCAAGCTTTCTTCTTCCGCAGGAGCAGCAGTTGATCTGACAAGCAGACTTGTTCTTCCGTATATGTTACAATGCTTCCGCAGGAGATCCACGGATGCATATTCCTTGACTTGTTCTTCCGTGTATGGTTTCTTGTACTTGGTCAATTTTCAATTGACCATGTATGATATTCTCCTGCAATTATACATAAATCAACACAAATTATATTTGGGTTAACATATATATATAATATATATATTATATTATATAATATATATATATATATATATATTATATATATCTTGCATACAAAAAGATAAAGATTTACAAGAGTTTATTACAAGATGCAAAATCTTCTAAACCTATACAATCAATCTAGACCTAACAATACCCTCCCTTAGGTTTAGAAACTTGTAAGCAGTTGTTCAAAGTTTGCAGCTCCTGAACTCTTTCCAAAATCTTTTTGCTAAAGTATGCAACAGCATCCTTTTATTTAATATTTGGGACCCTTAACCCTCATTACCCTTCCGTGGTTTATCCACAAGTTAATTCTTTCGTAGAACATCTACGGAAGGCAAACTTTCCTTATTTTATCCGTATTCAATCGATGAAAGTATACTTAACCATAGGATACCAATCTACGGAAAGAAAATTTACACATTCAATCTACGGAAGGTCAAATTTGTTATGTTTTTGTTGTATGATCCTAACATGTTGTTAGATCATTTGTTGATTGCTGTTGGACCTTGTTGACTTTGCTTCATGGCAAATGTACAAGAGATTGATTTGGTTGAAAACTTCAGATATCCTGCAGCCAAGTTAGTGCTCAAGCTCCAATTTTCTTCATTTAAATATGATATACTCATTTTTCATGCTGATGACTACTCCCCCTAAATTTGTGATTAATCATAAACTTATGCATTTAGCAAAAATTTATGAAGAGAATAGCACGAAAAGCAATTATCTGTCCATCATATTAGCAAAGAAAAGAACATAAACAAAATCTTTTTGTATTTTTGTTTATAAGCAGAAACTACACAACATATTTACAAGCATTTAAACCATAACATGGGATCATACTATGACACTAAGCAACTTCCTAAAACATTTTGTAGTAGACATAGATCTAGTGTTGATTGCAAGTATTATGATCCATATAAATAAGCTAGGTATACAGTCACTTGTCATGCTGTTTATCATGATTTGGTATTGATTAAAGATAGACAAATATGGATTCCACATTCAATTCACATTAGAGTTTGTCCTCCGTTTATGAGTCAATTCATCACTTTTTAACACCTAAAAACTATGTTCCTTAAATTATAAGCTCTATCTTAAGATTTTTTTGAAATCTTATTAATATTGTTGTTGTGATTTTCATACTCTTTAAGATAATATACAATTAACCATATTGGATTCTTTTAGAGCTATTCCTTTTTGGAACTTATTGATGATCAACATCAGGTCACCAGGTCTTTACTTACATAAAATAAAGGTGCTATGAAACCAGTCTTTGCCCATGCAAAATAGAGGGTCCATGATACGCTAAGATAGAGGTTATAAGTGTCATAACATAGTGTGCTTGGGTGACTAAGTTAATCACAGCAGGATAAGACTTACTTGCTTGCTCCTCGAAATGGAATTTCCCATAATTAGTCACCTTGGCATTATGTTAAGCATGGACTTGTTTATTTTCCACTCAAGCTGAACCTACTCACATATAAAATCATATCTGATCAGTCTTTATTGTAAGTTAGAAATCAGGCAAGTAAACAAAGGTATAGTGTGCTATCATTTCAAATGATATGAATTGCTTTTTCAAGAAAACATATTAACAAGACAATATTTTTGAAATTTTATATGTTTTATAGATGTTTTTGGATTTTTTTTTCATATTGAGTATTTTAAAGGACAGGTCATGCTTTTCTTTATGATGATGACTAATCTAAGTTGATCATGCCTAAAGACTCAATTAAGAAATTAAATCTCACCGAGTCAAAGGCTTTAAGGAATAAATCAGCAAGCTGATTTGTTGTGTCCACTTTGATCAACTTGATTAAACCTTTTTCTGAGCAGTCTCTCAGAAAATGATATCTTATTTCTATATGTTTTGTTTTACTATGTTGCACTAGATTAGCAGTTATGAACATAGCAGTTGAGTTATCTATATGTATTGGTGTTTGAAGAAAATTGTAACCATAATCAAGTAGTTGGTGTTGCAACCACAAGACTTGAGGAAATCAGCTGAAGCAGCAATGTACTCATCCTCAGCTATGGATACTGACACATTTGTTTGCTTTTTGCGCTGCCAAGAAACTAGTCTCGGTCCATTGAATTGACAGCCACCGGTTGTTGATTTACTGTTGTTGTTGCAACCTCTAAAGTCACTATCAGAATATGAATAGAGGTTGAAATCTCCTTCTTTGGGATACCGAAGTCCAAGAGATGGCTTCCCTTTGAGGTATCTAAAGATCCTCTTAACTGCATTCATATGTGACTAATTGGGGTCTGATTGGTATCTAGCACAAACACACACAGCAAACATTACGTCAGGTCTACTGGCAGTTAAGTACATCAAAGATCCTATCATAGATCATACAATCTTTGATCAACTGATTTCCCTTTAGGATCAGGTTACAATCTTATCTATTATTAACGCTGGTGTTTTGCATAAAGAAGAGTCAGCAAGGTTGTACTTCTTCAAGATTTGGTGTACAAACTTCTCCTGATTGATGAATATTCCATTTGATTTCTGATGAACTTGTAAACCAAGAAAGAATGTTAATTCTCCCATAGAACTCATTTGGAACTCAGATTTCATCAAAGATTCAAAGTCTTCATATAATCTCTTGTTTGTTGACCCAAAAATGATATCATCCATATAGATTTGGACAACCAAGAGATCTTGATGATCATGTTTGAGGAAGAGAGTATGATCAGTGGTTCCCTTTTTGTAACCATGCTTGAGCAAGAAAGAAGACAATGTTTCATACCACTTTCTGGGTGCCTGATGAAGACCATACAAAGCTTTGTCAAGCTTGTATACCCTGTGTGGGTAATCAGGATCTTCAAAGCCTGGTGGTTGGGTAACATAGACTTCTTCATCAATTTTACCATATAAGAAGGCATATTTTACATCCATCTGTTAAACTGTGAACTTCTTATATGAAGCATAGGCTAGGAAGACTCTAATAGCTTCAATCCCTGTAACTGGGGCAAAGACTTCATCATAGCCTATCCCTTCTTCTTGAGTTTACCTTGTGCTATCAGCCTTGCTTTGTTTCTGACAATTATACCTCTGTCATCTAGTTTGTTCTTGAAAAGCCACCTTGTACCAATTGGATATTGACCTTCAGGAAGATCAACTAGATTCCAAACTTTTTTCTTTCTGAATTCCTAAAGTTCTTCTTGTATTGCTTCAATCTAGCTATTGTCTTTTAATGTTGCAGTTATGTTGGGAGGAACCACTTATGAAAGAAAACAAGAGAAAAGACAAATATTGGCGGCCCCCCTTGGCTTCTTGTGGTTCTTTCATTAAGATCACCAATGATGTTTTCTATTCTTGCTTTGTTTCTGACAATTATACCTCTGTCATCTAGTTTGTTCTTGAAAAGCCACCTTGTACCCATTGGATATTGACCTTCAGGAAGATCAACTAGATTCCAACTTTTTTCTTTCTGAATTCCTAAAGTTCTTCTTGTATTGCTTCAATCTAGCTATGTCTTTTAATGTTGCAGTTATGTTGGGAGGAACCACTTATGAAAGAAAACAAGGAAAAGACAAATATTGGCGGCCCCCCTTGGCTTCTTGTGGTTCTTTCATTAAGATCACCAATGATGTTTTCTATTGGATAATACTTATGAATTTTTGATGTTAGAATTGATTCAACTGGAATGGATGATTCCAAGTTAGTGATATTAGTTAATGATGATAGAGATGATTCCAAATGAGATGGAGAATCAACAAAGTAGTCAAAATCCTCATCATTTTGTTCTTCTGATGCTAAATGAAACCATCTTCATGAGTTTGTGTTTCCGTAGAGGTAGGAATAACTTCCGCGGGAGTTGTAGGAAAACAACTGATGTCGTAGTTTGTTGATCAGTAATGTTTTGAATGCAGTTGGAATACGCCTGATGATTGGGAACTTCAGTGAAGGCAATGAATCATCTCTGGAGTAGATGGGACATCTACGGATTAGAAGGAACTTCTGCTTATGCATTGTTCACTACTCTGATGCATTAGGAACTTCTGCGAATTCAGGTTAACTTCTGCTGATGTATTAATTACTTCTTCTGAAGTTGAATTTTTCATTTCCATCAGAATTTCCATTACTTGTTTGAGATGAAGGGCCAGGATCAGCACACTTGAAGTGTGTGCGATGATCTTAGAGGATCAGCTCAATGGCACTTCACTCATACTTGGAAGTACATAAGATAGCATGTATCTGAAGGACAGGTAACATCAAAATAATCAGTGTTAATAATGATTTGGTTAATGCCTCTATATCAAACAGCCAAGAGATCCTTTTACAGATTTGGGAAATAAGGATTCATCAAATGATACAGTAGGAGTTTCCTCCAAAATGTTTTGATGTGGAATGTAGACTCTATATGATTTAGATGTTGATGAGTAACTAATAAAGAAACCATCATAGGCTTTTTTAGAAAACTTTCCTAATTGATCTTGGTGTTTAAAATAGACCATGACACCCAAAAGCTCTAATATCCTAAAAAGGGGATTCTTTTAAACAAAAGTTCATAGGGTGTTATTATGTTCTTTGACATTAAGGTCTGTTTTGAACATTGCATGTTGTGTTCACTACTCAGCCCAAAATGTGATTGGCAAATATGAGTCAGCTAGCATTGTTTCTTACTACTTCAATAAAGTTCTATTTCTTCTTTCAGCAACTCTATTTTGTTGCGGAGTTCTGGTGTACTGAATTGTCTGGCTATGCCTTTGTTCCTATAAAAGGAGTCTAAAACATGGTTAACAAATTCAGATCCCTTATCATTCTTAAGATTTTGATTTTTAAATCAGTTGATTTTCAATCTGTGATAACTCCAAATGTTTTTGATGTTTCACATTTTGTTTTAAGAAAAAGACCCAAGTGAATCTAGTGAAATCATGCAACAATCACCAAACATATTGACTTTTCCAATGCTCATCACATTGGTTGGACCAAAAAGATCCATGTGTAGCATTTTGAGTGGATTGTGTTTGTGTTGATTGTTTGGACTTATGTCCACCCTATGTTGTTTTCCTTTATAACATGATGAACAATGATTAGAACAGTAAAATTCTTTCTTGGAAAGACCAATGACTATGTCATTTTTTACACTTATTCATGTTCTTTATGATTGAATAACCATCCTTCTATGCCACAGTTGAGCTTCATCTTCTGATGACTTAGAAATAAGGCGTTTTTTATTGCTTGTCGTTAAGGTGTTGTTCATGTCCAAGACTATGTGTTTCCTTTTCTTGGTGCTTTAAGAGGATCCAATCTGCTGGGATTTGAAAACCTAGCGTTAAGAACGTAACAGTAAGTGTTTATCAAATAGGTGGTATAATTTTGATCACAAATTTGAGATACACTCCGCAAGTTGTATTGTAAATTTTCACAAAAATTTACTTTCTCAAATTGAGTACACCATTTGTTACCATACCTCACCAACAATTTTTACCTCCCCTTCTTATCCCACCAATGCCACATATGAAGCATTTTTGTGTTTGAAATCATGGAGGAGAGAACAGTTTCCTGTCATATGCCTGGAACAACCACTGTCAACATACCACTTGTTGTCATCCTCCATGGATGTTACTGCATAATAATGAAATCAATTAGAGCGTGAGCCCAAGCCTTAATGGTCTGGGCTTGCTATTGGTATCTAAGATTGTTACTCCCTCATGGATGAGCCTAGATGTCTCAGGGGTGTGTTTTAGACTCATTTGATTCATTATGGTTGTTTGGGGGTGAGGATGATTCTATTGAAGATGAACTTGTAGCACTTTGTTCTGATCCACAAGCACTTCCTCTGTCACCTCTTCTTTGAGTATCTTGTCTTTGAACTGAATGATGAATACTTGATTGAGAATTTCTAGAGAAAGAAAATGCCTCTTTTGTCTTTGATATTGGTACTTGATACCCTTTTTAAAGTGGTCATAGAAGGCTTCATCTTCCTGCAAGTCTACCTTCTTGTGAGGAGTCTTGCTTTGAGAGTGTTTCTTCTCTTCTTCCTCTTTGTTTGATCATCAGTAGATGTTCTTATTTTCATTTGGAACCTTTTGTTTTGGTTGCTACTTCTTTTGCTTTGAATTTTCCTTACTTTCAGTGGATTGGAGTCTGATTCAACATTCTCAGATTGCTGCTTCTTGGGACTTTGATTTGTTCTTCTTGTTGAAGTAGCATTCTTGAGTAGAATGGTTATTCTTCTGTAATAGCATAGTGTTGGTTGAAGTAACAATCAGCAGTCATGTGATTGTTCATGTTGCATATGGAGCAATAGCTGCTAAAGATAACAATCATCTGTGTTATGGTTATACATGTCACACCACTTACAGTATTTTTCTTCAACTTCACTCCCAGACTCTTTCACTATCTTCTTATGCTTCTTCAATTCACTCTCAAACTTTGCAGCTGAAGAATCTTTACCTCTACCAGACATGATGTCAATGGTTCTTGTTGCTAAGGATTCATAACTCTCTGTGTTTCTTACGTTTCTTGTTGGCATTGTGTGATTCAGTAGATGATTGCTTCTTCCGTAGATCTTCTACTGATGTAGACTGTTTTGAAAGAGCAACATTTGTCTTCTTTCGTGGATTTTCTACGGATGGTTCTGAGACGGTCTTCTTCTTCTACAGATGTTCTGCGGAAGTGATTTTCTCTTCTTTCATGGATCCAACAGTTCTTTTTGATGAATGAGTTTTGTGCTTCTTGTTAAGCTCATGAATTCCTTCATTTAATTGAGCAATTCTTGTGTAGATGGTCTTCAATATATTTCTTTGTTTGGGAGGATAAGGTAGCTTAATCTCTTCAATAACTTTGGGAACTATAGGTTTAATTAACACATTCTTCCCCTTACCAAAACCAGCACATTTTTTATCATTAGGCTCATCAAACTCATCCAGGTCATCACAATCATCAAAGTCAGTTTATGATTCAATTTGCTTTAAACATTCTAATTAGATGAATCAGTTTCACTGACCTTAGTATCTTCACCTTTTATCAATTCATTAATTTCAATTTTTGGTTCAGTTTGGTATTGATACACTATTGGTCATTGACTCAGGTAATATGGTGTAGTTATCATTCAATGGAGGTGCAACAGCATGAAATCCCAACCCATACATGTTCGTTGTTCAATATGAGTATTCCAAATTTTCTCATATTGCTGAGATGATAATTGAAACTTTTGAAGTTTCACTTCAGTGGATGCATGATCAGACATTGATTTTGTTAAAGAGGTGGTCAGATGCTCAACTTGTGTTTTGAATTATATTTTTCAGACAAGAGTTTATCCAAATCCTTTTGTAAAGAAGTGATTTGATCTGATATAATTTGTGTTCTCTCACATGAGATTCATTCAAAATCATAGCTTCTTTGATTTTGTCAGCTAATTGTTGAGCATGGACTCTATATCTTTCAACCTTTTCAACACATCTGGATGAACATAATCTATCCCTTACCTCTCTAGCCATAGGTGGAATTTTGTTCTCCATGTTAGCCATCAATGCTTGATTCTCCTCCAGAACTTCTTTCTCATACATGCTCCAATCACCAGTACCATCCTGCAAGATAATTAACCCAGTTCTTTAGTGTTACTTGTACCTGCTGAAGAACTTGTTGCTGGTGGGGATGAGTTGTAAGTTGAGGTTGCTTGAAGTTTCTTTGGTTTGCTTGTCTCAAGTCACTTGTTGATTGCTGATTGCATTCTCTGAAAAGTGACCATATAAATTACATTTGTAGCATCTCACTTTGGATTTATCAACACCAATCTTTGTAGTTCTCTCTGTAACAGCCAATCCCTTATTCCTTCTCAAATACATCTTAGCTCTGTATGCAATCATGGCTATTTGCCATTGTAAATCCATTTCCTCCACTTCATCAGGATGAAGTCTTCAAGTCTTGTTGACAATATGAGCAGGGGTCAAAGTACTACCCAGATAAGCTTGAAAGCTTGAAGTGAAGGCTACAAAGGCTGCTTTTGCTCTTCTGATTCTAGTACACAGTAATTGGTTCAGATTGAGTGTTGCTTTTATTGGTTGTGGATCCCTTTGTGGCTGTAGCATTTGAGGTTTTTGTATCATCAAGTTTCCCTTTCACTTTCTTGTTTGAACTGCTTTGAGAGTTTGATTTAGAGGACTTTGCTGCATAGAAAGTTGCTTCATCTTCATCGTCACTCATAACATAAGAGCTTCCACCATCATCATTAGAAATAAATGCACTTCCAGCACCCTTTGTTTCTTTAAATTGATATGGTGCAATTGGTGCTTTTACACTTTTGTTTCTTGTTTTCTCATCCAATTCTAGAGCTTCCACCTTTGCTACCAAAGTATCTAGCCCAATCTTTTAGATCATGGTATTCTTGAACATAGACACAGTTTGAGTCCAAATTTCTGGCAAAGTATAGGGCATCTTTTTGTTCAACTCCTCATTACTATACTTCAACTCAAAGATGTTCATTTCAGTAACAAGTTGCATGTATCTGTGGAGTTGTTGAGGAATAGATTCACCCTCAATATGATGAAAGGTCTCATATTGTGAACGAAGGGTATCCTTCCTAATGCTTCTTATCTCATCACTTCCTTCACACAAAGTGTGAAGAATCTTCCACAAAGAGTGGGCTGTTTTGTAAGCTTCACATCTGATCAAGAGGTCTTCAGGTAAAGCCATAGTAAGCATACTATAGGCCTTAATATCAATTTTGACTCTCTTAGCATCTTCAGGAGACAGATCTTTCAAACTTATGGGTTGATTGTTGTCATTATAATCAGGTCCAAGAGCAGGTGGAATGTAGGGACCTTCAGTCATAAACACCCATAAGTCAGAATTAGTGTAATTAACATGGTTCTTAAATCTAATTTTTCATGTTTTAAAATCAGCTTTGTTTTCCAATTTTAGGGGTCGATAAGCTAAGCCAACAATTGAATTACTCATTTTAGTTAACTTGGTAATTATCAAACTATCAACTGATCTGATACCCTATGAATGTGTAAAGTAAACGTAATGCAAACACACTCACACAGCAGTAACAAATCACTGATAATACTGATATTAACTCAACTAAGACAAAAATTCCTTTGAATTAATGGCTTTTGTTTAGAATAAGCTAATTAATGACAAACTCTTAATTATCAGTCAATTAAGAAGTTGTGGTCAAAATTAGCCAAACCTCTTAATAAATTCTCAGTTGATTTGGAATTTAAGATGTTAGATGATGGAATCTGTTCAAATTTGTTTGAACAACCTTTAAATATCGAACAACAACACAAATCCACGAATCAAAATGATTTTGATGTAGATCAGAGTTAATCGAGCAATGGAACAGTACTCGATGATCGATATAATAGGGTTTAATGATTTTAATAATTACACCAATTCGTTGAGTAAAATACATTCGTTAGCTATTGATTAGCTAAACCCAACTTGTGTTTTGAATAAATTGTTCAACAACACGCTTAAATCTGAGTTATGAACTCTCAAGCTGTGACGAACACTCAAAAGCAATTTTAAGCTAAATTATCATATCTAATCTAAAACTGATAGATCTAATTAAATTAACAACTAATTATACTAATCAAAACCGATATATCAATTTATCTAAATCAATGAGCACGAGGCTCTGATACCACTGTGAAACCAAGGATCGAAACAGGAAATTATCAGTTGATTGAACAATAATGATCGCGGAATTATCACAACTCGTTGTTTATTAATTGTTAGACATGTAATTGTAATGTAAATCGACAACAACAGATGAGAGAAATAGAAAACAAGTTAAAGGAATACGATAAACTAGTTTGCTTCAAACGATTTCCATTAATACTGAATTGGTTACAATTGATTTTGATTTTTGATAATATGATAATTGTTAGGTCATGTTCTTGGTGTTCTTGGTGTTTTGATTGCTATTCTGGTGTAATCAGATTTGTTGTATTGTTTTTGTGTATTGTTCTGTGTATAGTTCTGTGTATAGTTCAGTGTATGAAATAAGTGCACCCATGCCTTCAATTTATAGGCAGAGGGTTTCATTTTTACATGGGTAAATGTAACTTTCTTATTATGGTAAGAAAGTTACTCAAATAAAATTCTTGACGTGACATGGATTATTCATTTCTGACAGAAGCGCAGTCTTCCGTAGATGTTGACTTGATGACATCACTCCAGAGAGTTTGACTTGTTGACTTCATGTGGCTTCCTTGAAGATTGAAGTTCATGCAAGTACTTTGTTCTTCCTTAGGAGTTAGCCTTCCGTAGGAGTTGGTTCTTTGATCTTCATATTGAGCTTCATCCGTAGGAGCAAGCTTTCTTCTTCCGCAGGAGCAGCACTTGATCTCACGAGCAGACTTGTTCTTCCGTAGATGTTACAATGCTTCCGCAGGAGATCCACGGATCCATATTCCTTGACTTGTTCTTTCGTATATGGTTCTTGTACTTGGTCAATTTTCAAAATTGATCAAGTATGATGTTTTTCTACAATTACAAATAAAATCAACACAAATATATTTGGGTTAACATATATATATCTTGCATACAAAAAGATAAAGATTTACAAGAGTTCATTACAAGAGATGCAAAATCTTCTAAATCTATACAATCATCTAGACCTAATATATATATATATATATATATATATATATATATATATATATATATATATATATATATATTTTGTATGTATATATATATATATATTATGTATGTATGTATTTACCTAAACACATGTATACGTATACGTGCATTATACGTATACGTGCATTTATACGTATACGTACATGTATACGTATATGGGTATGTATCTATGTATATGGATATATATGTGTGATATGTATATGTGTATATGATATATATATGTATAAGAAAAGTTCAAATGAGAACTCATAGTTTTCGTAAGAACTCATTAAAACAATAAAGATCTTTATTTTATCAAGATACCTATCATTATAATTAAATTGAAACATCATTAAATGAAATTATACCTGTAAGTACACATGTATTCGTATATTTCAAATTTACATGTATAAACTTACCATTTACACATGAGTAAGTTTTACCATTTACACATGTGTAAGATTTTAAAATATATGAATATAAATAAATTATCACACATAAACTTATTTAATGATGTTATATATTAATAATAATAATAATAATAATAATAATAATAATAATAATAATAATAACAATTTAATTTTGAAGTGAAAATAATGATTTTGATTACTTTTCATGAGTTCTCGGAGTTCTTGTAAAATTTAGAAATTCTCATTTGATCTTTATGTGTATGTATCTATGTGTATACGTATAAGAAACAGTTCAAATGAGAACTCCTAGTTTTCGTAAGAACTCTAAAAACTCATTAAAAAATAAAACTCTTGATTTTATCTGGATACCTATCATTATTATTAAATTGAAACATCACTAAATGAAGTTATACATGTAAATGTACATGTATTCGTATATTTCAAATTTTACATGTATAAACTTACCAAATACACATGTGTATGTTTTACCCTTTACATATATGTAATATTTTAAAATATATTAATGCAAACAAATTATCACACATATTTAATGATGCTATATAATAATAATAATAATAATAATAATATAATAATAATATAATAATAATAATAATAATAATAATAATAATAATAATACTGAAGTTAAAATAATGATTTTGATTACTTTTCTTGAGTTCTTGGAGGTCTTCTAAAATTTAGAAATTCTCATTTGATCTTTACCCTATACACGGTATATATACATATGGTTAAAATAAAGAAAAGGCATTTGTCTAAAAAAATCTAAGAAACGATATCAGCCATTTATTTAATTAATTAATCGTGGAGATTAATTTTTAACCCAAAAAATGGGTCAAAGCGTATTATTTGAAAAATCATTTTTTTGATTTTTTTTCTCATTCCCCCCACTTTATTTAAATGTTCATAACTTTTTTATACGATATTATAATTTAAAATAAATTCCATCATAAAATCGAGCTTTTTTTCCTTCTTAATTTGGGTATAGTATTGTTATATTTTTCTAAACAAAAATTAAGACTATTATGAAATTATGGTGTTAGATTTATAAAACAACACTTTATGTGTTGTTTTACGGTAAGAAACCACTTTTGTGTTGTGTTACGGTAAGACATCACATTTTGTGTTTTTTTAGGGTAAAACAAAACGTTTTGTGTTATATTATATTAAAACGTTATTTAAGAAAATGCTTTTTAAAACTGTTCTGAGATTGTGCTATTTTACGATAAAACAATGCATTCAGTGTTGTTTCATGATAAGAAAACACTCTATATGTTGTTTTAAGTTATGTGTGTGTGTTAAGGTAATACATCATCTTTTGTGACATTTAGGGTAAAAATCATATAAAACAACATATATTTATGTGTTGTTTACAATATAATAACAAGTTAAACACCACATTCTGTGTTGTTTAAAACTAAAACAACACGTTCTTTATAGTTTTAACGCAAAACAACACTTTCTATGATGTTTTCATGTGTTGTTAGCTTGTAAAATAACATGTTTAGAGATGTTTTCAAGTAAAACAACACGTTATGCGTTGTTTTCACGTAAAAGTGGACGTTATGAGCTGCTTTCATGCTAATAGCATGTTTCGTATTGATTTCATGTAAAACATCACATTATGTATTGTTTTCATATAAAACAATATGTGCGTGGTTATTAACATAGAACAAGATGTTATTAGATTATTTAGAGTAAACCAACAAATTCGGGTAAAACAGCACAAGACATTATTTTTATGTGATATTTTGACATATAACACATAGTAAAACCAATAAAAGCAGAACAAACAAAGTACAATAAAACAACAAACAAACTCATAGAAAACAAAAACAACATAAAAAATAAACTAGCACATAATAAAAACCCAAATTAAAAAAATATATTAATCAAATCATTATATGATGTAATATGTTGTTTCATACATGTCATGTCTAGTATAATATTCTTATACAATGATAACCTGATGAATACATTTAAGTAATCCAAATAAATTATCACATTAGTTGGATTATAATAGTTGTTACATAAAAAAAAAGTTGTGTTATTTTCATGTGATGCTATCTTGTAAAACAATACGTTCTATGTTGATTTTATGTAAAACAACACAAAAATGCCAAAAGCACGTTTTATGTTGCTTTCGCTAAATCGACGCATTATGTGTTGCATAAAACAACGTGTAATGTGTTGATTTAGCATAGAACAACATGTTTTGTGTTGTTTTAGAGTAAACCATCACGTTCTAGGTAAAACAACAATAAATGTATTCTTTTTCAAATGTTTTGACGTCACTTAATAAAGCAACAAAAGCAACACTAAATAAAACAACAAACTATAACATAATAAAACAACTAAAGCAACACAAACAAATCTTCTTATACAACGATGTAATATTTTGTAATATGTTGTTTCATACATGTCATGACTCAACGACCACCACCAGGATTGTGGGTATTTATATATTGAAGGTTTAATGACAGATTATGGACAAAGTGTGGCCCAAGCCGACAAACGACTTATTATTCCAATGGATTACCGGCGGATATGTCGTCGCTAAAAGCTACAACAAAATTTTTCACTGTCGCTTTGTTTTTTTCATATCCAATGGATTTCCTTCGGTAATTACCTAATCGGGGGCACTTGTTTCTTTAGTAATGAACCCGGTAAAAAGATACATATAGTTGTTAAAAACAAATGGCATTTCACTCCCTGAAAAGACCATTAGAATGTAGAATAAATGTACGTGATGAAGAGAATATCATCCGTACCCAAATGCTAAGAAAATCGATTCGCTACGTCCAACTTTTATCAACATGTTACTATCAACTTTTGCAACAAATCTGATATCTAGAACCTAATATCACCATCTGTCACAAACCTAAAACATTCTCTTTTCTCCGCATATTATCCTCTCAGCCCCTATATATCTCCCCATGCTCAACCACATCTCACACAAAATATATATACATGTAACTCACTTCTTTCGATCATCAATATTTCTAAATAATATCGATCATTACAAATGGATCGCGTGAATAGAATGGTTTCTGAGAGGCCCGTGGTGATCTTCAGCAAGAGTACATGCATCTTGTCCCACACAATCAAGTCTCTCTTCAATGACTTTGGTGTGAACCCAACGGTATATGAGCTTGATGAGATAGCAAGAGGCCGGGAGATAGAGCAGGCGTTGTCGGGGCATGGGTGCAGCACGATCCCAGTTGTGTTCATTGGTGGTCAGCTGGTTGGTGGAGCTAATGAAATTATGAGTCTTCAACTCAAAAGTGCTTTGAAGCCTATGCTCATCAGCGCTGGAGCTTTATGGGTTTAACTTGCTTTTTGGTTCTTGTGGTAATGTGATATTGTATATGTAATAAAGCACATTGTAAGTGCAAATAATTTGAGGATGAAAACCTGAATGTGTCATAGATCATATCATGCTAGATTATATATAACATGACACTAGGTTAAGATTATCTCCAGTCACCTCCCTTGAAAGGGAGTTAAAGCACGTGATGATAACAATAATATTAATAATAATAAAATATTGTCAACATGTTTTATGTTGTTTGCCTTATTGTATTTAGGTTTTTGGTCTATAATCTAACATGAAAAGCTACTTGAAACAGATTAAGTTGAATAAAGTTATGTAAAAGGATAAAATCACAAATCATAAAATAAAACTAATCTTTTTGGTGTGAGATAATTGATAGTAAATGACCTCAATATTTTTGGGGCTTAAAATTCTTGATTTTCTTTACTAGTTTATTCGTCGTATACATTTGTCACTTATAATTTATCACTTATAAGTTAGCAGTGTAATTGTGTATAGTGTATGATTGTCGTGTTTCGATACATAACTTTTTTCATTTTAGTTGATACAAAGGATATGTATGTTAACACCGAAAACGTAGTCACGCATATAACATGGCATAAAGCTTCTTAACGATTCTTGGGTATAGCCGCACCAACGTAATCAATGCACCCTTTTAGGTCTTCTTTGTTTTCAAGGTGGTGCAGTGGAATTCCACCACACTTGCTTTAGTTGTGCGGCATTGGCATTTGCTGGGCCCTATTCATTTCATATCAGCAACACCGTTGTGTTGATAAAACCACTACATAGTCTAATGAATGCTAAAATAAGATAAATTCCACTTTAATAATAAAATGACCTAACTAGATATTCAGTTTCATAACAAATTCAAGTTCAATTCTTAAGTTTACAAAGCTAACATATAGGCCCGACTAACTTGATCTTCTAGCTACCTTTAGATTTCTCTAGTGTAATAGTATGCACACCATTGGGCGTAACTACAAGAACCCTAACAGTGTGAAAGAATTCTTTTTGAACAATCGCTCGTTGAATTGCTAGAACACAAATCTTAGTAAGAAAAATCATATTCAATACAAGGGGGATCTCAATAACTGAATTCAAAACATGTTACAAAGTTATTGTTTTGATTACTATAACTTATTGTTATATGCTAAAGAGTAGTTCTATAAAAACCTAAGTTTTATAACTTGTTATTGGAGAAATTACACCCGATCATAATAGATTGATGTGTCATTGTCACATAAACTACAAAAAAAAACGTATTATTTTCAAAAATAACTAAAGTTCAACAAACTAATAATAGAATGTACAAGGGACTTGAATTAAAGTATTGATTATGTAAGACTCTAAGGGTTGAAGAGTTATTATTTAATTTTGAGTGAATTATTATTTTTCTTCCTATGGTTTGGTCATATTTGTCATTTCATTCAAAAATATTTTTTTTATTTTTTATTTTTATTTTTATTATTTGCATTTAGCTCTCCTAGGTTTGAAAATTTTGTCATTTTCATCGAAAAATATATATTTGGTGAATGAAATTTTATCAGTCTTATCAACAACACGTAAAAATAAATTAGCATTTTGTTTTTATATGAAAATTTACATAAATACTCTTTTATTGGTGACTATTTAAATTTAATAATAAAGTTAATATTTTTGGATGAAAATGACAACTTTTTCAAACCTTGGAGAGTCAAATGTAAGAAAAAATTATTTTTAGATGAAAATAACAAATATGATCAAACCATAAGAAGAAAAACGTCAATTCACTCTTCAATTTTTTACTAACAAACTTTGTGACAACTGAATGGATGAATGATAAATAATCCAGATAAAGATAGAAATATAACCGCATAAACACGAGGATGAATGGCAATTCATCTTACGTCACTATTTGGTGTTCAATGAACAGTTGTTCTTCACTATCATCAATCTAAAATGATCGAGATCACAAGTCTACAAATTATCATGCTAATATGGTAAAGATCATAAGACTTTTTCTTTTTTGTTTTTTCCCCCTTCATAACGAAACTCCAATAGACTTCTCATTGTTCAAGGTAATAATCTCTTTAATGCAAAATTTAGAAAACTAAATATGAATGCCAACAATTTCTATCCAACTATTTGTTTTCTTACTAAAGTTTTGATATTGAAATGTAAAGGCGTAAATATGTAACTGATCAATGTTTTAGAAGTCATAAGGTGAATCAAATGTTGTAAGGAAAGTCTCTTAAACAAAAGTAAAGAGATCGAAATTTAAAAGGTTGATAATCCATAGTTTGACCGAGTGTCGACCATGCTTTTTGTTAGAACCTAGAGGCAGTGAATATGTTTTTTTTAATTATCTCAACTTATAACAATATTTATATAGTTGTTGGATATAACGATTAACGAGTTCAACCGAGTCAAGTTGGGCCCGGGCTTTAAGTTAAACGAGTTAGGTCAGCTGTGCTCGTTTATTTTACTGAGTTAAATAATTTAAACGTTTTAAATACAAATGAGCCGCAAGAGTATGTTTGGAATCCAAGAGAATATCATGTTGTGAAAATAAGCATTAACGAACACAAAATGTATTTCAAAAAAAATGGATATATAATAAATAAAAATTTAAAAGCACTCAAATAAAAAAATTAAAAGAACTTGAAAAGCAAATACTATTAAATTTTGTTATAAAAATGTGAAACTATATTTTGTTCATGATTATAATATTTTGCCTTAAATGTACGCATATAATTTCAAATTTGATTTTAAACAAAGTAGTGTTGAACCCATGTGCGTGTTGCGTGCGTATTAGACTGGTTAAAACGAAGCTCAAATAAACGTACATTGTCTGATCATCACGTTAGTACTATTACAACCTTTAAGTATTAACAAAGTTGCTATGTGTTCTATAAATCTAAAATAACCAAATAATAAATTTATTTATTAACAAAGCTGCTATGTGTTCTATAAATCTAACATAATCGAATAACACACCAAGTTTACACCAACTAATAAATTTGCCCAAAGCCAATTTGAACAACCCAACTAAATTTAACCCCCATCAAGGACAAATCAGGTTTCAACAATGAGATCAAATTAAATTCATATCAATGATTAGTAAAAAAAACCACAGATTTCAACCTACATGTCGGTTAAGATCCATCTTGCATAACATATTAACCTAGAAGTTTATAAAACAAGTCAAAAACAAAACAAGTATCTCAAAAGAGGGATTATTATGCTCAGATCTGGTTATTGGGTCACCATGGCTACAACACATATTGCAAATGCAAAACGTCACATTTTCCATCACTAATCATGCCACGACAAGAAACCATCTCTACCACAATCATCACAGCAATGTCCAAAACATATATATTCTACAATCATAACCGACTCGGTGACATCTCGGGTAAACAAAAGCACACCGTTATCGTCATACCATAGCCACTGTCATCAAAGCAGAAACAGTTCAATGCAAGACCCCAACGGGCTCAAATAATCCAATTAACACTAACAGAGGGATATGGGTCTTAGATGATGGGTCGTCATCATCATCACCGAGCCATGAGCAGCGATAGATCTTTTATCGTAATAGACCAAAAACAAAAGATTGTGGTTCAAGGTCGCCTTGCCCATCATCACCGACCAATAAATTGCACCAAAAAAATACATGACAAAACATAAACATCAAGATTTAGGGTTAAGATCAATAAAACCCAAATAGATGAAGCCGAAATAACAAATACAGAAGCGATTCGATTAGATTCGTTTATGAGATGTCTCAGATGAAGTACCCCATGATCATGGACTCATAGCAACAAATTATGGTTTTGAACCACAAACATCAAATCACCATCTCAAATGTGTGGTCACCTACCGTCATCGACCAATCGAAGCCCCATAAGGCCATGGTAGGCTAGAAAAAAACCTCCTAGAGGCGGTGCTCAACCTCCGACCGGCATGCAGGTGGTTCCGGAAACCACCAGTCGTACATCGACACAAAGTAGGGATATTATCCAGGCAAAGCAGAGGTGGACGTCGACCGGCACACAAGTAGCACCATGCATGGCAGCGGTGGCAAAGAGAAGAAGGTGAATCAACACTTCTCTCTCTACACACACATACACACAACTACCTGCACCGGGTGATGAGCAACAACAGGTATATCGACGGAGCAACAACAGGCATATCGTTGGAGCAACAACGGGAATGGTGACAAAGCAACAACGAGGACGGTGACAGAGCAATCGTCAGTGAGCATGGCAGAAAGCTCACCGCCCCAACAGCCACACACACACTCTCTCTCTCTCTCGCTATCTCTCTCTCTCTCTCTCTCTAAACCACAAGAAAATGGCACAAAGCCACATATAAGGGAATGGAAAAAAGGCTATGGTGCAATGAATGGTTGTACCCCTAGCAAAAAAACAATAAATCACTACTCATTTCCTTCTTCTATTAACATATAGGTTAATGTGTATCTTTAACTTTCCAACTCTGCATGCTTTAAGAGTAATATAAAGCATTTAAAAAAGATGGTGGAAGGGTTATGGTAAGAAAAAACCTATAAGAGTATAACCAAGATAGTGCACTTCAAGTCGTGAAAGTGCAACCATTGCACCAAAGTGTACATAATATTTAAAATCTCATCTACTTGCTTATAACTACTGAGAAACAAAGTGAAAACCAAATCCCACCGGTATTAGTAAAAATTGTATAGTAAATAAAGATTTACACGTATATAATGTAGAGAATTTGAAATTGAAACCTAGATATTCTGAGAGTTGTGAAAAACATTTTTAGATCAAAATTATTTAGTTACTCACCTAATATCTCAATCGGATACCACTCGAAATCAAGAACGTACTATATGTCTTTGTGTCTATCTCGAGAACCAGATGATAAAGAAGAATAACCAAAATGTTATGAAATCAAAATTTGCAGGGATGGGGTGAGACTGTCGGAGGCAGTTTTCATCTTAAAATATAACTCGCTTTAACCCCAAATTTCACATGTGAAATTTTGAAAAATCAAGTTTTCATGTATTTTTTATAATGCAATTATCAATATAAAAAATTTCCAATCTAACCTCGGCCCCCTCTCTGCCCCTTGGAACCCCGTTGCTCCCATATGACATTATGAGGTTCTAATGTCAAAGATCACAGTGAACTCAAACAAGTTTGCATTCCGCATCTCGTAACTTGTTTGATAGATATTATGATCACATTGATCAAATACTCAACCAATTACACTAAAGTATCTAACATTATTCTCTCATTTTAGTGTAATCCTTGATTAACTAGACCAAAACACACACAAATTAAAAACTTATGCATAAATAAAGTATCATAATGGTTAAATTTAATCTTAATATATTACACATTCCAAATCCTCGAACATCAGGGTGTCACTATGGATTGAACCCTTGCTATTCATAGTTAATACATGAAAATAATATACCAAAAAAGTGTGGCATAGTTATATGTTCTTACTTGATACTACATTTTACTAGCCTTGTGTCCCTATACTTCATAAGCATATCCAATGTTTGCAAAAGTCGTTAGTTGCTACCAGGCCGATTGACCAGGGAGTTACGAGTATTCGGTGTAGGCGGGGAGTACTCGAACATTGTAAATTATAAAAAAAATAATTTTGGGGAAATTATACCTACATTAGATATCATAACCTCACTAATATTTAAAAGGATATATGTTCAAATACTATAAATAATTCAAATCTTAATAATTATTTTTAATATCATAGTTGTCTTCCAAGGTATCTCCATAAAAAACAATGAAAATCCAAAAAGAATTGATAGAAATTTTCAAAAATTGAAGAAAAACAGCAAAAATCAGAGTTTTTCGAGTTGGGCAGAGTTGGACCACCTAGCTCCGAGTTCAGCCAAGTTGGACCCGCTAGCTTGGAGTTAGGTAGAGTTGGACCAAGGTTGACAGATTTCGAGTTATACAATCGAGTTTGAAGAAAGTCGCTTTAGTAAATGACCAAGTCCCGAGTACACCCCGAGTACTCAGCCAAGTTGGTCGAGTTTTACAACACTGAGCATATTAAAGCCAAGTCCTAGCTTCTTGAAGCGGCAAAGCTTCGTGCCCATATAGTTAGCTTTTTTCCTCATGAACCTGCGTATGCAATTTTTCAAAAGATCTAATAAGAAGTCGTACTTCAACCTCCACAACTTCCATCTCTGAACACATACCGTTTGTTACTAGTTACTATGATGATCAAGAATAAGGTGGTATTCACCTTGCTGTTTGTTTTTTGTTATAGTTTATGATAGCTTAGATATTAATGTAATTGGATCTAGTTTACTTTTGTCTTCTTTTGTATTCTGTGGCATGCAAAACTGCATGCGAAACTGCAATTTCACCCGGTAGTGTCGCATGCCATGGTGCATATAGTTTCGTAGTATGCGAAACTAGGTCCTGTATATATTTGTATCTTTGTTCTTCATTATGTAACTCTTGAAACTTTATTGATATTATAGATTTGAGTTCATTCTTGGTTTGAATATTGCTAGGAGCTTATATTTCTTACATTTGAGCATTATTCTTCTTAATCTTCACAAATCATCTTACAAATAGGTCTTATGTTTGATTGGTGTTTATATTCTATCATTACTTGGTCCATAAGCTATTAGACTTAGTGATATTTGTGGATTTCAGTGTTAAATCTTCATCAAAAACACATTCTAACGATTATTTGGACCAATAATATGGTATCAGAGCCTTTGTGTTCTTGATTGTTTGTGTTTTTGAGTAGTTTTGACATATTCATCTTTTCAATCATTTCAGAGCTGTTTTACGTGTGTTCTCCATGGAAATTGATTGAGAAAAGTGTGGTGTAAGCTTGGGAAACTGTAAAATCATCAGATCTCAAAGTGGTTGTGATTTGAGTAAGATTTGGTGATTTTTAGTTCATTTTCTAAAAAAGGGGGTTTTCAGATTCATAGTGCGAAATTAGTGTTCCTGGTGCGAAACTATAGTGCGAAACTATAGATCTTTGTTGGTTTTGATTCCCTTGTGAATCTAGAACGAAAGTTCTTCTTTCTGATCAGTTTCCTTGCGAAACTATCTTGATTCTTCTTTGAACAAAAGTTCAATAGCTTCGACCGAAATTGTTGCCGAAACTACAGCCGAAACTAGTTGCGAAACTATTGTTTTATGTGCGAAACTACACTCCTGTGTGCAAAACTACTAGTTCTTTGACTTAATCAAAATTTCAATGGCAACAAGTCTTACTCTTGCTGATCTTGAGAGTGTTGCACTAAACAGACCTCCTAAGCTAATCAACGGTGACAACTTTGATGATTGGAAAAGGTGTTTAAAAGCTTTCTTCCTGTACACCGATCACACTCAATGGGAGTCAATTGTGAAAGGACCTCATGTGCCTGTTTCAGTGGAAGACAATGTAACCATTCAAAATGCAGATCCGACAAAATACTCTGAGAGAGACATCAAGCTAATTGATCGGGATCAAAAGTCATTCGGTGCTCTGACCTTGTGTCTATCAGTGGAAATCTTCAATAGATTTGGTGAATATAAAAGTGCAAAGGCTTTGTATGATGCATTGTGTGAGTTCTATGATGGCAATGAGGAATCGGTCAAGAATAAAGCCGCCCAAGCTGAAAAGGAATTCAACTCCTTTGTTGGACACAAAAATGAGAGTCTCACTGATCTCACAAACCGTATTTTGTCCGTTACAAGCACACTGAAGAAGTATGATAAGAAGTTGTCAAACAATGAGCAAGTCACGATGCTGCTAAATTCTCTTCCACCACAGTGGAGTTTGCAAGTGAGAATGTTGAGGCAACAAAGGGGATTTCTATATTACAAACTGATGGACATTATTAATAAGTTGAAGTCCTTTGACTTAGACTTGAATGACGAGAATACAATCAGGCAATGCTTCCATCCCAAGCTTACTTACAGAATGTTGCTCTTATTTCATCTACTTCAAATTCATCAAAGCATGTGTCAGCTTATAGTGGCATGACAGACACCTCTGACAAGACTACAGGCAGTGGATCTAAATCAAAATTGTCAAGTCTTCCACAGGTTCCTTCAGAAAGCATGGTTCTATTTGGTCTCTTCGTACATAGTTATAAAGCTTTGGTGGCTAGTGAACTAAAGGGAAGAGGAATGACTGCAGAAGATATGTATCAGGTGGATCCTGATGATCTGGAGGAAGCTAATCTTCAATGGCAAATGGCTATGATCACTTTAAGGGCTAGAAGGTTCATGGAGAAAACAGGAAGGAAGAATTTTGGAAACCAGAATACAAAGGTTGGATTTGATTAATCAAAGTTGAGGTGCTTCAACTAGAAACAGCCGGGCATTTCAAGAGAGAATGTCCATCTCCCATCGTGACTGAACCTGGAACGGGAGTTAATCGGGTTATCTTAATTGAGGATAAGGAAGAAAACAAGAAGAAGAAGGAAACAACTCTGCTAACTAACTTTGATTGGAGTGCTGAGTTAGCAGAAACTAAAGAGGAAATCAATCATGCCCTGGTAGCTGAGATTGTAGAGGTAGTAAAGAATGAAGCAGAAACAAAGAGGGAATGTGAAGAAAAAGGAAGTGTGAAGAATGCTTGTGGAGAAAAGGAAAAAGAGAATGTGGTGATGACGAGTATGGTGGATGTTTGTGAAAAGAAAAGAAAGAGTGAAGATGGAAAAGCTGAAACAGAAGAAGAGTTGAAGGTGGAATCAAGGGTGTGCAATTGTGAGAAAGCCCTAGCTACAGAGAAGAAGATAATGGAGATTCCATATGAGGTAGTTCAAGACAGGTGTTCATCTGCTTGCAAACTTCATCTGTTTGGAATTTATAAAGTAAATAACATATTAAAAGAAAATGGAGGGGAACTAAAAAGGGTAAATGAGGAACTTAAAAGGAATGAAGCAAATTTTTTTGTAAAATTAAATGAAGCTTTAAAAGAAAATGATCATTTAAAAAGAACTCTTTTTGAAAGAAACATGGAAGTAAATGCTTTGACAGAAAGGGTAACTTTAGTTGTATTCAAGACCACTAAACTTAAAACAAAACTTGATAAATGGACTATTTCTGGAAAGAAGCTAGAGGAACTCTATAGCAAACAAAGAGGAGCTAGAATTAAGACAGGGTTGGGTTGTGGTGAAACCACTCATATTTACCCACCGCCTAGCACCTTTTGCTATTCTCCAATGCCTACACCTCATCCTATAAATGATTTAATTAAAAAGGATACTAACAGTTTGTGTGTAGGTTTAGAATGTGTGAATCATAAAGAGGTTCGGGAAGATTATGATTATAGAGGAAGTAGAGGTTGCTGAATCAATATTTTAGATTCGTTGAGCCTGGATCTTAGGATTCATCATTTCCAGATCTGAGAATTCAAAATTAAAGATGGGTGGAAGTGTGTGAATCGAAGAAAAAGGATGTGTGTGTAACGTATAATGTTATGATTTCATTGATATTGAATAACAAATTACAATGAAGAAACATATACAAAGATGGATGAACATCAAACCCACCCAAAGGAGAGAAATTCTCCTTGGGTGGTGATTTACACCATGAAAAACACACACTTAAGAATTACAAGCCACTCACACACTTTGCAAAAACCACACTTTACAAAGTAGCACTAGTGGTTCTATTTATAATGTTTTTACATCATGACCTAATTTTGACTTTTCTTGTGGTCTTGATGTTGACTTTATCATGTTGACTTTGTCTTGTGTTTGTTTTGTTCTGTTTATCAACTTGGTCTCTGAACTTGTACAATGAGATCTTCAGTTGGCTTTGATTATGGTTTGGAAAGCTTTAGTTTATCAATTGTTAAACCCAACAGAGGTCTTGGTTGTAGTAGTTCTAGTTCTTAGATTCCAAAAAATCTTTTGTAGACAATAGTTCTAGTAGCATAGATTGTAGTTTGGATAGTTTGCATTCCAGTTGTTCTCATTCCACAATGCTTGAATCAAATGAAATTGATGTTTTAAGCGTTAATGAAAAAGTTGTTGTTCTCAGCAAAGACGATAAACATTCTTCAACATCAAACTGTTTTGAAAAATTCATTTCTCTTCCCATTCCCACTTTCACTCCCATTCGAATCACTACTCCAAGTGACAACATCCTCACATGATTGGAAAATTTCAGAGATAAGAGAATCCACAAATCATTACAGATCATTTGACTCAGAAAACAAATCACAGGAAGTGCGTCACTTACAGTGATTGTGATTCTCTTATGTCTGAGTGTGAGGAAGAGAGTATTATGGATAATATTCCAATTCAAAAAAATAAAAGAAAAGGCCTAAAATCTCGTTGTTTTAACTGTAGAAAAGATGATCACATTGTCAAGCATTGTCCAGATGTTGTAAATAGAAATGTAGATAATCGCTCTTTAGGAAATAGAATAAAACTTTTTGTTGATAGTTTCTTCGGTACAAATTCATCTTCTCCCAGAACCAAGCCGGTTAAGTTTTGGGTCCCCGTGTCTAAATGATTTTCTTTAGTTCATTTCCAGGAACATTCAAGAAGGACTATCAATAACACTTGGCACGTAGATAGTGGATGTTCCAGGCACATGACCGGCCGTTGGAATTGCCAAAAAATCCAATTCATCATACTTGCACCAAGCATATTGAAACAAGAATTCATGCAATTCGAGATGCACAAGAAAAGGGTTTTATTGATATTATTTCCATTGACACCAAAAGTCAAAAGGCCGATCTTTTCACAATAACTTTTGATAAACCTCGTTTTTATGAATTGATTAACATGTTGGGTCTAATATATTTTTAAGGACAAATTTTGGCTGTCATCTGTAAATATTTAATATCTGATTTGTGTTTGAGTTCATTCAAAACCCTATGATTTTATAATTCATGTGCTAAGAAGCTTCAAAACCCTCTCTTCCCCAAAGTATATCCAGAAATTTCTTTTGTTGGTCTTTAATAGAAATTTTGGAGGAGAATAGACTTTGACTGTTTTATATTTTTCTTTTGTTACATTTTAAGTTGTTCTGTATATAATCTTATCTTATCTTTGGTATAGGATTTAGGAAGCTTGGATAGTGTCTGAAGGAGGTCAGAGGCTTTGGATTGGGATATGTCGGTAGGCCCGGTGGCTTAAAACAAAGTAAACGGTGACTGTGTGACTTAACTAAGAATCAACCTTAGTGATAAGGCTTATTACCATGACATCTCGGCTTGCACAAAGTTACAAATCTCATCAAAATTTGTGTTAAGAGTGGCTGATTTCTGTGTTTGATCTTGTATTACCAAAATTCCTGTATCCTTTAGCTCTATATAAATTGCATGTCCAACTCCTCTGCTATGCATAAGCATTGACCTGGAGTGGTGATCTTCTCTGTTATACGTGAGTATAGACCTAAAGCTCTCATCAACATGCTCAAACGATGATCTTCTCTGTTATACATGAGTATAGCCCTGAAGTTATCATCATTTTGCTTAAATTATTATCTTCTCTGTTATACGTGAGTATAGACCTAGAGCTCTGATCATCCACCCTACATCTATCCTTATGTATATCATATGATCTGCATTTTGTCCATTCCAGAAAATTTCAAGCAGAATCAATGATTAAACTCTATAAACAATGATGACGAGATGAGTTCTTTCCCGAATGACTATGGAAAACCAAGTTTCTTGAGCGTTCTTAAGCAAACCCAAAACATGATAAAACTAAACCCAAAACATGATAAAACTATGTTACAAGTCTTCATTGAAAAGAATACGGCATGGGTTTAAAGCATATTGGCAATCCCGTCAATCCTCGACTCTCTAGACAATTTCTTGCAAAAGCGTGTCCGAATTCTTGCATGAAAATTAATTTTTTTGTCAAGTCTCGTGGGTTGAGAAGTCTTCTTTTTACATAAAAAAATAAATAAATAAATAATTTTCATGCGAAATTTTTATTTCGTTGTGCGAAACTATTGTTTCGGTATGCGAAAGTACAATTTAGCTGACCTGGTTCTGCATGCGAAACTACAGTTTCGTAGGGTGGGCGAAACAAGCGAAACTATAGTTTCGACACACGCGAAACTATAGTTTCGGCACACGCGAAACTGTGGTGTATAAATACTAGTTTTGTCATTTGTTTCGTCAGTTGCGAAATTGTACTTTCATTTGAAAAACAAACCGACCCTTTTAGCCAAGGATTCAAAATCGTTTTTAGAAGTGTTTTTGTGCAAAACTAACCGGTAAACCTCGTTTCTGAACAAGTTTCGAACGTGGTGCATTTTTTGTTTTGATTTTTTTGTGTAAAAAACGATTCGGTGACTTTTGGGTTTCGCACATTCAATGTGCGGAACTAAGGTGTCATGGTGCGAAATTAAACGAAAGCTCACTGATCCGTGCGAAACTATCTAGTCATGTTGCCCGTATGCACTGAATAGTTTCGCCCGGATCTTGCAAATCTATAGTTTCGAAGTCCGTACGAAACTATAGTTTCCAATGCGAAACTACAGTTTCACATTGCGAAACTACAGTTTCACATTGCGAAACTACAGTTTCACATTGCGAAACTACAGTTTCACATTGCGAAACTAGAGTTTCTCATACCAAGCAAATCTATTGAGTCTTGGCTGCGAAAGTTTCACATTGCGAAACTATAGTTTCTCATACCAAGCGAATCTATTGAGTCTTGGCTGCGAAACTATAATTTCTCACATGTACTTTCTTCAGTTTTATCAGTTCTTGCGAATCTATATTTCTTCATGCGAAAATATAGTTTCTACATACGAAACTATATGCGGAACTGATTTTTTTTTAAAATAATAATAATAAAATAAAAATAATAATAATAAATGTTTTGTAACCTCCAGTGATCTAACAAACTCTTGGTTTCACCTGCAGTTATCACGGGGAGCTTAAAGTTTGATCCTAGATCAAACGTGGTGGTATATCTAAACGATCGGGATCCTAAGTCTGCTGGATACAGAGATGCCATTGATTGGCTGAGGAGATCTCCCATTTTCTATGCCATTTCTCACTCTCCTACCAGAGAAGAGAAGCAGATTAGAGAGTTTTGGAGAACGGCTGAGTATGAAGCCAGGCAAAGGATTATTAGAGCATCTATTCAGGGAAAGCTAGTTGAGATCTCGGTCGAGACAGTAGCTAAGCCCCTGCATCTGGAGGATGACATGGGGTAGAGCGTAGAGATGACTGATTCAGAGGTGATTAGAGCATTTAAGGATATTGGTTATGAGGGAATCGACTTTGAGAAGCGAAAGGAGATAAAGAAGTCATTTCTCTCGAAGGAGCGGAGGTTTATAGCTCACGTCTTCATTAGCTGTTTGGATCATAGGAAGGGAGGATCTGATGGGCTAAATCTGAGATGGTCCACAGCTATGATTATGTTCTATAAAGGTGAAAAAGCAAACATAGCCCAGATCATTCATGACTACCTGTTGGAGAACATCATGGCTCTGAAGAAGGATAAGTGGCTCTATCCAAGATTCATTCATGTAAGGCCACGTTCCCGGGAACCCCACAGTTGGTCATTCATAGCACTTTTCATATTAAAACACATTCGGTTTCATCAAAACAAGAAAACTTTACAGCGGAATAATTAAATAAAAACCATAGCATTCATTAAACATTACTTTTGCCAAGAAATACATTGTTGTTTCTAGTTACAAAAGGACATCTAGTTTCATTTCAAAACAAAAATAACCTTTCAGATGGATGCCAGTCTTTGCTTGCCAAGTAGCTTCAACTCCGTGCCACCCTCAGCAATCACATTATTACCTGCCAACTGAAATGCATATAAAAATTCAGCGTTGCTGAGTGAGTTCTAGTTTAATAATATAGAAAATATACTTTTGTAAACTTTACTTGGTGATCATTCATCATCATACATAATCCATCATTAAGAGATTCTTTATCTTTCTTTCTTTCATTATCTTTCACTTTCATTAACTAGGATTGCAAAAAGCAAGAGCCTACATTGTTGGTTGGCAACAGATGCCGAACCCCTGCCAGCAAACATTTATCATGGTAGCTAACCCATGGCAGTTGATCCACACTGCTAGGCACTAAGCCTAATCATGAACTTGGATCCCATTTTTCTATTGGTCAATCACAAGGATTAGACCCCAGATGTGCCTTACTTGGGCTGAACAGCCACACATCAGTTGAGCAAACGTCAACCGGGGTCGTGGACCAAATTTGGAAAAGCTTGCAAGGCTTTTCACCTTTTTATCAGGGCTCGGGGGTAACATTCATTAAGTTCCACAGTCCTTCTTTTATTCCTTTATGTCCACTTGGTTATAATAACACTTTAAAATATTCACTAATTAATATTCACATATCATGAAGTATAATAATAACTATCCATAACAAGCAGCCCATAAGAAGAGAATCAAACATTAAAAACATTAAACAAGCATAATCTTTCCTTTTACATAAGTACTTAACACTTAATTTCTATTCCCAAAATTTCATAATAATTCTAAGTCCCCAAATAAATGCAGATGAGCAATAACAAATGCGGATGAACAAAAGTAAATACGGATGAAACTGTAGCAAATGCGGATGAACACTGTAGCAAATGCGGATGATAAAATGTGGATGAAAGTCTTTAGAAAATATTCTAAGTTTCCAAAGAAATGCTGGTAGAACAAATGCGGATGAACTGTAGCAAATGCAAATGAACACTGTAGCAAATGCGGATGAACAAAAGACTTAACTGCTGAATACGGATGAACACTGTTGAAATGCGGATGAACAAAAGACTTAACTGCTGAATGTTCAGCAAATGCGTATGAAGACTAGCAAATACGGATGAAGGCTTATCAAATGCGGATGAACACTTGTCAAATACGGATGAACACATAACATATGCAGATGAACACTTATCAAATGCGGATTAACACTTGTCAAATGCGGATGAACACTTAACAAATGCGGATGAACACTTAACAAATACGGATGAACACTTAACCTGCAATGAAACTTATGCTATTTCTAGCTCCCAATCATCATTCTAACATATCCTTAGCACAGATCTAGCATGCTAAACACTTAGAACAGAGCTTACAGCTACACAATATCAAAGAGGGCATTTAAAGAACACATCTCATACACATCAGATGCAAATACGCAAAAAACTAATGCCTCGGTTGTAAAAATTCAGTTAATATGCATTTCAGCCCCAAACAAGTTTAAAACAGTAAAATAGGGGAATCTAGAACTCACCTCTAACAGCTTTTGAGTGAAAACTCCTCAAACCCGAGAGCAACCTGAAGTTCTAGCACTTAAAGACACAAAAACAAGCTGCCAAACACAAAAAAAACATAAAGATCGGTCCAGAAGCTCAACCCAACTGAAAACCGAACAGAAAACACAAGAAAACCTCACCTCTAGGAGAATTCAGCTTCTCATGCACAAAACCCAGTTGAAGTTTTTGTTCTTCCTCTTGCAGCCGAATTCAGTTGGTGAAATGGGGTGTGGGCGACCATGCTTCTTTTTAAATCCCATTATGGGCAAGTTTGCCACTTGCACAGCTTTAACCCCTTGACTTATAATATTTCACCTTTTTTTCTTTTTCTTTTCTTTTGCTGAAATTTTCTAGGTGTTACAATTCAGATCATTCTAGACTATCTAAAGCCAAACTTACCTAAGCTCGAAGATGAACTGAGACTGACTACGATGAACCCGAGGATCTTTGCTGACTGTGCTGCTTCCAGACATGATTTTTCAGGAAATATCATATATCTGCTGGAGAGCATGTACATAGAAGAAAGGTGGAACTATATCAAGACATTAATCCCTCTTGAGGAAAGAAGAGCAATAGAGACCGGAGGAAATATGGAAGAGATTAGAAAGAGATAGAAGTCAACGAAAGAGACTGATTTGACCTTCAAAGAGCAATTGGATGAGATTGAGGAGGAACTGAGAAAGAAAAGGAAGAAGTAGAGTGCTAAAAAACAATTAGAACTGATTCCCCGACACGGGAAAAGAAGAGTAAGAGCAAATAGTCGGTCATCCCTGAGACCAGGCCTACAGGAGAAGGGGAGAGGCCAAGGAGAAATACGAGATCAGAGTTTGATAAGGATGTTATTAGAAATGTTAACACATCCTTATCAAATGAGCTAAGTATGATTAAGACCAAACTGATCAACTCAGAGGAGAGGGAAAAGCTGAGAGACTTGGAGATTGAGGAGATGAAGAAGGTGATACTAAGCCAACAGGATTTAATCAGAAGGTTGTTGGAGGAGGTGAATGATTTGAGGAGAGCTGCAGGTGCTAATGATGTACTGAGTGCCGAACAAATCAGGGACGTCACTGACACATCAAAGATCCCTTTTATTCATATAACATCTGGTGTTGGTGCTAGTGGTGTTGGAGCCTCTAGAGCTAGTGGAAGTGACGCAGAAGGTAATGAAGCTGTTGGTGGTGTTGCAAGAGTGAGTGGTGAAGGAATAGGTGCTGGAGAAGATACTAAACAGGTATTTGAAGCTGGTTTTTTAATATGGGATTTGACATAGATAATGATCTTACAGGAGATGAGGTGATAAGGAGTGAGGTTCAAGTAGGAGAGAAAGGGCAAACTGAATTAAATTTAGTTGATGAGGAGGAAGAAGTGGATGAGCTGTTGGTGAACATGATTCTGAGCCCGAGTTTTACATAGTTGATGAGAGGCCAATGACTTGTGTGGCTCAAAGGAGTTCAATCGAAGGAGATGTGGTTGAGTTGAACAAGGAAGACTGGTTCACTAAGCAGGAGGAACAAGAGAAGCTAACCCCTTTGTTTCAAAACATTAAAGAACCAGGGAGGAAGGAGTCAGATAAAAGGATTGTGAGTCGGAAGTACAACTCAAAGCAAAAAATGTTTATGATTAAAAGATGTGGAGAGGGATCTCTTATTTGCACAAAAGGAAGGCATCTAAGACCCTTCCTAAGTGGGATTTGAGGAGGTTGTCAAAGATTCCCCTCCTACATTCAGCTTTGAGTGAACGTGCTTCATTGTTGGAGAATGAGATCCGTCAGGGCATGAAGGACAACTTTGAAGCTTTTGGATATATGAAGCCAGAGAGGCAACGATCAAAGAAGGGTCTAGATTGGGTGACTAGGAAAGGAAAGATTGTGTTAAAGCTAAAGCCTAAGAAGACCATCAACCGAGTGAGGATACTTGATCAACAGCCATCAAGACTGCAGAAATTCAAGAAATGGTTCTATGACAACCAAACTGGAGAAGCAGTAGTGCGGGTAAAGAACAGAGATGAGATAAGGTCGTTCGATCCAATGGAAGTATTCTCATTCAGTGATGAGAATCTGAAAGTTTTGTGCGAAAACCAGATCAAATGCGGAGCTGGAGAAGAGACAAAGATGGAAGCAAGCCTGTTTGAGCGGGTAGCAAACAAGGCTAGGGGCGTGAGATCATAAATCAGGCAGCTCGAGAAGAGCATGCAAGAACACGAGGATCTGGAGGTGGAAGTTGGGGATTTGTCTCGACTGTTGGTGAGAGCAAAGGCCGGAGCTGATCCAGAAGACCCGGTAGGTGAATACCCCCCTAGGGGGAGTATTGATGATCAAGAATAGGGTGGTATTCACCTTGCCATTTGTTTTTTGTTAAAGTTTATGATAGCTTAGATATTAATGTAATAGGATCTAGTTTACTTTTGTCTTCGAAACTGCATGCGAAACTGCATGCAAAACTGCAGTTTTGCCTAGTAGTCTCGCATGCCATGGTGCATATAATTCCGCAGTATGCGAAACTGTATGCGAAACTAGGTCCTGTATATATTTGTATCTTTGTTCTTCATTATGTAACTCTTGGAACTTTATTAATATTACAGATTTGAGTTCATTCTTGGTTTGGATATTGCTAGGAGCTTATATTTCTTACATTTGAGCTTTATTCTTCTTAATCTTCACAAATCATCTTACAAATGGGTTTTATGTTTGATTGGTGTTTATATTCTATCATTAATTGGTCCACAAGCTATTAGACTTAGTGATATCTTGTGGATTTCAGTGTTAAATCTTCATCAAAAGCATGTTCTAACGATCATTTGGACCAACATACTGCTAATGCCACAAACTCATATCCCATTGCTAAGTTAGTAATACAAGATTGTTTCTTCGATGCCTAAGAGATAGCAGCTCCCCTATGAAAGAATACCCAACCACATATGGAAGAATGATCTTCTATATTGGTAATCTAACTTACATCTAAATAACCTTCAATACAAAAGGAAATCCAGAATAAGTCAAACCATAATTCATGGTTTCTTTCAAGTACTTAAATACTTGATTAATAGCTTTCAACTGATGTGAACTACAATTACTAGTAAATCTACTAAGCTTTCCAATAGCATAGACTATATTAGGCCTAGTGCTAATCATGGCATACATAAGAACTCCAATGGCTCTAAAGTATTCAAGTAGAAATACTACAATACCTTTATTGGTAGAAGCTTAAGATTAGGATCTATAGGAGGCTTACAGAAGAACAATCTTTAAAGTTAAATTTCTTCAAAATCTTCTTAATATAGTAAGATTGAAAAATTAAAATACCATTGTTCCCACGCTTGATCCTTATACCAAGGATCACTTCGGTCTCCCCCATGTCCTTTATAGCAAACGTAGTTGAAGAATTCTTTAGTTTTGTCAACTTGACTTTGATTGGTACCAAATATTAGCATGTCATCTACATACAAGCAAATTATCACTCCTTTACTAGAAGCATCAAACTTACGATATACACTTGTCTGCTTGAATTATCACATAAACCATTAGACAACATAACATTATCAAACTTTTGATGCCATTGTTTTGGTTTGCTTCGAACCATATAGAGATTTGTCAGCTTACAAACCTTGTTTTCATCATCAGGCATAACAAAGCCTTGGGTTGTTTCATGTAAATCTTCTCATCCAGTTCACCATTCAAGAATGCAGTTTTCATATCCACTTGACAATCATAAGATTGTGTTTAGCTACAAGTGCTAATAACAATCTAATAGTAGAAATTTTAGCAACTTGAATCAAATAAATTAGTACTTTCCTTTTGTCTAAAGTCTTGGATAACCAATGTGGTTTTAAACTTATATATGCTATCATCTACCTTCATTTTCTTTTGGAAAATCTATTTACATCCTAATGACTTGCATTCGAAGGTAAATCAGCCAACTTCCAAGTATTGTTTTGCATAATAGAATCCATCTCATATTGGATTGCTTCTTTCTAGAATGCAACATCTCTAGAAGACATAGATTTACTATAAGTCTTTGGATCCTCCTTAATATTAAACAAATATTGATATTAAGATCCAATCTCATTCCTTGATCGTTCAACCAAATAAAGTTGAAAATCATCACCAAAAGACTTAACTTTTCTTGCTCGTTTACTTTTCCTGGGTTTAGTACTAGTGGATGGGACAACTTTGGTATTAATCGAATTACTATCAAATATGTTATCAATTTGAGAAACCTTCAAACTAGGATTCATGTCCTTTGGTCTAGGTATAGAAGTAAATATTTCTTCATAAAAGATTGCATCTCTTAATCCTACAACCAAATCTACATATACATAATCTTTAGGTTCTATGACATAGAACCTATAAGCCTTAAAATGTTGAGCATATCCAATAAAGATACAATGTATATCTCTATCACCCGAAGTTTTCCTCTTGGGGTCTAGTAAGCCTCACATCAGCTATACATCCCCAAACTTTAAGATAACTCAAGTTTAGTGGTTTTTTGTATCAAAGTTCACATGAAGTAGTCTTATTCCTTTTATTAGGAATTCAGGATTTTTTTAATAGATAAAAGGCTGTTAACATCACCTCACCCCAAAATCCTTCACTCAAATCTGAATATGACAACATAGAATTAACCATTGATTTCAAAGTTCTCTTCTTTCTTTTTACTACACCATTTTGTTATGGTGTATAAGGAGTTGTAGCAAAGAGTTTGTACCAGGGGGTGGATTGGAAGTACACTGGATCATTTTAGTCATCTTATCTATTACTACGAAGAGTATTAATCAACCTATTTTGATAAAGTTCTACATCTTGTTTATAAATTTTGAATGTATCAAGAGCTTCATCCTTAGCATACAACAAATATACATAACAATATCGAAAGGCATCATCAATGAAAGAAATAGCATACTTTTTATTACCTAACAACGGTATAGCATTCAAATCACATAAATCACAAGATATTACTTTCCCTATTAACATCTTTGAAAGGTTGTCTAGTTATGTTAGTCAACATATATGTTTTGCATTTTTAATTGTTCATATCAAAAGTAAGTATTAAACTCATATATATATATATATATATATATATATATATATATATATATATATATATATATATATATATTAACCTTTTATATTAAAGATGTTCTAGTCTAGCTTGCCATAATTAATTTTTATTTATATCATTACTAGATCTAGTTGAAGCCATACATACAGATTCATTACCAAACAAAAAATCAAAATTCAACTTAAACTTACAATTACATAGATAACAAAATCCAACAAAAGTATCATGCATTGACAAGATATACTTACACTTTCCAACATTTGTTTTTAACCATAATTATTCAAGATAAATTACAAGACAACATATTCTTTGGAATCCCATGTACATACAACACATTATTTAACAACAAATATTTTCTAGAAGTAAACACAAGCTGGACATTTCCAAATCCCTTGATTTGTTCTGTTGTAACATTGCCCATCTTTAGTATTGATCCATCTTTAATTGGTTGAAAGTCCTTGAACCGACTAAGATCCTTACACACATGACTAGTTTCTCCAGAATTAACCAACCAAGCAATATCATCATTCTGCACATAAAATGCTTCGAATATTTGTGATACATAATTCTAACCCGAGTTATAAGTTAGAACAAAAATCTAACCTTGTTGCTTTCCCAGATCCTTAGATCCAATTGAACCAACATCATCTTGCCTTTACCAACACGGCAATCCTTCTAGAATAATATTTTATAATTAATAACTTTAATTGTATTTCTAATATTTTATTTATTCAAATCATGTGATACACGGGTTTATTAATACTTATGTTCAACCTCCTTCCTGGTCCCTTCCACTATACAAAGATGAAAGTCATAACTAAAAGACTTAGTTTTTCTAGTTCGTACTTTTTGTAGGTTCAATAGGATCAGCTACACTGTCATTTCCACCGGATACCATATCTGAATCAACAGATATATTCTCAATGGGATTTCAAAAATTCTAAATGACATCTGTAGGTATACGCATAGAAGTAAACCTATTATCATCAAAGAGAGTATCTCTAGATTCAATAACAACGTTCATAGAAACTGAATCATTAGGTTCTAATACATAGAACCTATAGGTTTTTTAAAATGTAGTCCATTCCTTTTTCACTTAAGTTCTTTCTTTTAGGTTCATAAGGTGTACAACATCCCTACAACCCCAGACTTCAAATAGTTCAAATTTGAAGGTTTTCTTTTTCCATAACTCATAAGAGTTATCTTATTCTTTTTATTCAGAATACTATTTAATAGGTAAAATGCAATTAACATAGCTTCTTCCCAAAATCCATCATTCTAACCTGAGTAAGATAACAAGGAATTAACCATTTCCGTTAAAGTTATATTTTCCTTTAAGCCACATCAATCTGTTGTGGTGTATAAGATGCGGTTGTCTGATGTATTATTTCATTAGATTAGAAATATACTGGATCATAATATTCCCACCCTGGTCAGTTTAAAGAGTTTTAACTAGATCGCCATGAAACCATTCAACTTCTTGTTTATGAATTTTGAATTTTTAAGTGCTTTATCTTTAGCATGAACAAGATAGACATATATCTAATTGCATCATCAATATATGTTAGTACATGTTTTTTTTTTACCAATTGAAGGCGTGATATGATAATCACATAAATAAAATTAAACAAGTTCTAACCCTTAGAATCCCTTTTGACATTTTTAAATGGTTTTCTTGTCATTTTTGTTAACTTACAAGTATGACATTTAGTATTATTATTTATATTAAAAGGATGTATTAGACTCAATTTTTACTTATATTATATTTTAAGATATTTAGTATGATCTAATATAGGATGCCATAAATTAGAAATATTATTTACTTTTACTAATAGAACAAGAAACAACACATGCCGACTCATATGGAAATGAAATATTAATATTAAGCTTAAACATACCATTAGAAAAATATCCAAATCTAACAAAGGTTTTATGTTTAGAAAAAAAAAAAGTGTTTTCTATGTTTAGAAAAAAAAAGTGTTTTCTAGAAGTAAACACAAGACAAGACGAACTTTTCCTATTCCTTTGATAGATTTGGCTGCCATATTTTTCATCCTTAGCACTTATCCATCTTCAATTAGTTTGAATTCCTCGAACCATCTTAGATGTTTACATACATGACTTGTAGCACCAAAGTCTACACTATGCAATTTCATCATCAATGATTCAGAATCAAAAGAAACATAACTCTTAACCGAATTAAAATTAGAAACCATAAATGTACCAATTTAACTTGGTGTGTCCTTAGACCCACTAGAAACGGCCCCATTAATTTCCTTGATTCCTCTCGAAACTTTCATACGACAATCCTTTTTTAAATGTCCCAATTTACCATATCTCCAACAAGCTGGTTTAGCTTTCTTTTTGGGATGTAGATTGTTGTTTTGATTCTTGCGTTAATTTTTCAAATTCTTGTTAAATTTCATTAACTTTTTATCGCTTTCAATCATATTCATTGAACCGGAAAATTGACCCACTTCGGTTTTCCCCTTATTTTTACAACTTTCTTGAACCATAAGTGATTTCTCAATCCTAATATGACTTCCTAATTGAACAAACGTCAGTTCCTCTTTTTAATGTTTAAGAGTGTATTTAGAGTCCTTCCAGCTTATCAATTATGATAGACACAGAAATTGACTCATTGCATATCATGTTGTTTAAATTGACCTAACATATGTAAAAGCTCACTATATTGTTCCATAACATGATTATTATATCTTGTAAGAATTAAAGTTATCGACAAGAAATTTCTTATGCATCCTTTGCCATGTATTTTGACTTAAGAGGGTCCCAAAGTTTCTTAGCAAATGTAGCCTTTTAATATACTACAAACAAAGAATCTATCGTCCTCTGCATAAGTAATCATCATTATCTCATTTCAGCGTTCTTCTTTGTTGATCTAGAGTTTCAGTCCCCACATCTTTAGGCATTAGTATTGATAAAACATAGACAACTTTTAAAGTGGTAATAAATCTTAACTCTCGAATTTCTCTAACTTTGCAAACTTACTCGACATATCACGAACAGTTCCAACGGTCATTTTCAATTGATAATTGGTTTAATCTTAGTAGAAGAATTTTGCTATCATTGTACAACATAACTCTTGACCCTTGCGAAAACAGAACACATTCAAATCCTTTCAACTTTTACAATCTAAAACAGAGAGTAAACCTGATAACCCATTGCGAACAAGAACAAAATAAGGACTGTTGAATCTTTGAGATCCAAAATAAAACCAAACCATTTTCCCTTTTCGAGCACTAATAGAAATCGAGCGAACAGTGACACATACAAAACCCAAGGATCAAGGACCGAATCCTGTGAACGTGATCACAACCCAACGAACAAGATAATATCTTGGACAAATCATAGAATCGTGACAAACACTACAAATTAAACCAATTGAGGGGTAAATGTTTAATAGGATAAGACTAAGAAAATTAAAGAATATTATTTCCTATTTCTCTCGTGAACTCTGAAAATATTTTATTTATTTTGTCATTATAACCTAAACAATCATCGTACGGCCATATGATCAACTCATATCGTGTATTGACCGCGCCCTTTCCGGCAAAACTTTTTATACCTCTTTTACTGATTACCTTGCCATTCACCAGTCAAACGAACGCTACAAACCCTAAGGCTATTTAGTATCTTGAGTTTTAGCACATATATCCGTGGTGGATGGTTTTAAATGTCTTAAATTTATTATTGTACTCATCTATCACTACCACTACCATTGTTAAAATTTTAAAACTAGTAGAGTTTCTAAACCAACGAACATGTCATCCTCATGTTTATTTGTAACCAAAAGAATTAAATCCCTCATCATGCTCGTTTTGAATTCTTCATATGTTTATACAAATATAACATGGTTTTCTTTCTTTTCTGTGATCAAGGTGTTCATGTTTTTAAAGAATTATTATGTTCGATCATATCAAGCTATAGGTGGTTCTTTAAGTTTTATAAAATTTCTTTTCTAGGGTTGTATACATAGTATTCTTAAGTTCTCAAAACTAAGAGGCTGAGAAACATAAACTCATTTACAAATTTATTTAAGATACGTATTTTACATATTGAGAAGGAATCAAATAATTAGTACAAGAAAAGCAAGTAACCAAAGCAAATAGTCTATGTCTATCTCGTCAGCTTAGACTACTCTAGTCTTATTTGTATTTCTTATATATTGTTTATAAGAAAAGCATGTAACTAAAGCAAGTGTTCTATCTTATGTTGTTTCATTCTTTTTTGCTCTTCAAGGCCAACAGTGTTTTATTAAAAGCAATAAGCATCAATGGGTCAATCAAAAACAGAATGCAGGTTATGGAACCAAACAAATCCACGCGGAGAATCTGAACCATTTGCAACAACCGAATTTGATTGATTCATCATATGACAAAGAGCCTGCAAGCAGAAAACTACAGGTCTGAGCAAATACACAAGAAACAAGGATTCTGGAGGTGGGTGAGGGTGGTGACTAAAGAACCAAAGACCGAGAGTTCTTATCAAGATAGCAACGGGAACATAACTTGTGTGAACAAAGAGAGTTTTAATTAACCACAGCCTGGAATGCCAACCAGTATCCTGTTCCAAATTCAAAGGCATCTTGCAGCTAAAATGACAGTCGGAAATCCATTATACGTTTAAGCAAAGACAGGTATGGCTTGAGACTTGCAAACCCGCTTATGAAGCCTCGAGAGCAAATAATGTCAAAATGCTTGAATTTGAAGGCGTCATCGTCCCAGTTGTTGTCATGATCTTACTGTTCTTGTTACATTATAGAACTCGAATCTAGCTTCGACAAAATGCATACTCTCGAAACTTACCACACCAAGATGGTACCATATAGAGAATAATAAAGGCAGGCTACATGACTTGCTGTAGTATAGCAAGAGACATCCACCTAAGTGGATGTCCTGTCAACTTCTTAAAAGTACGATAAACCAATAAACTGCTAAAATAAACTTTCCTAACAATGGAGCCGAATTTCTAAGCATACCATATTAGAACACTTAATGGGGCCCTGCATCAAAGCTCAAACAAAATTAAGGGAATTAATAAGGAAATGAACCTAATATCCATAAAAACAAAATACATCCTCTTAAAAACAAAGGTGCACCAGTTTTGACTAGGAATTTGTATGAATAACAGCTATGTAAATGAATTCACATGAAAAACACCAACAAAAGACCACCATCATTGGACCCATAAACATTACCAATAAAACATCCCCACTTGCCAGATGGAGTTCTTTTTGATACATCATCATAAACATATGAAACATGACCGTTAAAAGACATTTCATCAAACACCAAAACAAACATCATATATTGCATCACTGAAGAAACAAAAATGAGTTTGAGACCTGATACCAATGAAAGTATTTGCTTTAAACCATTTAGTTGAATAAACAAACCACCACTTTTTTTACATACTTATAATAGTTTTAGTCATTTGCAATAGAAACACCAACTGCAAAGCTTGATCACTCATATATGCTCAAGATTCGCAAAATTTGAATGTACATAATCATCACCGCGGAAAACAGGAAACCTAGCCAACTTGTCGAATTAAAACATCATTGACATGATTGTATGATTATACATATGCAGCAGCGATAGGGCGCATTGCAATTTTGCATTCTTTTGTCACATATTAATAATCTCACTATCTTACAATTGCATCATTTTTAAACCACATATACGAAAAAAGAGAACCTAGAATGATACAAATGTTGCTTATCTAAAATCACTAATAACAATTCAAATAGTATGCTCAATACCTGCATACAACAGAAACTGTCAAGATATTATCTTTGAACCAAATGACAAATATCATGTAATTTAAAAACATAATGCGATACCTTAAGTCTTAACGCAATCCAAAAATCTCTTCTGGGGGGTCGTAAATATTCCGTTCAGGAAAAATCTCCTCAAAGTCCTGTTTGACCTTGTTCCTCAATAAGGGATGTGGCAGAAGCCCCTTCAATAATATTCTGAATGGCAACTCATCAGGTGGATCTGGAGACTGTTTCATGTCTTCATATATGTTCATAGCATCACCAGGAGATCCAAACTTCAGAAACCCACGAATTACTTCTGTATATGTTTGTGAATCGGGATACAAATTTTCCTTTTTCATGCTTTCCCATAGCTTCATTGCCTCGTCCATCCTTTTTGATTTAGATAGTGCAATAATTAAATCTTTATATAGATATACATCCGGCTGATACCAGTCTTGCTTTTGAATCACCCAAAACATCTGAAAATTCCAAAAAAGCTACAAGACTTGTAATAGATTATAAACCAAGAAGTTCATTCCTATCTCCACACATGGGTGTGCTACATAAACTTTACAAAAGAACTAGAAAGCTTTTAGGTAACCATACATATGATTTCTATGGATAAAATGTGTCTACAAAGAGTAATTGCATATGGACCACCAAACAAACTTTTTGTGGGAAAAGGGAGTATAGAGTGGTGTCAAGCGTGTGTGTGTGTAAGAGTGATGTGAAGAGAGGGGGATTCAGGTGGGTTAGCAAAAGGGCCAAAACAACAAACTTTTTTAGTACATGTTAAACAGGTCAGCCTAGGTTGACCCAAAGCACATCTCGTCCATTTTTTTCATAATTTGTATAAACACTTGATGCATTATATATTATTAGAAAAAGTTTGTTGTTATAATAATAAACTAGTTTTTAAATAAAGTGATTTAGGAGGTTGCATGCCTTACAAATACGCATTAGGCAACTTTCCACCCTTTCAGATTTATTTACTCGGTTCCTTTTATCTTTATAATTTTGGAATTTAACGGGTTGAAATTGTCAACTCAAAAAGTCTAGAAAAGATAGAACGAAGCACGGAAGGTAATGCTCTAGTAGATATAGAGTCTAAACACATAGAAGAAGCTAAACGGATTGAAATTGTCAACTCAAAAGTCTAGACCATGGACATTAATAAAGATGTTCCATTGACTGGTAAGGGAAAAATATTCTAAAAACAAACAAGACAACTAATTATCTGATAAAATAGTTAAACTAACGAGGGATGAGTAGAACCTTGACGGCTAAATCCACTTCTTCTTGGCGTTCAAGCTCATTAAGAACAGCAACCATGTCCATCTTTAAGAGCCTTGAGACATGAACTTTAATAAATTTGTCCAACTTCTCTTCATCATCTTTCACTCTCTTCAACCCCAAAATAACAAAAAGTGCTTCTTTACCAATCAATTTCTTTCCCCTCCAAAGGGAACCTCTTGGCCTGCCATCATGGTAATAGCAGGGCCTCAAATATCTATAAGACTGTTGTTGACCATGCCAGGCATCTTCAAAACTTTGAGTTGAGTGATTGAATGCTAATTGTGTTGTATAAAAAGAATAAGAAAAAGAAATGTAGTCTTTCAAGATAGGTGCTTTTGTTATGCCATGGTAGACCCGTGGGAAAATAGATAATTGTAGCTTTGACCTCAATCTGCTGGCATATGCTGCCATTGCAAAGGCTGAGACAAAAATCTATAAGAAGAACAAGTGTCAACTATAAAAAGATCAAAAGAGAACAACTTGTAAAACATATTACAAATATTTAAAACAGAAATTAGATAGAATAACATTGGAAAAGGCAATCAAGGTGTCTGTAAATTGCATTTTAGACAATACTATTTTGATCCAATGAGCTGTTTGGTTTGTTGTCATGGAATCACTGTGGTCACGGATTTGATAGCAAGGTGGAGCGTGAATTGGTATAAAGATCCCAAAACCATTGTTTTGCATGTTTGGGTTGCAAATTTATGCCTATAGGAGTGCAGAAATTTAAAGAGCATACAGCAACAAGATTAAACTTCAACCAAAAAAACTAAAATAGAACAGCCAAAATCAAAAGATCAAACACAAACAACAACAATGTGCATCGAGTGTGCCCAGAACATGTGCAGCGAATGAATTAACAAATAGTTTTCAAGGAAGATGGAATAACAGCAGCCGTAGCAAGTACCAACACAGTAGCTGAAGCAACAACTGAAAGGAAAATAAAAATAAAAAAGTAAAACAAAGAAGTTAAGCTCCAGGATATGCAATCAAACACATAGGTATGTAAAACAAGGAATTCACTGAAACTAAGAAATTGACATAAAACAGAACGTTAAGGCTTTCAATTTGAGATATTACCTTGATAATCTCTTAAATTCAATATGTAAGACCGATGCCTCCTCGTTAATCTTCACAAACTCTTAACAAAGCTCTGAAAAAACAGCTGTACAATCATTTGGTATGCTCGAGAAGACACAAAAAAAGTGAACCCAGAGAGTAAATGTTCACCATTTGCAGCTAATAATCGTCAAGAACTTCAAATGGCGATTCAAAAGTGACGAAATGCGGATTGAGCCCTAAAAGGTTAAAAAGGAAACGAAATCAAAATTGAAAATTTAAGAAAACGAAAATTAAGGTTAAATATAAAAAGTTTAGATTAGATGTGAGAAAATATTATAAATTTCCATTAAGGAAGAAGCATAATAGGATTGGATTACCTTGCAGGAACAGAGGCAGTCGGAACTCGATCGGAGAGAGTTGCGGCAGTCGACAGTCGACAGTCGACAGTCGACGGTGGCAGGAAAACCAGAGAGATTTGCGAGTTGCGGCTACGGATACGTGCTTGGAAGAGAGATGTATATATGTGTTTAATTACATTTATCGTCCCGAGTTTTGCTTAAATTTTAGAGTAAAATGTTATTTTCGTCTCTTGCGTTTTGTTGAATTTATTATATCAATTCAAAATTTTAATTTTTTGTCATTTCAGTCACTGTATTTTACCAAATGTTGTCATTTTCATCCACTTCACTAACTCTGTTAACATTCTCGTTAAATATGAGAGTACTTTAGTCTTTTTCAACACTCTAATTATTCAATAAAAACAAATTAATCAATTAATATTCAATATTAACTAAAAAACATATGAAGCGACTAGTGAGACAGGACACTTCGATTTAAAAGCTTCGATTAACCAAAATTCATGTTGATCGATTGAGGTGTACTGTGGGATTTTAATTGATCTTTAGGTTTTGTTTGAACGTGCACCGTTGTTCGATTGAGATTTACAGTTGTCACATTTTGTTTGATTGAGGTCTGTTGTTGTCATGTTCGAACAAATGTGACAACAGCAGACCTCAATCAAACAAAGCGTGACAACAGCAGACCTCAATCCTACAGCAAACATCAATCGAATAAAGGTACACATTAGAACAAAATATGAATATTAATTGAAATCTCACAACATACCTCAATCGAGCAACATGATTTAAAGTTAACCGAAACTTTTAAATCGAAGCGTCCAATCTCACTAGTCGTTTTATATGTTTTTTAGTTTTAATGTAATATTAATTTGTTTTAGTTGGATAATTAGAGTGTTGAAAAAGATTAAAATACCATCATATTTAACGGAGATATTAACGGAGTTAGTGGATTAGATGTAATTGACAATATTTAGTAAATTACAATGATTGAAATGGCAAAAAAGAAGTTTTGTATTGAAATAGCAAATTCAACAAAATATCAAGGACTAAAATGGCATTTTACTCTAAATTTTATCTTTCGTTCCTGAGACTGAAAAGTTACTGGTTTAGTCCTAAGGTTTGAAAAAAAAAAAGTAAAGCGTTTCTTCTCTGAGGCAAATGGTTGATAATTTATTCTGTTAAATAGCTGTAAAATGATTATTTTACCATTCTTCTTCCTCATTCAACCTAATTTCAACAACCACCACCATGAACCCCCATCTCCACCACCACACAACACACCCCATCTCGACCATTAATTCACCTCACCACCACCACCCCATCTCCACCACTGCAACTCATCTCTGGCGGCCCCCGCCGTCAAGAAACACCATATTCGGCAACTTATTTGGACTCTTTTTGTAACAGATGGTTGATAATGTGATTAATATGCATAATAACAAAAGCCCACTTACATAACCTGCTGTTATGATAATATTTGTTGTTTTCCGACGACAATGAGGTTTCTAGTGAAAACTCGCCGAAGATGAAGACGGAGATGGAGGTAAGCTACAGTGGTCAAGATAGGGTGGTGGTGGTGTGGTGGAGCAATGATGGAGATGGGGGTGTGTTCTAGTGGTGGCAAGGAGTGGTGGTGGTGGTTGAGATTGGGTTGAATGAGGAACAAGAAGGGTACGGTTGTCAAATTCCAGCTATTTAACAAAATAATTTAACGACCGTTTGACATAAGGATGAAATGTGTTGTTATTTTTCAATCCTTAGTACTAAACCTGTAATTTTTCAATCTAAGGGACGAAAAGTAAAATTTAAGCAAACTTTAGGAACGATTTGTGTAATTTACTATAAATTGTAAGTATGATTTGATATTTGTTAAATAGATAATATATTAATGAAATTACTATATATACAAACATATATATGTTATGAAAAATAATATTAAAAAGAGATATATATTTTTCATAAATATCCATAAATCTCTTTATATAATTTTTAAAATATTTTAATTCTAATAATGATTATCTAAAAATTAAACTTTATTCTAAGAATATTAAAACTTATTAAAGTACTTTTTTATAAAATGATTTGTTTGTTTATAGAAAAAATTTAATTGATTAATATAGTAGCAAATGAGCATTTATTTATTAAGAAAACTTTGGTACCAAAACTTCTAAGTTTTTTATGTTTATAACATGTGAACAATTGTAGGTTGAGATGAAACGAACATACTAGAAAATGATTATGTGGCTATAGGCATTTATTTTAAAGTTAGATATTTATATTATGGTTTATAGTATGATAAATTAGGGGTGTCTAAAAATATCTGAATCCAAAACTAAATCTAAAATATCTGAAAATCGAATCCAAGATATCTAAAAATTCTAATAATACGAATATCCGAAATTTGGATAGTATTTTTAAATTTTTGGATATTCGGCTATCCGAATTATTCAAGATATTATCACAAAAACTATTAAAATCATAAATATTAATTATAAGTTTTGGATATTTTGGATTAACTTTCGGATACTCGAAAGTTTTTTAATAAAAGAATGTAATTATAAAAATTATGAAAAAGTGTAACACCCAAAAAATTCAAAGAAAAGAAAAGTAAAGAAGAAAAGATAAATATCCAAAAGGTTAAGGGATGAAGGTGTACAAAAGGTAAACTTACCCATAATGGGTTTCAAAAAGATGGTAAGGCCGCCCATGACCCTCTCTCTCATGCACAATTCGGCTGAGGGCTTGGAAAAGAAAACCTCATCCGGTTTTAGAGAGAGAACGCTCAAGTTCGTCGAAAGGTGAGATTTCCAGAAGATTTCTTCTCGATTTTCTGCTGGGTTCGAGCTTATGAACCTATTTTTATGTGTTTTCTTGTGTTGGTTGTTTGTTTTATGTGTTTAGGTGTTAGATATTCTTGTTAGCTCTCGGGTTGTGGTGTTTCACTAGAAAGCTGCTGAGAGGTGAGTTCTAGATCCCCTCTTTTACATGTTTTATACTTGTTTTGGGGCTGATATGCATTATAACTGCTGTTTTTCCTAACTAAACTATGAGTTTTACATGGTGTACGGTTGTGTTTGAAGTATGTTGGTTTTAAGTGATTTCTATGATGTTGTGATGATGTTTGTTATGCTTTAAGCTTGTAACATGTTAGATCTATGCTAAGTTCAGGCTAATGATGTTTGAGATTGGAAAACTTTATAAGTTGCATCGCATGTACTGAACAAGTGTCCGCCATGGATGATGGTCATCTGCTGTGGACACTTAGAAATGTAGGACGTCCGCTGTGGACACTTAAGGAGTTTTAAGTTGTCCGCTGTGGATGTTGGTTATCCGCTGTGGATACTGTCCGTTGTGAACCCTTAGAAAATTTGTACGTCCGCTGTGGATGTTGGTTATCCGCTGTGTACTTATTTCATCCGCTGTACACTTTCAGTTATCCGCTGTGGATGTTATTCTTCCGTATTGGACTATGTTCATCCGTTGTGAACACTTAGTGTTTTACTCATCCGCTGTGGACCTTGGCTGTCGCTGTAGACTTAGGTTGTCCGCTGTGGATACTTAGTACTTTAAGCCATCCGCTGTATAAGTTACTCATGCGCTGTGAACACTTGGGATTTTTTCTGAAATTTTGGGAATAGAGTTCTAGTGTTAAGAACTTATGTTTCATGGGTGTTTATGCTTGTTCTATGTTTCTAATGTTTTATTTACCTTCTTATGAGTTGCTTGCTATGAATAATTATTACTGTTTCATGATATGTGATTTTAAGGTAATAATATTATAAAAGTATTATTCATAATAAATGGACACAAATAAATAAAAGAAGGACAGTGAAATATAATAAATGTTACCCAGGGCCCTAACAAAAGGCGAAAAGCCTTACAAGCTTTTCCAACAGAGGTTCACGACCATGTTGTCATTAGCTCAACTGATGTGTGGCTGTTTCAGCCCAAGAAAGGCACATCCGGGGTCTAATCCTTGTGATTGACCAATAAACCAATGGGATCCAAGTTCATGAGTAGGCTTCGTGCCTAGCAGTGTGGATCAACTGTCGGAGGTTAGCTACCGCTTATAAATGTGTACCAACAGGGGTTCGGCATTTGTTGCCAACCAACAATATAGGCTCTTGCTTTGTGCAAACCTAGACAATGAAAGTGAAAGATAATGAAAGAAAGAAAGATAAAGAATCTCTTAATGATGGATTATGTATGATGATAAATGATCACCAGGCGAAGTTTACAAAAGTATATTTTCTATATTATTAAACTAGAACTCACTCAGTAATGCTGACTTTTTATATACATTTTCAGTTGGCAGGTAATGTGGTTGCTGAGGGTGGCACGGAGTTGAAGCTACTTGGCAAATAAAGACTGGCATCCATGACACGCTGAAAAGTTATTTTTGTTTTGAAATGCAACTAGATGTCCTTATTGTAACTAGCAACAACAATGTATTTTCTGACAAAAGTAATCGTCAATGAATGCTATGGTTTTTATTAAATTATTCCACTACAAAGTTTTCTTGTTTTGATAAATCTGGATGTGTTTTATTATGAAAGGTGCTACGAATGACCAACTGTGGGGTTTCCGGGAAACGGGGCCTTACAAAAAGTACATATTTATATTTTTTTAGAATTCGGATGCGGATATTGAAATCCACTATAAAATTGTCGAATATCCGAAATCCAAATAAGATTTTCAACACTACTAACGATGATATTAGTAATTTTAGTTTATAAAAATAGTGTGAATTTAAATCCCTATAATTCTATAAATGTAAGATTAGATGACTTTTAAAAAGAAATGATGTTCACAAATAAAGAAAAAAATTATGTTGTAACCTGGAGAGAAAGAAAAGACTATAGATAGGAAAATCATTTCATTCATATTTTTGTTAGAAGGAAATGTATTATAGCAGAGTATATTCATCTTTTGTTGTCATTAAGGTCATTTTATTATAAGTGGATGTACTTATGGGCAAGTAAGGGTAGGCAGGACACACCCGTCGTAAGGCCACGACGTGGCCCTGCACCGCCCCCTCCACGTCACAAAATTCATTTTTACGGCATTTTCTCGTCGTGAGGTTGTATGTGTTTGTGTGTGTGTAGTGTAGCATAGTATGGCATGGCAAAATTTGATTAATGGGTATATGGTGTAATGTGACATGATAAAATTTGATTGATAGGTATATGATGTGGTGTTATGTGTGTGTGGTAAGAGCACTCCCTCCACCCTAAGAAATTACAATATGTATTGATAAAAGTTACTATTTGCGTCGAGCACCCTTCATAAATACTATTTTGATTTTTTATAAAGAACCTTAGCCTTGATAGTTTAAGTGGGTGCCCCACTAGACAACGGGTGTTTAGGGGCAGCGCCCTTTGTAGGAGGTCTAAGGAGCGACATTGTAACACCTTGAAAATCAAAGGAAGGCGGGTATGAAGTAGAGGCGCTAAAGTTTCCATAAAGCAAAGTTAAACCCTAAATAGTCTCCATTTTATAGTAATGGGGATGGATACCTTCCCCTATCGGACGTATTTTAACCCGTGATGGGGGTATTCTCCCCAAGTAGAGGATAATATCTGGTGTGGTTTCCTGCTTGTTACAGTTGGTATCAAAGCCAGGTCCGGGCCGGTGTGCCAGTGAGGACGCTAGTCTCCCAAGTGTGGGAAGATGTAACATCCCATATTGGTTGGGAAGGGAACAAAAGTCTCTTTATAAAGATTTGGATACCTTCCCTATTGGGCGCATTTTAAACCCGTGATGGAGGTATTCTCCCCAAGTAGCGGACAATATACGATGCTGTTTCCTGCTTGTTACAGTTGGTATCAGAGCCAGGGTCGGACCGGTGTGCTAGCAAGGACGCTGGTCTCCCAAGTGGGGGAGGATGTAACATCCCACATCGGTTAGGAAGGAGAACAAAAGTCTATTTATAAGGGGCTGGACACCTTCCCCTATCGGACGCGTTTTAAACCAGTGATGGGGTATTCTCCCCAATTAGCGGACAATATCTGGTGCGGTTTCCTTCTTGTTACAAAGGAGCCGCCTCGTGCTCTTTACCTTGCTAAAAAAGGTTACCAAAAAGGGGAAGTTCTAGAGAAAGAGAGAGAGAGAGAGGCGCGTGTAGAGAGAGAAAGTGAAGAAATCGACTAAATATATGAAATCTTATACATTGTTGGATATATCTAAGATAGATCTATAGAAATAATGAAATATATTGGTTATGCATCGATTGGGTTGATAAAATTGTTTCACTTTGAATATTTATGTGTAGATCTTGGTATTTTTTCTTCGCATTTGGGTTCTTGTGATTTCTCCATAAAATGTGAGTTCTGATTTTTCAGTTTTATTTGTTAACATTGTTTTGGGTCTAGTATGCATACCATGATAGTATAAGGGATTTCAATATTAAAGTTTATATTTTTATGGTTTTTACTAATAAGATAGTGTTATTATGCCAAAAATCCTAGATTGCTTGTTAATGTATTCGATAATAGGGGTGTTCGGTGTGATATAGTTCTCAGCCCATAGTATTCGATAAGGTTCACCGCCTTTTACAGTTTTCAGTTAACTGGATAGTTTCGGCCTAATAATATAGTTATTGGCTTATATAAGAGTATTCAGCTTACTTATAGTACTCATCTTGTTTAAGTTATAAGCCATAGTATTCGTTTATAATACTCACTCACCCAGTACAAAGTAATCTATAGTTTTTGTACATAGTGAAATATTCGGTTATGTATAGTTCTCGGTATAACAAAGTACTCGAATATAGCAAAGTATTAAGCCTGGTAAAGTTCTCAGATATAGTAAAGTATTCAGCCTTGTTTAAATAAGGAACTAAAGTAATCATAGTAAAGAAAGTTAAAGTATAATAAAGTGTATAAGACGATCATACTCAAAGTAGCTAAAAAGATAAAGATAATCATAGTTAAAGAAGTTTAAGTAGCTAAAGAGATAATAGTAATCACAATTCAAGCAGTTAAAGATCTAAAGAAGATTACAGATAAAGAAAGCTAAAATTGACATATGAAATGATAAAGAATTTGAATAATAATTCAAGGATAGGTACCCCGCTAAAGCACAACTTCAAAACATAAAAGTATGCTAAAGAAGTCTTACAAGCATAAAGGTCTTGATGTATTTCTATAGGAACGTTTAAGGAATGATCAATACAATCAATCTCATAATGATGAGAGTGTTAGAACACTTAACAGATCAAATAGAGAACTGGGTATATGTAAATGATTCTAAGAACACAAGTAAATCAGTGAGACAAAACTAAGAACAAGAATAGGAAAATATAGTTTTCAAGGATGTTGTATACTGCTCTTAAGTTCTTTTACAAGTGTTACAAAGCATAAAAAGAAATACAAGGACCTGAGATACTTTATACTACATCCTACAGCCGTCATACTTTAAAGGCTTGCTGGAAACACTAATCTAGACAACAAGATCAATTAAAGTCAAAAAGCAGATTGCCTTTTGACTAGTGACTATGATATGCCATAGCTCACATCCTAATATATTACAAAAAGGATAAAAGGTACAAAGTAGAAAGTTACAGATTCAAGACCATAATCTATAGTTTACTAAAGCATGGACCTTTTCACCAACTTGTATAAGTTGGTGAGTCTTCAGAGTTGCAGCGGAAAGTAAGTTAGCTTTATGTAAAAGTACATCAGAGGAAGCATGTCTTCTCTGTCTTCGGAAGAAATCAGTCTTTACTTTATTGGCTTTGGAAGACTTTGTCTTTGAAGCTTCGGAAGACTTCATCTTTGGCTTTAGAAGATTTGGTCTTTGGCTTCGGAAGATTTTACACTTAGAATAATTTCTGTGATGAGTGTAAAACTTCTAAAGTAACTTCTACCTTGTATATTAGTGCATGCATGCAGGAAGCTCCTTGGTTGTTTTGGCTTCTTTGGTTGCATCAGCCTTTTTAATATAACCTTACAAACTCCCTCTAGGCTGATGCTACCAAAACAGAGAAGTTATTTACATATTGACACTCCTCATTAGAATCAAGACCATACATTTCTTTATCATTTGGTCATGATCCCTCAGACTCTCATAATACCTTCTCATATCATGGAGATCATGTAGAGGAAGATCAAGTATGTCTTGCTAGAAATAGACATCTTGGCCTCCTTGATCTCTGATGACATACCATCTGTCTGGATTAGTAGCAAAAGTCCAGGACAAGATGGGTCTTCCAGTTGCAAGATGCTTTACTTGAGTTGGAGTTGGTTGAGCAGCCTCTTCTTGCACTACCTCAGGGTGCTTTGACTCTTCCTGAGGTTTGGAGGTGGATGCCTTTGACTTCTTCTTGGGAATACTCTTCATGGCCATCCTTTTCCTCCTCTTTAAAGTCTTTAATTGAGAGGACTGGTCTTTAGTATCAGGTTGTTCTGTTGTGTCTCTTTCAGTTGGGTTCTCTTCTCTCACAGCAGAAGGAAAGGGAAGAAGACCCTGTTGTGGATCAGAAGATGAAGTTGGCTGAGATGTAGCTCCAGTTTCATGTTGTGTTGTCTCAGGGGGTTCAACCTTGACCTCAACTTCAGGTTGAGCTGGACTTGGTGGAGAATGCAAGTCAATAAGCTCTCCGTTCTTAATCTTTTGCTTGATCATCCTAATGTGCTCATACATAGTGGATAGAGACATTGGACCAAGCCTCTTTCTGGAGAATCCATACAGCTTTAAGAAGCTCATCATCCTTTGTCTGTCAACAAACTTCTTTTGGCTCTTTTGGATGATGGTTCTTGACTTTGCAACTTCTTCCCTTAGTTTTCTATTAGCAGCCTTTTGTTCTTTAATGACTTGTTGCTCCAACTGCTTGAGATACTTAAATTTAACATATTCATATGATAAGGGAAGAAGTGCAGATGCCTGATAGAGTCCTGTGGCACTCAGGTAGTTGATCATATTCAGTCTATTATCTTCCTTGTCTACCTGAGGTTGTGCAATTGCCACAGCCTCTGTCTTAGGATTTTCTTAAACTGGGGAGAGGGTAGGAGCATGCTTGCAGAGCCTTTTCTGTCTCCTTTCTTCCTTGTTCTTGAGGAGCAATGCTACATCCTCTGCCTCCTTCCTCTCCTTGGACAACTCCTTGTCAGCCAGTTCATTCAGTTCATCTATAGGAAGATATATAAGTTCATCAATATTATATTTCCTAGTCCCTAGGTAGTTTAGCCTGGCTGCCCTCAACTCATCATCCTGAGTATTTGGCCTGGGGGCAGTTCTGATGGTAGCTTTCATGAAGCCTGAAGACCATCTTAAACTCTCTCCCCTTACCTTCCTCTTCCTCTCTCTTTCCTCCTCCTCAATCTCCTCAGGTGTTAGTTTCCTTTTCCCTTTGTCACTTACAGGCCTTGGTGACTCGGGGTGGAGAGAGCTTTGGCCTTCATTGCTTGGTTTAGTAGTCAAGCTCTGGCTAGAGAGAGGTTGTGAAGCACCTTCACCTGCTGGTGCCTCACTGAGGGTACTGGGTGCTAAAGAAGTTCCTGTCTGAAGGTTCACAGGTTCAACTTCTGGGCCTTCAGTCAAGGCTTCCCCTTCGAAGCTAATCTTAGGGTCCATCTCAACATCCAGTTGACCAAAAGTCTCACCTGTTAGCCTCTGTCTATATGGTCTTGACCTCATCTTGAATTCTTCTAGCACCCTTTCTTGAATCCTATCTGCTAATCTTACAGCTTGTCTATTTTGACATGGGTTGACAAGTCGACTATCAATCAGATGGATGCTCTCATAGAAGCTCAGGTTTGAAAAGTTGAAGATTTTTTGTTGACCCTGCGATCTAGAGATGACTAGAGCTCTTCTATCAGTGTCATACCTCCATCCCATGATGATTGGATTCTCAGAGTGAGGAGATGGGGTAGAGATAGCTCTTGGAATATCCTCCTGAAACAAACTTTGTATGAGTGAGTCTACATCCATGTACACTTGAGGAGGTTGCTGAGTATGGACCATTGCAAGTAAGGGTGGTGAATCCTCAAAGTCCATACTCTGTGAAGAAATCCCAGTTTCTGTGATTGTTTGGACTTTCTCCCCCTTTTTGGTAGCAACACCTTCTTGCATAGGTGAGCTTGGGGTTGGGTCTGTCACATCCACAAGTTCTTTTGGACCTAGTTGAGTTCTCCTGAGTGGTCTCTCAGCTAACTTTCCCTTGAGATCGGTGATCTCAAGTTGCTGGTCATTGACCCTCCTTTGTAAGACAGTCACCTGAGATTCCAAGTGACTTATCTTTGATACTAAATAGGTGCATGTGTTTGTCAGTTTTTGCACCTTTAGTTTCAGACTCCCCTCATCTTCATTAGAAGAATCATGGGGGGATAAGAGAATAGGATCAAGGTCTTCTTCCTCATCACCAGCACTTTGTTCTTGGCTGCTAGATTTTCCCTGTACCATGATAGCCTCAAGTGAAGTGTCATTGGGCTGGGTCTATGGTTGAGGTCTTAATAATGTAATCACTTACTGAAGTGAGAGCCTCTTCCATATGGATCTCCTGAGCAGGTTCAGGGAGATCCACCTCAGTTGTGGGTGGATGATGTGGGCTAGATATGGGAGAAACAAGAGTACTCATCTCTCCTTAAGCAGGGGAGGAAAAGACTCTGGGGTTTGGTTTGTTTAGATCAAGAGGCTGGGGATGGTAACTATCCCCTGAAGGTTGTTTACAAGAGTTTTGAGACTCTGAGTGAAGGCTTAAGGTTGTGGAGGTTATGAGCTCATCAGGCTGAGCATGAGGAACCTCAGCACTGATCATTGGTGAGATAGGAGTGGTTTACTCCTCAGGAGAAGTGGGAGCTCTAGTGTCCACTTCCTCCTATATGGGTGATGATATAGGGGCCTGCACAAGCTGAGTAGCATGTGCAGGGGTTTGTTTGGATTTTCTCTAGTAGGTTATGGTTATTTGTGGCTTTATTGGTGGTTGAGATGTAGAAGGTGTGGGTTCAACACAAGCTGGGCTGTTAGGTTGTCACCTTGAGCAATAAGCTCTAATATTTTTGGGACAAGGGTTGTTTCTACCCCTGAGAAGCTAACAGTTGGCTTTCTCATAGTCCTAAAGATGCCGGCTTCATCTGTCCTAATTTTAGAACATTACCTGTTCCCCTCAGCTATGAGCCCAGTTCACAGTTGAGAATATGCTGTACATATCTAGGAAACATGTAATATTCTAAGGAGTCTAAGTTGGCAAGTAAATTGGTATAGACAAATTATGAATACCTGAACTGGAGCCCTTGAACCATCCCATGGACTATAAAGGAAAGGTCTTCAGGAATCTGGTCCCATCCTCCATGTTTGTTGGATAAGCTGTGGATAACCACATGGAGGAGGTACTTCCATTGAAAGGAAACCTTCCCCTTTCTGAAGGTCCTGACTAAGATGTCACCTTCATAGCCCATCTGCTCAAAGGACTGGTTAACAGTAGATTTTGGAAATGACAAATCATCTTCTACATCATCCAGCTGAAGGTGAGTATTTATGGAGGCTGGAGTGATGAAGATTGTCCTCCCCTGCACTGTAGCAGACAGTGCCTTCTCCCCATCCATGGTGACCTCTTGGCAGGTCCTCCAAAATTCCAAAATCTGATCCTCATAGAGAGGAGGATCTATGGTGAGAGAGGTGAAGTAGTTTGACAAATAAAGGAAATGACAAACCTCTGAGAAACCAGGATCTTTCTCAGAGTCTAACAGAGAAAGTTGATTATGTTGCATGTAAGGTAGTTTTACTGTGAAGGAAGATAAGAAAAAAGTCGGTCTCTGGATGAATTTAGGTTAGAGAAAATGCAGATGAAGAAGATAGTGAAAAGAGGGGGAGCTGTTGACAGAATATACATGAAATGGATTTGAGACAAAGTTAATGCAAAAGAATAAACTTTGAAATCCGAATGTCGGTCCCACCTCTAAAAAAGTCCCCAAAAAGTTAGTTTTCTTGGAAGTTGAAAATATTCTGAAGGTAATTTTGTCTTTGAAAGTTTTGAGAAAAAGCTTCTGAAGCCAATTTTTGGCTTCGAAAGATATTCCTATGGTTTGTGAAAATTTTGCTTCGGTTAAAAGATTTTCTTTCAAAATAAACTGAGCTTATGAAGGTGATAAAATAGACAACTTAGGACACACAGGTTTTAGAAATAAAGTTGATTTAAGTTTAAGAAAATCTACTCAAAGTTAATCATCCCAATAGCTGATACAAGATATTTGAATCTTTGTTCATTAAAAGCTTTAGTGAACAGATCAGCATATTGTTCATTTATGAAAACTTTGACTAGTTTGATAAATCTCTTTTCAAAATTATCTCTAATCAAATGATACCTGATGTTGATGTGTTTTGTTCTTGAGTGCTGCACAGGATTCTCTGTAATAGAGATAACACTGTTGTTGTCTATATGAATGGGAGTCTTTTTGAAGTTAATTCTATAGTCCAGCATCTGATTCTGAATCCAAAGCACTTGAGCACAACAGTTTGCAGCAGTAATGTATTCAGCTTCAACAGTTGATGCAGATAGACAGGATTGTTTCTTGCATTGCCAAGAGCCTATCCTTCCACTAAGGAATTGACATCCCCTAAATGTAGACTTTGCAGTCATATGGTAGCCACTATAGTAACTATTTGAATAGGCATACAGATTGAAGTCAGAATTCTTTGGATACCAAAGGCCAAGCTTAGGAGCACCTTTGAGATATCTAAGGGAGTGGTTTCTGGCTATGGGTGTCTTTGCAACCTTACAATCAGTCATGTTGAATCTTGTAAGTATGTCTTGTATATACTTTGACTGACTTATGAAGATGCCATTGTCAACATGCTTCACTTGAATTCCCAGAAAGAAAGTGAGTTCCCCCATGACACTCATTTCAAATCTATTCTTCATCAGCCTCTCAAAGTCTTTGTAGAGCTTTGGATTAGTTGACCCAAAGATAATGTCATCTATATATACTTGAACCTGCATTAAGTCATTCCCTGTTCCTTTTATGAAGAGAGTTCCATCTATAGTACCCCTCTTATAGCCATGTTGATAGAGATACTGAGATAGTGTCTCATACCACTTTCTTGGAGCTTGGTGCAGCCCATAAAGAGCTTTATTAAGCTTGCAGACATAATCAGGATAATTTGGGTCTGTAAAGCCAGGTGGTTGTTTTACAAACACCTCTTCATCAATCACCCCATATAAGAAAGCACACTTGACATCAAGTTGGTAGTTGAAATCCTTAGATGCAGTAAAAGCCCAGAATATTTTTACAACTTCAAGTCTTGCCATAGGAGAAAAAACATCTGTGTAGTCAATTCCCTTTTTTTGTGTGTATCCTTGAACAACTAGTCTGGCATTGATCTTGATGACAAGTCCTCTATCATCCTTCTTGTTTCTAAAAACCCACTTGGTTCCTATGGTAGTCTTCCCTTAAGAAAGAAGACATAGGTTCCAAACCATTTGTCTTTTGAATTAAAGTAGTCTTCAACCCAACTTCCATCCTTTAAAGCCTCATCAACTTTCTTTGGCTTTATCTGGGACAAGAAATAAGAATATAGACAAACATTTTTGTCATGGGTTTGTCCTCTTGTTCTTACCCCTGTATCAACATTTCTAATGATGTTTGTGGTAGGGTGTGACTTGTGAATCCAGAGTTGAGGGATCACAACAAGTTGATTGGAAAGATCTAAATTTGAGAAATTCAAATCTGGCAATAGAGTATCACCCTCTACATCAGCACACTTATCAAGAGAGACTTGATCCAATGAGTGTGTGACATCATTTATGTTGTCTTCTATAGAGTGGTTATCAGCATCAAGAAATTCTTGATCACTATCACCACCTCTATTTGCTCCTACATTTGAAGCTCCTTCTCCTGAGTTTTGAGCTTCTATGCTGGAATTGGTAGGCATCTCAGATGTATCAGCTGAATTTGTCATGTTTGTGCTGATAGGATCTTCATTTACAGGATTAGTTACCACTAGAGCTAATGTAGTATACTTGCTTGGTCTTCTCAACTCAAATCTTGGGTAAGGATCTCCTGTTGATAAGTTACCTGTAGATCCTGAAATATTCTCACAAGATTTGTTAAAACAGTTGGTAACTAAATCAAGATCAAACAGCCAATCAGGACCAGAACCTTTCATACTAGGAGTGTGCTCATTGAAGGTCATATTGGCTGACTCCTCAACTACTCTAGTTCTGAGATTGTATACTCTATAAGCCTTAGCTTGGGAAGAGTATTTAATAAAGTGTCCATCATCTGATTTCTCAGCAAATTTGGCTACTTGATCTTTGGTATTCAAGATGGTGCAAGGACATCCAAATAACCTGAGAAAACCAATAAATGGTGGCCTTTTGTGCCATAGCTCATAAGGAGTCTTACCATGAGTCTTAACCACTAAAACTCTGTTCTGCACATAGCAGCCAGTGTTGACTGCCTCTGTCCAGAAGATGATAGGCAGTTTAGAGTCAGACAGCATGGTTCTTGCAGCCTCAATAAGTGTCCTATTTCTCCTCTCAGTAACACCATTTTGTTGAGGAGTCCTAAGAGCACTATATTGTCTTGTAATACCTTTTTCATCATAAAATGTATCAAGGATTTGGTTTTTAAATTTTGTTCCTTGATCACATCTTATGGTTTTGACCTTGTGATCACATTGATTCTCAATTTTTAGAATGAAGTTCTTCAAGATCTCAGGAGTCTCATCCTTAGTTCTAAGGAAAAAGACCCAAGTGAATCTTGTGAAGTCATCTGTGATCACCAAACAATATGAGGTCCTTCCTAAACTCATTACACTGGTGGGGCCAAAGAGATCCATATGTAATAAGTGTAGGGGGGTAGTGATAGAGTTCCTTTCCTTTGGCTTGTGAGACACTTTGTGTTGCTTCCCTTTCAGGCATGCAACACAGTGGTCATCACTTGTAAACTCTTTCTTTGGTATTCCAGTTACCAAATCATTCTTAATTAATTTATTCATGTTTTTAAAGTTTACATGGCATATTCTTTTATGCCACAGGAAACACTCATCACTATTTGCTTTATATAGAAAGCAAAAAACTTCTCCTAAGGGAGATGTTTTTTGCAGATCCATCTTATACATGTTCCCTTTCCTGGGGGCTCTGAGCAGGATATGCTTTTGAGGAATGATCACCCCAGGCTTGAGAACAATGCACTCATGCTCAGTGAAGAGCATGTTGTGTCTCTGATCACAAAATTAAGATACTCTCAGAAGATTGTACCCAAGCTCCTTGACAAAGTTTACATTCTTAATGCTGAGCTTACTATTTGTGACCCTGCCCCTTCCAGTAATGTAACCTCCAGCATCTCCTCCAAAAGAAACTAGCCCTCCATAAATTTTCTCAAAATTTTAAAGTAACGAGCCATTGCCTGTCATGTGCCTGGAACAACGACTATCAATGATCCATACATTTCTCTTGGTCCTTAGCTGTTCCTGCACAAAAAGAGATGTTTAGTTACATTTGGAAACCCAAGCCTCATTGGTCTTGGGCTTTTCAAAGTGATCTGAAGACAATGTAACAGTAAATGATCCTATGTTCAAGCTTTGAGGATCATTTGCTATTGTTGATGAAGAACTTTCAGTCTTTTGGTCTTCCTTTATCTTCCACACCATCTTTGGAAGATTAGACTTGACCTTCAACACTTCCGAAGTTTTGATAACTTCAGAAGTTTTACAGACTGAGCCTTCGGAAGATCTTGCTTTCACTGCAGCAGGCTTCAGTACTTCGGAAGCATTCCTCTCTTCCGAGACCAATTTTCTTTCGAAGGCAAGTTTTCACTTGTCTTCTTCTTCACCTTGGAGCTTCCGAAAGGAAAAGATTTTCCTTCTCAAGCTAGGTTTTTTTCTTCTTCTCAGAAGTTTTCTTTTTGATCATGTGGAAAGTACTTTTAGGATTGTAGATGCAATCCTTAGCAAGATAAGAAGTACTACCACACATGATGCAGTCCATTTGCTTCCTTCTGAGAGTCTTCTTTTGAGAAAGAGACTGAACTTGATCATTTTTCATCTCCATCTTCATCTTCATAGATGATGTTGCAAGCTTTTTAGGGAGAGGCTTGCTCTTGGAGCTGGATGGTTCAGGCTGTGTAGCAGTGGTACATAACGGATCAGCTTTCTTCTCTTTGCTAGAATGAGTTAGACATGAAGTAGAACTCCTGGTACTAGAGTTCATAGTTGAGTCTTCATCCTTCACCACTTCAAATCCTGCAGAGATAAATACTTGTTTCTACTTAGAGTTGAAAGTGGCCTTGATCTCTTGAGCCTTCTTTGATTTCCTCTTAGCCTTTCTAATCAAGTTCTTTCTCTTAGATTTGGTCATCCCAGATTCTTTTCTCTCCTCAGAAGAATAGTGACCCTTCTTAGGATGATCTTCTTCACTCTTCTCAAAATCATCCTTCACTATCTTCTCTTCATCCTCTTTATCAATGGGGTCTATGAGGGGAAGCTCATCTTCATAAGTTCCATACCTTTGAGATCTTACAGACAATAGAGTGTGTGGAGGAGCTATCTCAGTAGAACCCAGTCCCTGCTTATTCTGATAACAAACTTTTGTATACAAGGATGAGGATATCATGTTCTTGAAGGTCTCTTTTTCAAGAACACATTTTTCTGCACTAGCTTTGCTGATCACAAGCTCAGCCTGGCATTCGGTTAACTTAGTGATGAGATCTTTGATCTGAGTCCTGTAGTTGGTATGTTCATGCTTAAGAGTTGAAATGGTTTTCTCTAAATCTTGTATTTTAATTTTGTAATCATTTTCAGCTTTTTTAAAATTAGCTTTTAAAATGTTTAAGAACTCAAGATCAGATCTCATCTCTAAGTTATAGGACCTATATTTGTTAACTTTAGCAATACATTCAGTTGTACAAAGATGTTCCAATACCTTGGCTTCTTCATGATCTGCCATCAGTGCTTGGTTTGGATATGCATCCTCAACCTGAAAGCTCCAGTCAAAGCTTCCTTCTTTAACAACAACTGCAGCTTACTGCTTGGGCTTCTCATTCTGCGGAGCTCCATCAATGTAGTTTGGTCTGGTTTGTGCTTGGCCACTACTTGTTCTTGGGGCCTTGTACTCTCTAGCAAAGTGTCCCATTTGGTTACAGTTGTAATACTTCACTTTGCTTTTGTCTAGCCCAAACTTTCCACTGGTTGTATTGCTAGGAAATTTCCTCCCTGTCCTCTTGTAAAACTTCTTGGCTTTGTGAGTGAGAAGAGCCATCTGCTGGACTATTTCCATGTATTCCAGATCATCTGGATGGATACATTCCAGGTCTTCAAGGGTAAAGAGAAAGTTGCCTGTGCTTTCATCAGTAGACACAAAGGCTTGTGAAGAGCTTGTCTTTGGAATGGACTTCCTTGGGTGTAGCTCTCTCTTGGTGTCTCCGGGAAGGTGATGAAAGGACCCTTTTATGAGTTGTTAGGGTAGCAGATAAGATGATGTTATGGTTCTCTGTAATCCCTTTCAACCATATGAAGGGCTGAACTCTGCTGATTATTGGAGTTACCAGATGGATTTTGCCAATTCATCTCCATCTGGTAGCCACTGGGGATACCATACAACTCAGTGAGGGTAAGGGTCTTGAGGTTCTCAGTCCTCTTAATGACCATATAATAGTGTGTCCATTGTCTGGGAAGAGAGGACATGAACTTCCTCACAATGTCCTTGTTCTCAAGAGTTACTCCAACATCCATTAGAGTATCCACAATCTCAACATACATGAAGTATTGTTGAGTCATGGTTTCACTTGTCTTAAAGGTGAAGTTCTCAAACTGCTGCTTCAAGAGGTCCTTCTTGTTCTCTTTTGCTTCATTTGACCCCTCATACATGAGCTTCCGTGCATCCCATAGTTGTTTGGCAGTCTTGCACTTCTTGAAGCCTCTGTAGATAGAGTTTGAAAGAGCAGTTTGGAGGGCGATCATGGCCTTCTGATCTATGTTAATCTTCTTCCAGTCTTCTTCAGAATAGTTAGCCACTTTCTTTGGTATCATACCACCACAAGCAGTAGCTGAAGAGGTGGATGGTACATGAGGTCCAGAGACAACAGATCCCCACATCCTAGAGTCTTGAGACTTGATGAAGCCTTCCATTCTTTGGCACCAAGTATCAAAATCATCAGGAGTGATCAGTGAAGACTTTGTCATAGTACCAGTTTCCATATCAGGTTTTGTGATAGATGCCATTTGAGATGTTAAGTGTTTTGTGAAACAGAAGGGATTTAAGATGGTGAGATCTTACAATCAAGAGCCTAACAAGCTCTGATACCAATTGTAGAACCGTTTAAGGGATGGTCAATACAATCAGTCTCACAATGAGGATAGTGTTAGAACACTTAACAGATCAAATAAGGAACTTGGTATATGTAAATGATACTAAAAATACAAGTAAACCGGTGAGACAAAACTAAGAACAAGAATAGGGAAATATGGTTTTCAAGGATGCTGTATATTGCTCTCAAGTTTTTTTACAAGTGTTACAAAGCAAAAGGCATACTTTGAAGGCAAGCTGGAAACACTAATATAGACAACAAGTTCAATGTAAAATCAAAAGGCAGATTGCCTTTTGACTAGTGACTATGACATGCCATAGCTCACATCCTAATATATTACAAAAATGATAAAAGGTACAAAGTAGAAATTTACAGATTGAAGACCATAATCTACAGTTTACTAAAGCATTGACCTTTTCACCAACTTGTATAAGTTGGTGAGTCTTTAGAGTTGCAGCGGAAAGTAAGTCAGCTTTATGTAAAAGTACATCAGAGAAAGCATGTCTTCTCTGTCTTCGGAAGAAATCAGTCTTCACTTCATTGGCTTCGAAATACTTTGTCTTTGAAGCTTCGGAAGACTTCATCTTTGGCTTCGGAAGATTTTACACTTAGAATAATTTTTGTGATGAGTGTAAAACTTCCAAAGTAACTTCTACCTTGTACATTTGCGCATGCATGCAGGAAGCTCCTTGGTTGTTTTGGCTTCTTTGGTTGCATCAGCCTTTTTAATATAACCTTACAATATCAATCCTCGACATAGGAGCATGCATAATGGTAAAGGTCAGAAGTCTTGCATTCGTTGCAAGCGACAAGAGTCTTGCATAATACCATGCGACAAGAGTCTTGTGTAATGACAAACGATAGTAAAGTCTTGTGTCTCACACAATCAATGGCCAAAAGGTTTTGTATGAGTACAGGCTCATGATAAATTTAAATATAAAGTAAAGATAAAGAATAACTAAAGTACAATTAAAGAATTAATATAGTAAAGACTAAAAAAGTTTAATATAAGCATAACCACACAGATAAAGTATGGTAAAGTATAAAGTACATATACTTGACAATGCATTATGTGAACGATAAAGTTAATGCATAGCTAAAGTATGATAAAGGAAAAACAGATAAAGTAAAACTAAATTTTGCTAAAGTAAAGCTAAAGCTCAGTCAACAATGCTAACTTTGTATGCATATTTATTTTTGATGGATTTTGCATAATGCTTGTTATGAAGAATGCAAATTTTATTTTAACATGAATATATAATCATTTGTATCCATTTATGTTTATGAACATCCGTCTGTGTTTCTTTATGTTCATGTATAATTTGTTTGTGTTTGATAAGTGTTCATGAACATATTCATTTCCTTCATGAACAAACACGAATAAGAAATCTATTTTGGTAAGCGATCGTAAACAGTTCATGAATAGATTCATATCCTTAATGAACAAACACTAACAAGGCCTTGATTGTGTTCGTCCGGTTTGTTTCCAGCCCCAATGAGGTTTTCTGAAAACAGGCCTTACAGACAGATCCCTTTTTGACATGTTTATTATACATCAAAAGTAGCTTTAAAATCACTTGATTTATAAAAGTTACATAAATTTGATTGTTTGAAATAACTAATACATTATCAACAACAAAACGATCTTCTGTAGTAAGTTCGTTATAATGTATATTATATAGGTTGGTAGTAACTTAGTTACTACTGATATGGTTTTCTGATGATGTAACTACCAACTGATAGTTACGATGGTTATAACTATCAACTATTATGATGTTTCATGAATGATTGTGATGACTCATTGCACCATTTAAACCCATATATAAAGATTGAATTTGATTAGATTTTTGTATTAAACCAAAACAGATTTCGTACTCGTTCTTGACCTTTCTGTAATAAGTATTTGACTAAATATTGATGAGTTTAACAAAATAATTCAATATGAAAAGTGTTACGTGATTTTTTAAAAAGATATTCAAGTTTTCACACAAATCCGACAATGATTGAATTATTCTATTCATTATGAGGAGTAGATAATCATTTCATTACATGACAAGCAAATTCGGTAATTTAGATAAGCTTGAAGTGCAAGACTTCAGAAGATGGCAGAAGAAGATGCATTTTCTCCTACACACAAAAAGTTGCACATATTCTAAGTAACACACCGTAATTCATTATAAAAACAGTTTTGTTGTGGCAACATTTTTAAACGGTATGTTTGACCACTTGTTTGATGTTTATCACAACATTAAATCTGTAAAAGTACATTATGATTCTCTTGAAGCATAATATATAGTTAAGTATGCTTCTAATATGAAATTTACTTTTAATAATTTTAACCTATAATATGACTGATATAATGCTTGTCATGGAGCAGTATAATGAATCATTATGTATTCAATGTAGTTTGCCCAACACAATATAAAAATGGATGATTAGATTTCCGTTTCAAGTGTTATTGACATACTGCCTCTTTCTTGGAAATATTTCAAACATATGTTGAAACATAAGGACTTGACTCTAGGGTAAATTGGAAGGCACATTCGGTTAAGGGCTTAAGAAGGTCAAAAAACCAAGGATAAAAACGTAGCTACATCTTTATGGTAGTAGAGGACAAGTACACCAAAAGGATACAAGTCTGCGGATAATAAAGCTTTGATAGTTTTCTGTGCGATATAAAACTATGAGCAAGATGCTGGTGATAGGTAAAGGCGGTGTTCAAGCAAGTTTTTTTTTCTTTCTGCATAGGCGGCACTCTAAGTCGTGTACCGGCGTTGGTAGCTGTGAAGGGGGAATAGGATAGAGTAACTTTATTTTATCAATAAAAATGTATATGTGTGTTTGAAAACTGACATATTTGGATTAATTAAATTTACAATAACTTCTTTTTTTAATATATGGATAGTTTGATCATTTCATAAAAACTTATTAAAAATACTGAATGATATTAAGTCCCTATTGTTGATTAGGCCCGTTTAAAACCACAAGAAGAAACAAGGTAAAATTAAAACTATTAAAGGAAAAATGTTGTTTTTTAATCAAAGCACAAGAGTAAATGGGAAGTTTACTCTAGAATAATTTTATAGTACCAATTTTCCAAAATATAACCCTAAGCAACTCATGATCCTCATAAAGATGCACATGATGTACACATGCATAGCCATTTTTGGTGTACATTGAAGTCTTAAGAAAGTCACCCGCTAGGAGTGGACAAGTGATAACTTCCTTCAGGACACAAACACAACCATGATGTACTCATCTTTATTAACCATTAAAAAAAACCAAAGAATTCGGCTTAAATGATCCCTTTTCACAATTAATCTCTTTTTAATTGTTTTTATTCATTCTCTCTTGTTCCGACTAATATACTTAGGGTTTTTCTAAATGCATATAACCTTTTTTTTTATTTACACGATACTTTATGTATTAATTATATGTTTGACCATAACAAACCAATTAGAGTTGTTGTAGCACTCTTAAAGTGATAATTAAAAAAAAAACCACTGACCCAACCCTAAATATTTTTACTCAGAGTGAGACTTGAACGCATGACATCCTCATATTTATATGTTTTAGGTACCACATCTTAACCACTTGAACTAGAGATCATTAGTTACAACATATTAATTAAGGTGTTAAATGCATCAGTTAAAAGCCATATCCTTTTACCACCAACCATTTGGTTGAGTGGTAGCCTCATGACTTCCTCTAGGGGAGGTTGTGAGTTGAAGTCCTACTAGCAACAAAATATTGTTGGTGGGTCGGGTTTTACCGCAGTGGGCCTTCGGGTGGCGTGTTTTCCCTGGAATTGGTGGTTGGTGGGCTTGAGCTACCCAACGCTATCTGTGATCGCGGGCGTATGGGGTGCCTTTTCGCCATTGGGGTACCCCGGGTACCCGGACTTTAATGAGTTGGCCGTTTAAAAAAAAGTCATATCCTTTTGAGTTTTAAATTTATTATTTGATTTTTTTTTCATTTTTAAATTATTAATAGATAAAATTTAATAGATTCATAGCTATTAATACGGCGATTATATTTGGATCCAAAATCTATTATTTTTTTAACACTAATTTAGCCTATTATATAAGTGAATAAAAATAAATAAATGTGCGTGTTACTGTTTCAACATCGAAAGGTATAGGAAATGAAAGAGTTTTATCTTGTATAATCTTTAGTAACATAAATTTCACTTTTATTTTTGTAAATTTTATTGTGTTAAGTATCCATCCTCGTAAAATTTCAGTAAAATTGAACTGATTTTTACAGGCATTCATGAAAGCAAAATTTATCCGCTATTTTATCTTTTTCCTAATTTACTATTTTTTTATTTTATCATACGTCACCAATAATCGTTTGTGTTTTCTTCAAACAATAATATAATAATATAATATATCACCAATGAGGTAAAGCTGAATATAAAAACACGGATTAAAGAATTTAAATAACGAGATTAAATTAAAAAAAGTTGTACGCAAATATTTTTAAACTAAGTTAAAATTGTTAAAAAAATATGTATCAAGTAATTTAATATAATGAAATTTTAAATTTAACTTCTTAAAGTGTTAAATTCAAATACATTTTTACGCTCCTATAAAGTTAAAGTTTTCAAATCTTTGACAAGTTTTAAAGTTAATTATATTAATTAAATATTAATAATGCTTATAGTGGCTTTTAATACTTGGGTTATAATTAATGAAAGAGTAGAAAGTTTTTAATGCTTCTTTAATAATTAATAAATGATTAGCATAGTTTTTAATAACTCTAGAGTATGTTTATTATTATTTTTTTAATAGTTAATTGGATCATTGACGAGTTACTGGTTCACCTGATTATCTCCATTATTCGAGTACGCAATCCAAGACCACCCTATGAATAAAACTCACCATAGGTAAGAAAAAACTCCTAACCCAATCTAAAACCTCCTTTTTTTGTCATAGTCAGGACTTAAATCCAAGATTAGAGAAACGAAATTAGATCAGGAATCACATGCAAATGATTTGAGAATAAAAAAATGATAATAATAGTTACAAAGTAATGAATAAAGTTGGTAGAAATGAAGAGTCGAAATTTACCATCTTCTTTTACGTAAAGAAGGTAATGGAAGGCAAATGGCAGGAGGTAAAACACCACCGCAGGAAGGGGAGAGAAGTAGAAGCTTAACAATGGTAACTTTGTTTGTAATCTTCCTCATGGCATTTCAAGCTCAAGAGTATGGAAGCACTTTCAAGACCTAGGGAAGATCAAGGACGCGCTTGTTCCAAGGAAACCGGATCATAACAACAAGCCGTTTGCTTTTGTCCGTTTTGCCGTAGTGAAAACATTCAAAAGTTTAAATGGAAACTAAGTGGCGTTCGGTCTGAAGGAAAGAGGAAGGATGTTAATGTAGCTAGGCATGATCGTCCTGTCGCAACGCGGGTGGTAAATGAGCAAAGGAGAGATACCCCGAAACAATGTAGAAAGGTGGTATTATGGAGCAGTGAGAAGACAATATGCCTCGTTCTGGGAGACTCAACAAAGGCTCAAAGCAATACACTTGATTTAAATCCAATGCAAACTAACTCCTTTAAGGCATGGAGGGCGGTTTTTCTAACAGGCATAGCCAAAAACATTAGTGTGCTTGAGAATGTGAGAAAGAACTTTGAATCTATTGGCATTCCAAAAGTGGGGATACAGTACTTGGGTGGTTTAAGGATGTTGGCTGTCTTCAAAAACAGTTCTTGTTAGGTGGAAAGATTCATGGCGAATGTGGTTTTCGGCTATTCACCTTTAGGAGGGTCAAGCGATAAAGCACCAACGTATTGCATGGCTTGTGATTTGCGGCCTCCCCCCACATCTTTAGGATGCTTACATAGTGGAGAGAATCGGGTCCAGGTACTATAAATTGGGATGGCCATGAATGTGTCTACATGGGATAATAGCCTATTGGTGGCTAAATGTTGTCTGATTGTAGAATTCGGGGAAAACATTAGAGAAAAATATATAATATCATGGAATGAAAACTGATTCCCGATATGGGTCTCGAACGAAGATTCTAACTGGACGCCAAACTTACTACCTACGATGATTGAGTCGTCGGATGCGGATGAAAGTGAAGATTTGGAAGGAAACAGTGAGGAATAGGTAGAAGGTGAGCAACTACAATGGTCGTCGAGTGTTCATGTTGGGAAAAATATGGATGTGATTCAAGCGACAATCCATGCCCCACAGTAAATGCCACCGACATGCATTCAGGTAATACACTCCGGGCCGAAGATGAACAGCCAAAGCAAGATCATGTAGGTTCATGGTATAAGGCTAACTCAGGAGTTTTCATGCTCAAGAGGATTTTGTCAAGGAGATCCTATAGCCCCATTTCTATTTCTTATGATGATAGAGTCGCTGCACGTCTCTCTCAAGGAAGCCTTGGAGAAAGGTTAGTTTCATGGTATAAGGCTACCTAATAGCATGCAGGTATCGCATATGCTATATGCTGACGATGCTTTAATTCTAGGAGAATGGTCCATAACCAACGTTAAGAACCTGGCTAGGTTAGTCCGTTGCTTTCAATTATGAAGGTAAATTTCGAGAAAAACAAGCTCTTCGGAGTTAGGATTAACAATAATGAACATGTCTTAATGACGAATATCCTCTGTTGTCTTAAAGGCTCATTCCCGTTCACTCATCTGGGAATGCCAATTAGTGCGATTATTAACCGGGCTACAAACCGCTCTTTACTTTTGATTAAATTCAAATCAAAATTATCTATCTTGAATTGCTTGTCTATCTTCAAAGCCCCTATGTAGGTAATTAAGGAATTAGAAAGCGAAAGGAGAAAATTTTGTGGGTAGGTTCGAAGAAAATAGCGTTGGTTGCTTGGGATAAGACACTGGCTCCAAAGGCTATGGGCGGATTGGGCATCTCAAGTTTGTGTGATGCTAACATAGCTTTCCTTGCTAAATGTAGATGGAAATTAAAGTCTGACAAGTCTGCATTATGGCCCTCTGCCATCACAACCATTCATTTTAATATATGGAAGAAGAATATCGTATCAGTTGATGGGGGTGTTACAGAAGAAAAACATTTTCACGGAAACGTCATGAAAGGGAACACATGCAAAAGGTGACAGTATCTTGTTTTGGTTGGATAATTGGCTGGGGGAGGGTCCTCTATTGAATTCTTTCCCTATCGTGTTTGCCTTAGAGAAAAATAAGGTATGCAAGGTCGCTGAAAGAGTTACTACTACTACATCAAATGGCTCACGGCTTGATTGTTTGTGGAGGAGCATGTACAATTGCAACAGCTAGAAGACCGACTTTGTTGTACAAGGCTTGGATCAAGTGTAGACACTTGGTCATGGATGGTAGGAGATTAGGGCCAATTCTCAATCAAAGCTCTTTGAAACTTCATAGAGTCTAACAGACCCCCGGTTGATCTCGATCTTAAGGAGTGGCTAGCGTGGATCCCAATCCGGAGTAACTGTTTCATATGGAGAGCAAGACTAAACAGTGTGACGACTAAAGATGGGTTGTGGCGTAAGGGAGTTCCTAATGCTGGCAACGAATGTTCCTAGTGCTTCGGTAGTGAAGAATCAGGTGAGCACATGTTCTTTCAATGCCCTTTTGCATCTCGGGTATGGACAAGAATCACATATTGGTGTCGAGTGCCATGAAAAGCTAACGATAGGTCGGTTAGAAGCATATTGTTAGGGGTACTCAATATGTCTGCCACTAAAACCATAAAACAAGCAACATACTCCATAGTTTCAGCAACCTTATGGTTTATATGGAAAGCCTAGAATGACATTATCTTCAATTCCTTCCCGATATTGGTATGCAAAGTGGTGGATGAAATCATGTATAACTCGTTCTTATGGGTAAAAAATAGGAGAGGTCCAAAGCAGTTAGATTGGCAAAAATGATGCATGTTTGATTTTATGTAATTTACTACTTTCTTTTGTGTTACTCTGGGCCTTAGCCTCTCGCAAATGGCTTCGTTTTGATATATATGGCCGTTCAAAACAAAAAAAATGAAGAGTTAATAAATAAAAGAAAATATTAATTTCAATTCTAGAAATGTATAGTGAGAAATAAAGATTAAGGCAGGGATTTTCATTTTGAAAATCCTTAAACTTAACCATTTTCAATGAACATGCTTATTAAACAAATCGTGCTTGGGGTCGACTTCAAAGCCAATTATATTTAGCCAAACCAAACATTATTATTTTCATATTTGTCCATGTCAGGAATTAAGGGTGTGCATGGGTCGGTTTGGTTCGGTTTTAGCGTAAATCAAAATCAAAAACCGATATTTCGCTTTCTAGGTTTTTAAAACCCTCCGGTTTCGGTTTTTGCGGTTTTGGTTTTCAGTTTTCACTTCTGTTTCAGTTCAGTTTCGGTTTTCTTTGGTTTTATCATTTGGGCTTCAAGTTTTTAAAGAAAAATTTGGTCCAAATTGATAAATATAAACTAAAATCTTTAGGCTTACATCATTTTATTGATACTTATATATAATCTACATATTGTTATAAATTATTTGACATTAAAATAAAATGCAATTCATAAAAATATAATAACAAAAAATACAATAAAACATTTTAATCTAGCAATTCAAACAAAGAAGTTTAAATATTATTCTTGAAATCTAAATATTCAAAATAAATTTTGATAATATAAGTAAATAATAGACTAATCATGTTTATAAGTTTGTGAATACACCTCTAAATTTAGAAATTCGGTTTGTATGGTTTTGGTTCGGTTATTTCGGTTTTTGTTACAAGCAAAGCCGAAATCAAACTGAAAAAAGCGGTTTGTAAAAAACCATCAAACCAAACGGTCGGTTTCTTATTGGTTTCGGCTTTTTCGGTTCAGTTTCGTCGGTTCTTTGGTTACAATTCGGTTATTATATACCCTTACCAGGAATCATTGATCGTCACCCCCACCTTTTCGAGTACTTTTAGGTTCAACTTCCAGTTGGTTTTCTTAGAGGTCTCCTATGAGTATCCTTAGTACATTGATAACATCCAACTTTGGTTGTTTCGTACCCACAATGTTGTCTCGTACGTCCAAAAACTCAAGTTAAATGTGGGCGTCAAGTTATAGGTCCATTGAAGATACCTATCGATGTGTAGAACTAACTTTATTAGCTAGTCGTTGGGTTATATTTGTTCGATTGCATGTTTTTTCATTTTAGTTGTTTAAAAAGTCGCGAGTTACATATGATTGCATGCTTGAGATCCAATTTGTGGATACATGAGTAGAAAGCGTCCTCACTCGTTACAATACTTTCCCCTGACTTTTAATCCTGAACGAGCCAGCTTGACCCAAAACATTTTGTCCATGACGTACTAGATAAATTACATAACCTAGTGCAGCGCAAACTACGCTTTATCTAATATCATTGGTTAACCGGATACTGGTAGGCCTATGATCTTTCTGGTGACACGTTCTTACAATTATAAAAAGAATACATAACCTAAATGGAGCATTAGAAAGTAAAGACCTTGGTCGATTTTATTAACTTAACTGAAGGGAAATCATCACATAGAAATCCCATATTAGACACTTGTTTTTCTTTCTTCTCTTCACTTTTTTCAAACCATAATAGCAGGTTCAATTCAAAAACATGGTAATCATATCAGAAACAGAAAGACAACAAACCCTTTTATTTCGGTACAGAGAATCAAGAACGAGCATAGCGTACAGATATGCGCTGTTGGATGGTTCCTCTACAAGATGGGCAGTCCTTCATTCCTTGTTTTTCATGAAGCTCATTGCATTTTGTACAAACCACTTGATGGGCACACGGGAGAAACACAACCGACATTTCTTCTGATAAACACATAACACATTCCCGCTCACGTTTCACACCTCCAGTAACAGTAGCAGTAACAATTTCAGGAACATAAGGGGTGTGTTTTAGTGGCGGGGAAATGTCGGTTACTTTACTAGCATAGCTCCCATCGACGCCTCTCCTTAAAGCAGCTATCTTTGAAGAATCTGATTTTAGTCTCAATAAGGAGATTTCCTTCTCGAGCTTTTCAATATCGTCTTTGTATTTTTGAAGAGTTTTATCTGCTTTTAGTCTAGTTAAATCTTCTCTTGATTTAGCCAAAACTTCACCTTCTTGCCTTTCGATTCTAATCTTAACCGCTTGATCAATCAGTTCTTGTTTAGCTTTCTCTTCCTGTTTCCATTTTGTCTGCAAATATCCACTCTCAATGTCATTTTAGCTATCACTTTCATCATGACAATACAATGAAAATGTATGATATGCTAGTTAATTTCCACCTCAGCATGAACATACCTCAATATGATCTCTTTGTTCTTTAGCCTGCTCAAGAACTTCTTTCAGCTGAGCCAACTTACGCGTCTCAGCAATAAGCTCTTCCTGAAACAATGTTTTTTGCTTCTCCCAAAACTGTAACTGCATCAATGTCTTTTTCTCTCGTTTCGACACCTCTTTGCAGCTGGCAGCCGACTCAGCCGCCTGTAAAGTTGCAGCCTCCATCTTCAACCTCAAATTAGCATTCTCCACCTCCAATCTTCGGACAGCAGCATCAGCTCGCCCCACCTGATTACTAGCCTTCATCAAAGCATTCTCCATTTCAGATAACTTCTTCATCGTGTTCTCTTCTAATGTCTGTTTCTCTTTCGTTAACCTCTCTACTTCTTCATTCTCTTGCCTAAGTGTCTTAAGCTCAGCTTTGTCTTTACCGAGCCTACGAGCAGCTTGCATAACTTTCTGATTTGCCCACTCTGTCCATACCTGTAACTGGTTTTGAAGCTCTTGCACTCGTGGGACAAGTTTTGATATTGTTTCCTCTTTTTTATCGCGTGGGATCCACCGCCCAAAAGATTTGTCATAAGGCATGGGTATCGGCATTGCAGAAAAACTAAGGCTAGGAACCTCATGTATTGGAGGATTGTTGGTCTTTACAGGAAGTGAAAGAGATAACTCGGTTTCAGCTGCTGATAATGCCGGAGGGCTATCTGTTGAAGCTGATGTAGGTGTGATATTGGTTTTAGTTTCGGAATTACGTGGCGAAGGGGAAGGGATGCTAGTTTGTGTTGCACCATTATTGTTCATATCATTAATCTTCAAGGAAGCATTTATATGATTGATAGATGTAGATTCTGAGACAGATTTCAGTTTCTTGTCGAAAATTAAGCCACTAATGTTACTAAGTTTTCCAGCTCTAGAAGCACCTTTCAATCCATGTGCACGATAACTTTTATCCAACTGAACCGATTTTTGTCTCAGTATATAATCTCTCTTACTAATGCCATTGATTTTTCTACTCCCTATAGGCTTTTCTTCATGATTTTGGGATGAAAGACTGAATGATCTACTTATTGTTCGAGAGGTAGAGCTGTGGTTCCCTTTCTGTGATGCAAATCCATCCAAAACAAAAGGAGATTTTGGTTTTGAACAAGGAACCTCTGTCTTTACTGGTGGGTCAGACATACAATTATGCACACAAGGTATCGAGAGCTTTGCAGGTGATTCTAAAGGGGTACTGTGAGCGCAGCGCGAAGAGTGATTTAGATTACACTCTTTTCTCATATGGGTTTCAGCCGAATTAGATGAACCACCATTTGAAGACCCATCACCAGCTAAAGTACATAACTCCTCACCATCGATCGCACAAGCTTGGGAGACATTCATGTCAGATATCAACAAGCACCACATTGCATCCCCGGTGCTGAAGAAAGGCCTGATTTCACGAACAACACAAACCAGTTCCGCTAGTAAATACTTTTCCATTTGCTGTAGATTTTCAAACTGATGTTCCTTCCATGGATCAACCTCTTGCCCTTCTTTAAGAAACATCAAAGTGTTTTCCGCTATACTCGACACAATGTCTTTACAACCACAACATAGACCAGACCTGAGTATACCCTGAGTAGCAACTTCTTCAGTGTAACCACAAGATACAATTTTTTTAATCGCGCTCTTGAACATCGTGCCCAAGTTAACTAAAACGAGCTCTTCCAGCTGAGATTCTGTAAGATCACTCCAATCCGCATCATGAAACTCATCATTCGCCTCTAGTTCAAGTCTATTTCGATTAGCCCCAAAGTCAGCTGATCCTACTGTTCCTGCTGCACAAGGTAATCCCAAATCAAGTTTGATAGAATCTGTGTTTTCATGACTAAAATTACACATGTCACACCCATTGGAGTGCCCATGACACTCAAATTTCTCAGCAGAAAACTCATAAGTCAGGCATTCGGGCTGTGAAGTCGAAATTATCTTCTGCGGACCAATCGAAGGTGGCGGATCAGCTCTAAATTTCCTCTTGTTTCTACTTCCCTTTTCTTGTACTGTCATAACAGGTGATACACTAGATTTCGCAACAATAGTGGCCATTGTATGCAACTTCACGACACAATCTCCTACAAATTTCAAAAACAACAATAACACAAATCAACATCAATTACACAGATTCAAACAGCATATGTATCAGTACATATATGTGTATTCAACAGATAAAAAAACATTCAGAATGAATCATCATCAAACTACAAACAACTCAAAACATCACAAAACATCACAAAACACAAACAAATTCCCTCAAAACACATAATCTCAACTTCAAATCATACCAGAAGCTCCACGAATCGAACCAATCAATCAATCAATTACTTCTCTGCATCAGAAACAACAAAATTCAATCGTCAATTACACTTTTCCAATAACAACAACTAGTAATTCAATCATCGCAATACAGAAAGATCGGGACATAACAATCGAAGCAAGCTACGAACATCATCAAGAGGAAATCAAAGTCTGTATGAGATCCGCAACAATACTTGGTGAAATTAAAACGATAATAATCGAAATCGAAATCGGAAAATATTGGATTTGTGATTGCGAAATGGTTTGCGATTGAGATTATACCGATTTGAGGAAATCAAAGATACGGGAAACGATGCAGCATCGAAGGGTGGTAAGAGAAAATCTGATCGTTTTTATTTTATTTTTTTGATTATTATTCTCTTTTTCTGCACTACAACTTTGAACGTGTCTCTCTCTCTGCCTCTTTATAAGTTTTAGCTCTTTGTGGATTCCTGATACTACTTTCGAGAAATTCAATTTTTCTTTGTTTTTTTTCTTTTCAAAGATGGACAACAATTATATACTATATATTAAACACCAATGTTGGTGATGTAGTACTTTTTTGGAATTTCTAACGTTGGCAACTTTGTGTTGTGAGTGTGAAATATCGTAGCTAAGAGTACATGTGCTTATGTCTTTCGTACAACTCCAGTCCTTTCTTTACTATTAACGCATCCTTAGATACACCTCTGTTCTCAGCTCAAAAACCCTCTCCCCCATTCGTGTTTTGGAGAGATTGTCGTCGCTGGCTACCGATAGCGTGTTCCACGTTGCCTCGCCGATCTGGTAGTGGTTGTCTTTTACTCCGCGGTGGTTGTGGTGTTGCGTTATCGTCGATCTCAGCTGCCACAAGCAAGATTTGATGTAGCTGGCCGTCTCTTAGTTGGTGGTGGTATGTTGAAGCCGATTGCCGCCACCCCAATTCTAATTTGGTGTAGGTGACCAATTTGGCCTTGGAGACACTATGACGGTGGTGGTGGTCTGTTCTCCCCTTTGTCTCCTTCGGGGTTGTTTCTTACTTGGCGGTGGTGTGGTGATGTGTTGTCGCCGATTGTCGCCGCTTCAGGTCCGATTTGGTGCTTTGGTTTGGTGTAGGTGGCCGGCGATGAGGCTGTGGTCACGCAATCGTGGTGACAGTGGTGGTGGCTTTGCGTAATCCGAGCCGGCTATCTCCGACCACAGCCCTTTGCCCTCTCCGGTGATATTTGACTTTGGGTGTCTGGGATTATGACGGCAGGTGGTGCCGTTGGTAGTACATCATTGCCGTTGTCACAACGTGCACTTGATCGACGAGAGTATGTACGATTCTTTTTACTGTTGCAGCTTTCAGAGCACCGTAGAAGGTCAAATATGATTCTATTCACAAGTTCATCGCTTGATTTTACATCTATACTTTGAAGGTGTTATATTTATTGGTTGTTAGGGCTTATCTTCTGTTGCTTAAGTTTCCAAACGTATTAGCTCATGCTTTTGCATTTCACTTGCTAAGCTTTCTCCTTTGAATTAATTATAATTTTACTGATTTTGTGAATCAAATTTCATGTTCATCATTATTTGATATTCATAAGAAAATAGTTGTAACTGAAAACACTATTCTAATAGTTGGTCGATTTCAATTATGAATATTTATTTTGTTAAATTGGTAAACATTCCGTTCAATTCCTTGGATTATGTAGTATATGTGTAATGTCACCTTTTCTAATATTTTTCATTTTATTAATTGGAAAATGAAAATAACATGGATTTGTTCCCTCACCTGGTTCTGGTTCAATGGGCACAAGTAGCAACCAAATGTGTTAGCTATTGTGGTTCGCCAGTTCAAAAGAATTCCGATTAGTTCTCCAACTTCTAACTATAAAATAAGTCAGAGCTGGAATTTAGGAATCGTTCATGGTACATAGTTATATTGAAATTTGGAAGGTTATTTGCTATTGATGGAAGTGAGATCTATAATTTATTTATTCATGCCAAAAGTTTTATGCAGAAACAAGTTGGATGATATTGTCTTTTGAAGATGCAATATATATTTGTAATTATCAAGAATTTGCAAATAGTAAGGGCGTATTTAACTAACTACAATAGAGGGGTTACTATTATGAAAATAAACTTGCACTTCATAGTGTAATGGGTAGGTCAACGTTTGAAGTTGGTGTTACTTTATAATGCATGGAACGCAAAAGGATTGATAAAAAATCTCATTACATTGTGTTTTTATAACTGATTAATAATGTGTTTTGATATTTAAAGGATCTTAATCGTCTTTGTTAGTATTTAAGTTTTTTCGCCCCGCCGCGAAGCGCGGGTTTAAAATTCTAGTTGATCTGATTTTTGAAAAAAATATTGATAAGCCTAACTATTCTTAGGTTGTTTCAATGAAAATGTTTTTAATATGGTTAAGTAAGGTGTTAGTTAATAAAACTAATCGTAGTTTTCAAGGGTATATTTTGATGATAAAGTTAGTTTACTTTTTTAATAGTATTATGGGTTTAAATCATATAAAACGTTACATTTGTGCTGATTTTTTTTAGTACAGTAATTATAGAGTAATGATTATGTGTTTACCCGTCTAATAAAAGAAAACTAATTGTTTCAAAGAATAGTTTTTTAGGAAAAATATCACAAAATAGTAAGCAAGTTTAAAAAATGATTCAATTTGGACACTCATGCTTATTTTCCTTTAATTGGACTACTAAACCATCAAATCGAGTCATTATCGAATTTTCTTACGTCAAGAAAGTAACGAATGAGAAGATGTGGGGGTCGGTATTTTTCGTATATGAAATTATATCAAAAAATAAAAAAACATGTTATATATTAAAAAAACATGTTAACTATATTAAAAAAAGTATCTAAAATTCTCGTTCCCGTTTCACATCAGCATCAAAAGGAATAAAAAAATATTTTCTAATTGAAACAAATAGAATAACATCCTACAAAACATGTTAAGACTTATAATTTAAATGAAATATGAAAACTGAGTTACCTAATTAGAACACTTTTTAAACTTGAGTTGCCTAATTGTAATACTTTTGAAAGTTGTTTACTATCTTATAAAGTTACCCCTTTCAGGACCGGTACAGGTGTTTTGGTCAAAAATTAACAATAACCAAAGTAGTTAATGTGAGGTTAGATGCTTTAAGATTAATGAAGATAATGAATAAAAAATCATAAGAACACATGGATTGGTCACGAGGGAAAAAGCCCTTGATCTCTAGAAGATCGTCCGTATAAAAACCCCGAGTGGTGACAAATGTTCCCCACTAGCTATATTAGTGAAAAAGAAGATTGCAACTCGAGAACTATGGCAATCTTTACAATAATCGTGTGTGATTGCAGAGAATGAGAGTAAGAGAGATGAATGAGTGCGTATGAATGCGTGTATATGATTGCCATAGCCTCATTTTATGTTAAACAATAATAACTAAAATTTCTATTTCTAAGCGATTTTCTCTCAACGTCCACTTGACCGAGTAATCAGCTGACTATGGTAGTCCACGTTCAAAATAAAGTTGAAATATTCCTCTAGACGTTACCTGCAATTAATTAACAAAAAATAATAAAGAGAAAAATTGTTAGTTATAAAAATGTACTGTTAGGATCTATAACCCTTCCGAGACCAAGGATATCCTATTCAGGCAGCCAGGATACTCCGTCTTTATTAAGAAAATATCCACCCATAACAATTTCCCCCCAATATGACGGTTGTGATATGCATAACAGCTGTCATGTTGATCATTATTTCCTAAAAGTAGCCGTTGCAGAAGACGTGAGAGACGTGATGGGTTAAAAACTGCTCATTACCTCATAACCTAGGTTTTCTCGATAACTTCCCACTATTGCTTTTAAATTGGAGATAACTCATCCCCATTCCACACATCAAGAAAAATTCAAGGTAATTTTCTCTCCCCTTTTCTTCTTCTTTCTTTATCATCTCCGGCGATAATGGGAAAAAAGACGACTCCGACGACTTCTAGCTCCGAACCCAGAATCGTTGATAGAATCCTTAGGCCCCAAAACCTGCTTGCAAAACTTGAAAAGGAAATCTGCAAGTTCACGAACACAGAAATCAACAGCTTAAAACCTTGCTGTCCTCCTGGGGCTGTATTTCGACTTTTCGATCCCATGGTGAGAAGCGATTGCGTTTCCACCGAGTAGGTTTGCTTTCCTGCCTTCCTATTTCAGCTTGGTTATTCTTACCCCTTTCAGGGCCTTTACCGAGGATTCCTTTGGATTATCCGGCATCAGCTACATTCAGGCTATGCCGATGATTTGGAGAACTCTGTTCACCATCGAGGAAATCCTGGTTCGAGGGAAACTAACCCTTAGCATTGCTGTGCTTGCTTACATGTACATTCTTACCACTCACGGATCCATCCGATTCACCCTTAAATCCAAGCCTCATCATCCTGTTCCTATTTTTAAAACCACCCAGAATGACCATGGCTAGAAGAACCAGTTCTTTTTTATGAAAAGATCCTCGATCCCTGAGGGGGAACTCTTACCCCACAAATGGATTTTGACTAGTAGGATGCACGATCCTAGATCTTGTAATTTCTTTGTTCTTGTTCTGATTACTAACCCCTATTTATTATTTCTATTTTGCAACGAACAATTTCACAAGACTTGCTGGGCTTGATAAGGTAGAAAGCAAAGCTAAAGCTTTCCTAGCTTTGGACCCAATCACTCGGACATTCAAATCCAGGATTTGGGATCACTCACAAGAAGTTTGCCACTCCTCTTCCTTCACCATGTCAAGTAAGGAATTTATTAGTTTAAAAAATATTCATGATAATAAAGGATACTTATCTGTTTATAATTCCTTGCAGGTGCTCATAAGTCTACTCCTCGCCCTGCTACCAAGTTCGTGCTAGATGATGTGGATTTTGTCATCTCTTCCTACAAGAAGGAACCATCTCCTGCTCCTGAAGTCCCAAAACCTGCCACTACTCGCTTTAAAAGCATTGTTCACAAATGCAAGAAAACCTTAGAGCCAGAGGAAGGTGGTGATGCTGGGTCGGTTTCTGTGGGCGATGAAGGTGCTGTGAAAGCCTGAGTCCACTTTTTTATGAAGCTTTTATTTAATTTTAATTTCGATGGGGTTGTAATTTTAGGATTCAAGATCTATGATCCTTAGAACACTAGGAAGGATGGCAAAGGTGAGGGATCCTCTGTTTGTGGGAATGAAGCCTTTGTTGTCCTTCTTTTTAATTTCCTGCATGCATATCTCAAACATTAGAACTATACTTAGCCTGGGTGGATGGTCCATGGTTTTGCTGCTGAAGCCCAGGTTAAGATCTTTTGGCGGTTATTATGAATATAAATCTAATCTTTTGACTTACATGCTCTGTTCAAAATTTCATTTATGTAGTTACTCATTTAAATGTTGTATTACTTGCAAGAATAAATTGTTTCCAATATCAAACAGTGAAGGGTTTAGGATCCTTTATAATACCTATAACATAAAGAAATGAAATTTTTGGCAAAAGAAATCATACCAAAGGATCCTTAATAAGGATCAAATAATTTAGGCTATAGATAATGTTAGGGATTCTAGGATCCTTTATCCTTAGTCACATCTGTATTTAGTATTTTAAAACAATCCTGCAAACACAACTTGGGATTTAGCCAATGAAAACTGGGATCTATGCCCATTCCGGGTCGGCCCAAACATTAGTGACATTGAAAAATGCCAAAACCTTATTTAGCATGAAAATGCTAAAAACCTTAGAAACAGAGGTATGGTAGGTCTACCATAAACTTAGGATCCTACATATGGCCAACAACAATGAAATTGTCAGCCACTAAGCGTGCACTGGTCCCATTGCTCGAACCATACTTGGATAACGTGCGCAACTAGCGACCGGAGAAAAGGTGAAAACCTTTTAAACCTTAGAAGGTATATAAAATATCTTAGCTGAGGAGAGAGGTGGCCAACCTCTTTAACCACAAACATTGCATTGTTAACTGCAAAAAGTCAAAACTAAGTTAAAGCAGATGTTAAGTGTATTAACATCCTTGTCTTAATAAAAGAAATAGCATAAGCAAAAAATAAAGGAAAATGTTACCAAAATAGAATCCTAGATCCTGATTACATAAAATATTTTTTGAGGTGAATCGCAATCCAAGCCCTTGGCAGTGGAACTCTTTCCATTGTGAGCTGTCAATATGCCCCCTTTCTAGCTTCATATTCAATCAAATAGGGCCCTTCCCATTTTAGGGTCAACTTTCCATCAGCCGGATTGGTTGTATTCTAAAAGGCTTTCCTCAAGACCAAGTCACCTTCTTGAAATCTTCTAATCCTGATATTCTTGTTATATGCCCCAGCCACTCTCTGTTGATAAGCAGACATCCTGATTTTAGCAGAATCTCTAAGTTCATCAATAGTATCCAAGTCCTGGATCAAGGATTCCTTGTTCGCTTGAGGATCATGAATACTTGTTCTGGCTGTGGGAACCACCATCTCTGTAGGAACAACTACTTCAGCTCCAAACACCAATGAGAAAAGAGTTTGACTCGTGGCATTCTTTGGAGTTGTTCTATCGGCCCATAAGACATAAGGCAGATCTTCAGCCCATTTGCCCTTTTTGGCTCCTAATTTCTTTTTGAGATTATTGATGATGATCTTGTTGCTAGATTCTGCTTGACCATTAGCTTGAGAGTGAACTGGAGTAGTTGTTATCATCTTGATGCCCCAACTGTCACAAAATTAGTGGTTCTTTTCATAATAATCTGGTACCCATTATCAGATACTATTTCAGAAGGGATACCAAATCTAGTAATAATATTTCTTTTAATGAAAGATATAACTTCCCTTTCTTTAACCTATGCAAAGGCTTCAACTTCAATCCATTTAAAAAGTAGTCTATCATAGCAAGCATGAAAACTTTTCCTCCTGGTGCCTTTGGCAGCTTACCCACTATATCCATGCCCCATTTCATAAATGGCCATGAAGAAACAATGGGGTATAATGGTTTGGCTGGTTGATGTAAAATGTTGCTATGCCTTTGACAAGAATCACACTTTCTTGAGTAGTTGACAACATATTTTTTCATTGTGGGCCAGAAATAACCCCTTCTAAGGATCCTTGAGAACAAGGCTCTGCCCCCCGTATGGTTTCCACAGTCTCCTTCATGGAAATCCTTTAGCACTTCTTTAATTTTAGGTTCTTCTATGCACCTTAAATATGGACCTGCAAGAGATTTTCTATACATCATATTATCAATTATAGTAAATTGAGATACCTTTTTCCTGAAATCCTGGAATTTTCTCCTTCTGGAATCTCTCCATCTTCGATAAATTTTCTGATTGGATAGATCCAGGATCCTTGGGGTCACTCGAAGTTTCATTATCCACTTCCATTATCCTCTACTCGTCAATTACTGGGAAAAGGATGTGAATGATGGGAATTTTCAAGTCTTCTGGAATTTCAAGGATGATGCTAGATTGGCTAAAGCATCTGCCCCTGCATTTTATTCACTAGGTACGTGTGGTATGCTAAAAGAATCAAAATACCCTGCAAGATCTTTTATTATTTCTAAGTATATAATTAGTCTTTCACCTTTAATAATATAAGAGCCATTAAAGTGATTAGTGATTATTAAAGAGTCTACATATACTTGAAGATACTTGATCTTCATACCCTTAGCTAACTGCAAACCTGCTATAAGTGCTTCATATTCAACCTCGTTGTTGCTTGCTTGAAACTCACAAGCTATGTACTATGGTATTATGTCCCCCTATGGCAATTTTAGTAGTATCCCTAGGCCTGTGTCCTTAACATTTGATGCCCATCAGTGAAAAGTATCCAAGGATTCTTGGTCTCTTCAAGCTGTTGAACCTCCAAGTCAGCTTCCTCTTGTAGATCACTACTGAAATCCACCACAAAGTCTACCAATGCCTGTGACTTGATAGCATTTCTCGGTTCATATCTTATGTCATACGTGCTGAGCTTTACAGCCCACTTTGCCATCCTACCTAGCATTTCTGGTTTTCTAAGGACATTCTTGATTGGATAGTTAGTTTTCACAATAATAGGATGGGTTTCAAAATAATGTCTTAACTTAGTAGATGCCATAATTAAATAAAGTATTAACTTTTCTAAATGAGAATACCTGACCTCAGTATCTAGAAGACTTTTAATTACATAGTACACCGGATGTTGTTGACCTTCATGATCCTTGACCAAGACCGCACTGACAGTATTGCCTGATACAGCAAGATAAAGGATCAAGGATTCTCTTTTGGTTGCCTTCATCAGTGCTGACGCTGAGGATAGATAATCCTTAAGAGGTTTTAAAGCAGCTTCATGCTTTTCAGTCCATTCAAATTTCTTAATATATCTCAAGATGTCGTAGAAGTCCTTACACTTTTCTGATGATCTAGAGATGAATCTATTTAAGGCAGCAATCCTTCCTGTTAGTCTTTGAACATCCTTTACATTGATAGGGGATTTCAAGTTGATGATGGCCTTGATTTGTTCTGGACTTGCTTCTATTCCCCTTTTGGTTACCACGTATCCTAAGAATTTGCTAGTTTTAACACCAAAGCGACACTTTGAATGATTCAACTTCATGTTATAGCAATCAAGGATATTAAATGCTACTTCTAAATCCTTGATGTGATCTTCACTCTTCACTGACTTGACCATCATATCATCTATGTATACCTCCATTGTATCACCGAGCTGTTCTTTGAACATCATGCTGACCAATCTTTGATAGGTAGCACCTGCATTTCTTAATCCAAGAGCATGACCAATATAGTAATATATACCAGTAGGAGTCATTAATGATGTATCCTCTTGATTATATGGTTCTATATGAATTTGTTGAAATCCAGACGAAGCATCCATAAAGGTGAGCAACTCATGTCCCACAACGACATCCACCATGGAGTCAATATATGGTAATAGGAAAGGATCCTTGGGACATGCTTTATTTAAATTAGTAAATCAATGCATGCCCTCCACTTTCCATTTTTCTTTTGGACTACCACAACATTGGCTAACCATTTAGGATATTTTACCTCTCTAATCATACCTGCCTTAAGGAGTTTGTCAACCTCTTCTTGGATTATTTCATTCCTCTCCGGAGCAAACTTCCTTCTTTTTGATGAATTGGCTTAACTGCAGGATCAATACCCAGTTTGTGAGTTATAATATCTTTAGATATACCTGTCATATCTTCATGCTTCCATGCGAAGGTTGATCTTCTTCTCTTTAGGTAGGATACCAAATCCTGCTCGATATTATCTAGGATCCCGGATCCTATGAAGACTTTAATTTCAGGATCCTTAGGGTCCAAGGATACTTCCTTCACATCCTGTTCTGTGGATCCATAGGATCCCTTGGAGGTTTCATTAATTGCTATAAAGTTCTTGGCTTTGAGGCAGATTTCATTAAGGAAGTGTAACAATCCTTAGCATCTTGTTGATCACTGTCGATCCTTACTACCCCCAAGGCGTTGGTAACTTCACACACTGGTGGTAGGTGGAAGGAACAACTTTCATTTCATGGATCCAGGGCCTGCCAAGAATCACATTGCAACAAGAAAGGTTATCAATAACACAAAACTTTTGGATAGCATTTACACCCTTAATGTATATGGGTAGCTTGATGCCCCCAATGTATTCTTCGTTTCTCCACTGAACCCTACTAAGACTGAGGATCTTAGGATGATTTCAGATTCAGGAATGTTCATCTTTTTAAGAACATCATGTTGAATTATGTTAACTGAGCTTCCTCTATCTACAAGGATCCTGCAAACATAATGGTTAGCGATACACAATGTAATAACCAGACTATCATGATGAGGATCCTGGATGTAACTCCTATCATTTTCATCAAAAGCAATGATCTTCTGGTTCGTCATGGTGGAAGTCCTTATAGGTCTTTCTCCATTCTCCAGCTTACTCTCTTTAGCATTTCTCTTAGCTACTGAATAAGAAGTGCCACAGATATCTGACCCTCCTGAAATAAAGTTGATTATTTGAGCATCGGGAGGAAGTGGATCAGCCCTTTCTGGAACCTTCTCAGGATTCTAGGTCCTTGAATTTTTTCTGCCCAATAGATCTTTGAAGTGTCCCTTGCTGAGGAGATAGCCTATATCTTTTCTCAACACAATGCGTCCATCGGTCATGTGCCAAAATCTTCTTAGTAAGCATACCATTTTGATTTATCCTTGTATCCGGTTGCTTTTTCATTCTTTTTAGGCCATCTTTCTCTTTCACCTAGATCCTGCATTGCAAGAAACAAACCACCAACATCAATAGAAAACCAGTATTCAGATATCTTAGGATATTCTTCCTCGTCCTCATCATATTCGACTGCATGGACATTTTGATTGTCAGGCCTTGAATATGGCTTTGATTTTTTGAACGAGGATCCTTGTCTCTTCTCATAGTAATCTTGTTTAGAAGAACCACCGAGTCGATCCTGGAGTCCTGACTTTATCAAGGTTCCTGCATGAGGTCATAACAAGGTCATCATAAAATGGTGAATCTTATTGCAAACCCATTTTAAAGGCTTCCACGGCTGTTGCCACATCTAGGTTTGGAATTTCCAAAGATTCTCTTCCAAACTTGGTTACATAATCCCTGAGGGATTCACCATGAACTTGTATGAATCTATATAAATCACTGGTTTGCTGTTCAAATGTTCTACTACGAGAAAACCGATTGTTAAATAGATTAACCAAATGTGAGAAAGAAGTATTAGAGTAAGGAGGAAAACTTAGTAGCCATTTGAGTGAAGATCCTATAAGCATGGATCTAAAACCTTTGCATAAGCAGGCCTCTTTGAGCCTATCCGGGATAGGGTTAGTCTCCATCCTTTCTCTATATTGAGCCACATGCTCTTCTGGATCGGTAGACCATCATACAATTTCATGTTGGGAGTCTGAAAACGCTTTGGGATCTCTGCATCACATATGGGAAGAGCAAACCTTGACACCTTATGACTACTAACTAGTATCTCAGGTATAGGTCTGACTACACTAGGGACACTGGATATCATATCCTTGAGCTTCTGCAATTCTCTGGCCATAGCCGGAGTAATACCTACATCCGGCACCGAGTATTGATTAGTACCCATAAATATGTTATTGAAATTGTTTCCTCTTTGATTGAAGGACTCCATCCCGAAATAGTATGTAGAAGTTGGAATTTGAGCTGCGATAATCGGTCCAGTCATAGTATCAGTCTGCATAGGAATAAAGTCATGATCATGTGCTTCAGACATCTTAGGCCATGGGATGCCTGAGGATTCTCGATCCTTATATAAAGATGATCCAATAGGATTATGCATCGAGGATCCTGGATTCTGGGATGAGTATCATCGATTCTGCATCGAGGGTCCTGCATGAGCAAAGGATCCTTGAGGAAAGTAAGATGAGACTGGCAGAGGCTGGGTTGGGGATCCACGTTGAGACATCCCGACTGATCCTTGCTGAAACACCGAGGTTAGAGGACAACTTGAGGATCCTAAGACTTGTTAAGATACAGATATTGGATTAGAGAAACCAAGCAACTTTTTCATAAGAGGACTTGGTTCCTCTGCTGGCCTTTTTACTTTCTTGATCTCCTTGATCTCACGAAGGATCCTCTGGTTGGTCTTATTTGCTGATCCATATAGCTCTTCATCTGCGAACACAATACAAAATTATCATTGTTAGTGTTTGTTATCGTAGAGGTAGTAGCAGTGGAATTCTTAGATCCTTGATAAACAGCAGTCTGCTTCTTTTGAGTTAGATCCATGGCTTTCCTCGATCAAATAGGTGGAGGAGTAATTGGCATGAAGATGCTGGCATGGCCGATGAAACAGATTTTGGTTGAGAAGCCATTGAGAAAGCAGATAGGGAATGAAAGGTGATGAATATAGGAGGAAATGAATTATGGATAAAGCACCGTTCGCCCTATGGTGGGCGCCAAATTGTTTTGGTCAAAAATTGAAATAACCAAAGTAGTTAATATGAGGTTAGATGCTTTAAGATTAATGAAGATAATGAATGAAAAATCACAAGAACACAAGGATTGGTCACAAGGGAAAAAGCCCTTGATCTCTAGAAGATCGCCGGCATAAAAACCCCGAGTGGTGACAAATGTTCACCACTAGCTATATTAATGAAAAAGTAGATTGCAACTCGAGAACTATGGCAATGTTTACAATAATCGTGTGTGATTGCAGAGAATGAGAGTAAGAGAGATGAACGAGTGCGTATGAATGCGTGTATGTGATTGCCATAGCCTTATTTTATGTTAAACAAGAATAACTAAAATTCCTATTTCTAAGGGATTCTCTCTCAACATCCACTTGACTAAGTAATCAGCTGACTATGGTAGTCCACGTTCAAAATAAAGTTGAAATATTCCTCTAGACGTTACCTTCAATTAATTAAAAATAATAATAAAGAGAACATGTTAGTGATAAAAATATACTCTTAGGATCCATAACCCTTCCGAGACCAAGGATATCCTATTCAGGCAGCCAGGATACTCCGTCTTTGTTAAGAAAATATCCATCCTTAACAATAGGGGAGTAATGCAACAGTTTCACAAGGATGGAGAGAAACAAATAAGAACACTTAATAGATCAAATAGGGAACCGGCTTATAAAACAATGAACAAATGTAAATAAACAAGCAGAACACAAGTTATATGGCATTCATGAATTATGTATATTGCTCTCAAGTGTTTTACAATTGTTACAAGGCTTAGACCTAAGGAATGGTACCTGAAATACTTTATACTACATCCTACAGCCGGCTATACTTTAAAGGCCAGCTGGAAAACTAATTTAGACAACAAGATCAATGTAAAGTCAAAAGGCAGATTGCCTTTTGACTAGTGACTATGACACGACATAGCTCACATCCTTATCTATTACAAAAAGGATAAAAGTACAAAGTAGAAAGTTATAAAATCTAAGACCTTAATCTACAGTTGACAAAAGTATGGAGGTATCACCAACTTGTATAAGTTGTGAGTCTTCACATAAGGTAGCGAAAAGTTGTTCAGCTTTTGTCAAAAGCATGTCAGAGAAAGCATGTATTCTCTGTCTTTAGAAGAAATCAGTCTATTGGCTTCGGAAGACTTCATCTTTGGCTTGGAAGAAATGGTTTTTTGGCTTCGGAAGATTTGACACTTAGAGAATTTCTTAGTGCTTTTGTCAAATCTCCAAAGTAACTTTATCGGTACTTCAGTATGCATGCTGAGAGCTATTTGGTTTGACAAACTCCTCCTAGGCTGATGCTATCAAAACTTGAGAATAACTTTGAGTCTTGATCTTCATTTATTGACAATCCTCATCAGAATCAAGACCATTCCATTCTTCATCAGTTGCTTTGGATTCCTTAGGCTCTCAAAGTATCTTCTCATGTCAAAAAGATCATGCAGAGGAAGGTCAAGCATGTTTTGCCAGAAGTATACATCTTGACCCCCTTGATCTCTTATGACATACCATCTGTTTGGGTTTGTAGCAAAAGCCCAAGACAAGATGGGTCTCTCAGCAGTAAAAGGCTCTACTTAAAGTGGAGTTGGTTGAGCAGCCTCTTCTTGTTCACCCTTAGTATGTTCTGACCCATCCTAAGGTGCTGAGGTGGATTCTTTGGACTTCTTCTCCTTCTTCTTATCCCTTTTTATGGCTATCCTCATCCTCTTTATATACTTTCATTGAGAATGTTGGTCTTGAGTACCAGATGTTCCTTCTTTATCCTTCTCAGTTGAATCCTTTTCCTTCACATGTTTAGAAGGAGAAGGTTCAAGACCCTGTTGTGGGTCAAAAGATGAAGCTGGCTGAGATGCAGCACTAGGTCTAGGTTGTGTTGTCTCTTGGGGTTGAACCTTGACCTCAGCTTTAAGTGCAGCCTAACTTGGTGGAAAATGCAAGTCTACCAGCTCACCCTTCTTAATCTTCTTCTTGATCACTCTAATGTGATCGTCCATAGTGGATAGAGACATTGGACCAAGTCTCCTTTCGGAGAACCCATACAGCTTCAAGAAGCTCACCATCTTTAATCTGTTAGTAGACTTCTTCTCATTGGCTCAGATGGTGGCTCTTGACTTAGCAGCCTCTTCTTTCATCTTCCTCTTAGCAGCTTTTTATTCTTTTAAGACTTCTTGCTCTAGTTGCTTGAGGTAGTCAAACTTAATGTACTCATATGACAAGAGAAGTAGGCCTGCTGCCTGATAGAGACCTGTGGCACTCAGGTAGGTTATCATGTTTTATCTATCTTGTTCCCTACCTACCTAAGTTTCTTGTTCAACAACCATAGCCTCTACTTCAGGGCATTCTTGAACTAGAGAGAGGGCAAGGGCTTTGTAAAGTTTTTTTCTTTTCCTTTCTTCCTTAATCTTGAGGAGCAACTTTATAGCCTCAACCTTATTCCTCTCTTTTGACACTTCAGTGTTAGCCAGTTCATTAAGCTCATCCAAGGGAGGAGAGATAATTTCATCAATGTAGTAGTTCCTAGAGCCTAAATAGTTCAATCTGGCTGCCCTTAACTCATCCTCCTGAGTGTTTGGCCTAGGGGTAGTCCTGATTGCAGCTTGCATAAAGCTTAGGGTCTCACTTGTTCTCTCTCCCCTTGCCTTCTTCTTTTCTCCCTTTTCTCCTCCTCAATCTCCTCAGAGGTCATGATCCTCTTCCCTTTGTCAGTCACTGGCCTGTATGACTCAGGGTGGAGAGAGCTTTGGCCTTCATCACTTGGTGCAGCACTTGAGCTCTAGCTAGGGAGAGGCTGTGAGACACCTTCACTAGCTGGTGTCTCACTGAGGGTATTTGGTGCTGAAGCAGTTCCACTCTCAAGGTTCACAGGGTCAACTACTAGGCCTTCAACTAAGGTTTCTCCTTCGGAGCTAATCTTAGGGTCTGCCTTAATATCCAGTTGACCAATAGTTTTCCATGCTAGCCTTTGTCTATATAAATAAGATCTTCTCTTGAACTCTTCAAGCACCCTCAGTTGAATCCTCTCGGCCAACCTTTTAGCTTGCCTGATGGTACTTGGCTTGGCAAGTGGCAGGTCAACTAGAGGAAAACTCTCATAGTATTTCAAGGTTTTAAAATTGAATACTTCTTGTTTCCCTTGATATCTAGAGAGTACTTGGGCTCTTTTATCTGTGTCATATCTCCATCCTAATATTGGGTTTTTCAGTAGGGTAGGATGGGGTAGACATAGCCCTTGGGATTCCCTTCTCAAATAAGCTTTAAATCAGGGCATCCACATTGATATGGGTCTGAGGAGGTTATTGAGTATGGACAACTATAAATGAGGATGGTAAGGCCTCCATGTCCATACTCCAAGCAGTGTTTTCAGGTTTTGCGATTGTAGTTAAGACTTTCTCCCTCTTTTTGGTAGCATCACCCAATTGCATAGGTGAGCTAGAGGTTAAGTCCACCATATCCACATGTTCTTGTAGACTTGATTGAACATGCCTGGTAGGCCTCTCAGCTAGCTTGCCCTTGAGATTGGTGATCTCAAGTTGCTGATTAAGGACCTGCCTTTGCAAGGTAGCCACCTGAGATTCTAGGTGACTTACCTTTGAAGCTAAATAGGTGCATGTTTTAGACAGTTTTTGCACCTTTAGTTGCAGACTCCCCTCATCTTCATTAGAAGAATCATGGGGGGATGAGAGAACATAATCAAAGTCATTTCCCTCATCACCAGCATGTGGTTCTTGGCTGCTGGGTTTCCCTTGCTCCATGCCATATTCAAGAGAAGTGTCAAGGGGATGGATTGCCATGGTTGAGGTCTTAATGGTGTAATCACTTTCTAAAATAAGAGCCTCTTTCATATGAACTTCCTGAAGTTTAGGGAAGTCCACCTCAGTTAGGGGTGGATGATATGGGCTAGATATGGGTGTCTCACAAGCACTCATCTCTCCTTGAGCAGGGGAGGAGAAAAGAGACTCATGTTACTTGCTAAATCCCATATTCTCATAATCATATAATTAGAGGTTAGGGATTGGTTGGTTTAGATCTAGAGGATGGGGATGGTAACTGTCCCCTGAAGGTTGATCACCTGAGTTTTAAGACTCAGAGTGAAGGATTAAGGCTTGGGTAATGAGCTCAACAGGCTGAGCATAAGGAACCTTAGCACTGATCAATTAAATATGAGAGTGGTTTGCTCCTCAAGGGAAGTGGGAGCTCTTGGTTCCACTTCCTCCTGCATGGGTGAGTGTATAGGGGCCTGCTCAATATAAATAGACTGAGTAGGGGGGTTGCTTGAATTTTCTTGGTAGGTGATGGTTATTTGTGGCTATGTAGGTAGTGGAGATGTAGAAGGTGGGGGTTTAACATTGACTGGTGCTGTCAAGTTATCACCCTCAGCAATGAGCTCTAACATTTTTGGGAACATGGCTCTTTCTACCCTTGAGAAACCAACAGTGGTTTTTCTCATGATTTTAAAGATGCCAGACTTCATCTGTCCTAGTTTAATAGTAGCACCTGTTCCCCTCAAATATGAGCCCCATCCACAGTTGACAATATGCTGGACATATCTAGGGAACATGTAGTACTTCAAAGAGTCCAAGTTGGCAAGCAAGTTTGTGTAGACAAACTAGGAGTACTTGAACTTGATCGCTTGAACCATTCCATGGACTATATAGGATAAGTCCTCAGGAATTTGATCCCATCCTCCATGTTTATTTGATAAAGAGTGAATAATAATATGGAGGAGGTACTTCCACTGGTAGGAGACCTTAGCCTTCTCGAAGGTTCTGACTGTGAAGTCCCTTTCATAACCTATCTGCCTGAATGATTCATTCACAGCAGGTTTGGGAAAGGACAACTCGTCTTCTTCATCATCCAGCCTGAGACGAGTGTTGATTGTGGCTGGGGTGATGAAAATTGTCTTCCCCTGCACTGATGCAGATAGTGCCTTCTCATCGTCAAAGATGACCTCTTGGCAGGTCCTCCAAAACTCCAAAGTTGTTTTTCATAAAGTGGAGGGTCTATTGTGAGTGCGGTGAGGTAGGATGATTGAGTAAGAAAGCAGAAAACGTTTGAGAAACTAGGATCTGTCTCGGAACCATTGTAAGGCAATATATATGGTTGGATGTGAGAGAAAGTTAACACTAAAGGATAAACTTTGAAATCCAAATGTCCTCCCACTTCTGAAAAAGTGCCCAAAAAGATGGTTATCTTGGAAGTTGAAAATCTTCCAAAGGTAAATTGTCTTCAAAAGTTTTGAGAAAACTTTCGAAGTTAATTTGACTTCAAAAGATATTCCTTAGTTTGATAAGAATTGCTTCGGAAGAAAAAAACTTAGATGAATTTTGCTTTCGAGACATATTTGGTTTTGGAAGATATTAAACTTTAGAAGTTTTATTCAAACGATGAATAAAGCTTTCAAGACTTAATTACTTTCTGAAGAAAAATTGTCCTCTAAAACATATAAGTACTTAGAAGCATATTTAAGCTTCGGAAGATATATCAGAATTTCTTTTGAAGGTAAATTTCTTAGTAAGTAGTTATTAGTTTTGAAAACATAATTTTCTTTCGAATGCAACTTAATATCTTTCGAAAGAAAATATATCTTTAATTCTTAAAACTCTAAGGAATATCATTTAGAAAAAATTTCTTCCAAGATAAACAGGGCTTATATGAGTGATGATTTAGACAACTTTAAAGACACACATATTTGAAAAAATAATCTTGAAATTAATTAAAAAAAATCTACTCAAAGTTAATCATCTCAATAGCTGATACAAGATATTTAAATCTCTTTTCATCAAAAGCTTTTGTGAACAGATCAACATATTGTTCATTTGTGTTAACTTTGACTGGTTTTATCAATTTCATTTCAAAATTATCTGTTATCAAATGATACCTAATGTTGATGTGCCTTGTCTTTAAGTGCAACACAGGATTCTCTGTGATGGAGATAGCACTATTGTTGTCTATATGGATAGGAGTCTTCTTGAAGTTGAATCAATAGTCTAACATCTGATTCTAAATCCAAAGCACTTTAGCATAGTAGCTTGCAGCAGCAATGTATTCAGCTTCAACAGTTGACGCAGACACACAAGATTGTTTCTTGCATTACCATGAGATTATCCTTCCACCAAGGAATTAACATCACCCTAATGTAGACTTTGCAGTCATGTTACAGAACCATAGTCACTATCTGTATATGAATGCAGATTGAAGTCAGAATTCTTTGGATACCAAAGTCCCAACTTGGGAGCTCCTTTGAGGTATCTAAGAATCCTCTTGATAGCAACCAGGTGTGACATCTTGGGTTGGCTTGATATCTTGCATATATGCATATGGCAAACATGATATCAGGCCTGCGGGCTGTGAGATACATAAGAGACCCAATCATAGCCCTGTAGACATGTTTATCAACACACTCCCCCTCAAGATCAGGTCCTAAGGAGTGGTTTCTTTCTATGGGTGTCTTAACATCCTTGCACTCAGTCAGATGAAATCTGGTTAGTATGTCTTGTACATACTTTGACTAGTTTATGAAGATGTCATTTTCAACCTGCTTCACTTGAATTCCTAGAAAGAAATTGAGTTCCCCCATGGCACTCATTTCAAATCTATTCTTTATCAGCTTCTCAAACTCTTTGCAGAGCTTTAGATTAGTGGACCCAAAGATGATGTCATTAACATAAACTTGAACCAACATCAAGTCATTCCATGTTCCTTTGATAAAGAGCGTGCTGTCAATAGTACCTCTCTTATAACTATGATGCACAAGGTATTATGATAGTATCTTATACCACTTCCTTGGAGCTTGATGCAGCCCATAAAAGGCTTTCTCAAGCTTGCAGACATAATTAGGTTGATCTGGGTCTGGAAAGCCATGTGGTTGCTTGACATACACTTCCTCATCTATCACTCCATATAAAAATGCACACTTGACATCAAGTTGCTAGACTTTGAAATCCTTGGATGCAATAAAATCAAGGAATATCCTAACAGCTTCAAGTCTTGCCACAGAAGCTAAAACATATGTGTAGTCAATCCCTGTATTTTTGAGTGTACCCTTGAACAACTAGTCTTGCCTTGTTCTTGATGACAAGTCCTCTATCATCCTTCTTATTCCTAAAAACCAACTTGGTACCTATTGATGTATTCCTATAAGGAAGATGGCATAGGTTCCAAACCTTTTGTCTTTTGAATTGAATCAGCTCCTCCTGCATTGCCTCAACCCAACTTCCATCTTTCAAAGCTTCATCAACTTTCTTTGGCTCAATATAGGATAAGAAGCAAGAGTATAGACAAACATTTTTATCATGGGTTTGTCCTCTTGTTCTCACCCCAGTCTCAACATCTCCAATGATTTTTATGGTGGGATTGGACTTGTGGATTCTTAGTTGAGGAATCACAGCAAGTTTGTTTGATAGATCTAAATTAGTGAAATTCAGATCTGGTGATTGAGTATCACCCATCACATCAGAACACTTATCAAGTGAAACTTGATCCAATGAGTGTGTGATATCATTGATGTTGTATTTAGTAGAGAGGTTGTCAGCATCATGAAGTTCTTGATCACTTTCACCATCTCCATCTGCTCCTACATTGGAAACCCTTTCATTTGAGTTTTGTGCCTTAGTGCTGGAATTTATTGGCACCTCAGATGTATCAGCTGAATAGTTTGTCATGGTATTACTTACAGGATTTCCATCTGCAAAGTTTGTTACCACTGGAGCTGAAGGAATTCTATCACTTGGTCTTCTCAGCTCAAATCTTAGGTCAAGATCTCCTGCTAATATGTTACCTGTAAATCCTAAAACATCTTCATAAGATTTGTTAAAATAGTTGGTAACTAAGTTAAGATAAAATAGCCAATCAGGACCAGAACCTTTCACATTAGGAGTGCGCTCATTGAAGGTCACATTGGCTAACTCCTCAACTACTCTAGTTCTGAGATTGTATACTCTATAAGCCTTAGCTTAGGATGAGTATCCAATGAAGTGTCCATCATTTGATTTCTCAGCAAATTTGGCTATGTGATCTTTGATATTCAAGATGGTGCATGGACATCCAAATGACCTGAGGAAACCAATGAAAGGTCTCCTTTTGTGCCACAATTCATAAGGAGTCTTGCCACGAGTCTTGACTACTAAAATAAATATACATGTTAATAATACATATCATCCCTCTTTTTAAGTGTTTTTTGTTGCAAATTCAGTTGGATCAATACTTAATTGTGTTCTATTTGAATTTATATAGGTTAGTTGGTGACTTGGTGATTTTATTGGAAATGTATGACATGTCCATGTCAAATTCAGACATGGTCATATCAGAATGTTCAAGAATTGCAAGTCTGATGGATGACATGGCCATGTCACTTTAGACATGGTCATATGCGGCATAGATTTTCCTTTTAAGTCAAAATTAAGCCTCATTTGTAAACAATTAGTAAAACAAGAAACCCTAGCCCCCTTTATCCTGAAGAAAGAAGACCAAGATTGAAGATCAATTGCTCCAAGGAAGAATTTAACACCATACCACCCACCTATACTCATCTTGGTTTGAAAATCTCTAGATCTACCATGTTTATGAGTTTGCTTATGGTGTTTGTAGGCCTTATGGGCTAAACACTCTTAATCACTTAGATTAGATGAAGCTTAGCATACTTTGACATCTTGTATGTAACTCTTGGTGATGATTAGGTCAATGGTTATTACAAAGTTATGAATGCTCTTTAATAATTATGTGTGCTTGTTTAGCTTAAGAAAATGTTGAATCTTGTGGGTGTTATAACCATATTTTATTGGAAAACCATGTACGTTAGAACATCTATTCATGAGTTGCATACATTAGTGTGTGATTTATGACATTTACTTAACTAGGAATGGTGAACATGAGTGAATGGTGAATAGGGGAACCTCTTGAAGGTTCTGTGGAACCTCTGAGGTTATGAGGCTGATGCAACCAAAGGATACCAAAACAACCAAGTCTTCCAACATGCACTAAGGAACAAAGAAGAACTAGCTTCGGAAGTTTTACACACTTAAGTAAAATGCTAAGTGTAAAATCTTCCGAAGCCAATGTTCAGAAGAAACTACTGAGGAAACTTTACACCAAGTGTCAAGTCTTCCAAAGCCAAGACTCAACTCTTCCGAAGGTTAAAGATGAAGTCCTCCGAAGCTCTCAAGACAAAGTCTTCGAAGCTGAATAAAGATAAGACTGATTACTTTAGAAGAGAGAGAAAAGACACTTTTTCTGTCAACTTTATCATAAAGCAACCTCCTGTCCGCTGCATGCTCTGGTGGTTCACCAACTATCATAAGTTGGTGAAACTTCCATGCTTTATGATAAGTAGATAAGGTCTTTGTCTGCAAGTTTTTGTATTTGTTTCTTTTTTGGCTTTTTGTAATAGGAAAGTCAGTGAGCTATGGCCTGTCATAGTCACTAGTCAAAAGGCAATCTGCCTTTTGACTTTAGGCTGATCTTGTTGTCTAGATTAGTCACATCCAACTGTCTTTTTGCATATTGACGGTTGTAGGTTTAGTATAAAGAGTCAAAGGTTCTTGTATTTCACATATCAGTGCAAACACCTGTAATAGAACCTAAGAAGCAATATACTACTTCCTTGAAAATTATTTCTTGTGTTCTTGCTCTTACTTTACTTGTGTTGTGCATTGTATCATCTGTTTAAAGTTCTAAGTTCCCCATTTGAATTGTTAAGTGATCCTAAAGATCCTCCTAAGTGTGTTAACTAAGTGCAAAGTCCCTTTTTGGTCCTGCATTTGGTATCAGAGCATTCCAGGCTCTTGTTTGCAAGATCTCACCATCTTCCCTCTTAGTAACACACATCACTTAACTCTTCAAATGGCAGCTATCTCCAAAGCTGATATGGAAACTGGAACAATGACAAAGTCCCCACTAATCACTCCTGAGGATTTTGACACTTGGTGTCAAAGAATGGAAGGCTTTATCAAGTCTCAAGATTCCAGGATGTGGGAGTCTGTTGTCAATGGACCTCATGTACCATGCACCTCTTCAGCTGCTGCTGGTGGTGGCATGATACCAAAAGAGAGGGATGACTTTTTTGATGAAGACTGGAAAAGAATTGACATTGATCAGAAAGCCATGACAGCCCTCCAAACTGCTCTTCCAAACTCCATCTACAGAGGTTTCAAGAAGTGCAAGACCGCTAAACAGCTATGGGATGCACTGAAACTGATGTATGAGGGTTCAAATGAAGCCAAGGAGAACAAGAAGGATTCCTGAAGCAGCAGTTTGAAAATTTCACCTTCAAGACAGGTGAAACCATGACTCAACAATACTTCAGGTATGTTGAGATTGTGGATACTCTGGCTGATGTTGGGGTAACTATTGAGAACAGGGATATTGTTAGGAAGTTCATGTCCTCTCTTCCAAGACAATGGACACACTACTGTGTGGTCATTAAGAGGACTGAAAACCTCAAGACCCTTACTCTCACTGAGTTGTATGGGATACTCAGTGGATACCAGATGGAGATGAATATGCAAATTCATCTGGTAGCTCCAACACTCACCAGAGTTCAGCCCTTCATGTGGTTGAAAGGATAGCAGAGAACCACAGCATCATCTCATCTGCTACCCTGAGACTTCACAAAAGGGTCCTTTCATCACCTTCCCGGAGACACCAAGAGAGAGCTACATCCAAGGAAGTCCCTTCCAAGAGACAAACTCCTCTCAAGCCTTTGTTTCCACTGATGAAAGTTCAGCAACTTTCTCTTTACTCTTGAAGACCTGGACTGTATCCATCCAGATGATCTGGAAAATATGGAGATAGTCCAGCAGATGGCTCTTCTCACTCACAGAGCCCAGAAATTCTACAAGAGGACTAGGAGAAGGTTTCCTAGCAATGCTGCCAGTGGCAAGTTTGGGCTGGACAAGAGCAAAGTCAAGTGTTACAACTGTAACCAGATGGGACACTTTGCTAGAGAATGCAAGGCACCCAAATCAAATGGTGGCCAAGCCTCATCCAGGCCAAACTACACTGAAGGAGGGCACCAGAATGAGAAGCCAAGACAGCAAGCTGCAGTTGCTGTTGAAGAAGGAGGCTTTGACTGGAGCTTTCAAGCTGAAGATGCATCTCCAAACCAAGCACTCATGGCTGACCACGATGAAGCCAAGGTACTTGAACATCTTTGCTCTCCTGATTGTATTGCTAAAGTAAACAGATACAGGTCCTACAACTTGGAAATGAGATCTGACATTGAGTCCTTAAATATTTTAAAAGTTGATTTTAAAAGAGCTGAAAATGACTATAAACTTAAGATAGAAGATCTAGAAAAAACAGTTTCAACTCTTAAACATGAGAAAACAAATTACAGGACTCAAATTAAGGACTCATTACCAAGTTGACTGAATACCAGGCTGAGCTTATGATCAGCAAAGCCAGAGCAAAAAATATGTTCTTAAAGAGGAAACCTTCAAGAACATGATATCCTCATCTCTGCATGCAAAAGTGTGTTATCAGAACAAGCAGGGACTGGGATCTAGTAAGATAGCTCCTCCACACTCTCTACTATCAGTTAGATCTCTAAGGTGTGGAACTGGTCAAGATGAGCTTCCATCCATAGACCCCAGTGATGAAGAGGAGAAGGTGAGGGATGACTCTGAGGTGAGTGAAGAGAGTAAATCCAAAAAGAGGTCACCATACTCCTAAGGAGGAAAAAGAAGCTGGTTTGAGCAAAACCAAAAGGAAGAACTTGATCAGAAGAGCAAAGAGAAGATCAAAAAAAGCTCAAGAGGTTAAGACCACCTTTCATCCCAAACAGAAACAAGTATTTGTCTCTACAGGTTTCAAGGTGATAAAAGCTGAAGATCCTGCCAAGAATTCTAGTACCAAGAGTTCTACTTCAGCTTCAACTCACTCCAGCAACAACAAGAAGATTGATCAGCTGTGTGTCACTGCTACACAGCCTGAACCATCCATTTCTAAAAGCAAGCTTCACCCTAAGAAGCCTGCTGCATCATCTGAAAAGGTGAAAGAGGAAAAGGAAAGTGTTCAAGCTCAGTCTTCTTTGGAAAAGAAGGCTCTCAGAAGAAAAGATATAACTGTGTTATGTGTGGTAGTACCTCACATCTGGCTAAGGATTGTCAATACAATCCAAAGGGTACTATCCACATGATCAAGAAGAAAATTCTGAGAGGAAGAAGAAACAAACAGCTTCGGAAGGAAAATCTGTTTCCTTCGGAAGCTCCAAAATGAAGAAAAAGGCAAATGAACCATTGTCTTCGGAAGGAAAATTGGTCTCGAAGAAAGGAATGCTTCCGAAGTACTGAGGCCTGCTACAGTGAAAGCAAGATCTTCCGAAGGATCAGTCTCCAAAGCTTCCGAAGCCACAAAAGCTTCCAAAGCATTGAAGGTCAAGCCCAATCTTTCAAAGGTGGTGTGGAAGATGAAGGAAGACCATGTGGCTAAAAGTTCATCATCAGAAACAGCAAATGATCCCCAAGCCTGAGCATAGGATCTATTACTGTTTCATTGCCTTTAACTCATTCTAATAAGCCCAAGACCAATGAGGCTTGGGTTTCCAAATGTAACTAAATCATCTCTTTTTGTGCAGGGACAGCTAAAGACCAACAAAAATATCTGATTGTTGATAGTGGCTGCTCCAGGCACATGACTGGCAATGAGTCCTTGCTTCAAAACTTTGAAAGGATTGATGGAGGACCAGTTGCTTTTGGGGGAGATGCAGGAGGGTACATTACTGGCAGGGGCAAGGTTACAAATGGTAAGCTCAGCATTGAGAAGGTAAACTTTGTCAAAGAGCTTGGATACAATCTTCTGAGTGTGTCCCAATTTTGTGACCAAAACATCATATGCTCTTTACTGAGCATGAGTGCATTGTTCTCAAGCCTGGGGTTGACATTCCTCCTGAGCATATTTTGCTTAGAGCCCCCAGGAGAGGAAACATGTACAAGATGGACTTGCAGGAAGCATCTCCATCTGGAGAGGTTTCTTGCTTTCTATCTAAAGCAAATAGTGATGAGTCTCTTTTTTGGCATAAGAGAATGTGCCATGTAAACTTTAAAACATGAATAAACTGATTAAGAATGATTTGGTAACTGGAATACCAAAGAAAGAGTTGATAAGTGATGACCACTGTGTTGCATGCCTGAAAGGGAAGCAACACAAAGTGTCTCACAAGCCAAAGGAAATGAACTCTATCACTACTCCCCTACACTTGTTACATATGGATCTGTTTGGCCCCACCAGTGTAATGAGTCTAGGAAGGACCTCATACTGTTTAGTGATCACAGATGATTTCACAAGATTCACTTGGGTGTTTTTCCTTAGAACTAAGGATGAAACCTCTGAAATCTTAAAGAATTTCATTCTGAAAATTGAGAATCAATCTGATCACAAGGTCAAAATCATAAGATGTGATCAGGGAACCGAATTTAAAAACCAAATCCTTGATACATTTTGTGATGAGAAGGGTATTTCAAGACAATATAGTGCTCCCAGGACTCCTCAGCAAAATGGTGTTGCTGAGAGGAGAAACAGGACACTTATTGAAGCTGCAAGAACTATGTTGTCTGACTCTAAGCTGCCCATCACCTTCTGGGCAGAGGCTGTCAACACAGCCTGCTATGTGCAGAATAGAGTTTTAGTAGTTAAGACACATGGTAAGACTCCTTATGAACTGTGGCACAAAAGGAGACCATTTATTGGTTTTCTCAAACATTTGGATGTCCTTGCACCATCTTGAATACCAAAGATCAAATAGCTAAGTTTGCTGAGAAATCAGATGATGGACATTTTGTGGATACTCTTCTCAAGCCAAGGCTTATAGAGTATACAATCTCAGAACTAGAATCATTGAGGAGTCAGCCAATGTGACTTTCAATGAACACACACCCTGTGTGAAAGGTTCTGGTCTGGATTGGCTATTTGATCTTGATTTAGTTACAAACTGTTTTAACAAATCTTGTGAGAATTTTCAGGATCTATGGATAACAGGTCAACAGAGGATCCTGACCCAAGATTTGAGCTGAGAAGACCAAACAAGAAGACTACTTCAGCTCCAATGGTGACTAACCCTGTCATTGAGGCTCCAATCAGCACAAGCATGACAAATACTGCTGATTCAACTGAATTACCCTCAAAGTCCAGTTCAGAGGCTCAGAATTCAGGTGAAGGAACCTCCAATGCAGGAGGAATGGATAGTGGTGACAGTGATCAAGAATTTCTTGATGCTGATAACCACTCCATTGAAGACAACATAAATGATGTCATACACTCATTGGATCAAGTTTCTCTTGATAAGTGTGCTGATGTGGTGGGGATTCTTCTTTGTCAGATCAAAATTTCTCTAATCTTGATCTGTCCAACCAACTTGCTGTGATTCCTCAACTCAGGATCCACAAGTCACATCCCACCACAAACATCATTGGAAATGTTGACTCAGGGGTGAGAACAAGAGGACAAACTCATGATAGCCATGTTTGTCTACATTCTTGTTTCTTATCCCAAATTGAGCCTAAGAAATTGATGAGGCTCTAAAGGATGGAAGCTGGATTGAAGCAATGCAAGAAGAGTTGCTTCAAATCAAAAGACAGAAGGTGTGGAACTTGTGCCCTCTTCCTCAAGGAAGACTGTCATAGGTACCAAGTGGTATTTAGGAACAAGAAGGATGATAGAGGGATCATCATCAAAAACAAGGCTAGACTGGTTGTCCAAGGATACACACAAGAAGAAGGAATTGATTACTGATGTCTTTGCTCCTGTAGCAAGACTTGAAGCTGTAAGGATATTCCTGGCTTATGCTGCATCCAAGGATTTCAAGGTCTACCAGCTTGATGTGAAGTGTGCCTTTCTTTATGGGGTGATTGATGAAGAAGTTTATATTAAACAACCACCTGGCTTTGCAGACCCAGATCATCCTGATTATGTCTGCAAGCTTGATAAAGCCCTTTATGGACTACATCAAGCTCCAAGAAAGTGGTATGAGACACTATCAACATACCTCTGCAATCATGGATACAAAAGAGGTACTATTGATGGGACTCTCTCATCAAAGATACAGGGAATGACACATTGCTAGTTCAGATATATGTAGATGACATCATCTTTGGTTCAACTAATCCAAAGCTCTGCAAAGACTTTGAGATGCTGATAAAGAATAGATTTGAAATGAGTGCCATGGGGGAACTCAATTTCTTTCTAGGAATTCAAGTGAAGCAGGTTGAAGATGGCATCTTCATCAGTCAGTCAAAGTATGTACAGGACATACTTACAAGGTTCAAGATGACTGATTGTAAAGTTGCTAAGACACCCATAGCCAGAAACCATTCCCTTGGTCTTGACCTTGAGGGGGAGTGTGTTGATGAACATCTCTACAGGGCTATGATTGGGTCACTTATGTATCTTACTGCTAGCAGGCCTGATATCATGTTTGCCATATGCATATGTGCAAGATATCAAGCAAACACCAAGATGTCACACCTAATCACTGTCAAAAGGATTCTTAGATATCTCAAAGGTGCTCCAAATCTAGGCCTTTGGTATCCAAAGAATTCAGACTTTAATCTGTATGCTTATACAGATAGTGACTATGGTGGCTGCAACATGACTGCAAAGTCCACATCTGGGGGGTGTCAGTTTCTTGGTGGAAGGATAGTCTCTTGGCAATGCAAGAAGCAATCCTGTGTGTCTGCATCAACTGCTGAAGCTGAATACATTGCTGCTGCCAGCTGCTGTGCTCAAGTGCTTTGGATTCAAAATCAGATGCTAGACTATGGATTCAATTTCAAAGAGACTCCCATCCATATAGACAACAACAGTGCCATCTCTATAACAGAGAATCCTGTGCAGCACTCAAGGACCAAACATATCAACATCAGGTATCATCTGATTAGGGATAATTTTGAAAAGGGCTTGATAAAACTAATCAAGGTTAACACAAATGAACAATATGTTGATCTGTGCACAAAAGCTTTTGATGAGCAGAGATTTTAGTATCTTGTATCAGCCATCGGGATGATTAACCTTGAATAGGTTTTTCTAAATAACTTCATCAATCTTACTACCTAAAATTGTGTGTCCTAGGTTGTCTATTAGATCACTTCACAAGCCCAGTTCTCTTTGGAGGAAAACAAATTTTCAAAATGATATTTTTTTTAAAGTTATGAAAATTTACCTTCGGAAGAAATAAATTGCCCTCGGAAGAAATTTACAGCTTATCTGCCAATTATCATTGGAAGAAATTCATGAAGCATCTTCCGAAGCTTAAGTTGAATATAAGCTCCTAAATACATTTTAGAATAAATCTCTTCCTTAAAGCAATTAAGTCTCGGAAGACCTGTTTATCTCTTCCGAAGCCAAAACTTTCAAAACTCTTTGAAATATCTTCCGAAGCAAAATTGCCTTCGGAAGCTTTTTCTGAAAAAAAGCTAAAATCTTCGGAAGTTTTGCAACTTCCAAGAAAACTACCTTTTTGGGCGCCTTTTTTTTTAAGTAGGACCCACTTGCGGATTTCAAAGTTTATCTTTTGCTTTAACTTTGTTTCAAATCTTGAGTATATCTCCCCAAATGGTCCTATCTTCATCTCTCTACTCTCATTTTTCCTTAACCTAAAATTAACCCCAAATTCATCTTCTTCTACCTTCCTTCTCTGCAAAGCTTCTGCAAATGGCAAATCTTGATCACCAAAACGACCCAGATTTCACCATACATCTACACAGGCAACACAACCAGGTTGCTCTGTAGGATCCAAGCTTCTTAAATGTTTGTAGGTATCTTTTTTCGTCTCATTATCTCACCTCCCTTACGATTGATCCTCCCCTCTATGAGGATCAGTTGTTTGAGTTCTGGCGGACCTGTCAAGAGGTCACTTTGGACGGGGAGAAGGCACTGTCTGCCACAGTGCAAGGGAGGACACTGTTCATCACTCCAGCCATCATCAACACCCATCTTCAGCTGGATGATGAAGAAGGTGAAATGTCCTTCCCAAAAGCTGCTGTCAACCATTCCTTTGAGCAGATGGGATATGAAGGTGACTTCACAGTCAAGACCTTCAGGAAGGGAAGGTCTCATACCAGTGGAAGTACCTCCTCCATGTTGTCATCCACAGCTTGTCTAACAAACATGGAGGATGGGACCAGATTCCAGAAGACCTCTCCTTCATTGTCCATGGGATGGTTCAAGGGGTCAAATTCAGGTATTCTTAGTTTTTTTCACAAATTTACTTGCAAATTTGGACTCCCTAGAATTTACATGTTTCCCCGGTATGTTCAACGCATTCTCAACTGTGAAATGGGACCACAGTTGAGGGGAACAGGTAATGTTCTTAAACTTGCACATATGAGACCCGACATTTTCAAAATATTGAAAAAGCCAACTGTTGGGTTCTCAGGGGTAGAAACAACCCTTGTCCCAAAAATGTTTGAGCTCATTGCTCAGGGTGACATCCTAGCAGCACCAGCTAGTGATGAACCAACACCCTCTACCTCTCAACCACCATTAAGGCCTACCATTACCCTCACTTACCAAAGAAAATCCAAACGAACCCCTGCACCTGCTATTAAGCATATGCAGGCCCCCATATCACAACCCACACAGGAGGAAGTGGACACTAGAGCTCCCACTTCCCCTAAGGAGCAAACCACTCCCATTCTTAACACAATCAGTGCTGAGGTTCCTCATGCTCAGCCTGATGAGCTCACACCTCCTCAAATAGCCTTAAGCCATCACTCTGAGTCTTAACACTCTGGTGTTCAACCTTCAAGGGAAAGCTACCATCCCCAACCTCTTGATCTTAATCAACCCATGCCCAGCCTTGACTTTTACTCTGATGAAGATTTGGGTTTCAGTGAGTACCATGAATCTCTCCTCTCCACCCACACTCAAGGTGAGATGAGTACTCCTGCCTCACCCACTTCTAGCCCACATCAGACACCACAAACTGAGGTGGATCTCCTTCAGATTGTCCGGGAGATCCATGTGGTAGAGGCTTTCACTGTTGGCAGTGATTACATCTCTAAAACCTCAACCACGGCAACCCAGCCTCTTGAAATAAAGCAGGGGAAATCCAGCAGCCAAGAAACCTATGCTGGTGATGAAGGAGAAGTCTCAGGTCCAATCCTCTCATCCCCCTATGATTCTTCATCTGAAGATGAGGGGAGTCTGCAACAAAAGGTGCACAAACTCTCAAACATGTGCACCTACTTTGTGTCCAAGATAGCTCACTTGGAATCTTAGGTGACTATCTTGCAGAAAAGGGTCAATGACCAGAAACTTGAGATCACCTATCTCAAGGGTAAGCTAGCTGAGAGACCAATGAGATCAACTCATCCAGGTCCACAAGAACCTGTGGATGTGATGGATCAATCTCCCAGCTCACCTATGTAAGAGGGTGATGCTACCAAAAAGGGGGAGAAAATCCTAACAATCACAGAACCTGGGAGTTCCTCTCAGAGTATGGACATAGAGGACTTACCATCCTCTCTTGCAGTTGTCCATACTCAGCAACCTCCTCTAGATAGTGATCTACATTTGTTAATACAACAACTATTTGAGGAGGGAATACCAAGAGCAATGTCTGCCCCTTCTGAGAACCCAATCTGGGGTTGGGGGTATGACAGTGAAAGGAAAGCTCTTGTACTCTCTAGAGCTCAGGGTCAACTAGAATTTTTAAACATTTCAAACCTAAGTTTCTATGAGGGTATAAATCTGGTAAATCTGGCACTTGTCAACCCAAGAAACAACAGACAAGCTGCCAGACTAGCCAGTAGAATTCAAGATTGGGTGCTGGAAGAATTCAAAAGGAGATCAGAACTATATAGACAGAGGCTAGCAGTTGAAGCCTTTGGTCAACTGGATTTTGAGGTGGACCCTAAGATTAGCTTCAAAGGGAAAGCCTTGACTGAAGGCCCAGAGGCTGAACTATGAACCTTAAGACAATATCTCCTCCAGCACCCCATACCCACAGTGAGGCACCAGCTGGTGATGGTGCATCATAACCTCTCTCTGGCCAGAGCTTGACTGCTGAATCCAGCAATAAAGGCCAAAGCTCTCCTCAGCCTGAGTCATCAAGATCAGTACTTGACAAAGGCAAAAGAAAACTAACTGCTGAGGAGATTGAAGAAGAGAAAAAAGAGAGGAAGAGGAAGCTAAGGGGAGAGAGTTCAAGTGGTTCCCCAGGATTCATACAAGTTGCAATTCTGACTGCCTATGTTCTAAACACTCAAGAAGATGAGTTAAGGGCAGCCAGACTTAATTATCTGAGGACCAGGAACTACAACATAGATGAACTCTTCTCTCTCCCCTTAGAGGAATTAAATGAACTGGTTGACACTGAGTTGTCAAAGGAGAGGAAGGAAGCTGAGGATGTAGCCTTGACCCTCAAGCATAAAGAGGAAATGAGAAGAAAAAGAATATACAAGAATATTCCTGTCCTCTCCCCAGTTCAAGAAAGCCCTGAGTCAGAGGTTGTGGCTGCTGATCAACCTTAGGTAGTTAATGAAGAAGAAAAGACAAAGATGATCAACTACCTGAGAGCCATAGGCCTCTACCAGGCACATGCACTTCTTCCCTTGCCATATGATTACATACTGTTTGAATACAACAAGCAGCTGGAAGAGCAAGCCAAAAGAAATAGGCAAGCTGCTAGAAAAAAGGAAAGGGAAGAAGCTGCCAAGTCAAGAGCCATCATCAAGAAAAGCCAGAAAAAGTCTGCAGATAGGCAGAAGATGACGAGCTTCTTGAAGCTGTATGGGTTCTCCGAAAGGAGGCTTGGTCCCATGTCTCTGTCCACAATGGATGAGCACATAAGGGTAATCAAGCAAGAGATTAAAAGGGAGAGCTTGTAGATCTCCACTCACTATCAGAATAAGCTCAACCTGAAGTTGAGGTAAAGGTTGAACCTACAAAGACAACACAACCTGCACCTGAAGCTACACAATAGCCAACTTCATCTTTTGATCCATAGCAGGGTTCTCCTCCCTCTCCTTCTGAACCTGGAAGAGAGGAGATCCCAACTGAGAGGGAATCTACTAAAGAACCTGGTACTGAAGACCAACCCTCTCAGTTAAAATCATCTGGGAGGAAAAAGAGGGGCCAAAAGAAGATCCTCTAAGAAGAAGAAAAGAAGAAAGGCATCCACCTCCTAAACTCAGGATGACTCAGAACATCCTGAGGAAGTGCATGAAGAGGGCTCTCAACCAACTCTTATCATAGTAGAACCTCTCTCTGTTGGAAGACCAATTCTATCATGGACATTTGCTGAAGATCCTGATAGATGGTATGTCACTAGAGATCAGGGAGAACAACATGTCTACTTCACTAGTGACATGCTTGAACTCCCTCTGCATGATCTCTATGACATGAGAAGGTACTCCATGGGTCTAAAGAATCCTGATCTGCTAATGAAGAAAGGAATTCTGAAGATTCTCATATGGACTATCCCAGTCTGAAGACCTCTCTGTTTTGGTAGCATCAGCCTAGGGGGAGTTTGTAGGAACCTCTGAGGTTATGAGGCTGATGCAACCAAAGGATACCAAAACAACCAAGTCTTCCAACATGCACTAAGGAACAAAGAAGAACTAGCTTCAAAAGTTTTACACACTCAAGTAAAATGCTAAGTGTAAAATCTTTCGAAGCCAATGTTCAGAAGAAACTACTGAGGAAACTTTACACCAAGTGTCAAGTCTTCCAAAGCCAAAGACTCAACTCTTCCAAAGGTTAAAGATGAAGTCTTTCGATGCTCTCAAGACAAAGTCTTTCGAAGCTGAATAAAGATAAGACTGATTACTTTAGAAGAGAGAGAACAGACACTTTTTCTATCAACTTTATCATAAAGCAACCTCCTATCCGCTACATGCTCTGGTGGTTCACCAACTATCATAAGTTGGTGAAACTTCCATGCTTTATGATAAAGTAGATAAAGTCTTTGTCTGCAAGTTTCTGTATTTTTTTCTCTTTTGGCTTTTTGTAATAGGAAAGTCAGTGAGCTATGGCCTGTCATAGTCACTATTCAAAAGGCAATCTGCCTTTTGACTTTCTGCTGATCTTGTTGTCTAGATTAGTCACATCCAACTGTCTTTTTGCATATTGACGGTTGTAGGTTTAGTATAAAGAATCAAAGGTTCTTATATTTTACATATCATTGCAAACACCTGTAATAGAACCTATGAAGCAATATACTACTTCCTTGAAAATTATTTCTTGTGTTTTTGCTCTTACTTTACTTGTGTTGTGCATTGTATCATCTGTTTAAAGTTCTAAGTTCCCCATTTGAATTGTTAAGTGATCCTAAAGATCCTCCTAAGTGTGTTAACTAAGTGTAAAGTCCCTTTTTAACGATCCTGCAGCATCCTTATACATATGTTTGAGAAAACCATTGTGTTTGTTATGAATTTCTCCTAGCTTTGTATATGTGTAACTATCGATAATACACATATTTTTGGTTCATGTATTCGTGTTAGGACATTCATAAGTTGAGGAATTTGCATAATTGTTGTTACATTATGCAAATTAAGGTGGTTATCATATGTGTATCATGTTAACTTTCCAAAAGTTTGTGGGTTTGAGTATCCTTGACGGGAGCCCAAACCATCTTTCACATTAACTTAATAATATCATTGGTTTTTCATGGCATAGCTTCAGGTGGCTATTGTGTGTTATCATTTTAGCTTTCCAAAAAGTTATATAATTAGATAACCTTGACAAGAGTCTAATTTGCTTCCATGATTCATGTGTAAAAAATGATCTCAGCATAAGTTCATGCATATTGTCATTGTTTTGCTAAGCTGATTCGAAGTCTAAGTGATATCTTCCTTTGATTGATTTTCTTCATGTTTGTTTATGTACTTCAAGCTAGATTAATTGTTAGTTAATTTAGTCTATCAAAATATTTATAACAAATATCTTATCGGCTAGATAGTGATAAAGACTTAGTATCTGGAGCTTTCGTGTCCATGGATCGATACTTGGTTCTTACCAAAAGCTATACTACCAATCGATAGGTACACTTGCCTATTAAATGTGTAGTTAGTTATAAGGTAAAAATCATTTCATCATTTAAAGCTTTATTAGGTAAAATCCATCATTAAAATCTATATATCAAAACACCATCAATAGACAAACATTTTTATCATGGGCTTGTCTTCTTGTTTTCACCCCAGTCTTAACATCTCCAATGATGTTTGTGGTGAGATGGGAGTTGTAGATTCTCAGTTTAGGAATCATAGCAAGTTCGTTTGATAGATCTAAATTAGTGAAATTCAGATTTGGTGATTGAGTATCACCCATGACATCAGCACACTTATCAAGTGAAATTTGACCCAATGAGTGTGTGAGATCATTAATGTTATCTTCAGTGGAGAGGTTGTCAACATCATTAAAGTTGACCCAATGAGTGTGTGACATCATCTGCTCCTAAATTGGAAACCTTTTCATTTGAGTTTTATGCCTCAGTGTTAGAATTTATAGGCACCTCAGATATATCAGCTGAATAGTTTGTCATGGTTGTACTTACAGGATTTCCATCTGCAAAGTTTGTTACCACTAGAGCTGAAGGAATTCTATCACTTGTTCTTCTCAGCTCAAATCTTGGGTCAGGATCTCCTAGTGATATGTTACCTGTAAATCCTGAAACATCTTTATAAGATTTTGTTAAAATATTTAGTAACTAAATCAAGATCAAATAGCCAATCAGGACCAGAACCTTTCACATTGGGAGTGCGCTCATTGAAGGTAACATTGGCTAATTTCTCAACTACTCTAGTTTTGAGATTATATACTCTATAAGCCTTAGTTTGGGAAGAGTATCTAATGAAGTGTCCATCATTTGATTTCTCAGCAAATTTGGCTATGTGATCATTGATATTCAAGATGGTGCATGGACATCCAATTGACTTGAGGAAACCAATGAAAGGTCTCCTTTTGTGCCACAGTTCATAAGGAGTCTTATCATAAGTCTTGACTACTAAAACTCTATTCTGTACATAGCAGGCAGAGTTGACAGCCTCTACCTAGAAGGTGATGGGTAGTTTAGAATCAGAGAACATGGTCCTTGCAGCCTCAGTAAGTATCATATTTCTCCTTTTAGCAACATCATTTGTTGAGGAGTTCTAGGAGCATTATATTGTTTGTAATACCCATTTCATCATAAAATGTATCAAGGATTTAGTTCTTGAATTTAGCTCCTTGATCACATCTTATGATCTTGACCTTGTGATCACATTGATTTTCAATTTTCAAAATGATGTTCTGTAAGATTTTAGGGGTCTTATCCTTAGTTCTAAGAAAGAAGACCCATGTATATCTTGTGAAGTCATCTATGATAACCAAGCAATATGAAGTTCTTCCTAGACTCATTATACTAATGGGGCCAAAGAGATCCATATGTATTAAGTGTAGGGGAGTAGTGATGGAGTTCTTTTCCTTTGGCTTGTAAGACACTTTGTGTTGCTTTCCTTTCAGACATGCAACATAATGGTCATCACTTGTAAACTCTTTCTTTGGCATTCCAGTTACCAAATCATCTTTAATTAATTTATTCATGTTCTTAAAGTTTACATGGCACATTCATTTATGCCAGACGAAAGACTCATCATTATTGGCTTTAGATAGAAAGCAAGAAACTTCTCCTGATGAGGATGTTTCCTATAAATCCATCTTGTATATGTTCCCTTTCCTGGGGGCTCTGAGCAGAATATGCTATTGAGTAATAACCACCACGGGCTTGAGAACAATGCACTCATGCTCAGGAAGAGCATGTTATGTCTCTAGTCATAAAATTAAGATAAACTCAAGAGATTGTATCCAAGCTTTTTAACATAGTTTACCTTCTCAGTACTGAGCTTACTATTTGTGACCCTGCCCCTTCGTGTGATTTAACCACCTGATTCTTCTCCAAAAGCAATTGGCTCTCCATCCATACATTTCTTTTGGTCTTTAGCTATTCCTTCACATGAAAAAGAGCTTGTTAGTTACATTTGGAAATCAAAGCCTTGCTGGTCTTGGGCCTATCAAGATAAACTGAAGATAGTTGAATAGTTATTGATCCTATATGCATGCTTTGAGGATCCTTGGTTGTTGTTGATAAAGAAACTTTAATCCTATGGCCTTACTTCATCTTCCACACCATCTTTGGAAGATTAGACTTGGCCTTTAAAACTTCGTAAGTTTTGATGACTCTGGAAGTTTTAGAGACTTAACCTTTAGAAGCTTTTGGTTCCACTGTAGCAGACTTCAGTACTTCGGAAGCATCCCTTTCTTCCGATACCAAATTTTCTTCCTAAGCCAATTTTCCACGTATCTTCTTCTTGTTCACCTTGGAGCTTCGAAAAGAAAGTGATTTTCCTTCCGAAGTTGTCTTCTTCTTCTTTCTCTCTGATGTTTTCTTCTTGTTCATGTGGATGGTACTCTTGGGACTATAGATGCAATCCTTAGTGAAGTGAGTAGCAGCACCACACATGATGCATTCAACAGACATACTTTTGAGGGTCTTCTTTTGAGGAGAAGGTTGAGCTTGATCTTTTTTCACTTCCTTCTATATCTTCATAGATGATGCAGCAGGCTTCAGAGGGTATGGCTTGCTCTTGGAACTGGATGGTTCAGGCTGTGCAGCAGTGGTGCACATTTGTAACACCCAAAAATTTAAAAGGAAAAGAAAAAGAAAGAAAGGTGAAATATTCCAGGTAGAGGGGGTTAAAGTGTGCAAGTGGCAAAATTATAGATTATTGGTTCAAAAGGCAGGGGATGGCCGACCACACCCTATTTTCACACATCTACTTTAGGCTGCAAGAAGAGAAGAAGCAGTTTCAACCAGATCATTATGCGAGAAGCTAAAATTCTCCTTAGAGGTGAGGTTTTCTTGTGTTTTCTGCTCGGTTTTCAGCTGTGTTCTAGCTGTTGGACCGATTCTTATGTGTTTCTTGTGTTGGCTGCTTGTTTTGGTGTGTTTAGGTGCTAGAACTCCCATTTGCTCTCGGTTTGAAGAAGTCTTACTCAAAAGCTGCTAGAGGTGAGTTCTAGATTCCCTTATTTTACTTGTTTTAAACTTGTTTGGGGCTGAAATACATATTAACAGAATTTTTTACAACCGGAGCATGAGTTTTCTGCGTTTTGCATCTGATGTGTATGCGATGTGTGTTTTTAAATGCCTTCTTTGATGTTGCATAGTTGTAAGCTATGTTCTAAGCATTTAGCATGATAGATCTATGCTAAGGATATGCTAGAACGAGGATTTGGAACTGGTGGAATAGTCTAAGTTGTAAGTTTTCATCCGCATTTGTTGGAGTTCATCCGCATTTGCTGAACATTCAACCATATTGGTTTTATGTTTAATAGCCAAGTCTTTTGCTCATCCGCATTTGCTTTATGTTCATCCGCATTTGCTTTTGCTCATCCGCAGTTGTAAGTGTTCATCCGTATTTGCTAGTCTTCATCCGCATTTGCTGAACTTCAACCACCTTGGTTAAGTTCATTCACATGACTTAGTTCATCCGCATTTAGTATTGTTCATCTGCATTTGGACTTGATTCATCCGCATTTGGTTCACCCGCATACCTTTAGACACTTAGAATATTTTCTGAACACTTTCATCCACATTTGTTCATCCGTATTGGTTTACATTCATCTGCATTTCTTGGGGACTTAGGATGTTTCTAAATTTTTGGAAATAGAGTTTAAGTGTTAGGAACTTATGTTTAATGGAAGTTTATACTTGTTCTATGTTTCTACTGTCTCATTTATCTTCTTATGGGCTGCTTGTTATGGATAATTATTACTATTTCATGATACGTGATTTTAAGGTAATGAATATTTAAAAGTATTATTCGTAATAGTGGTCAAAGGAATAAAAGAAGGACAGTGACACTTAATGAATGTTACCCCCGGGCCCTTATGATGAATGAAAAGCCTTGCAAGCACAATAAATGGAGGTGCACGACCATGTTGTCGTTAGCTCAACTGATGTGCGGCTGTTTCAGCCCATGAGGATGCATATCTGGGGTCTAATCCTTGTGATTGACCAATGTATGATGAATGGGACCTGTATTCATGACCAGGCTTCGTGCCTAGCAGTGTGGGTCAACTGTCGATGGGTTAGCTACCATGATAAACGTTTGCCGACAGGGATTCGGCATCTATTGCCAACCAACAATGTAGGCTCTTGCTACGTGCAATCCTAGTTAATAAAAGAGAAATATAATGAATAATGAATCTCCTAATGATGGATTATGTATAATGATGAATGATCACCAAGTGAAGTTTACAAAAAGTATATTTTCTATATTATCAAACTAGAACTCACTCAGCAACGCTGACTTTTTATATGTATTTTCAGTTGGCAGGTAATGGTGTTGCTGGGGATGGCACGAGGTTGAAGCTAGCTGGCATATAAAGACTGGCATCCATGACACGCTGAAAAGTTATTTTTGTTTTGAAATGCAACTAGATGTTCTTTTTGTAACTAGCAACAATGATGTATTTCTTGGCAAAAGTAATGGTTAATGCATGCTATGTTTTTTATTAAATTATTCCGCTGCAAAGTTTTCTTGTTTGGATGAATCTAAATGTGTTTCAATATGAAAAGTGCTATGAATGACCAACTGTTGGGTTTCCCGGGAACGGGGCCTTACAAGTTGGTATCAAAGCCAAAGTTTAAGAGAATCGGGTAAAATAATTTCAAAAACCTAAACTTAAACTGAAAATGGGACCAAAATGAAGGGATGCCAGCCCTAGTAGCTACGTGCCATCAGGTAATTTTCATAAAGTTAACCGGTATTATATGCGTGTGCTATTTGATTTATGTGCTCTTAGTAGATTTAGACGTTGATATAGTCAGGATAGGGGATGCTTGGGGAATAAAGAGTAAAGTAAGTGGCTAATCACAACTGGCCATTGTAATTAGGGACTTACTATACTTAACATAATCTGAGCTATTACCTTGAATGTCCTTGTTAGTGTTTGAATCATATAGGAAGTAGATCTTACGGCAGGTACAAATTCTGGGAAGGCAACCCTAGGTCGTGCTTGTGGCAGGCGTACTACTGGGCCACGTGTTACCAGTAGCAAAGCTAAGGCTCCAGAGACAGTTCATAAGGACACGGATCTCAATAGCCATCAAGAGGGTGAAGGATCAGCTACCCTCAAGTCTACGGTAAAGGAAGCTATTGCTGACGAGGTCTACAATGTCATGCAAAATGTGTTGCCTTTAATGGTGACCGAAGTGTTAAGGGCTGTAAAGGAGGGTGAGAAAACTGATGATGCTGGGAAGAAGGAGAAAGCTGACGGAGAGCCATCCAGCCCAAAGGTGGTGACTCCTGACGATGATAGTGAAGAGGAGAAGGAGACCGCTAAGGGGTTCACCTATGGGGCGTTTCAGAGGTGCAAACCCCTAACATTTGACGTTAACGGCAATGCTACTACTGCTCACCATTGGGTTTGAGAGATGGAGGTAGTCCTAGACATCAGTAAAAGTTGAGAGGATCAGAAGGTGAAGTTTGCCTCCCATTCTTTCGTTGACTCGGCATTATGCTGGTGGGACAACATTGTCCAAGCCGAGGGAAAATGGTCTATAGCAAGGATGAGGTGGTTGGATTTGAAGGAACTGGTACTGGAGGAGTATTGTCCACATCAGGAGTTGGACAAAATTGAGAAGGAGTTCTTGCATTTGGAGGATGGAAACATGACTCATCAAGAGTATACCTTTAAGTTCAACAAACTTGCAAGACTTGTGCCGGATCTAGTAACTTTAGAGTCCAAGAAGATTAAAAGGTACATGCAGGGTTTGCCTGTGGACATTAGGAGGAACATGATAGCTGCTAGATCGAGCACGTTTAGGTCTACGGTAGATTTGGCCAGAAGATTGTATGATGAGAGAGACCCGGTGCCAATTTAGAAGAAGGTTGAGAAGAGTTGGAACAAGAACGGTAATAGGAAGAGGTTCAGGAGTGAAACTATAGGATCGGGGAGAAGAAGATGAGGATTGATGATCGAGCCCATGATTGAGTAAGGGGAACGACAGGAGGGAATGTAGGAAGTGTAGGAAGGTTCACATGGGAGTGTAGAGTGGGGACTAACTGGTGTTTTAAGTATGGAGGCGAAGGCCACTATGCTAAAGAGTGCAGGGTACCGCGATGTTATCAATATGGGGAAGTAGGCCACTCAGGCTGAGATTGCAAGAAGGGTGGAGCAGGGAGCTCGGGGACCCAGACTATTGGTGAGAAAGGGAGAATTGAGAGCACCAAAGCCAAGCAAGGGCATTCAACATGACCCGGGAAGAAGCCAGAGTGGACCTTGAAGTAGTTTCAGGTATGTTTTTGGTAAACCAATTGTATGCTTCTGTGCTCTTCGATTTGGGTGCTAGTAGGAGTTTTGTATCTGTCACCTTTTGTCGTGAAATGCATGGTAAGAATAAGAAGATAGACATGCCCTTCCATGTAGGGACAACGATAGGAAAGTCTACCAAGGTGACTGATGTTATAGACGATTGTCTCGTAGAGTTGGACGGTCATAAGTTTCCTGCTAAATTATATGTGATGGCCCTAGGAGGTTTTGATATGGTGTTAGGGATGGATTGGTTGGCGGCCTACAAAGCGAACATCGTGTGCCGAAAGAAGACGATTCGTTTAACCGCGCCCGATGGCAGCTTGTTACGGTACATGGAGACAAGGAGTACACTACATTTCGAGTGATCTCGATGATCACGACAGAGAAGTTTATGAGACGAGAGTGTGGTGCTTACCTAGCTTATATGAAGGATGTGGATGCTACCGTGCCTCAGCTGTCAGGCATGCCGATAGTATGCGATTTCCCCGATGTGTTTCCCGAAGACCTACCAGGGGTCCCACCTGACAGAGAGATCGAGTTTCAGATTGACTTGATACCAGGAGCGCAACCCGTAGCCAAGGAACCATACCGGTTGGCTCCATCAGAACTCGAGGAGCTGATGATGCAACTGTAAGATCTTTTGGATAAAGGCTTTATTCGGCCGAGTATTCCCATGGGGTGATCCGGTCCTATTCGTGAAGAAGAAGGACGGTAGTATGAGGATGTGCATCGATTACCGTGAATTGAACAAGTTTACCGTGAAGAACCGGTATCCGTTACCGAGGATTGATGACTTGTTTGATCAGCTCCAGGGTGCAAGTTGGTTCTCGAGGATCGATCTTCGGTCGGGTTACCACCAGCTAAAGGTTAAAGAATAGGATATTCCAAAGACTGTGTTACGGACATGATATGGGCATTATGAATTTCTCGTGATGTCGTTTGGTCTAACCAATGCTCCCGCAGCATTCATGGACTTGATGAATAGAGTTTGTCGACCGATGCTTGACAAATCATAATAGTGTTCATAGACGATATCTTGATCTACTCAAAGAATAAGGGAGACCACGCCTGTCACCTCCGTGAGGTGCTGGAAACTCTAAGAAGAGAGAAGTTGTACGCAAAATTCTCCAAGTGCGAATTTTGGTTACGCGGAGGTGCAGTTTCTGGGCCATGTGATTAACCCAGAAGGAATCATGGTTGATCCTGCTAAAGTGGAGGCGGTGATGAAGTGGAATTCGCCTAAAACGCCGTCTGAAATCCGAAGCTTCCTCGGATTGGCGGGTTATTACAAGAGATTCATTTAGGATTTTTCCAAGATTGCCTCGCCGTTGACCAAGTTGACAAGGAAGGATGTAAAGTTCGAATGGGGCGACAATCAAGAGAATGAATTCATGGAACTAAATAAAAGATTGACACAAGCCCCAGTGCTAATGTTACCAGAAGGGAATGAGGACTTGGTTGTCTATTCCGACGCTTCTTATTAAGGGTTAGGGTGAGTACTAATGCAGCAAGGCAAAGTCATAGCGTATGCATCTCGACAGTTAAAGATTCATGAAGTGAACTACCCTACCCACAATCTGGAGCTGGCTGCTATGGTATTCGCGTTGAAAATATGGAGACACTACTTATATGGTGTCAAATGTATGATTTTCACAGACCATAAAAGCTTAAAGTATTTCTTCAAGCAGAAGGATCTAAACATGAGGCAAAGAAGGTGGTTAGAATTGATCAAAGATTACGATTGTGAAATCCACTATCATCCAGGCAAGGCGAATGTGGTGGCTGATGCCCTCAGTCGAAAGGAGAGGCCTGAACCGATTCGGGTGAAGGCTTGTCAGCTGGTTGTGACGTCGGTTGTCCTGGGTCAAATCAGGAAATTCCAAGATGAGGCATTGAAGGGTGATAGAATCAACTCTGAACGGATGAAGGGGCAGGTAACAGATTTAGGGGAGAATACCCTTGGCGTTAGAACCCGTTTTGGGTGGATATGGATTCCTTGTTATGGGGAGCTGTGGGAAGGATCATGGATGAAGCTCACAAAACTTGGTATTCCATCCATCTGGGTGCTAGAAAGATGTATCATGACCTGAAGATGGATTATTGGTGGCCAGGGATGAAGCGTGATGTGGTGGAGTATGTGAGTAAGTGCCTGACCTGTTTACAAGTGAAGGCAGAGCATTAGAAACCATACAGGAAGATCCAACCCTTGGATATACCCAAATGGAAGTAGGAACACATCACCATGGACTTCATCACTAAATTACCTCGCACGACGAGAGGGTGTGATACCATTTGGGTGATTGTAGACCGCTTGACGAAGAGTGCTCACTTCTTGCCAATCCGAGAGACTTACTCATCAGAAAGGTTGGCGAAGCTATTCATCAAGGAGATTGTAACTCGCCATGGTGTGCCGGTGTCTATTGTTTCTGATAGGGACACTAGGTTCACTTCCAAGTTCTGAAAGAAATTTCATGATGCGATGGGAACAAGGTTACACATTAGCACAGCTTACCACCCTCAGACAGACGGTCAATCATAATGGACCATTCAAACCCTAGAGGACATGCTCCGGCGTGCATTATTGATTTTGGTGGAAGTTAGGATGAACACATACCGTTAGCAGAGTTCTCCTACAACAATAGTTATCATGCCAGTATAGGCATGCCACCATTCGAAATGTTGTATGGGAGGCGATGCAGAACCCTGGTGTGTTGGGGTGACATCAGGAAGAAAGAGTTGGGAAGTATCAAGATCATTAAGGCCACGTCGGAGAAGTTGGAAAAGATCAAGGCCTTCATGAAGGTAGCAAAGGACCGGCAGAAGTCATACGCTGATAAGAGAAGGAGACCAATTGAGTTTCAAGGTGGGTGATAAAGTTATGTTGAAGGTTTCACCTTGGAAGGGGATCATCCAGTTTAGAAAGTGGGGAAAGCTGAGCCCGAGGTATATAGGGCCTTTCCGAATCATTGCTCGAGTAGGAGAGGTGGCCTACAGGTTGGAGTTGCCCAATGAGTTAAGTGTAATTCACCCGATGTTCTATGTATCTCATCTAAGAAAGTGCTTAGCCGACGAAGATATGATCGTTCCACTTAGGGATATCGAGGTAGATGAATGGCTCAATTATGTGGAGCAGCCAATGGCCATCATTGACAGAAAAGAGAAGAGGCTACAGAATAAAGTGGTTCCACTGGTGCGAATATAGTGGAGGCATAGGAAAGGATCCGAGTCTACGTGGGAAACTGAGGAAGAGATGAGGCAGCATTACCCATAGCTGTTCAAGGAGTGACAGGTTTCAGGGACGAAACCTATATAAGGGGGGTGGACTTGTAACACCCGAAAATTTAAAAGGAAAAAAAAAAGAAAGGTGAAATATTCCAAGTAGAAGGGGTTAAAGTGTGCAAGTGGCAAACTTGTAGATTATGGGTTCAAAAAGCAGGGGATGGCTGCCCACACCTTATTTTCATGCATCTGCTTTAGGCTGCAAGAAGAGAAGAAGCAGTTTCAACCGGATCTTTATGCGAGAAGCTAAAATTCTCCTTAAAGGTGAGGTTTTCTTGTCTTTTCTACTCGGTTTTCAGCTGTGTTCGAGCTGTTGGACTGATTCTTACGTGTTTCTTATGTTGGCTACTTGTTTCGGTGTGTTTAGGTGCTAGAACTCTCATTTGCTCTCAGTTTGAAGAAGTCTTACTCGAAAGCTACTAGAGGTGAGTTCTAGATTCCACTATTTTACTTTTTTTAAACTCGTTTAGGACTAAAATACGTATTGTTTTCTGTTCATCCGCATTTGCTTTTGCTCATCCGCAGTTGTAAGTGTTTATCCGCATTTGCTGGTCTTCATCTGCATTTGCTGAAGTTCAACCACCTTGGTTAAGTTCATTCACATGACTTAGTTCATCCGCATTTAGTATTGTTCATCCGCATTCGGACTTGATTCATCCGCATTTGGTTCACCCGCATACCTTTAGACACTTAGAATATTTTCTGAACACTTTCATCCACATTTGTTCATTCGCATTGGTTTACATTCATCAGCATTTCTTGGGGACTTAGGATGTTTCAAAATTTTGGAAATAGAGTTTAAGTGTTAGGAACTTATGTTTAATGGAAGTTTATACTTGTTCTATGTTTCTACTGTCTCATTTATCTTCTTATGGGCTGCTTGTTATGGATAATTATTACTATTTCATGATACGTGATTTTAAGGTAATGAATATTTAAAAGTATTATTCGTAATAGTGGTCACAAAGGAATAAAAGAAGGACAGTGAAACTTAATGAATGTTACCCCCGGGCCCTTATGATGAATGAAAAGCCCTGCAAGCATAATGAATGGAGGTGCACGACCATGTTGTCGTTAGCTCAACTGATGTGCGGCTGTTTCAGTCCATGAGGATGTACATCTGGGGTCTAATCCTTGTGATTGACCAATGTATGATGAATGGGACCCTTATTCATGAGCAGGCTTCGTGCCTAGCAGTGTGGGTCAACTGTCGATGGGTTAGCTACCATGATAAATGTTTGCTGATAGGGGTTCGACATCTGTTGCCAACCAATAATGTAGGCTCTTGCTTCATGCAATCCTAGTTAATAAAAGTGAAAGATAATGAAAGAAAGATGAATAATGAATCTCCTAATGATTGATTATATATAATGATGAATGATCACCAAGTGAAGTTTACAAAAAGTATATTTTCTATATAATCAAACTAGAACTCACTTAGCAACACTGACTTTTTATATGCATTTTCAGTTGGCAGGTAATGGTGTTGCTAGGGATGGCACGAGGTTGAAGCTACCCGGCAAATAAAAACTGGCATCCATGACACGCTGAAAAGTTATTTTTGTTTTGAAATGCAACTAGATGTTCTTTTGTAACTAGCAACAACGATGTATTTCTTGGCAAAAGTAATGGTTAATGCATGCTATGGTTTTTATTAAATTATTCCGCTGCAAAGTTTTCTTGTTTTGATGAATCTAAATGTGTTTCAATATAAAAAGTGCTATGAATGACCAACTGTGGGGTTTCCCGGGAACGGGGCCTTACAACATTTGTTCAACCTTCTTCTCTTGGCTAGGATGGTTTGAACTTGAACTAGGACCCCTGGTACTAGAGTCCATAGTTGAGTCTTCAGTCTTCACCACTTCAAATCCAATAGAAATAAAGACTTGCTTTTGCTTGGAATTGAAAGTGGGCTTGATCATTTGGCCTTTCTTTGTTTTTCTTTTGGCTTCCCTGATCAAATTCTTCCTAGCTGACTTGGCCATCCTTGGTTTTTTTTCTTCTCTCCAGGAGGATAGTGACCCTTTTTAGGATGATCCTCCTCACTTATTACTGGTTCATCCTTCACTATCTTTTCTTCATCTTCATCCTCTTCTTGAATAGGGTAAATGGGGGGCAGCTCATCTTGACTAATTCCCCACCTTGGAGATCTTACAGATAGTAATGTGTGTGGAGGAGCTATCTCACTTGAATCCAATCCCTGCCTATTTTGATAAGAAAATCTTTGCATGCAAGGATGAGGATATGATGTTCTTGAAGGTTTCCTCTTCAAGAACACACTTTTTAGCCCTGGCTTTGCTGATCACAAGCTCATCTGGCATTCAGTTAACTGGTAATAAGATCTTTGATTTGAGTCCTGTAATTTGTGTGCTCATGTTTAAGAGTTTAAATTGTTTTCTCTAAATCTTCTATTTTAAGTTTATAGTTATTTTCAGCTCTTTTAAAATCAGTTTTCAAAATATTCAAAGACTTAAGGTCAGTTCTCATTTCCAAGTTATAGGACCTATACATGTTTACTTTAGTAATGCATTCAGGTGTACAAAGATGTTCTAATACCTTGGCTTCTTCATGGTTAGCCATCAGTGCTTGATTTGAAGAACCATCCTCTACCTGAAAGCTCTAGTCAAAGCCTCCCTCTTCAACAATAGCAATAGCTTGTTGTTTTGGTTGGCTTGGCTTCTTAGATCTGGGGGGCTCATCAGTGTAGGTTGGTCTGGATTATGCTTGGCCACCACTAATCGTTAGTGCCTTACACTCCCTAGAAAAGTGTCCTATCTGCTTACAGTTGTAACACTTCACGTTGCTTTTATCCAATCCAAACTTTCCACTAGTTACATTGCTAGGAAACTTTCTTCTTGTTCTCTTGTAGAATCTCTTGGCTCTATAAGTAAGAAGAGCCATTTGCTAAACTATCTCCATATACTCCAGGTCATCTAGATGGATACAATCCAGGTCTTCAATAGTGAAGAGAAAGTTTCCATAACTTTCATCAGCAGACACAAAGGCTTAAGATGAGCTTGTCTCTTGGAACGGGCTTCCTTGGATGTAGCTCTCCCTTGGTGTCTCCAGGAAGGTGATAAAAGGGCCCTTTTACGAGTTGTCAGGGTAGCAGATAAGATGATGCTGTGGTTCTCTAATATCCCTTTCAACCACATAGAGGGCTAAACTCTGTTGATTGCTGGAAGAGCTGTTGGATGGATTCTGCATGTTCATCTCCATTTGGTAACCACTAAGGATACCATATAGCTTTGTGAGAGTAAGGGTGGAGAGTTTTTCAGTTCTCTTAATGGCCATACAGTAGTGCATCCATTGTTTGGGAGGAGAGAATATGAACTTTCTTATAATGTAACTATTCTCAAGCTTAACTCCAACATCCATGAGAGTATCTCAACATACCTAAATTATTGTTAACTAATAGTTTCACCTGACTTGAAGGTGAAATTCTCAAACTACTACTTCATGAGGTCATTTTGTTTTCTTTAGTTTCATTAGATCCCTTATACATAAGCTTTAGTGCATACTGGAGCTATTTTGTAGTTTTTCACTTCTTGAAGTCCTTGTATATAGAGTTGGGAAGAGCAATTTGTAGAGCAGTCATGGCCTTCTGATCTATATTAATCTTCTCCAATCTTTCTCAGAATAGTTAGTCACTTCCTTTGGAATCATCCCACCTCCAGTAGTAGCTGAAGAGGTGCTTGGGATGTGAGGTCCTGAGACAATAGATCTCTATATCCTGCTATCTTGAGACTTGATGAAGCCTTCCATTCTTTGGCACCAAGTATCAAAGTCATCAGGAGTGATCAGTGGAGATTTTGTCATGGTACCGGTTTTCGTGTCAGCCTTAGTGAGAGCTGCCATTTGAGCTGGTAAGTGTTTTGTGAAACTGAAGGGATTTAAGATAGTGAGATCTTACAATCAAGAGCCTAAAATGCTCTGAAACCAATTGCACTACCAGTACAGGGGAGTAATGCAATAGTTTCACAAGGTCGGAGAGAAACAAACAAAAACACTTAACAGATCAAATAAGGATATGGGTTATGAAACAAACAACAAATGTAAAGAACACAAGTAGAACACAAGCATTTGGTTTTCAAGAATGATGTATATTGCTCTCAAGTGTTTTACAATTGCTACAAGGCTTAGTCCTAAGGACTGGTACCTATGATACTTTATACTACATCCTATAGCTGGCCATACTTTGAAGGCCAGCCGGAATAATAATCTAGACAATAACTAGACCTCATTGAACTTTAACAACATACATAAAATGCATGGCACATTTGTGTTATAATCAAACATAAACATTATTACGATCCTTACTATCAAGCAACTTCAGTGTCGCCTAACCCCGTATGGAGAATCCAAAATCCTAACACCAAAATGTGCTAGGTCCCAAGCCCTTAGCTAATGCCTTTTGACACCTGCGACACATGTACCATGAACTAGAAACATCAATAATAATGTTGTTGGTGAGTCATAACCAGTGACTCCAATATCAACATTAATGTGAGTGGGTGCATGCATAAGTAAATTGTTTATCAAATCAAATCTCACTAACAACGGCAAAAATTCAAAGTTAGTGTATCATAATGTATTTTTCGCTTCAGGTTTTTAAAGTAAGGTGAATGCGGAGTAGTGGTGCCCGACCACCAAATCACTAAACATAATTTTAATATCAATGTAGCATCATGGCACTTTCATGGAGTGAGCCCCTCTTACCTAGATCGAATCCGTCTAAAGCGTACATATGCCCCAAGGTAACTTGGGTGTCACACCATCTTGATAGCCCATAAATGTATTCTAATGGTTTGTTGGTGACCAACACAACCAAGGTATAGACGCACCTAGATTATGGCCCATCGGACAAAACAAATTTGCATAAAAAACCCATGAAACAATTTACAATGTAATCAATTTAACAGCTCATGTACATCCCCAAAACTATATAGAGAAAAGAGGGAAATTAGAATCACCTTAACCGGTGGTCCGCAACAATCAAAATTCCATAATGACGAACATATTCGATATTAATCTTATAACACAGGTGAGTAAGGTGCAACTCTACATATATCATCATGCTATGTATGCCTAATTCAAAATGTGCCATTAAGCTTTATGCCTAAGTTTAAGGCACACACTATCAAAATCATAAGACTAAGGTACATAGCGATTCCATTACAAATTCTAAGAAAAATATGGCGTTTCCAAGCTCCAACACATGCCAACAAGCAATCAACTGACTAAAACAATGATTCCAACATCAATTTTCTATTTAAAAAACTAGTGAACTAGATGTTAGGGTTATTAGCTGACTTACCACCATGGTCTTCTTGTTCTCACGGTTCTTTCCTAGCAATATGATGACGGGAGGGCTCGGTTGTGGAACCCAAACACATCGGAAGCCACCCGGTTAATCAAATGTTAAAGGGTGAAAAAGTTTACGCGTAAAAGAGGGCAGAAAATGGTGAAAGTGTATTATTTTTTGGCTTAAGGGGATTTTATATTACCTACCTGATTTTTTTGATCTAGGACACCATAGCAGACCATTATGCGAAACCCTAGCAATCTGGTACCAACCAGTGGTATATTCATATATTTGAAATCGGATATTCACATCTTCACAAGAATATTTTTTATAGATTATTACAAAGATTCTTTTGGCCTGCTAAGATCCTGGAGGACTGTCACGGTCTCCCTTTGAGTTCCATAGTGGTCTGCTATGGACTCCATATCCATCTTATCTGTTACCATTTCATAACTAGTTATGTTAAGTGTCCTTAGTAGTCTGTTGTGATCCCTGAATTCCAATACTTAATTAGTTTGCAACCAAAAATCATGCCTGACTTTTCCAAAAGTTTACACTACGCTTTCTTGATTTGTGATCAACGTGATTGGGTGAGGGTGTCATATCCTCTCCCCTTTAAAGAATTCCATCTTTAAAATTGAGTTAAGTTGTGAACAAGTGAGAAGACTTCGTTCTTATCATATCTTTTGGTTCCCAAGTATATATTAAACTCACTTAGCACTCCATTTCCCATAATAATTGGAATGTGTTTTCTTCTTACCTTATTCACTTGCATTTCGACAATCTTGATTGGTTCTTTGACAAAGTTCTGTTTGTCATCCACCTGAATCTTCTCAAGTGAGGTTCTTAATGTTTCATCGGATAATCATTTCTTCATATTCGAGATGTGGAAAAAAGTTGCACTTTGTTTAACTCCTCACGAAGTTTCAATTTGCAGGGCATAATGCCAGTTTGTTTGATGATTTTAAATCATCCGATATAGAGGGGACTCAACTTACCTCAGTTCCTAAATTAAATGGTGACCCTCCATGGAGACACTTTTAGCATTACCTTGTCACCAACGGCAAATTCCAACAGTTTCCTTTGCTAGTTGGCGTAACTTTTCTAGTGTTCCTATGCCGCTTTCAAACTTTCATGAATTTTTTCAATTTATCGGTTGTATCTAAGATTAACCTATGACCTGTCAATTTTCCCTCACTTACTTCAAACCAACGAAGTGTTGTTCTGTACTTCTAACCATACAACATTTTGAAAGGTGCAGCTTTTAGGCTTGCGTGTAGCTGTTGTTATAAGAGAATTCTATCAACAGGAGATGAACGCCCCAGCTAACATCAAACTTGATCACATATGCGTGAATCATGTCCTTTGATGTTTGTATGGCTCGTTCGCTTTGACCATCTGTTTGTAGATGATATGCCATACTCATTTCTAATTTGGTCCCCATGGCATCTTGACATGTCTTTGAGAAGTGAGACATGAGCCTACTATCTCAATCAGATACAATCATTGTTGACACTCCATGCTTTTTCAAAATCTTATTAACATATAATTAGGCTAAGTCGTTCTACAGATTGTTAAACTTGTTTATTTGGGCTTAGGCATTGACGACCATGTTCGCCTTGCTTGGAGATGACGTCATAATTAAAATTCGTAGTTGGTTAAGACTTCCATCCATCTCTATTGACACATATTAAGTTCCTTCTATTCAAATATGTGCTTAGACTCTTATGATCTGAGTACCCGATGAATTTCATGTTGTTAAGATAGTCCTCCAATAGGAGCCCAACATCCTCCCTGGCACAATGGACCGACCCTCGCTTTGATATCATTTTCAACATCCCAAGCATCGTACCAGATATTATTTTCTTTGGTAGCCAGCAAGCCCTCAGGCGCCCACCCCTCATGATTTTAAAATGCTTCAGATACATAAGGTATTCAGTCCCATATCTGGAAGCTTTCATTCTCCTTCCTAACCGATATGGGATGTAACAACCTCTAGCAAGTCCTATAAGAAAAGGAGAAAGATAAGTGTTGATAAGGCTTAAAACAAAAAGAAAGATTAGTGAACGCTCTAATGCTCCACATTAAGGGTCTAAAATAACTTGCGGTGGAGCATTTGGCGACAAAATGCTAATTGGTCCTCCTAAGCCCAAGTTTCATCCACTATTAAAGCAAGAAGAAATGAATGTACAGTAGTATTACACTGAAAAGAAGTAGAATGGCAAGACTTCAAAAAGAATTAAAGAAGAAATGGAGTACTAAAGTTGCCGGTTCCTGTATTGTTCTTTTGAAAATTCCTAAGCAGGTTGGAGAGCAAACTATTAAAAAATTCTAGACAATGATAGCTATAACAGTAACACAGATGGGGTACTTCCTTGAAAAGGTACATCATAACTTTTACAAATCTTCACATGAAAAATATATTGGAAGTCCATTTTTCACGAGTGCAAGAGATTACTTTACTAATACCGATGAATGGGTAAAACAAAGGCCACACTTTTGGTCTACCAAACCCATTAAGGAGGCTGTTAACGTAAGGGCAAGACAAGTACAAAGAGAATTAATCATTCATAAGTTCAACAAGTATCTAGTAAGGAAAGAAACAAGAGAAGATCGTTTGCTAAGGTAAACCTAGAAAAGATACACCACAAAGACCTTACTAGACAAAGATAGTTCTTGAAACAAAATCTGAAGCTATTAATATCAAAATGGCTATGAAGAGAATTAGTGAAATTGATAAGAAATTATATTTTGAGGTTTCCTAAGCATGACTATGAACTTGCTTTAGAAACGAATGTAAAGATAAAGAAGTTGCCCCTTACACCATTTAAAGATGTTCTCACCAACTTGAAGCACTTAAGGTCGGGGAAAATTATTCTTGGAACATAGAGCCATGGACTAATTTACTGAGGCAAGTCAAAAATAAAAATCCTCTACCACCCTTCTCCGCATCAAAAGAAGGATTCTTAAAGTTAAAATCTAAACCCTGAACCATTGTCGTCTCATGTAATCAAACTGATTGATGATTGGATGGTCTTGAGACAGAACTAAAATAACTATGGAATGAATGCACAAGAATCAAACCTAAAATTTTGCTCTCCATATTGATAGAATAGGATATGAGTACTAGAACAATATTTTTCATTTGTAATTCCAGTGGAAGTACTTTATTTTTCTTTATGAACTCTGTTAAATGTATTAAGAGTTTATTGGGGGAGACTGTTAATCTTTTTTATGTAAGTATCAAAGGAAAAAAATTAGAATATGAGGATTAAATCGTTCATGATTGATACTTGGCTGGTTAAAATACTATGTGGTTGGTACAAAACTAGACCCTTTGGGACTTCATACTCATAGTCGATCTGTAATGTAATGGGACTTCAAAGTTTTCACTACTACAAACAACTTTAGGGATACTGAAGATGATTTAGAGTTAACTTTTTTCAAGCAGCTCGATGACATTAGCACACATAGACAACCTATGCTAAAGTGGCTTTAAGATAAGCCCGAAACTTAAACAAGTGGACAAATACGTATAGACAAACAAACAATTCTTTTATGCCTTTGTATGAAACTCTATAAATATCAATACAATTTAAAGTGAAAAAGTGTACGAGAGTTCAAGATTTTGAGCAAAAGAGCACCTTAAACATTCTTACAACATACACTCTTAAAGCATTGTCCAACCCCACTTAAACACTTCATTGTTGTTCGTATAGGATTATTGTGGAGATTAACTAACATATTCCATTCATTCACCCTTATAGAAACACATTGTCATATGTGAATAATATACAATAAAATCCTATATTTAGTAGTTATAGGTTCACTCCAATTTCCACAAAGAACTCGCAGGTATGTTATCTTTAAGTCATTTGTTGTCAAAAAATTATTTTATCTAATCTTGGACCAAAACTAAAAAAATATCCATGGAGTGTAATAGGGTTGCCAATGTTAATATGCATATGGACATTACTTGGGTCTAGGCTTAATCATGAACCGAACCAAACACAACGCATGTCTGATCGAACTCGGTTTGTTTACAAACCGAGTGGCTTAGTTCTATTCGAAATTAAAAATTCAAGCCAAAAGTTCATGCTCATTTTTGGTTTATGATTGAGCACTCGATTGTGCTCGTTTGGCTTAGTTTTATATTACAGTTTACTAGAAACCTACAAATTATCATTCATTCAAGAGTTCAAACTCAAACTCAATAATGTAATAATAAAAACTACAAAATAAGTTCAACAAAATACACTTTTATGAGACAAATAAAGTCTTAACTCGAAGTCAATTAAATCATGATAAACCACCACAAGAGAACATCTTTGAAGGGGCCTGTGGGCCTCGACAACCCCCCCCCCCCTACACCCGGTTTTTCGCTCAGAAGTAAAATTTATATGTATTTTTTCAAAAATTTTATATGTATTAAGCCTCACCATATGAAGTTGTGAACAATTAGAAATTTAGAACAAACTGAGGACCAAGGAAAAAGATTATAGGTTGAGGGTTGCGGTAGTGAGGGGTTGAGGGCTACGACAGATTCAAGGTGAGGCTGTGAGGCCTAAGGGATTATAATAGTTGTCAACTTCAAGATCATAAGTTAAACCTTAACTGAACCATTTTGCTTCTCATTCACTATTTTTGAGTTCTTAAAGCTAGGTTGTGAACTAGGGATGTTTGAGGGATGAAAACTGGATAGAATTTTTGGGTATTACTAGCGTTTTAAAATTTAATTGTATCATTTAGTCTGAGATTTAACCATTACATTGCATCTATCGTGATTATTTTTGAAGCATTCTGAAATTAGGGTTCGTGATAGTGGAATTGTGAGAATTTGAGGAAGATGATTAATGAAAGTGAAATTGTAGTTTAACCCAATCTTATTGATTCTTTTTTATTATGTATATCATGTACAAAACAAAACCTATTAAATCTTTTTCCAAAAGAAAGTATGATAAACAATATAGTAAACGTCACAAAGCTTTAACAAGTGAGCCGTAAGATAATGAAAATCAACAAGAAAAGCATGGTAATTTTGAGAGATTACAACCACTGTTAAACACTACAAAGCAGATCTTAACAATTTAGAAAGAGATCCAGCTAAATGAAAACCAATATGAGAGTATTTGGTTAATATAAAGGAACAAGTAAGACGAGCTTAACTTTTTTAAGACCATACCAAATACGTCATACATATTAAGATTAATGTTCACAGACGCATACTCATAGGTTCCAATATGCTTGGTTCAGTATTTTACCTAATTGGTTAGAGTATTCTCCAACAACACATGTTTCTTATAGTTTTATGTGTTATCTATCCGGTGATAAACCAAGTGTGAGCCATAGTTATGATTCATTTACAATTAAAGGATTTGAAAATTGGAAAAAAGTTAATGGGAAAAACTATGCATTCTTGAAGCACATTGGTACTTCACAACATAGAAATTCTATTGAATTTGGTGAAAACTTGTTGAACCAAGCAACATACAATAAAACTTCATATTGAAGCCCAATGAAGAGCAAATAATGAAGAACTGATCCTTATAATTCAAAGTATACTTCTGGAGATATTCAAAAATAAATACTTAGTATTATTTCCAATAAAGTTTGAAAGCATATTCTTAGTGAAGTAGAGAATCAAGCTTTTGTGTTATTGTTGATGAGTCACGAAATGAGTCGAGAAAAGAAAATGGCCATAGTTTTGAGATTTGTTGATGCAAAAAGGATGATACGAGAAAGGTTCTTAGATTTGGTTCATGTTAGGGATACTTTATGTGTAACCCTGAAACAAGTTTATGGAAACAACTTTTGTAGTATCAGTTTGATGTTAGTAAAATTCATGGGCAAGGCTATCATGGTGCTAGTAATATGAAAGGAGAATGGAATAGAATACACTCTATATACTTCTACTCAGCATTGGCCATGTAAACAAGATCTTCATGTTACATTTGAACGTTATTACCAAGTAGATTTGCTTACATCCGCATTAAACAAACAATTACATGATTTGAATAGTAGATTTAATGAGCATGTAAGGAGGGATTATCTCTTAGTTCTAGTTTAGTTTAAAAGAGATTAATGTTGATCAGATTTGTCTTCTTGTTGAGAAGTATTATCATGACGATTTTACGAAATAGGAGAAGATTCAGTTATGATATCAATTAGAGATTTCTAATGTTCAAATGACAAAGAATACCAAGATAAAAAAAGTGGTGTATCTTTTGGTCTATGCAAAAGTTTTATGGAAACTCAAAAACACGAGACATACTATTTGGTTAATTGAGTTATTCAGCTAATCCTGACACTCGGTTTCTACTGTAACAACAAAGGGGATTTTCAACAATGAAAATATTCATAAATCGCCTTCGTACTAAGATGACATATGAGTATCTTGGAAATAGCTTAGTGATTTGCATAGAAAAGAAATTGCTGTAAAGTTTGATTTGGATTCCATAATTAAAAAGATCTAAAATGTCATAATGCTGAGTTATAATTCTTCTTCAAGGTACTTACGCTATCTCTCACATCATCATATATATTTTAGATCTTTGTTTAATCTACTTTTTTGTGTAAAAGTGCTTATTTGAATGAATGAAGAAATTTTAAAAATTTTGTAAGAGTTATACTTAGAGGCTGATGCAACCAAAAAGCTCTCAGCATGCACATGTGAAGTACATAGAAAGTTACTTCGGAATATTTGATATAACTCAAGGAATTTCACTAAGTATCAAATCTTCCGAAGCCAAAAGACCATTTCTTCTGAAGCCAAAGACAAAGTCTTCCAAAGCTTCAAGACAAAGTCTTCCGAAGCCAAGAGATTGATTTTTTCTAAAAACAGAGAAGACATGCTTTCTCTTACTCACTTTTGACAAAAGCTGAACCACTTTTCACTGCCACCTCTGAAGACTCACCAACTTATACAAGTTGGTGAAATGTCCATACTTTTGTCAACTGTAGATTAAGGTCTTAGAGTCTGTAAATTTCTACTTTTGTATTTTTATCCTTTTTGTATTAGATAAGGATGTGAGCTATGGCATGTTATAGTCACTAGTCAAAAGGCAATCTACCTTTCAGCTTTACATTGATCTTGTTGTCTAGATTAGTGTTTCTAGCTGGCCTTCAAAGTATTGCCGGTTGTAGGATTTAGTATAAAGTATCTCAGGTACCAGTCCATAGGACTAAGCCTTGTAACATTTGTAAAACACTTGAGAGCAATATAAATCATTCTTGAAAAACGTCTTATTATGTTCTGCTTGTGTTCTTTACTTGTGTTCATTGTTTCATTTAGCAGATTCCCTATTTGATCTGTTAAGTGTTCTAAGTCTCTCCAACTATTGTGAAACTGGTCCATTGCTCCCTAGCAACGTTCTTGCAATTGATATCAAAGCTTCTTAGGCTCTTGAATGTAAGATCTCACCATCTTAAATCCCTTTAGTTTCACAAAACACTTACCAGCTCAAATGGTACCTCTCATAAAGGCTTAGGCTCTTGAATGTAAGATCTCACCATCTTAAATCCCTTCAGTTTCACAAAACACTTACCAGCTCAAATGGCACCTCTCATAAAGGCTGATATGGAAACCGATACCATGACAAAATCTCCACTGATCACTCCGAATGACTTTGATACTTGGTGCCAACATATGGAAGGATTCATCAAGTCTTAAGATAGCAGGATGGGGAGATCTGTTGTCTAAGGACAACACATCCCAAGCATCTCTTCAGCCACTGCTGGAGGTGGGATGATCTCAAAGGAAGTGGCCAACTATTCTGAGGAAGATTGAAAGAAGATTGACATAGATCAGAAGGCCATGACCGCTCTCCAAACTACTCTTCCAAACTCTATATATAGAGGCTTCAAGAAGTGCAAAACTGCTAAGCAGCTCTAGGACTAAAGCTTATATATGAGGGGTCTGATGAAGCTAAAGAAAACAAGAATGAACTTTTGAAGCAGCAGTTTGAGAACTTCACCTACAAGACAAGTGAAACTATGACTCATAATACTTTAGCTATATTGAGATTGTAGATACTCTCATCTATATTGGAGTTAAGCTTGAGAATAGGGACATTATGAGAAAGTTCATGTTCTCTCTTCCTAGAAAATGGACTCACTACTATTTGAGCAGTAAGAGAACTGAAAACCTCTCCGCTCTTACTTTCATAGAGTTGTATGGTATCCTTAGTGGCTATCAGATGGAGATGAACATGTAGAATCCATCCAGCAGCTCTTCTAGCAATCAACAGAGTTCAGCCCTCATGTGGTTGAAAGGGATAGTAGAAAACCACAACATCATCTTATCTGCTACCCTGACAACTCACAAAAAGGCCCTTTCATCACCTTCCCTGAGACATTAAGGGAGAGCTACATCCAAGGAAGCCTATTCCAAGAGATAAGCTCATCTCAAGCCGTTGTGTCTGTTGAAGTTGTGACAACTTTATCTTCACTTTTGAAGACTTGGATTGTATCCATCCAGATGACCTGGAGTATATGTAGATAGTCCAGCAAATGGCTCTTCTCACTCATAGAGCCAAGAAGTTCTACAAGAGAACCAAAAGAAAGTTTCCCAGCAATGTATCCAGTGAAAAGTTTGGACTGGATAAAGGAAAGTAAAGTGTTACAACTGTAACTAGATAGGACATTTTGCAAGGGAGTGTAAGGAACCAAGGACTAATGGTGGCCAAGCACAATCCAGACCAAGCTACACTGATGTAGCTCCCAGATCTGAGAAGCCAAGCCACCAAAACAACAAACTGCTATTGCTATTGAAAAGGGAGGCCTTGACTGGAGCTCAGGTAGAAGATGTTTCTCCCAACGAAGCACTGAGGACTGATCATGAAAGGACTGATCATGAAGAAAAAAAGGTATTGGAACATCTTATACACCTGAATAATTGCTAAAGTAAACATGTATAGGTCTATAACTTGGAAGTGAGATCTGACCTTGAGTCTTTGAATATTTTAAAAGCAGATTTCAAAAGATCTAAAAATGACTACAAACTTAAAATAAAAGATTTAGAGAAAACAATTTCAACTATTAAGCATAAGCACATAAATTACAGGACTCAAATCAAAGATCTCATTACCAAGTTAATTGAATGCCAAGCTGAGCTTGTGATCAGCAAAGCCAGGGTAAAAAAACTATGTTCTTGAAGAGGAAACCTTCAAGAACATCATATTTTCACCCTTTCATGCAAAGATTTTTTATCAAAATGGGCAAGGATTGGGTTCAAGTGAGATAGCTCCTCCACACATATTACAATCTGTAAGATCTCCAAGGTGTGGAACTAGTCAAGATGAGCTGCCCCTCATTGACCCTATCCAATTAGAGAATGAACATAAAGAGGAGTTAGTGAGGGATGAATCTGCAGTGAGTGATGTGGATCATCCTAAGAAGGATGACTATGCTCCTGGAGAGAAGAAAGAACCAAGGATGACCAAGTTAGCTAGGAAGAACTTGATTAGGGCAGCCAAAAGAAAATCAAAGAAAGCCAAGTGATCAAGGCCACTTTCAACTCCAAGCAAAAACAAGTCTTTATCTCTTCTGGATTTGAAGTGGTGAAGACTGAAGACTCACTATGGACTCTAGTACCAGGAGTCCTAGTTCATGTCCAAATCATCCTGGTCAAGAGAAGAAGGTTAATCAAATGTTCACCACTACTGCACAGCCTGAACCATCTAGTTCGAAGAGCAAGCCACAACCTAAGAAGCCTGTTGCATCATCTATGAAGATGAAGAAGGAAGTGGAAAGAGATCAAACTCAACCTTCTACTCAGAAGAAGACTCTTAGAAGTATGTTAGTTGAATGCATTTTGTGTGGTGGTACGTCTCACTTTTCTAAGGATTGCATATACAATCCTAAGAGTACCATCCCCATCACCAAGAAGAAGACTTCTATGAAAAAGAAGAAGATAGCTTCAAAAGGAAAATCTCTTCCTTTTAAAAGCTCCAAAGTGAAGAAGAAGATAGGTGGAAAATTACTTTCAAAAGAAAATTTGGTCTCGGAAGAAAGGAATGCTTCCAAAGTACTGAAGTCTGCTCTAGTGGATGCAAAAGCTTCCAAAGGTTTAGTCTCCAAAACTTCCAAACTTGTCAAAACTTCTAAAGTCTTGAAGGCCAAGTCTAATCTTCCAAAGATGGTATGGAAGATGAACGAAGGCCATGTGATTGAAAGTTCTTCATCAACAACAGAAAACAATCCCTTAGAGCTTGCATATAGGATTAATAACTGTTGAATTATCTTCAGTTCACTTTGATGAGCCCAAGACCAACAAGGCTTGGGTTTCCAAATGTAACTAACCATCTTTTTTATGCAGGAACAGCTGAGAACCAAGGTAAATGTATGGATCATTGATAGTGGTTTTTCCAGGCACATGACAGGCAATGGCTCTTTGCTCCAAAATTTTGAGAAAATTGATGGAGGGCTAGTTGCTTTTGGAGGAGAATCAGGAGGTTACATCACAGGAAGGGATAACGTCACAAATGGTAAGCTCAACATTGAGAAGGTAAACTATATTAAGGAGCTTGGGGTACAATCTCTTAAGTGTTTCCCAATTTTATGACCAGAGACATAACATGTTCTTCACTGAGCATAAGTGTGTTGTTCTCAAACCTGGGATGGTCATTCCTCAGGAGTATATCCTACTCAGAGCCCCCAGAAAAAGGAACATGTACAAGATGGAGTTGAAGGAAACATCCCCATCAGGAGAAGTTTCTTGCTTTCTATCTAAAGCCAATAGTGATGCGTCTTTCCTCTGGCATAAAAGAATGTGCCATGTTTACTTTAAGAACATGAATAAATTAATTAAGAATGATTTGGTAACTGGAATGCCAAAGAAAGAGTTTACAAGTGATGACCATTGTGTTTCATGTCTGAAAGGGAAGCAACATAAAGTGTCTCACAAGCCAAAGGAAAGGAACTCCATCATTACTCCCCTTCACTTATTACATATGGATATCTTTGGCCCCACCAGTATAATGAGTCTAGAAAGAACTTCATATTGCCTGGTGATCATAGATGACTTCATAAGATATACATGGGTCTTCTTTCTTAGAACTAAGGATGAGATCCCTAAAATCTTGAAGAACATCATTTTGAAAATTGAAAATCAATATGATCACAAGGTCAAAATCATAAGATGTGATCAATAAATTGAATTCAAGAATCAAATCCTTGATGTATTTTGTGATGTGAAAGGTATTATAAGACAATATAGTGCTCCCAGGACTCCTCAGCAAAATGGTGTTACTAAGAGGAGAAACAGGTCACTTATTGAAGCTATAAAAACCATGTTGTCTGACTCTATCCTGCCCATCACCTTCTGGGTAGAGGCAGTCAACACTATCTGCTATGTGCAGAATAGAGTTTTAGTAGTCAAGAATCATGGTAAGACTCCTTATGAACTATGACACAAAATGAGACCCTTCATTGGTTTCCTTAGATCACTTGGATGTCCTTGCATCATCTTGAATACCAAAGATCAGATAACCAAATTTGCTGAGAAATCAGATGATGGGCACTTTATTAGATACTCTTCTAAAACTAAGGCTTATAGAGTATACAATCTCAAAACTAGATAGTTGAGGAGTCAGCCAATGTGACCTTCAATTAGCACACACCCAGTATGAAAGGTTCTGGTCCTGATTGGCTTTTTGATCTTGATTTAGTTACCAACTATTTTAACAAATCTTGTGAATATGTCCACAATATATAGGTAACATATCAACAAGAGATCCTGACCCAAGATTTGAACTAAAAAGACCAAGCGATAAAATTCATTCAACTTGTAACACCAGAAAACTTCAAACAGAAAGATAAAGGAGCAAATGGGTTATTATTTTAAAAAGCAAGGGTTAAAAGTGTACAAGGGCCAAACTGGTCCATAATGGAGTTTAAAAAGAGATATGGTCACCCATACTCTCTCTCCCATGCACTCAAACTTAAGGCTAGTGAGAGAAAGAAGCTCCCATCCAGTTCTAGAGAGAGAAAGTAGAAAGTTCTTCAAGAAGGTAAATTTTAAGGTGTTTTCTTCTCAGATTTAGTTGGGTTTAAGCTTCTAGGTAGCTTTCTATGTGTTTCTATATGTTTAGTTTATTTCTTTACGAGTGTATAGATGTTAGAACTCCAGGTTTGTTCTCAAGTTCTAGTGATATGCTCAAAATCTAGTTAAGGTAAGTTTTAGATCCCCTCTTTTACATGTTTTCTACTTGTATGGGGCTGATATGTCTATTACAAAAATTTTTCTTGACCAAAACTATGTTTTCCATGAGTAAAATAACTTTTTTATGAAAATGTATGTGTTTTTAAAGATTTTTGTGATGTTGTTTGGGTGCTAAGTGTGAATCTGATAGATCTATGCTAAGTATACGTTTAAGGTGTTGTTTGGAAATAGAATTCACATATGCAGGTCATAAGTATTTAAACAATTGTCTGATGTGGCTTGGACGTCCGCTATGGACACTTAGGAAGGTTTTAGGAAGGTTTTAGTGCATGTCCGTTGTGGACACTTAAACATTTATGCATGTCTGCTGTGGACACTTAAACATTCATGCATGTCCACTGTGGACACTTAAATATTCATGTATATCCGTTGTGGGCACTTAAGTGTTAAAGCCATCTTCTATGAACCTTAGTCATCCGCTGTGGATATTGACTGTTCGTTATGGACTCTTAAGTGTTTAGCTCATCCATTGTGGACTTTAGTCATCAGTTGTGGACTTTGGTTGTCCGCTGTGAACTTTAGCTGTCCGTTGTGGACATTTAGTGTTTAGGCCATCCGCTGTAGGATCATATGCATGCACTGGAAACACTTAGGATTATTCTGAATTTTGGAGAAAGGGATCTAAGCTATTAGTACTTATGTTTCATGGGTGAATATGATTGTTTATGTTTTCTTGCTATGATATTATCTTTTTAGGCTACTATTATGAATAATTATATTTCATGTTATGTGATTATAATACAATGGATATTTTAAAAGTATTATTCATAATCAAGTGGACATAAAGGAATAAAAGAAGACAGTGGAACATAATGAATGTTACCCCCGGGCTCTTATGATGATGAAAAGCCTTGCAAGCAAAATGTATGGAGGTGCACGACCATGTTGTCGTTAGCTCAACCGATGTGCGGCTGATTCAGCCCATGAGGATGCACATCTGGGGTCTAATCCTTGTGATTGACCAATGAATGAATGGGACCTGTATTCATGAGTAGGCTTCATGCCTAGCAGTGTGGGTCAACTGTCAGGGATTAGCTACCACTTATAAATATGTATTGGCAGGGGTTCGGTATTTGTTGCCAACAATATGATGTTGGCTCTTGCTTTGTGCAATCCTAGTTAATGAAAGAGAAAGATAATGAAAGAAAGAAAGACAATGAAAGTCTTAATGAATGTTATTAATCATTTTGACTGTTATTTATAATGATGGGTAATCATTAAAGGAAGCTTTCAAAATGTATATTTTCTATACTAATAAAACTAGAACTCACTCAGCAATGCTGACTTTTTATATGCATATTAGTTGGCAGGTAATGAGGTTGCTGGGGATGGCACGAGGATGGAGCTACTTGGCAAATAAAAACTGGCATCTATGTTTTTTGCCGAAATAATGTTTTTGTCTTGTTATACAACAGAAATATCTTTTTGTACATAATAAGAATGATGTATTTCTTGGCAAAAAATTTTACTAATGCAATGAAATGGATTTGTTAAATTATTCCTCTGCAATGTTTTCATATTTCAATGAGTTTTAATATGTATTGTGCTATGAATGACCAACTATGAGGTTTCCTGAGATCGGGGCCTTACAAATTGGTATTATAGCCAAAGTTTAAGAGAATCGGGTAAATTATTTTCAAAACCTAAAATTAAACTAAAAATAGGACAGAATGAAAGGTTGTCAGCCCAAGTAGCAACGTGCCATCAGGTAAATTTTCTTAAAGTTAACCGGTATTATGTGCGTATGCTATCTGATTTATGTGCTTAGTAGATATGGACACTGATGTAGTTAGGATAGGAAATGCTTGGGGAATGAAGAGTAAAGTAAGTGGCTAATCATAACTGGCCACTATAATTAGGGACTTACTATACTTGACATAATCTGAGCTATTACCTTGAATGACCTTGTTAGTGTTTGAATCTTATAGGAGGTAGAATTTATGGCGGGTAGAAAATCTAGGAAGGCAACCCGAGGAGGTGCTTGTGGCGGGCATACCACTGGGCCACGTGTCACCAGGAGCAAAGCTAAGGCTCTCGAGATGGTTCACGAGTAGACGGACCTCCATAGCCACCAAGAGGGTGAAGGGTCAGCTACCCTCAATTCTACTATGAAGGAGGCTATTGTTGATGAGGTCTACAATGTTATGTAAAATGTCTTACCTTCGATGGTGACCGAAGTGCTTAGAGCTGTTAAGGATGGGGAGAAAGCAGAGGATAAGGGGAAGAAGGAGAAGAAGAAATAGGGAAAGTCCACTGAAGGGACTGAGGAATATAAAGAAGAGCCATCTAGCCCAAAGGTGGTAATTCATGATAATGAGGAGGCAGAGAAGGAGACTGCTAAGGGGTACAACTATGGGACTTTTCAGAGATGCAAACCCCCGACCATCGACTGTAATGGTAGTGCTACTGCCGCTCACCTTTGGGTTAGAGAAATGGAAGCAGTCCTGGACATCAGTGAGTGTTGGGAAGATCAGAAAGTGAAGTTTGCCACCCATTCTTTTGTAGACTTGGTACTATGTTGGTGGGACAACATTGTCCAAGCCGAGGGAAAGCGATTAATAGCAAAATTGACGTGGTCAGGGTTGAAGGAATTGGTGTTGGAGGAGTACTGTCCACATCGGGAGTTGGACAAAACTGAGAAGGAATTCTTGTATTTGGAGGCCGGGAATATGACTCATCAAGAGTACACCTCCAAGTTCAATGAACTTGCCAGACTTATGCCAGATCTGGTAAAGCCTGTGTCCAAGAAGATCAAAAGATACATGCAAGGATTACCAGTGGATATTAGGAGGAACATGATCGCCGCTAGACCGAGCACGTTTAGGTCGGTGGTGGATTTGGAGGGAAGGTTATATGATAAGAGAGAACTGGGGCCAGTTTAGAAGAAGACAGAGAAGTGGAGTTGGAATAGGAACGGTAATGGGAAGAGGTTCAGGAATGACAACTACGGGATTAGGGAAAAGAAGAAGAGGGTTGACGACCGTCGCACAGCATAGAGGAAGGGGAAAGACCGAAAGGAGTGTAAAAAGTGTGGGAAGAGTAACATAGGTGAATGCAAAGTGGGAACAAATAGGTGTTTCAAATGTGGGGGCGAGGGTCATTATGCTAAGAGTGTAGGGTACCGAGGTTTTATCAATGCGGTGAGATAGGCAACTCGGGCCAGAAATGCAAGAAGGGTAGAGCAGTGTAAGGCCCCGTTCTTGGGAACCCCACAGTTGGTCAATCACAACCTTATTTATAATAAGGCACAATAAATTTCATAAAAATATTGCAGCGGATTAATTTATCAAAAACCATTCATGCATTAATATTTGATGTTGACAAATAATACATCATTTTTTTAAAAGAGTTACAAAAGAATATTCAGTTGTGTTACAAAACAACAACATTATCGTGCATGAAATGGATGCCAGTCTTTGCCCGCCAAGTAGCTTCACCCGCATGCCATCCTCAGCAAAAAGCTACCTGCCAACTGAAAATGCATAAAAAGTCAGCGGTGCTGAGTGAGTTCTAGTTTAAATAATGAAGTACTTTACTTTTGTTTAAAACATTTTCTTTACTTTCGTACATGGTCATTCATCATACATACATCAAGGTAATATCCTTATTATCTTCCATTATCGCACATATTTGTTCTTTTCATACTTTTGCATTATCTTTCACTTCTATCTAGATCCTGTCATAAGCTATGGCCCATCGTTAGGCACGAAGCCACCTCAGTCTTGGGGTTAAGCGACAAGGATCTCGTTTCGCACGTATGGATCAGTCACCAAGACTGACCCCCCTGTGTGTACCCTTATGGGTTAGCCAAGATCGCATACTACATTGCACACAGTTGAGTTAACAACTCTTCAATGAGCTGTGAACCTCTTTAAATTTTCTTGCAAGACTTTCATTCATTCGTTATGTTCCACTTTCATTATCATTAATCTTTCGCTTCTTTTATGATAATACTTTACGTATAAGAGCGTTAACACACCACGTAAAGCCACGTAATAATACGTAATAAGGAACATCAATAACAGACCACAAACAAGAGAAACATGAACAAACATAAACCACCAAAACATTCCTAAGCTTAATCATTAATTTCTATTTCCCAAGATTTTAGAGAAATCCTAAGTCAATTTAACCGCATGAGCACTACGTAGACGCATGGGTACTATGCAGGCGTACGGGCAGTTGGGCGTATGGGAAAACTTAGGCGCATGGGAAAACTTGGGCGTATGGGTACTATGTAGGCGCACGGGTAGTTGGGCGCATGGGAAAACTTAGGCGCATGGGCAAACTGTTAGGCGCATGGGCAAGTGTTAGGCGCATGGGCAAGTGTACCAGTTCTAACTTATACTAATTTCAGTCCTCATTCATCATCCTAATGTATTCTTAGCCCAAATTTAGCATACCAAGCACTTATAACAAGCATACAACAACATAACAGGGTCAAAACATTCACAAACATACACCCCCACATAAAATAAGGGTAAACATACGGTACCAACGCACTGAGTTGTAAAATGATAATTTATATGCATTTCAGCCCCAAAAAAAGTTTGAATCAGAAAAATAGGGGACGTTTAACTCACCTACAGCAGCCTTCAAGTAAAACTCCTCCAAACTCGAGAGCACTTGGAGTTCAAACACCTAAACACACCGAAAACACACAACCGAACACAAAGGAACACATAAGACTCGGTCCAAAAGCTAAAAATCCAGCTGAAACTGAACAAAACACATGAAAAGCTTACCTTGAAGCCGATCTTCTTCTTCTCTCTAAAAACCGATGGAAATCTCTGTTCTTCTTCTTTTTTTTTTTTTTTGCAGTCGAAGCAGTTGGTGGAGCAGGGTAGTGGGCGGCCATGCCCACCTTTTAAACATCATAATAATAAAGTTTGCCTCTTGCACAACTTTAACCCCTTAACTTGAGTTATTTCACCTTTCTTTCTTTATACTTCTCTTTTCTTTTCTTTACTTTTTTTTTGAAAATTTCTGGGTGTTACAAGCCCACCTCCCTTATATAGGTTTCATCCCCGAAACCTATCACTCCTCGAATAGTTGTGGATAATGCTGTCTCATCTCTTCCTCAGTCTCCCACGTAGACTCGGATCCCTTCCTGTACCTCCACTGTACTCGCACCAGTGGAACCACTTTATTTCGTAATCTCTTCTCTTTTCGTCGATGATTGCCATTGGTTGCTCTACATAATTGAGTCATTCATCCACTTCAATGTTCTCCAGTGGTACAATTATATCTTCATCAGCTTGGCACTTTCTCAGATGAGATACATGGAATGTTGGATGAATCCCACTTATCTCATCGGGTAGCTCCAACCTATAGGCCACCTCTCCTACTCGAGCAATGATTCGAAAAGGTCCTATATACCTCGGGATCAGCTTACCCTGCTTTCTAAAATGAATGATCCCCTTCCAAGGTGAAACCTTCAGCATAACTTTATCACCTACCTTGAATTCAATCGGACTACGCCTCTTGTCAGCATACTAATTTTGCCTATCTTTTGTCGCCTTCATAAAGGCCTTGATCTTCTCCAACTTTTCAGTCGTTACCTCGATCACTTCAATGCTCCCCAACTCCTTCTATCCGATATCACCCCAACATACAGGCATTCTACACTTCCTACCGTATAGCGTCTCATATGGTGGCATACCAATGCTGACATGATAACTGTTGTTGTATGAGAATTCAGCTAACAGTAAGTGTTCATTCCAACTTCTTTTGAAATCAATCACGCATGCTCGGAGAATATCCTCAAGTGTCTATATAGTTCTCTTTGACTGACCATCCGTCTGAGGATTATAAGCCGTACTGATGTGCAACCTCGTCCCCATCACGTCATGAAATCTCTTCCAAAACATGGATGTAAACCAAGTGTCACGGTCAGACACGATAGACACTGGTACACCATGACACGTCACAATCTCTTTGATGAATAGATTCGCCAACCTCTCTGATGAATATGTCTCGCGAATCAGTAGAAAGTGAGCACTCTTCGTCAAACGGTCAACTATCACCCATATAGCATCATACCCCCTTGCCGTACGTGGTAACTTCATAATGAAGTCCATAGTGATGTGCTCCCATTTCCACTCAGGTATATCCAACGGTTGGATCTTCCCGTATGGCTTCTGATGCTCTGCCTTTACTTACAAGCAAGTAAGGCACTTACTCACATACTCTGCTACCTCACACTTCATACCTGGCCACCGGTAATCTTTCTTCATATCATGATACATCTTTGTAGCACCGGGCTGAATGGAGTATCGAGTCTTATGAGCTTCATCCATGATTCGCCCCCGTAGGTCTCCATAACGAGGGATCCACATCCGCCCAAAGCGGGTTCTAACTCTGAGAGTGTTTTCACCCAACTCCATGACTAGACCTCTCATCCTTTTGGAGTTAAGGCAATCTTCTTTCAACGCTTCATCTTGGAACCCCTTGATATGTGTCATCACATCGGAGGTCATCACCAACTGGAAAGCTTTCACCCGGATTGGCTCGGATCTCTCCTTTCTGCTAAGGGCATCCGCCACTACGTTGGCCTTGCCCGGATGGTAGTGGATCTCACAATCATAATCCTTGATCAACTCTAACCACCTCCTTTGCCTCATATTGAGGTCCTTCTGCTCAAAGAAGTATTTCAAGCTCTTATGGTTAGTGAAGATAGTGCACTTCGTCCCATACAATTAGTGCCTCCAAATCTTCAATGCAAAGAACCAAAAAACATGAAGGCAGCTGGCGCGTTGGTTAAACCAAAAAACATGACGAGAAATTCATAATGTCCGTATCGCATCCGAAACGCGGTCTTTGGAATATCCTGCTCTTTAACTTTTAACTGGTGATAACCAGATCGGAGATCTATTCTTGAGAACCAACTGGCACCTTGGAGCTGATCAAATAAGTCATCAATTCTGGGTAGGGGATATCGGTTCTTCACCGTCAACTTGTTTAACTCATGGTAGTCGATGCACATCCTCATACTACCATCCTTATTCTTTACAAACAAGACCGGAGCACCCCAGGGTGAGATACTCGGTCGAATGAACCCTTTGTCCGACAACTCTTGCAACTGAACCATCAGTTCCTTCATCTCAGATGGAGCCAATCGATACGGTGCCTTGGCAACAGGTTGAGCACCGGGTATCAAGTTGATTTGGAACTCGATCTCATGATCTGGTGGCACACCTGGTAAATCTTCTAGGAACACATCTAGAAAGTCACACACAAGTGGTACGTCGGACAATTGTGGTACTGACGCATCCACATCCTTCACGTAAGCCAGGTAGGCACTATAACCACGTTTCATGCACTTCTCTGCCACCACCATCAAAATCACCTTCGGAACCGTAGTAACTCGATCACCATAGATCGTCATCAAACTCCCATCAGGGGCAGTCAATCGGATCATCTTCTTGCGACACACAATATTTGCCTCATAGACTGCTAACCAATCCATCCCCAGAACCACATCAAATCCGCCTAGGGGCATCACGAATAATTTAGTAGAAAACCTATGGCCTTCCAACTCTATGTCACAATTCTCTATCAGATCAGAAATCCTAGTAGACTTACCAATGGCAGTTTCTACGTCGAAGGTCTTAACAATCTTTCTACTCCTGACAGGCAACTTAGCACAGAAGGCAGCAGAAACAAAACTGTTACTGCACCAGAATCAAATAGTACAGAGGCATAAGTTTGGTTTACTAGGAACGTACCTGACATGACATCAAGGTCCATCCTAGCCTCCTCTCGGGTCATCGTGAATGCTCTGGCTTTTGCTCTTTACCCATCATTCTTGGTCCCCTTCTTTGCCCCAGAACTTTCAACCCTCGGCTTCTTGCAATCCCTACTCAGATGGCCCTCTTCACCATAGTTTTAACATCTTACAAACCCACACTCTCTTACCATATAACCGGGCTTCCCACACTTGAAGCCGAGATTCAGTCCCCTCTTACACTCCCCTGTATGTTCCTTCCCGCACTTACCACACCTCTTCATTCCCGTACCTGATGTTAGTGCCCTTCGATCATTCACCCTTGCCCTCTTGTTATTTGGAGTGAAACCACCATGACCAAACCGCTTCCCATTCCAGTTCCTATCACCACCACCCTTCTTACTCACCTCTACCATTGCTACCTCTCTCTCATCATACAACCTCCCTGCCAGATCAACCACCAACCTAAAAGTACTCAGCTGGGCGGCGATCATATGCCTGCGGATATCCGCCAGCAAACCCTGGATATACCTCTTGATCTTCCTTGACATCGGCGTCACCTGATCCGGCACCAGCCTTGCCATCTCATTGAACTTAGTAGTATACTGCCATTTCATTTAAAACATTTTCTTTACTTTCGTACATAGTCATTCATTGTACATACATCAAGGTAATATCATTATTATCTTCCATTATCGCACATATTCGTTCGTTTTGCACTTTTTCATTATCTTTCACTTCTATCTAGATCGTGTCATAAGCTATGCCCCATCGCTAGGCACGAAACCACCTCAGTCTTGGGGTTAAGCGACAAGGATTCCATTTCGCACGTATGGATCAGTCACCAAGACTGACCCCCCTGTGTGTACCCTCATGGGTTAGCCAAGATAGCACGCTACATCGCACACAGTTGAGCTAACAACTGTTCAATGAGTTGTGAACCTCTTTAAATTTGCTTAAAAGACTTTCATTCATTCGTTATGTTCCACTTTCATTATCATTAATCTTTCGCTTCTTTTATGATAATACTTTACGTATAAGAGCGTTAACACACCACGTAAAGCCACGTAATAATACGTAATAAGGAACATCAATAACAGACCACAAACAAGTGAAACATGAACAAACATAAACCACCAAAACATTCCAGAGCTTAATCATTAATTTCTATTTCCTAAGATTTCAAAAAAATCCTAAGTCAATTTAGGCGCATGAGCACTATCTAGGCGCTTGGGTACTATGCAGGCGCACGAACGGTTGGGCGCATGGGAAAACTTAGGCGCATGGGAACACTTAGGCGCATGGGTACTATACAGGTGCACGGGCAGTTCGGCGCATTGGAAAACTTAGGCGCATGAGCAAAGTGTTAGGCGCATAGGCAAGTGTTAGGCGCATGGGCAAGTGTTAGGCGCATGGGCAAGTGTACCAGTTCTAACTTATACTAATTTCAGTCTCCATTCATCATCTTAACATATTCTTAGCCCAAATCTAGCATACCAAGCACTTAGAATAAGCATACAACCACATAACACAATCAAAACATTCACAAACACACACCCCTACATAAAACAGGGGTAAACATACAATTTATATGCATTTCAACCCCAAAACAAGTTTAAAATAGAAAAATAGGGGACCTAGAACTCACCTACAACTGCCTTCGAGTAAACCTCCTCCAAACTCGAGAGCACTTGGAGTTCAAACACCTAAACACACCAAAAACACACAACCGAACACAGAGGAACATATAAGACTCGGTCCAAAAGCTGAAAATCTAGCTGAAACCGAAAAAAACACATGAAAAGCTTACCTTCAAGCCGATCTTCTTCTTCTCTCTAAAAACTGATAGAAATCTCTGTTCTTCTTCTTTCTTTTTTTTTGCAGTCGAATCAGTTGGTGGAGCAGGGTAGTGGGCGGCCATGCCCACCTTTTAAACATCATAATAATAAAGTTTGCCTCTTGCACAACTTTAACCCCTTAACTTGGGTTATTTCACCTTTCTTTCTTTATACTTCTCTTTTCTTTTCTTTTCTTTTTTTTATTTTGAAAATTTCCGGGTGTTACAAGCAGGAAGCTCCGGGATCAAGATGATAAGGAAAAGGGGAAGAGTGATGGCACCAAAGTGATGGCAAGGGCATTCAACATGACCAGGGAGGAAGCTGGAGTAGACCCTGAGGTAGTTTCAGGTACGTTTTTGGTAAACCAATTGTAGGCTTCTGTGCTCTTCGATTTGGGTGCTAGTAAGAGCTTTGTATCTACTGCTTTTTGTCGTTTGATGCATGGTAAGAGTAGGAAGATAGATGTGCCCTTCCATGTTGAGACTGCGATAGGAAAATCTACCAAAGTGACTGATATGATTGACGATTGCCTCATAGAGCTGGATGGTCATAGGTTTCCAGCTAGATTATATGTGATGGCCCTAAGAGGTTTTGATATGGTGTTAGGAATGGATTGGTTGGTGACTTACGAAGCGAATATCGTATGTCGAAAGAAGATGATTCGTCTAATTACGTCTGACGGCAGTTTGGTTATGGTTCATGGTGACAAGGAATGCGTTATTCCGTGAGTGATATCTATAATCACGGCAGAAAAGTTTATAGGCGAGGGTGCAGTGCTTACTTGGCTTATGTGAAGGATGTAGATGCGACAGTGCTTCAACTATCAGAAGTGCCGGTGGTATGTGATTTTCCCGATGTATTTCTGGAAGATCTGCTAGGGATCCCACCTGATAGAGATATCAAATTTCAGATTGAGTTGATACCAGGAGCACAACCCATCGCCAAGGCACCTTACCGGTTGGCTACATCTGAGCTCAAGCAACTGATAACGCAACTGCAATATCTTTTGGATAAGGGCTTTATTCAACCAAGCATCTCTCCATGGGGTGCTCCGGTTTTATTCGTGAAGAAGAACGACAGTAGTATGAGGATGTGCATCAACTACCGTGAGCTGAACAAGTTGACTATGAAGAACCGGTATCCACTACTGAGAATTAATGACTTGTTCGATCAGCTCCAGGGTGCTAGTTGGTTCTTAAGGATAAACTTTCAATTGGGTTACCATCAACTGAAGGTGAATGAGCAGGACATTCCTAAGACAGCCTTTTGCATGTGTTATGGACACTACGAGTTCCTCATGATGTCTTTTGACTTAACCAACACATCGGCTGCCTTTATGGACCTTATGAATCGAGTATGCCAACCAATGTTAGACAGGTCAGTGATCGTATTCATTGATGATATTATGATCTACTCTAAGAACGAAGAAGAGCATGCCTGTCATCTCAAGGAAGTACTAGAGACACTTAGAAACGAGAGTACGCAAAGTTCTCTAAGTGTGCATTTTGGTTACGAGAGGTCTAATTTCTTGGTCATGTTATTAATCCCGAAGGAATAATGATGGACCCTGCAAAGGTCGAAGTTGTAATGCAATGGGACTCCCCAAGAACGCCATCTGAGATCCATAGTTTCCTGGGTTTGGCAGGTTACTGCAGAAGGTTTGTTCAAGACTTCTCTAAGGAGGCATCCCTGTTGACTAAGTTGACTCACAAGTATTTAAAGTTTGAATGGGATTTAGATCAGGAGGGTGCCTTTCAAGAGTTGAAGATGAGGTTAACCCAAACCCCAGTCTTGACGTTTCTTAAAGGGAATGATGACTTGGTGGTATATTCAGATGCTTCGCATTCGGGCTTAGGTTGCATGTTGATGCAATGAGGGAAGGTTATAGCCTATGCGTCTTGGCATTTGAAGATCCATGAGGTTAACTACCCTACTCATGATTTTTAGTTGGCGGTTGTGGTCTTTGCGTTGAGGATTTGGAGGCAGTATTTGTACAGGACGAAGTGTACCATCTTCACAGATCACAAGAGCCTAAAGTACTTTTTCGAACAAAAGGATCTTAACATGAGGCAAAAGGTGGTTAGAGCTGATCAAGGACTACGATTGCGAGATTCACTATCATCCGGGAAAGGCGAATGTGGTTACTAATGCCTTTAGTCGAAAGGAACGAGCTGAACCGATTCGGGTGAAGGCTTATCAGCAAGTTGTGATGCCCGATGTCATGGGTCAGATCTGCAAGTTTCAAGATGAGGCACTGAAGGATGATAGGATCAACTCTAAGCGGATGAAAGGATAGACATCGGATTTGGGGGAGAACACTCTTGGTATTAGAACCCGATTTGAGCGAATGTGGATTTCGCATTACGAGGATCTGAGGTGAAGGATTATGGATGATGCTCACAAACTTGGTATTCCATTCATCCTGGTGCCACAAAGATGTATCATGACCTGTAGAAGGATTATTGGTGGCCAGGGATGAAGCGTGACGTGGTGGAATACGTGAGTAAGTGCCTAACTTATTTGCAAGTGAAGGCAGAACATTAGAAACCATACAGGAAGATCCAACCCTTGGATATACCCAAATGGAAGTGGGAACACATGACAATGGACTTCATCATGAAACTGCCTCGTACAGCGAGAGGATGTGATACCATTTGGGTGATCGTAGACCGCTTGATGAAAAGTGCCCACTTTTTGCCAATCCGAAAGACTTACTAGTCGGAAATGTTGGCGGATCTGTTCATCAAGAGATTGTAACTCACCATGGGGTGTCAGTGTCTATTGTTTCTGATAGGGACACTCGGTTCATATCCAAGTTTTGGAAGAAATTCCATGATGCGGATGGAAATGAGGTTACACATTAGCACAGCTTACTACCCTCAGACAGACGGTCAATCAGAAAGAGCAATTCAGACTTTGGAAGACATGCTCTGGGCATGCATTATTGATTTTGGTAGAAGTTAGGATGAGCACCTACCGTTGGCAAAGTTCTCTTACAACAATAGTTATCATGAAAGTATAGGCATGCCACCATTCGAGATGTTGTATGGGAGACGGTGCAGAACCCTGGTGTGTTGGGATGATATTGGGTAGAAGGAGTCGGGGAATATTAAGATCATCGAGGCCACAACAGAAAAGTTGGAAAATATCAAGGCCTTTATGAAAGCAGCAAAGGATCGGCAGAAGTCCTACGCTGATAAGAGAAGAAGGCATATCGAGTTCCAAGTAGGAGATAAGGTGATGTTGAAGGTGTATCCATAGAAATGGATCATCAGTTTCCGAAAAAGAGGAAAATTGAGCCCAAGGTACATCGGACCATTCAAAATCATTGCCAGAGTTGGTGAGGTGGCATATAGGCTGGAACTTCCTGATGAGCTGCATGGGATTCATCCTATGTTCTATGTATCATATTTACGGAAGTGCTTGGCGGAAGGTGATGTTGTTATCCCTCTCACGAAAATCGAGGTTGATGAAAGGTTGAATTATGTGGAGCAACCAGTAGCTATTTTGGAATGGAAGGAGAAACGGTTAAGTAATAAAGTGATTAGTAAAGTAAAAGTGCAGTGGAAGCATCGCAAAGGATCTGAGGCCACTTGGGAGTTGGAGGAAGAAATGAGGCGGCTCTACCCCGATCTCTTTAAGGAGTGTTAGGTTTCCGGGACGAAACCTATATAAGGGGGTGGACTTGTAACACCGAAAACTTCAAAAAGAAAGATAAAAGAGCAATGGGTTATTATTTTAAAAGCCAGGGGTAAAAGTGTGCAAGGGCCAAACCGGCCCATAATGGGGTTTAAAAGAGAGATGGCCGCCCATACCCTCTCTCCCATGCACTTAAACTTACGGCTAGTGAGAGATAGAAGCTCCCACCCGGTTCTATAGAGAGGGAAAGTTTTTAAGAAAGAGAAATTAAGATTTAAGGGGTTTAACCTAGGTAGCGCTATGTAAGCTTCTGTGTTTAGTTAGTGTTTCTATAGTGTTTCTATGTGTTTAGTTTGTTTTTTACGTGTGTATAGGTTAGAACTCTAGGTTTGCTCTCAGGTTGTAGTGATTTGCTTGAAAGCTGGTTAAGGTGAGTTCTAGATCCCCTCTTTTACATGTTTTCTACTTGTATGGGGCTGATATGTCTATTACAAAAAATTTTCTTGACCAAAACTATGTTTTCCATGAGTAAAATAACTTTTTACGAAAATGTATGTGTTTTTAAAGATTTTTGGGATGTTGTTTGGGTGCTAAGTGTAAATCTAATAGATCTATGCTAAGTATACGTTTAAGGTGTTGTTTGGAACTAGAATTCACATATGCAGGTCATAAGTGTTTAAACAATTGTCCGCTGTGGGCTTGGATGTCTGCTGTGGACATTTGAGGTTTCCTACTTTGGAAGCTGCCTATCAAAGATCTTCTTCCTCTGTCCCATTAGAGAGGTATAATTCTAAACACCTTATGGTTGTTTGTAAGTATTTTTTTTTCATATAACGATCCATTATGGGTTTTAACAGATATATAAATTGGTTTATATATGTTAACTGTAACAAGTTTTTCATTCCATTTCCGCGACGTTTTCATTTTATAAGGATAAAATGACTCTGATAAACTTATGAAAACCCTACAGTGGTATCAGAGCCGGTTATATGGATACATGCCTCATCTGGACTGAATTCTCGGTTTCTTGTTGTTATTCACCAACAGACCGAAAATTCAGGTCTATGTTTCCCCTGTTTTTCAAGATTCTACTTTACATGCATATTGTAATCTTGAAAAATTTAATCATTTGGATGATTTAGTTGTTCGGACAAGAATCATGATATTCGGATTGTTTATACATTAACCAAAAATCTGTGATTCAAGGGTAAAACTCTCGGATTTTGCTTACATATTTGGATATGTATCTTGATGTTCATAACCTAGCCGAGACCTTGTGTTTGAATGTGTTGTGATTTATATTTGATTATTCAAAGGGTTGTAATAATTAAATGTATTTTTCTTCCTATTGGCTATGTAATTTATTTATTTTCGTTTGGTATGTAAAATAAATAGATTAGTTACATTTTACTTTTACTAGAAAATGTATATAGGATATATAATTTTGTAAAAGAAGATGCAACAAGGATGTTTTTGGTTTGGGCCAATTTTGTGCCGAAAGGGCTTTATAGCTCTTAATGGGATTTAAGCCCAATAACCGAAGACATATTTTGAAGGCCCAAAGGGTTTTGGTGCAGAATTTTAAGTCCATTTGAAAGCTCAAATCGAATAGGAGAATCACAACACAAATTGGACACTTGAAGCATTTGGATGCGGGATCAAGTGGGAGTTCACCGACACAAGTGTTACCCTTAGGAAGGACCTAAATAACTCACTTGTTTCGGTCAACAAGTGATGTTAAAATTAGTTGGCTATGGTTATGAACTTGTTGTTGTATGTGTTGCTTGTATGGTTGATTTAATTTATTGTTCATGTAATATTTGGATATGTACTGTTAAATAATTTCAAATCAACAACAAGCTTCAAACGGTTCTTTTGGAAATATTAACATGGGTAATAAAATGGTTTTATTAAAGGTTAATGTTTTTGCAATAAAATTGGGTTTTATTAAAAGAACCTTGGAAATTGGTTTCACTGGTGTACCACGCATTTGAATGCATGAAAATGTAAGGTACAAAATATTTTCATAACTAGAATTAATGGAAACAAAATCCCTTTTAAACAAGTTCAACACCATCCTTTTATACAACACTCGAATCACTTGGGAACTATTTGTGGGATAAAGGTCACCTAACCACATTTAGGGAACTTGTGTGTTTGAGGTGGGTTTAGCATATTTATAGGATAAAGGTCACCTAACCACCTGTATGTGTAAACTCACACGCGTGTGTAAGTACGACGACTTGAATTGGAAACCATGTGAATAGGGTCACCGAAGCATGGCGTACAATGGTGTTGATGGGATTAAACATGCCGACTAAACATAGAGATGTTTAACCTATCCCATAAACTAGAAGTTGCAAAGGGTTGCAATTGTCAAAAGTTGACTACCTTGTTAATTTAAATAATGGGATAAAGGTCACCTAACCATTATTTGAATGTAACGTTAGATTCTAGATTTTAATTATTAATTGTCTATGAGACATGAAAGGGTATTAATAGTTAAAATTTTATTTTATGAATACTGAAATTGAACTTTGTTTATATTGTAGTAATGGCCGCTAATAATAACAACGCTACCTCCCTGACCGTCCATAACCTGTCACTAATAACTATCCTGGAAAAGGATCGTCTAAACCACAATAATTTCAAGGATTGGTTTCGAAACTTGAGAATTGTTCTCAAGCAGGAAAAGAAATCATATGTGTTGGACGATCCTATTCCCGATGAACCCAACATTGATGATGTTGATGCCTACGAGGATTGGGTTAAGCACATTGAGGATTCTGTGCAAGTTTCTTGCCTCATGTTTGGAACCATGATTCTCGAGCTTCAAAAGGATTTTGAACATCACAGGGCATACGACATGATTACCCAGCTGAAGGAAATGTTCCTTTAACAAGCGAGGGTAGAGCGGTTCGAAATGGTTCGAGCGCTTCATGCATATCGAATGGAAGAAACCCAATCTGTGTCATCTTATGTGATGAAAATGAAAAGCCACATTGATCGCCTCGAAAGGCTAGATTGTCCCATCTCAAAAGAGTTGGCCATGGATTTGATCCTCATTGGTCTAACCAAGAAGGGGACTTTTATCATGAATTATAACATGAATGGATGGGACAAGAGCATTGGAGAACTTCATGCAATGCTCAAAACAGCCGAGGCAAGGATGGGTAAAATGGTTTTACCAGTTCTCACGATCAATGAGGGTGGAAACAAGAAGAGACATCACCCCAAACCCAAGGCAAATGTTGCCAAAAGCAAGGGGTACATCAAAGGAAAGGGTAAGGGAAAGACTAAAGCGGGACCACCAAAAACGAGGCTTAAGAAGCCAAAGGTTACGAAGAACGACCCATGCTTTGAGTGTGGTGAGATAGGACAATGGAAGGGGAAACTGTCCAATCTATCTCAAAGAGTTGAGAAACAAGAGGGATGCTGGGCAGACCTCAGGTGCAGCTTTCATGATCGATATTGAACTTAATGTTATTTCTTCAAACACATGGGTATTAGATACCGGATGTGGAACTCATATTTGCAATTTGTTGCAGGGGTTCAAAAGAAATAAGCATTTTAAGAAGGGGATACTAGTCTCTACATGGGCAACGGAGCAAAGGTTGATGTCGAAGCCCAAGGAGACTATATCTTGAAGCTTCCAAGTGGTTTGGAAGTCATTTTGAAGAATGTTCTATATGCTCCTAGTTTGACTAGGAACATAATTTCTGTTCCCTTCTAAAACAATTTAGTTATGTATTAAAGTTTGTAAACGATGGTATTTGTGTTTTTATGGATGATATATTTTATTTTAAGGCTATGCCTTTTAATGGTATTTATGAATTGGTTCATGATGACTCATCCTTTAATGGTACTAAAAGGGCAAAAGATTTATTAGGAATCATACATTCGGATGTAAGTGGTCCTTTTAAAGTAAAGACAATGAATGGTGAAAGATACTTCATTATCTTTATCGACGATTATAGTCGTTATGGTTATGTGTACTTGTTGAGACACAAAGATGGTGCTTTTGAAATGTTCAGAATCTTCAAGAATGAAGTAGAAAATCAACTCAACAAAACAATCAAAGTTCTTTGTTCGGATAGAGGAGGTGAATACCTTAGTGATGCCTTTCAAGATCATCTTAGGAGTTGTGGGATTGTCTCACAGCTTGCTCCACCCGGAACACCACAGCATAATGGTGTGTCTGAAAGGAGAAACCGAACCCTATTGGATATGGTTCGATCTATGATGACTAGAAGCACACTACCTTTGTCATTTTGGAGTTTTGCATTGCTCTCACGGCCCGTATTTTGAATATGGCCCCAACCAAAAAGTGGATAAGACACCTTTTGAAATATGGCATGGAGGGTTCCATCGTTATCATATTTAAAGGTATGGGGTTGTGAGGCTTATGTTAAGCAAAACACCCCAAACAAGTTAGAAAGCAGATCCACTAAGTGTATCTTTGTAAGATATCCCAAGGACTCGATGGGATATTACTTCTACAATCCAACAGAGCAAAAGGTATTTATTGCTCGAAAGGCTGAATTCTTGGAAACTAAATTCCTTTTGGAAGGAACTACCGATAGAACAGTGGAACTTGATGAGGATCGAGAACCACAAGTTGATACATGGTTGGTTGATACTAGCAATCAACAAGAGGTTGTTGATAATAATCAAGTGGTTGATCAATACACACAAAACGTTCGCAAATCTGGTAGAACTAGCTATCCACCTGAAAGATATGGATTTTTCATGAATGGATGCTATGTAGTTGACTTGGATGAACCAACTACGTACCGTGATGCAATGTCCAATTCGGATTATGACAAGTGGCTTGAAGACATGAACGTAGAGATGCAATCCATGCATGACAACAAAGTGTGGGAATTGGTTGTGCCACCGCTTAACTCCAAACCAGTTGGATGTAAGTGGGTTTTCAAGAAGAAAACTGATATACATGGAAACTTGGATACTTATAAAGCAAGACTTGTAGCAAAAGGTTTCACTCAGACGCAAGGGGTTGATTATGATGAGACCTTCTCGCCTGTGGCAATGCTAAAATCAATTAGGATATTATTTGCCATAGCTGCATATTATGATTATGAGATTTGGCAAATGGATGTCAAAACTGCTTTCCTTAATGGACATCTCGAAGAGAATGTCTATATGGTTTAGCCCAAAGGTTTTATCGATCCATAATATCCTAATAAAGTATGCAAGTTAAAGAAATCAATCTATGGATTGAAACAAGCATCAAGAAGTTGGAATCGTCGTTTTGATGAAGAGGCCAAGAAATTTGGATTCATCAAGAACGCTAATGAAGCTTGTGTGTATAAGAAAGCTAGTGGGAGCATCATCACATTCTTAGTATTGTATGTTGATGATATATTACTGTTTGGAAATGACATTCCAACCATGGAAGGTGTTAAAACCTGGCTTAGAAGTTGTTTTTCCATTAAAGATCTTGGTGAAGCCGCCTATATTTTGTGAATAAAGATCTATAGGGATAGATCAAGGAGGTTGATAGGTTTAAACCAAAGTGCATATATTGATAAAATCTTGAAAATGTTCAAGATGGAGAACTCTAAGAAAGGTTTGGTACCTATTCAAAGAGAGACAATATTGAGTGCATCTCAATGTCCAAGCTCAAAAGATGAGCAAGAAAGGATGAAGGAAATCCCATATGCATCTGCTATAGGATCCATCATGTATGCAATGATATGCACTAGACCGGACGTGTCATGCGCTTTAAGCATGACAAGCAGATATCAGCAGAATCCCGAAATAGTCATTAGATGGCTGTTAAGAGTATATTGAAATACCTTAGGAGGACTAAGGATATGTTTCTAATATACGGATCTGGTGAAGAGGAACTCGTTGTAAAGGGTTACACGGTGCGAGTTTCCAAACTGATCGAGATGATTCTCGATCACAATCAGGGTATGTCTTCATTATGAATGGAGGGGCAGTATCCTGGAAGAGTTCAAAGCAGAATGTAGTAGCATTGTCCACTACAGAATCAGAATACATCGCCGCTTCATTAGCAGCACAGAAGCTGCATGGTTGAAGAAATTCATTGCCGATCTAGGGGTTGTCTCTACCATTCAAGATCCTCTAGAGATCTTTTGTGATAACGAGGGTGCGATTGCTCAAATCAAGGAACCCCGTGCACATCAAAAGACAAGGCACATTGAGCGGAGATTCAACTACAAGGGATGAAGTTGAGAAAGGAAAGATATGTATTCACAAAGTTCACACTGATCAAAATATTTCGAATCCACTCACGAAGCTCCTTGAAAGTCCAATGCAGGAGAGTCATACTTGTGCCTTAGGACTTCGATATTCTAGTGATTGAATTTGATCTATTTAGTATTTAAATATCGAAACAATTGTTATTTTGACTCATATTTATATATGATTATAATACTATGAGTTATGTTCCATTTTAGCATGTTTAAATCCATAAATATGTTTATTATTCTAAATGTCTGTAGTCGGTCATATTTTGGGAACAAATATGAAGTAAGACTATTATAAACTTGGATTGGTGGATATTCATAAGGTATGAACATAGAGCAAGAGGTTGCTACCAAGGTTCATAAATATTTGTGGGATACAAATATTGGACAGATCCGCTCTCAAATTTTACTGCATGGAATTATGTAATTGATCATAAGTAAATTTGAGTAAAGGCGAATATCGTTCTATTCTACGCCTGAGATACATATTGGGTTTCGATATTCACCAAATATTATACTTTGATCTAGTTCTTCGCTGTTCTGAAATAATGAACAGTACATAAGGCTAGTTTCAGGTGTGATACAAGGTGATTGTGAGAAACGTATGTAGTCAAGATGGGATTTGTTCCTCTTATTCATTGAGAGTATGATGTCTAAGGCCTAATAAAGTTAAATCAACAGAGAATGGTCATTCTGTGACTCTAGATTTAACTTGACATCTGAAACAAAAGGATAAATGATAGATTCACCTAAATCATTTTCAAGTAAGGGACTTGAGGAAGATGATGTTATTGAATGGCACTTTGTCATGCGTATTAGGGGTAGTAAACTATTGTTAGGCGGTATTTACTACTTGCATCAAATCTCTATGTATCTTGTGCAAGTGGGAGATTGTTGGGAACGGCCTGCCCAAGACACATATTGAATTGATGTGCCTAGTACGTTATGATCCAAGTCGGGTCATACCCAATAACAAGCTAGACAAACACCTATAATATTTATTTTATGATATGACCATGTAAATAAATATTGACACTTGAAGTATTTAGAAATTGGGTTTCTAAATATTTGCACTAGTGTTATGAATAAATTATATGGATAATTTATTCTAGAGAGAGAGTACTTTGTATTGTTATTCAAATGGTTGAACAAACAATACAAGTGTTTTTGTCCACATTTCTGTATTCTTCATCTGCATTTACTAATGCGGATGTGTTACTGAGGAAATGAGGATGAATGTTCCTCATCCGCATTTACAAATGCGGATGTGCATTTGGGGAAATGCTAAAGGAATTACTTCATCCGCATTTACTAATGCGGATGAGCATTTAAGGAAATGCTGATGAATTGTCGTCCGCATTTACAAATGCGGATGTACATTTGGGAATGCGGATGAAGTTTCTTCTTCCGCATTTACAAATGCGGTTAGAGTTTGTCCATCCGTATTTACTAATGTGGATGAATATTAGAGAAATGAGAATGGGTTAAAGGGATGGGTCCCGCCCACTTTTCTCACTCTGAAATCCAGTTTCATAGGACATGCAATATATGATTGCATTCAACCACTCTCTCTGATAACTTACAACACACACAAAGGTGCAAATTAGTATTCCTGTTGCTTTTCTCTTGATGGTCGAAGAAAACCAAGAACAGAACTCGATTCAAGTGTAGAAATCCTAGCAACCTGGTGTTTTGTTGGAAGCTTGGGGTAGACAAGCTTGAGGTTTCCTACTTTGGAAGCTGCCGATCAAAGATCTTCTTCCTCTGTCCCATTCGAGAGGTAGATTTCTAACACCCTATGGTTGTTTGTAAGCATGTTTTTTTTTCATATAACGATCCATTATAGGTTTTAACAGATATATAAATTGGTTTATATATATTAACTGTAACAAGATTTTCATTCTATTTCCGCTGCGTTTTCATTTTATAAGAATAAAATGACTCCTATAAACTTGTGAAAACCCTACAAGAAGATGTAGAACCAAATGATGTTACCCCTGGTCCCTTATGATGATGAAAAGCCTTGTAAGCAAAATGAATGGAGGTGTACGACTATGTTGTCGTTAGCTCAACTGACGTGCGGCTGTTTCAGCCCATGAGGATGCACATCTGGGGTCTAATCCTTGTGACTGACTAATGAATGAATGGGACCTATATTCATTAGAAGACTTCGTGCCTAGCAGTGTGGGTCAACTGTCAGGGGTTAGCTACCACTTATAAATGTGTACTGGCAGGGGTTCGGCATTTGTTGCCAACCATATGATGTAGGCTCTTGCTTTGTGCAATCCTAGTTAATAAAAGAGAAAGATAATGAAAGAAAGAAAGACAATGAAAGCCTTAATGAATGTTATCAGTCATTTTGACTGTTATTTATAACGATGGGTGATTATTAAAGGAAGCTTTCAAAATGTATATTTTCTATATTAATAAAACTAGAACTTACTTAGCAACGCTAACTTTTTATATGCATATCAGTTGGCAGGTAATGAGGTTTTTGGGGATGGTACGAGGATGGAGCTACTTGGAAAATAAAGACTGGCATCCATGTTTTTGCAAGCATAATGTTTTTGTCTTGTAATACAATAAAAATGTCTTTTTGTACTTAATGACAATGATGTATTTCTTGGGAAAAAATATTACTAATGCAATGAAATGGATTTGTTAAATTATTTCGCTGCCATGTATTCATATTTTAATGAGTTTTAATATGTATTGTGCTATGAATGACCAACTATGAGGTTTCCCAGGATCGGGGCCTTACACAGTTCCTGTGGTAACAAGCCTTGCAGTTGGAAATCCTGTCAGCACAACAATGACAAACTCTTCAGTTGATACATCTAAGGTGCCTACCAATTCCAGAACTGAGGCACAGAACTCAAATGGAGGGGTTTTCAATGTAGGAGGAGATGGAGACGGTGATAATGACAAGAATTTCTTGATGCTGATAACCACTCCATAGAAGACAACATCAATGATGTCGCACGCTCATTGGATTAAGTTTCTCTTGATAAGTATGCTGATGTGGTGGGTAATACTCAATCTTCAGATCTGAATTTCACCAATTTAGATCTGTCCAACCAACTTGTTGTGATTCCTCAACTGAGAATCTGCAAGTCCCATCCCACCACAAACATCATTAGAGATGTTGAGACTGGATGAGAATAAGAGGACAAACCCATGACAAAAATGTTTGTCTTCACTCTTGTTTCTTCTCCCAGATTGAGCCAAAGAAGGTTGATGAGGCTCTGAAGAATGGAAGTTAGGTTGAAGCAATGTAGGAGGAGCTTCTTTAATTCAAAAGACAAAAGGTTTGGAACCTATGCCCTCTTCCTCATGGAAAGACGCCAATAGGTACCAAGTGGGTTTTCAGGAATAAGAAGGATAATAGAGGACTTGTCATCAAGAATAAGGCAAGACTAGTTGTTCAAGGGTACACACAAGAAGAAGGGATTGACTGCATAGTGTTTTTTGCTCCTATAGCAAGACTTAACCTAATAGGATATTCCTTGCTTTTGCAAACCCCAAGGATTTCAAGGTCTACCAACTTGATGTCAAGTGTGTCTTTTTATATGCAGTGATAGATGAGGAAGTGTATGTCAAACAACCACCTGAATTTGCGGACCTAAATCATCTTTATTTTGTCTACAAGCTTGACAAAGCTGTGTATGGGCTGCATCAAGCTCCAAGGAAGTGGTATGAGATACCGTCACAGTACCTTGTTCAGCATGGCTACAAAAGGGGTACTATTGATAGCACACTATTTATTAAAAGAACAAGGAATGACTTGATGCTGGTTCAAGTTTATGTAGATGACATCATCTTTGGGCCAACTAATCCAAAGATCTGCAAAAGGCTTTGAGAAGCTGATGAAGAATAGATTTGAAATTAGTGCCATGGGGAACTTAATTTCTTTCTAGGAATTTAAGTGAAGCAGGTTGACAATGGCATCTTCATAAACCAGTCAAAGTATGTTTAAGACATACTAGTTAGAATTCATCTGACTGAGTGTAAGGTTGCTAAGACAACTATAGCCAGAAACCACTCTCTAGGACCTGATCTTGAGGGGGAGTGTGTTGATGAACATCTCTATAGGCTATTATTGGGTCTCTTATGTACCTCACGGCCAACAGGCATGATATCATGTTTTCTACATGTATTTGTGCAAGATATCAAGCAAACCCCAAGTGTGACACCTGGTTGCTATTAAGAGGATTCTCAGATATCTCAAAGGTGCTCCCAAACTGGACCTTTGGTATCCAAAGAATTCTGACTTTAAACTATATGCTTATACGGATAGTGACTATGGTGGCTATAACATGACTACAAAGTCTACATCAGGGAGATGTCAATTCCTTGGTGGAAGGATAGTCTCATGGCAATACAAGAAACAATCTGTGTATCTGCATCAACTACTAAAGCTGAATACATTACTGCTACAAGCTGTTGTGCTTAAGTGCTTTGGATTCAGAATCAGATGATGGACTATGGATTCAACTTCAAAGACACTCCCATCCATATAGACAACAACAAGTGCTATCTTTATTATAGAGAATCTTATGCAGCACTCAAAGACAAAGCACATCAACATCAGGTATCATTTGATAAGAGATAATTTTGAAAAAGGATTGATAAAACTAATCAAAGTTAACACAAATGAACAATATGCCGATCTGTTCACAAAATCTTTTGATGAACATAGATTTAAGTATCTTGTATCAGCTATTGGGATGATTAACTTTGAGTAGATTTCTTAAATTAATTTCAAGATTATTTTTCAAATATGTATGTCTTTAAATTGTTTATATCATCACTCATATAAGCCCAGTTTAGCTTGGAATAAAATTTTTCTAAATGATATTACTTAGAATTTTAAGAATTTAAAGACATGTTTTCTTTCGGAAGACATTAAATTGACTTCGGAAGAAATTCTGATATATCTTACGAAGCTTAAATATGCTTCTAAGTACTTATATGTTTTGAAAAACAATTTTCTTTCGAAAGCAATTAAGTCTCGAAAGCTTTAGTCATCCTTTGAATAAAACTTCTGAAGTTTAATCTCTTTCGAAACCAAATATGTCTCGGAAGCAAAATTACTCTAGGTATTTTTCTTCCGAAGCAAATTCTTCAGAAACTAAGGAATATCTTCCGAAGTCAAATTGGCTTCAGAAGTTTTCTCAAAACTTTTAAAGACAAATTACCTTCGAAAGATTTTCGACTTTCAAGATAACTACCTTTTTGGGTACTTTTTCAGAGGTGTGACCGACATCCGGATTTCAAAGTTTATCATTTTGCATTAACTTTGTCTCAAATCCTATCATATAAATATCCTTACCACGGTTCCCCTTCTTTCTTCTTTCTCTTCATTTGCAAAAGTTCTAACCCTAAATTCACCCGCAAACCCTCTTTGTTCTTAGCTTTCTTCTTCCCAAAGCTTTCTCAAATGACCAACCCTAAACCCCGAAACCAACCATATTTCTCCATACACCTTCACAGGCAACATAATCAAGTTGCTCTATGGACATCTGAGAGTGATCCTGGTTTCTCAGATATTTGTCGTTTCCTTGCTCAATCATCCTACCTCACCGCTCTTACTATCGATCCTCCACTATATAAAGATCAACTCCTTGAGTTCTGGAGGACCTGCCAAGAGGTGATCCTGGACGGTGAGAAGGCACTGTCTGCCACAGTGTAGGGGAAGACAGTTTTCATCACCCCAACCATAATCAACACTCATCTAAGGCTGGATGATGAAGAAAGCGAGCCGTCTTTACCAAAATCTACTGTAAACGAGACATTCCGGCAGATGGTCTATAAAGGGGACTTTACAGTCAGAACCTTCAAAGAGGGTAAGGTCTCCTACTAATGGAAGTACCTCCTCCATGTTATTATTCATTCTTTATCAAACAAACATGGACGATAGGACCAGATTCCTGAGGACTTATCCTACATAGTCCATGGAAGGATTCAAGGGGTCAAGTTCAAGTACTCCCAGTTTGTCTATACAATCTTGCTTGCAAACTTGGACTCCTTAAAGTACTACATGTTCCCTAGATATGTTCAACACATTCTTAACTGTGAATTGGGCTCACAGTTAAGGGGAAGATGTGCTACTCTTATATTGGGACAGATGAAGCCCGACATCTTTAAAATCATGAGAAAGACCACTGTAGGCTTCTCAGGGGTAGAAACAGCCCTGATCCTAAAAATGTTAGAGCTCATTTCTCAAGGTGACAACTTGGCAGCACCAGCCAATGTTGAACCCACACCTTCTACATCTACAACACCCACACAGCCAAAAATAACCATCACCTACTCAAGAAAATCCAAACAAACCACTGCTCAGTCTATTCAGATTGAGCAAGCTTCCATACAACCACCCATGCAGGATGAAGTGAAACCAAGAGCTTTCACTTCCCCTGAGGAGCAAACCACTCCTTTTACTTCTTTGATCAGTGCTGATGTTTCTCATGCTCAACCTGATGAGCTCATTGCCCAAGCCTCAAGCATTCACTCTGAGTCTCAAAACTCAAGTGATCAGCTTTCAGGGGACAACTACCATCCCCAATCGTTAGACTTAAACCAGCCCATCTCAGACCTCTAATTCTATGATGATTAGGATATGGGTTTTAGTGAGTATCATGAGTCTCTCTTCTCCTCACCTACTCAAGGAGAGATGAGTGCTCCTGAAACACCCATATGTAGCCCACATCATCTTCCTCTAACTGAGGTGGACTTCCCTGAACATATTCAAGAGGTTCATATGAAAGAGGCTCTTACTTTTGCAAATGATTACATCATTAAGATCTCAACCATGGCAACCCAACACCTTGACACTTCTCTTGAAGCTGTCATGGAGCAGGGAAATTCAGCAACCAAGAACCACAAGCTAGTGGTGAGGAAAAAGACTTTGGTCCTATTCTCTCATCCCCCTATGATTCTTCTGATAAAGATGAGGAGAGTTTGCAACTAAAGATGTAAAAACTGTCAAAAACATGCACCTATTTAGTTTCAAAGGTTAGTCACCTGGAATCTCAGGTGGCTACCTTGCAAAGGCAGGTCATTGATCAGCAACTTGAGATCACCGATCTCAAGGGCAAGTTAGTTGGGAGACCTATCAGGCAAACTCAACCAGGTCCATAAGAACCTGTGGATGTGGTGGACCTAACCCTTAGCTCCCCTATGGATGTGGTGGATGTGGCAAACTCAATCAGGTCTCTATCCACTATGGATGAGCACATTAGAGTGATCAAGCAGAAGATAAAGAAGGGTGAGCTGATTGACTTGCATTCTCCACCAAGTCAGGTTATACCTGAAGCTGGGGTCAAGGTTAAACCACAAGAGACAACTCAACCTGGACCTAATGCTGCATCTCAGCAAGCTTCATCTTCTGACCCACAGCAGGGTCCTGATCCTTCTCCTTCTAAATCTATGAAGGAAAAGGACGCAATTGAGAAGGACAAAGAAGGAACATTTGGTGCTCAAAACCAGCCTTCTCAGTTAAAGTATAAAAAAAGGAAGAGAATGACCATCAGAAGGGACAAGAAGAAGAAGAAGAAGTAGTCTAAGGCATCCATCTCTGCACCTCAGGATGAGTCAGAACATCCTGAGGGTGATCAAGAAGAGGCTGCTCAACCAACTTCACTTCATGTAGAGCTTCTTGCTGCTAAGAGACCTATATTGTCTTGGGCCTTTGCTACTAACCCATATAGATGATATGTCACTAGAGATCAAGGGGGTCAAGATGTGCACTTTTGGCAAAACATACTTGACCTTCCTCTACATGATCTCTATTTACTAAGTGATGGTCTTGACAAGTTTGAGTTTCTTAAAGCTCGATATATGGTTTTCTCCAACAAACCAGTTTTTTTATGATTGTTTGAGGAGATTAAGGTTCTTGGTTTTTTTATGGGTAAATAGTAGAGCAAACCTCAAATCCGTGCAGTGGTCTCATTATTATAATTTAAAAATCTCCAACGTATAGGTGTTTTCATTTCAGGATAGTCTTTTTCTAGCGTTTTCATTTCAAAATTAACCTTTTCTAGCTACCAGTAGGTAGACGTAGTCTTTTTTATCAATTAAACTATATATAGTGGATAAAGAGGCGACATTAATAATGATGATATGAGCACTAGTGAGGCTCCAATCACCATTACATGATAGTTAAAATGGCTTTAAATCTCTGAGGCGTTAAATCCTTAACGAACTACAAACACAACTTTACCTGCAATATTGTATCAATAGGGTTTAAAACACTAATTATCTGCTCTACTTAACTTTAGTAAAACATTTAAGTATCATTTTATTTAAACAATTGGTACGCATTGTGTCGGAAAAGAATACAATTAAATCCTTAATTTATCAATTAGATCTAGAATACGATGGTACGACATAAAACTCACCTTCACTCGTACTATAATATCGCAGGTTTGCTGTAGCTTACTCGATTCGATTGACCCCCAAATTCCCCCCAATTTCTTCAAACCGACAAAAATTTGAAAATTGAATTCCACTTATCTCTCTCTTTCCCCAAATTCTTCAACAATTACTCAAATCGAAGACGAATCAACTTCGATCTATCGAATTCAAATGGCTGCCAACACAGATTCTGCTCAATCACCAGCTGTCGCTGCTCCACTCTCCTCAGTATGTATCTTTACTTCGTTTTTGATTAGGGTTTTGTATAGTTATTGATGTGTGTGAATCGTATGAGTGCATCGTTGTGGTTTTGTAGAAGAAAGAGAACTTGACGCCTATTAATTTGAAGATTGCGGTATGTTGGAGTTTATTTTTGTTTAGCGTGTGGTTTAATTGGTTTTTGTGAAGAGGGAAACCCTAATTGGGGTTGGTGTTTGTAGGAATTGAGTGAATCACGGGCGGAGCTTCTTAATAGGATTCAGAATCTGAAGAATGTAAGTTGTTGGTTAGATTGGGAGTTCGCTTATGAAACTGCAGATTTGATTGTTTATTGTTGATTTATATTCAAAGTAGTTAGTTATAGTTTTGCTTTTTCACATGAAGGATCTTCAAAGCTGGAGATCAAAGTTGGATACTCAAGTTAAAAGCTACCGTGATGTAAGTATTACATGTCACTCTTTTGGTGCATATCTTGGTTTTGGTGTTTTTATAGCATTCGATCTGAGATTATTTAGTTTTGTTAATTTGTTGTTGAAGATCTGTTTGCCTTGTCTTATATTAGGATTGTTCATAGTTTATGGGTGACTGATTTACTGTTTTTGAATCATCAAGCTTGAATTTTTGGTGCAAGCTGATCATCATTACTGTGAAATTGCCGAAAGACACATTGTGAACGTGTAACAGAAAATATAAAAAAGCCCGTTGTCTTGACTCTTGACGTTAATGTTGTTGAATATAGCTTGTCCTTAGGATGCTATTGTTCTTTGTCTCTGTTTTCAGAAGAATAACTAGTTCTTTGCATCATATACCAAGCATGATGATTTAAAATATCAGGAACTTACTAACTTGTTATTTTACTTGGTTGCTTACTGTTTTTGAATCAGCATACTTGAATTCTGTTGCATATTAATCATCATTTATGTGAAAATGATGAAATGGAGTTATAAAATCTGAAAAACACGTCATCTTGGCATGTTTTTGTTAAAACCAGGTTGTTATTGAGATGGTATCCTTCTTTGTCTCTGTTTTCAGAAGAATGACAAGTTCTCTGAATCAAATACCAAGAATGATGATTTGAAATGTCAATCCCTCATTGGTTTAGGGGTTGTTTGGCAATTTTTGAATGATTAAGTGCTGAACTAATAAGAGGTCTGAACCATTAAGTGTTGAACCATTAAGAGGTCTGAACCATTAAGAGTTAGTATATCGCTTAACCATTCAAAGACAAATGTCTGACCAATTCAGATAAGAGGTCTTAACCATTCAGACTTAGTATAATGCTTAACTATTTAGAGGCAAATGTCTGAACCATTCAGACATTTGCTTACGAAACAAACAGTCTGATCTATTAAGTGCTGAACCATTCAGACATCTGAACCATTAAGAAGCTGAAACAAACAGCCCCTTACTTTGTACTATTGTTTCACGTTTGAAGATTTTCTTCCCATAATGAATTCAGATAGAACCATATGAAGCATCTTTGCACAACAAGTTTAGTGGTTTCCCAGAATGTTTTTTAATTTGACTAAGAAGTTTTGATAATGAGATCAAGCTGCTGATTCTCATGAAATGAGGATTGTTATATTGTAAATTCTTGGTGGATCTCATGAAAGCCAAAATCATAGAAACTATGCTTCTGTTTGCTTGCTGTTGTCATACGTTTGCTTGCTTATGTTATACCTTATTGATGCAGTCTTTTTTTTTTTTGTGATTATGAGAACTTTTGTTAGTCCGCTAAAATAGCATAATTACTAAGCAAAAGTAGGTTGATATTTAAGCACATGATGCTTCAATTTCAACTTGTAATTGTTTCTGCAGGAGCTTTCTGACCTCAAGAAAACTCTTAACGTGGAAGTAGATCAGCTTCGATCTGTAAGAAACTCTTCACCATCTTACACTTTAGTCCTGAATATTGATAAAGTTTGCAACATCAAGGGTGGTTCGGTCGATCTCGAAGGGGTGGTTTGGAGGAGGTCATAAAGTCCAAGGGGCAAATGTGTTTGCTTGGAGTCTAAGTTTCATTATTAGATAATGAGTCGGATAGTTTTTTTGAATTTGTCTTTATCTTTTGGTTGATTAGGATAAGTCATGGGGTAGTATATAAACCCATCAAGATTTATTGTTTTGGTTCATGCCTTTTTCAGTTTGTAATTTGTTTCTTCCTCGATTAATAGAGAGTTTGTTTTGGTTTAGTTCAAGGTTGTGCAGAGTGTTTTCTCTTGATCACTTGTTCTTGATTCAACAAGTGGTATCAGAGCCAACCCGTTGAAGAAGATGTCCGAGTTCCAGACTATCAGAGGTGTGAAGAAGTTGAACCATACCAACTATAACACCTGGGCAACCTGCATGAGTACCTACCTTCTCGGGCAGGATCTTTGGGAGGTTGTGAACGGAGATAGTACCACGGTACCGAGGATTGATACCAACGGGGCGACACACAAGTGGAGAGTAAAAACCGGGAAAGCACTGTTTATCATTAAAACAACAATTGAGGAGGAACTTCTGGATCATATTCGTGATGTTGAGACATCGAAACAAGCATGGGACACGCTAGCCTCCTTGTTTTCAAAGAAGAATGACACGAAGCTCCAGTTACTTGAAAACGAGCTTTTGTCGGTTAGCCAGAAAGAGATGACTATACCACAATATTTTCACAAAGTGAAAATGTTATGCCGAGAAATTGGAAATCTGGACGAACAAGCAAAAATCGGTGACTCTCGTATGAAAAGAATAATTATACATAGGTTAAGACCCGAGTTTCAAACCTTTGTAGCAGCGGTTCAAGGGTGGCAAACTCAACCAACCTTAACCGATTTTGAAAACCTACTTGCAGGTCAAGAAGCTCTAACAAAACAATTTAGCACCGTGAACATTAAAGTTGAAGAAGAAAAGGCGTTGTATGCTAAAAAGACCAAGAAGGGCAGGTATAATAAAGGAAATCCAAGAAACCAAGAACGTTCATGGAAGCCGGAAAATAACAAAAAGAATAGAGAGAACCCCAAGGATGAACCCTCTGGTAGTAGGAAAGGAAAAACAAACAAACAGTTTCCTTATGCATGCTACAACTATGGACGTAGGGGACATATGGCGAAGGATTGTCGCCAGCCTAGGGAAGAAGGTAATACAGCCATGGTGAAGGAGGAAGAGCCGTGGGATGTGGAAGCCATGATGGCTGAAGTTCAAGAAGAATATGCACTCACAGCCACCATAGAATCAAAACACGGTGTACTCGGAGAATGGATCGTAGACTCCGGGTGTTCAAACCATATGACCGGAGACAAAATTGATTGTCGAACCTTGAGAGGTACAATGGTAGTCGGGTTGTGGTAGTAGCCGATGATTCGAGACATCAAATAGCCTATGTAGGTGATGTAAAATTTCCAAAAGCAAGAGATGATAGAGAGTTTACCTGAGAGATGTCTTTCATGTACCGGGGATGAAAAAGAACTTATTCTCAGTTCCACAGGTCACTGCTTCAGGGAAATACGTCCTATTTGGGCCAAGCGACGTAAAGATTTTGGATCAATTTGAAACAAAGTCTATACCAGTTCTACAAGGAAAAAGAAACGACACCGTCTACGTCCTTTCGGCCGAGACTGCATATGTTGAAAAGACCAACAAAACCCAAAACGTAGATCTGTGGCACAACCGTTTGGGTCATGTTGTATATGATAAACTTGATAAAATGATAAAGGAAAAATTGGTGCTTGGGTTACCACAATTGGAAGTGAACAAAGAAATCGTGTGCGCAGGCTGTCAATTTGGAAAGGCAAAACAATTGCCTTTTGAAGACTCAAAATTTCAAGCCAAGAACCCTTTAGAGCTGGTGCATTCAGATGTCTTCGGACCCGTTAAACAAGCTTCAATCTCAGGATTAAGGTACATGATAACGTTTATAGATGATTCATAGTCACATGGATCGCGGTACGTTTCGGTACGCGGTACGGAAACGGTTACGCGGTTCGTCAATTTATAAAATTCGGTACGTTGGGGGGTATGTTCATTCGGAACGCCATTTCGGTATGCGGTACGGTGTACCATATAGTGCGGTACGCCGTATCCTATAAAAACAATCTATATTATATTTTTAAAGATAATTAGTGGAATATTAGGTGCCAATTTATAATAGATGCAATGATATTGACACCAATATCAAATAGCGGGAAAAAGTTATTAACGAAGAGTAAACAATTAACCATTAATTAATAAGATTGAAAGTCTAAACGTGCCTTTTTGATTCCCAATCGCGTTTCTAATTGATCGGATTCGCGAATCGCTACGTTCCGGTTCGGGAATCGGAGTAGACTGGTTCAGTTTCCATAGAAATCGAAATTCGCCTATTTTAGCGAACCGGATCGCGAATCGTAGGGCGATTGGTACGCGAATGAACCCGAATCCGGTATGGGCGATCTGGTTCGCGATTCGTGGGGTGGGGGAGCGAATCCTGTGACTATGAGATGATTACTCACGATATGTTTGGATTGATCTTATGAAGGAGAAGTCACAAGCCTTTGAAAAATACAAAATACTCAAGGTAGAAGCAGAGATGTCAACATGTCGAAAAATTAAAGTCCTTAGATCAGACAACGGAGGTGAGTACCTTGCATTCGAGTTCTCGAACTTCTTGAAAGATCATAAGATCAGACGACAACTAACATGTTCCAATACGCCGCAACAAAATGGAGTATCGGAACGAAAGAATCGCCATCTCGCTAAGACATGCAGGAGTATCATACACGAAAAGAATGTACCAGGCAATGAAAACGGCAGCTTACGTGATTAATAGAATACCACAACAGAACCAGGGGTACGTATCACCGTATGAAAAATTGTTCAAAATAAAACCTAACGTGAATCATTTAAGGGTGTTCGGGTGTGTCTGCTATGTTTTTGTTCCCAACCAACTACGAACTAAGATGGAAAAAAAGCTATAAGATGTATTGGTGTGGGATACGATCAAGAAAATAAGGGGTGGCGGTGCTGCGAACCAACCACCGGGAGGTGTCATGTTTCAAGAAACGTGATCTTCGACGAAAATTCATCTTGGTGGTCAACCGAAAAAGAAGTGTTACCAGATTCGAAGCAATTAAAGGAGGACCTTGAAGCTTCTAGTATAACACTAAAGTTTGATGAAGAAGATATCCAAACTAGTGAGAACAGAGAACCACAAAAAGAAGGCAAAAACCCATGGCAAACAGGAGTGCACCATCAACCAGCACCAAGAGATACAACAGGTCCAGAAACTGAGTCAAGGAGGTCAACAAGAACTAGAAAACCCAATGCTAAGTACGCTGCCAATGTGGCAATAATCAAAGATGATGAGGTCGAGCCAGAAACGTACGAACAAGCAAAAGAAAGAACTGAATGGGTCCAAGCTATGATGGATGAAGTAACTGCATTGCACAAAAACAAAACATGGGAGCTTGTCCCAAAACCAAGAGACGTCAAAGCCATAACATGCAAATGGGTCTATAAATTAAAGAGGAAAGCAGATGGATCCATAGACCGATTTAAGGCTCGGCTAGTAGCTCGCGGTTTTTCACAACAACCGGGCATCGACTACGAAGATACGTTTAGTCCAGTAGCCAAACTTACCACGGTTCGAGTAATCCTTGCCGTAGCAGCAAGTAAAAATTGGAAGCTTTGGCAAATGGATGTAAGTAACGCGTTTTTATACAGCGACTTAGGCCACGTAATACACATGGAGCAGCCCAAAGGATTTGAAAGTAAGGCACATCCGGAATACGTATGCAAACTAAAGAAGGCACTTTATGGTTTAAAACAATCACCAAGAGCATGGTTTGGAAAAATTAGTGAGTTTTTGCAACACAATGGTTTTAGCATGACAATGGCTGATGCAAGCCTATTTGTTAAAACTATTGAGTCTAAAAGTGTAGTCATTCTTGTCTACGTAGATGACTTGATCATTAAGGTGATGATAAAGATGAGATCGAGCAACTAAAGGAAAACCTGTGTGTGAGATTTCACATGAAGGATCTGGGCAAACTTAGTCATTTTTTGGGATTAGAAGTTACTTACAAAATGAATGAAATTGTGCTACACCAAAAGAAGTATTGCTATGACCTGTTAAACCGATTTGGTATGCTTGACTGCAAACCTTCAACAAGCCAATGGATTCTACTATAAGACTAAGTACAGACAAAGGGAAAGAACTTGAAGACCCGACTATGTATCGAAAGATAGTCGGCAGCCTAATTTACCTTACTCTTACAAGACCAGACCTAGCTTTTGTGGTTGGGGTTTTAAGTAGATATATGCAAAAACCAAGGAAGCCACACCTAGATGCAATAAGACGAGTATTAAGGTATGTTAAAGCAACATTAGAGTATGGAATCAAGTTCAAAAAGAATGCAACCTTGGAGCTTGTAGGGTACAGTGATGCAGACTATGCTGGAGATCTAGACACAAGAAGATCAACAACGGGTTATGTGTTCATGTTAGGTCAAGGTATAGTTGTATGGAGTAGTAAGAGGCAACCCACAGTTGCATTGTCCACTACAGGAGCAGAATATAGAGCTGCAGCAATGGCAACCCAGGAACTCGTATGGTTACGGTTGCTACTAAAAGAACTAAATCAAACGTTGAATAATGATGAAGTGACCTTGTATTGTGACAACATGTCTTCAATCAAGCTGGCAGAAAACCCGACATTCCATGCAAGAACAAAACACGTCGAGGTTCATTATCATTTTGTAAGGGAGAAGGTCCTAAAGAGAGAGGTGAACTTGGAATACGTCAACACGTAAAGACAAGTTGCTGATGCATTTACTAAAAGCCTGTCGGGACAAAAATTGATGGGCTTTTGTAGGGATATGAATATGGAAGTTGATGTTGAGGGGGAGTGATAAAGTTTGCAACATAAAGGGTGGTTCGGTCGATCTCGAAGGGGTGGTTTGGAGGATGTCATAAAGTCCAAGGGGCAAATGTGTTTGCTTGGAGTCTAAGTTTCATTATTAGATAATGAGTCGGATAGTTTGTTTGAATTTGTCTTTATCTTTTTGGTTGATTAGGATAAGTCATGGGGTAGTATATAAACCCATCAAGAGTTATTGTTTTGATTCATGCCTTTTTCAGTTTGTAATTTGTTTCTTCCTCGATTAATAGAGAGTTTGTTTTGGTTTAGTTCAAGGTTGTGCAGAGTGTTTTCTCTTGATCACTTGTTCTTGATTCAACAAATATAACAACTTTACATGCTATTCTATAGATATGGCATCAGGATGGACAGGTCAACGAATGGGTCAATAAATGTTATTATTTAGTATGCTTTGAATCTGGACAAGTATGATTTGATTGATTTGCAGAAAATTTTTTGTCCAGTTTCTAGAATAAATGTTTTACTAATGATACACAAACTATATTTTATGATAATAATACAAATGGTAAAGAGTTTGTATGCTTAATCTTGGCAACTTTAAATGTGTTTGACCCATTTGACCCACTACCTTTTTAGCTAATTAATGATCCTTTGACATAAACACAACTCAAATCTATCAATTCATAAATAAATGGGTTAAAAGTGCCACTTCTAGAGTGATTTATATTTTATGCTGTGTGTATGGGTGAACCAGGAATTCCAAGAACTAAGAACAACTCTACAGCAGCAACAAGAAGATGTAACCCTTAGTTTGAAGAACTTGGGGGTAAGATTGTGACTGGTTTGTTCTTCTTATCGTCAATCTAGAAGTCAACAATCTGAAATTATTCGTCTTTATTTCATGTGCAGTTGCAGGATGTTTCGGAAGATGTTAAAGATGACAAAGGTTCAAAAGTTGAAGGAGAGAACATGTAAAAGAATCTGAGAACAAAGTTTGTATCATGCGAGTCTTATCATTAATCTTCTACCTAGAACATTGTATCATCATATCGATGCTTTTGATGATTTTAAAAACATTTTCCAATTGTATTCATGGATCTTGTGATTGTATTCCAGTTGAACTGAGCATGTTCATTGTACTTATAAATGGGTATATTGCTATTAAATTAGTAGTATATACCTCACTTTAAACCTTTTTTTTAAAAATAAGTTTTAATGGTTAGCTTATTATAAAATGTTAGATGTTTAGATAAGCTTATTGAAGAAACCAGTTGGAAAAGAAAAATGATGATAGTTTTATAACTTTTAAATAGTAATAGCACAAAATTGCAAGAATGTTAATGTTAAAGTTTAATAATAATTCCTTTTTTATATATTTTCCTTTATAAAGTTACCTCATCATTGTTTTCAAATTTAGGGGTGCAAACGAGCTGAGTTGCTCGTGAGCTATTTGAGATCGGATCGATAAAACACTAAAACCAAGCTGAGCTTTATTGAACTTGATCTTCACATATTAAGCTTGAACTTACTCGTGAGTCTAAACGAGTTTTTTACTTAAATATTTTTATTTAATTTATTATATATATTTATATAAATAATTATTGTTATACATAAAATTATATTATAAAGAATTATATAATATTTATAATGTTATCTATAAAATAAATAATTATAAATAAAATATAAAAATAATAACTAAATAATAAACGAGACGAGCCCGTGTTGAACTCAAGCTTGAAAAGTACTTGATGAGTTGAGCTCGAACTTTAAAATAAAGCTTGAAACAAGCCTAATTTGAACCCTCTTAAGCGAAAACGAGCCAAGCTCGAGCCTAAACGAGTTAGGGTTCGGCTTGACTCGTATGCGCCCCTGTTAAAATTGTTACAAACGTTATATGTCAAAGTCTTAGTATTTTAAATCATCAACGTTCCAATATATTTTTTCCTAAGCGAATTCTTAAATATATAAATTAATATTTATATTTAAGTAAATAAATTTAATTTCAAACTTTAAATATAGAGAGAATTTAAAATACAAACTTGGAAGAGATTAAAAAATTGAAAAACACTAAAAAATTATATATATATATATATATATATATATATATATATATATATATATATATATATAAATTACGGTACAACGTGATCAAATCGTGTGAAGTGTGCGAAGCCACAGGAGGAAGTCGCATGGTTTTGTGCACTTATACACGGAAGAGTATTTCCGCCTGCCAAATTATTTTCATTCCTTCTTGCATGATATTACAACTAATATGTCGGATGGAAGTTGAAGGTTTGAAGAATTTTGCGTATTTAATATTCTAACATACGTAATTTAATAAGAACATGCGTAATTTAACTATTTAAGAACCTTGAATGACTTAGATATAGTTTTGAATGACTTATCACTAGTTTTGATTGGCTTACAACTAGTTTTTGAATGACTTGCGTAATACATGTAGAATCTTGCGTTAAAAAAGTTTAACTTGCGTGATTTTTAATCTAACCCTTGAGTGGATTAGGACTATTTTTAAATGGCCTAGAACTAGTTTTGAATGGTTTGCGTAATATGTTTTGAACTTCGCATATATATTATTATAATTAACGTAATAAATGATGTAACTTCCGTAATTTCATAAATTATTACGCTAGAGTTTTTGTTCGCCGCTTCATAATCACGCTTGAGTACTGAAATTGTCTTATTACCATTTTTTAGTAAAAATGGGTAGAATTATCACGCAACACATATAAAGTGCTGGTATTTTGAAACGTACAGCTCAGATTGCTTCGTACGCTTCGCACGTATATAACACTTTGTATAGTAACCGACCTCTATATTTATTCGTTTTAACTTAGTCAAAATGGTTGGCACGGGTTAACTTGGCTGGTCCATCTGGTCTCTCTCTTCTCTTCATTCATTGGCTTCATCGACTTAAATATTTAATGCACCCGTGTCACTCTCACCAGTCTCAATGTCCTACAATGATAATTGTTTTAGTAAGGGGTTGTTTGATAGTCTATTAATAAACATTAAGATACAACCTTATAATAGTTATAGTATTTTAATGATCAAGATGTAACTTTAATGTTGAATGGTTAAGATGTAACATTTTAATGATATCTCTTAATCATTTAGGATTAAAGTTACATTTTAACTATTAAGAGGCTATAAATCATTAAAAGGTAACCTATTAATGACCATTATACCGAACAATCCCTAACTCTACTGATGATAATTTGAGGGTTATTTTATGAATTCATAGATAATGGATAACCTCATTTTAGGAAACAATAAAAAAAAAACAGAAAGAAAAGATGGGTAGTACATTGAAGGTCAAAGGGCCGTAGAAGCACTCTTTAATACGTAGAACTGGAAATTTATGACGCAGTCAATTATTATGACATGACTGTACATAAAGTTAAATTAGTTAAGATTTTAGTTAAATAAGTTTGGGTCATAAATACCATGACATGCGTCGCTACATGAATCCTAACCAAGTGGTTATGACCGGTGAGCAGTGCAGGGTGTGATTATCACCTCGACTCGGGCTAAGGTTTTTCACTAGGTTGCCAGAGTAAGTATTTGCGTGATGGGTAATGTTTAGAGAATGTGAAGATCTTATAATTGTTTGGGTTGAGAGTGATGCCTCTCCTGTCCTCTCGAACGTGGTATTTATAGTGTTTGTGATGACAAGGTTTTGGGCAGCAAATCTATTCTGGATAACATGCTGTCAACTATCCAAACTGATTCCTTTCGGTAGAAGAACTTCATGACTAATTGGTGCAAAGGGTTTCTTTGTGATTTTAATTCTCTTTGTCTCCTATAGTTGACATTGTTTCCCTGTTACTGCTGACTTCTCAAGAATATCCTTGTTATCTAAGTATTTTTAATCTTTTGTCTTCTGTTGTCTTATGTTCTGACTATATTCTCCCCTTGTCCAATAAGCCAATTTCCTTTGTCACTTAAGCTATGTGTTCCCTTGTTATTTCACATAGTGCAATTTCTAAGTGTTAACGTCATGAATTAGCTTTGTATGAGCTAAGCTGTGGCTTTTGCATCCTTCCATTTTGCTTGTCTCTATTGATTGAATCACATCTCTATGCTATATTTAAGTTCCTTGACTGTTGATTGTTTCTAACTTAACCGCGACCTGGGTGATGCCCTCTTCAGCCGTGGTAGAACCTTGATTTTATCCAGACCGAGGCTTCGGCTACTAGGGTTTAATCATTTTTACCTTTACGTCTCTAACTTAGCCGTGACTTGGGTGATTCCCCATTCAGCCGCTGCAGCGACCTTAATCTTATCCGAGCTGCGGCTTCGGCCGCTGGGCTTTACTCGCTTTTAGTTTTTTAACTTAATGTTGTATTTGAGGTGGTACCCATTGACATGCTAATGACATGATGAAATATAACACTTGTTTATCAAAATAATGCAGACTTGTAAGTTATATATATTAATTGAATGTATTGTAATAGAATTTAATCCCATAAGTGGCTGATGTAGTTAGCTAAGTATTACATAGAATGTAAATTTTGATAAGTTCATTTGTTTGTAGTAATTCATTAACTATCCTAAGTGATTCATGTCAATAATAGTATCAACTAGAATTAAGCTCTTGGTGTTACCGGGGCGTAAAAGCGTGCAAAATGACACCAATGTCACACCACCATTGATGACAATCAAAATTGAAATTGCGGTGTGTTAGTACGAAAAAATAAGACCAAAGCGTAAAACATATAAAAATATAACTAAGTTGATTTAAGACTCACTTGTTGCGACGAACCTGTAAAGAGGGAAAATAGACGTAAAGACGATAAACCACGCACGCACGTTGTGCTTTGTTAACTCACAGAATTTAGAACTAAACGTTAAGCGAAACGTAAAATTGATGAATCGCACATGTATGTTTGCGACGTGTTAACTTGCAAAACCTAGAACTAAAAGTAAAGCGAAACGTAAAATTGGTGAATCGCACATGTATATTTATGACGTGTTAATTTGCAAAACCTAGAACGAACGTAAGATGAAAAATTACAAAATATGAAAAGTATCGGGGACCAAAGCTGAAAGTATAAAATTTTGTGAGATTAAATTGCAAAAAGACGAAGAGTTTTAGGTTTAAAATAAAAATAATCAAATTTTGAAAGATTACTTTACAAAATATGAAGACCTTTGGATTAAAAGTAAAAAGTCAATTTTTTTTTAAAAAAAAACTTCATGCATAAAACACAACACCATTATGCATAAAAAGGTTGGTAATTAGTATAATATAAATGTGTCATCTCATATGTGTTATTCAACTGCTATAATTAGTCCCATTAAACTTTTGTTATGTCATTTGTGTTATTAAACTAGTTGTATTTAATCCTACTAAACATGCAATCATTCGTGTTATTCGATTGGTTATTTTAAACATGTACATATTAATATTCAGGTAAATATCATGTGCGTTGTTTTCAAATTGAATTGCCACGTTAAACACAACCCCATTAACACATCATTACATGCTTTACTAGCTCTGCTCATAGGTTCTCGCATGCCACAATGTGATTACCCCTTTCTGGTGAGTCGGGTGTCTGTTATAATCCAAATAACAAAACAAAACGAAAATACTAGTCACCACCTTGTGCCAAACTCTGTTTTCCCGCACCTCTCCCCCTCCCCCTCTCGTTCAAACACAAACAACGGCTCCTTCCCTGTTGACTACAACACCACCACCATCCTTAACAATTCAGTTCGCAAAAAATTAACCACACCATCTTGTACATTTTCGAGCTTTGTTCTATGTTATTAGAACTTGTGCAGTGACTTGACCTAATCTTTTAAGAAACCAAATCTCAAAGTGTCACGCTTCTCCATCCGTATATTTTATAATTGGATTACGTAATTCAAGATAAAATATCTTGAGACACATACATCAAAAGAAAATATTTCACCCATGTGTGAAAATGCCGAAGGAATTTCTTCATCCTCGTTTACTAATACGGATGTGCATTTGGGAAATGCTGATGAAACTGTTGGTTCGCATTAACAAATGCGGATGTGCATTTGTGAAAATGCTGATGGAACTAGTCATCCGCATACAAATGCGGATGTACATAAATGTGGATGAAATTTCTTCATCCGCATTTACAAATGCAGTTAGAGGTTGTTCATCCGCATTTACTAATGCGGATGAATTTTAGAGAAATACGGATGAATTTTAGAGAAATGCGGATGGGATAAGGGGCTGAGCCCCTCTCACTTTTCTCTCTTTCCTCGTCTGAAATTCAGTTTTACAGGATATGCAATATATGATTGCACATCAAATGAATAAGGCATGATTTTATTTAGGCTACATGTTATAGGTTTATATAACATCACTCGAAAATAGGACTGTGGAAATCAAAGTGACACGACTAAACACTCAGCCCTAGCATTTCATCTTCAACATAAAAAGGACTTCTCAAACAAAAATTTGTTTGTTCGTATCAACCATGACTACAATCGATTGATGATGGTAACGAACCAGTTTGACCTAAAATAAGATTAGTGAAGATAATAACATTGTTAGGTATTTTCGTACATTCTCCTTGAAATAACATTCACTGATTTGCATACTATTAATGAAATCAAGATTTGATGGTTCTTCATTTAAACTTCCCTTAAAAATGGCACCAGCATCAACTTGGAACTTCATAATCCGTCCCAACAAGCGGCCAGGAAGCCCGCACAGATTGTTTATTCTTAATAAAAGTAACCCAAAACCTGACCGCCAACATTTTGTCGAATAGCCTCTTCATGGTCCAGCACGCCATTTGGGGTTGTTATCACCACATAGCCCCACTTCATTAATAGTAAGAAAAAAAACAAAGATGAATTAAATGTAAACTCAACCACTAGATTGTTGATAATAATAATAGTAATCATGAATAATAATGATACTCAATAAATCTAACCAAAAGCAAAGCTATTGCTAAGGTCTAGGGAGGGAGAACTATTGGCAAACCCTACCTCTATTCCTGGGGATAGAGAAGATGCTTCCAGAGAGACCCCCTCCTAAGGCTGACAAAACAGGTCTTATCGTATTTAACAGGTTAGAGATGACACGCGTAACACACGTATCAAACATGAAAATAACCTGTTTAACTACCAATATATCATGCCTATAATTTTTGTATATGTTTTTACGAACCAAAAATGAGAAATAATGGAGTCTAGCCTCCTAATTTTAATTATTTTTAAAAATATAAAAAATAAATAATATATTTTTTATTAAACAGGTTTAATCGTGCCATAAACAGATCGGGAATTGCCAGCAAGCCCCAGCTTCAAAACACATCGTAGACAAACAAACAGTAGAAGTATATACCATAAAATGCAACCACTAACAAAAGTCATGGTGAAAGAATACGTAGCCGTAGCAGTAGCCAGTAGATATAGCATCATGAAATAACTTATAGACATAAAGAAACCTAAGACAATAACATATAAATTCCAGTAAAAGGTTAAGAGAAATCTAATCCGTAAGACACAGCTAAGATACATCCGCACCATCCCATAAAAGTCTTTAACCTTAATCCTACATCTTCACAAACTCCTATCCTACCCCATGTCCTTATAGAGGTGCAACTCTAACAAATCTTGTTAAATTGTATCATCCTAAAGTCAATTTGGGCCCACCTTTACTTTTTCCCTCCATAGGGAGGGTTTCCACTACTCTTAACTACTTTGTCATCTTCCTCCTCTTGACATGGCCAAACCATCTTGTTCTCCCCTTTCTTATCTTCCCCTTATACGAGCTACGGCTAACCTATCTCTAAAAACCTCATTTCTAATCCGGTCTAACCCATTAACCAGAGCATACTAATCTCCGCCACCTCCATCTTACATGTCTATGTGTTCTTAATAGCTTAGCACTCTATTCCATATAGCATAGCCACTCGAATAGCCACCCTATAAAATTTCGCTTTTATCTTAGTTAGGAAGTTCATGTCACACAGTACCCCTAAGGCAACCTTCCCCCTACACTAGCCTGCCTAAACTCGGTGACCAACGTCTCTATCTATGTCCCCATCGCTTTGTACAAGCTACCCTAAGTACTTAAACTTAGTTGATGTGGAACTACATGACCTTTTCAGTGTATTATTATCGCTGCTCCACTTTAGTCATACTAAAGTTCCTCATTTTTTGATCAACTAATTCTTACACCTTTGGCCTCTAAAGCTACTCGACACTCTTCTAACCTTGCATTCATACTTCTTTACTTTCCACAACTAGCACAATATCATCTGCAAAAAACATGCACCAATAAACCGTCTCCTAAATCAACTTTGACAACTCATTCAAAAAGAAACAAACTCAATTTTCAATATCAATAATAATTATTAATAATGAAGACAATCAAATTAATTGAGTAAATGTAACCAACTTTGATTCAATTTATATCCCAGGTAACAAACTTTGTAACAGCCCTAAATTTTCAAAACATTATGACATAAAAGATCAACATGGGAAGGCAAAGGTAACGCCATGTCATCAAATCAACATCTAACTTATATGGATTCCCATAATCGAACTTTTCTGAAGTTTTGAGTGTTTCTAATGATAAATTTTTAAAACTCTTATGTGTTCAAACATCATAAAAATAATGAACACCCCAAAGGGGTGTCCTAGTGGTTGGAAGATTCCCCATCACCGATGAGATGATGATTCAATCCCCATGGGTCAGCCATTAAAAAAACATAATGAACAAATAGATAATTGACCCATTAAAAAAACATAATGAACAAATAGATAATGCAATGTGTGGGCCCTTACATTATGGAAACACTTGCAAGCTCTTGAGGGTTTAAACTAAATATCTAAAAAAATAAGCGTAAGTGGTGAAGGCAACAAAGATAAATCATAGACAATCATCTTTAAGCACATTCACACATGACACATCCTTATTAGCATGCTCCATAACTAACTAACCGTAAATATAAAAAATTCAAGACATGGTGTGAAGTTTACTGATACGCTTCAAATATTAGTATGCAAGGATAGAAAAATTTAATTTGCTATATTGCATTAATACAAGTCCCGAGTCACTTGAATTACAATATCCAAAACATTTTCAAATTGAAAGAGGCTATTTGTGTTGAAGCTAATAAGCATACACATACGTAGTAACTCCTAACAGTGCTCCATAAAGTGCATCACACTCAGTATGAACCAACTTTTTTTCCTAAATGAACCTAACTATTGCAGGCTCCATTAGCAACAAATCGTTAACATGGGCAAATGGGCATAACAAATGCTAAAAACAAGCAAATGAAATGCATATAAGTCGGATCAGGAGATTATCATTGGCAAATAGAGTCATATTACTCATATTATAAACAAATTCACATTAAAATATTTGAAACTAGAGTCTACACTAATCATACAAATTACCACAGTGTTTAAAGTTGAAGATGTTAAACCTGCTGTGTGGGAAGAGTACGTCGTCTATAATTCTCTATCTCATGAGCTTTAATATCTTGTCTATACGTAAGAGCTCGGCAATCGTTAATCCTTCCCAGCAGTTCAACTTTTATCTTACCCACCCTGTGAGGATCATGTACTTCAAAATTTTTCACATACCCTGTAACTCAAAACAAAAAAAAAAAAAACTAGCATCTTAAAATATATGCATAGTGACATTCAGCAACTGTTAATCACTCAAAAATACAGTTAATCACAATAATCAAACCCATTTGCAGTAAGATAAACCCTAAAATCATGTCAGAGGTCTATGAGCTCACAATAAATTCAGTAATCTTAAAACCCTAATTGCATACAAATCGTGAAATCGTAATCAAGTAGAGCATCAAGAACTTCGATTTCACATTGAACAAGTGATTTGATTTGGATTAAGAAGGGTACCTCGTTGTTTCATGATGGTGAGAAAGGAAGAGATGACATTGGAGATAGGCTGAAGCTGAGCCGATGCGAAACCTCTCTTCTCGGCGTTAACCATCGTCCTCAAAGCATCGTTCAAGATCCTTCGACCCATTTCGATTTTGCCGATGTAGTGTTTCTGCTGCAACTATGACTGTACGAAATGAAACCCTAGGAAAAATACCCGCCCCAAAATGATGTGGATATTTGGCTTGAACTTGGTACCCGACCCGTTTCTCTCCAACTGGGTATGTAAAGCTTCTTGATTAAAGCCCAACTAGTTTTCTACCCGCCGCGCGTTACGGCGACATTAAACGCGGTGTGATAAAGTATATATTACAATCGACTCGATTCGTGTTTAAACTAAAATTATGTCAAAATGTAGTGCAACTTGAATTTATGAAGTTGAATGAAAATTTATTGTATTTGACCCGACTTTTTGCAAATAAATTTTATGTTGAAAATAACTCAAAACGTGTAGCGCAGTATATAGCATGATAAAGTATACATTACAACCATCCAGTATCGTTTCCGAACTAAACTTACATCAAAGCATAAAGCCACTTAGTTTTACCATCGAATGAAAACATAATATATTTGATCTAACGTATTACCAAACAAAATTCACGTTAAAACTTATACCAACTCAAAATATAAATTAAATAAGCATGAAAATATATTATATTTGATCTGATTAATTTTTTACCAAAGATGAGATCTTTATAATTCATTCCATTGGATCTTTACAATCCATTCCATTACAACTAATTTTTCATTCATTGCAGATTCTTTTGATATGAAAGACAATTACTAATATATAATATAATATAATATAATATGTGACACAAAAAGTTATAATTTTTTAAAAATAAGATTAGATAAATATGATGTGTATTTAATTGGTTTAAAATAAAAAGAAAATGTAAATCTCAGATATTTATGGATCTCCAAACATTAATTTTAATCAATTTGTTTCTAGTTTGAAATCCATTTTTTCTTTCAATTAAAGGGGCTCGATATACGAATACCCTATCAGGTGTTATGTGGACACCCTTTGACTTTCTTTCATGGCTCGTGAAAGCCTTTAAGGGCCGTGAGAGCCCTGCAAAAAATTAAATATCAGATTCTGGCACATACGACCGTTAAATGTCTCACGGCCTGTAAAAGGTGACCCGTGAAGACCCTTACGGCCTGTGAATATATTATTTCACGACTTCTAAAATGGCTAACGGGCCGTAAAAGGTTTCTGAATATTATTATTTAAATTAATTATTTCTCGATTTTCGTGCTTCTTCATTTTTTATAATTATTTGACGTGACGTAGTATTTCTCGTAAAATGTGTATCAGTTATTTGATTTGATATAAGATTCTATATTTAACGATATATATAGAAACATATGTTAGTTGTTTTAACAAAACAATTTGAATCGAGATAATTAAAATGTCAGATTGCAGAAATAATAAAACGCATGCGAATGAATTTGCTTCTAACTCACGTGTAATTGTTGAAAGTATTCCGAACCAATTAATAACCATAATTGACAGAATGACAAAAATTGATCTTGGAATATTATGCAGTGTAAGGTTATATTATAAGGCTGATGCAACCAAAGAAACCAAAACAACCAAGGAGCTTCCTGCATGCATGCACTGATGTACAAGGTAGAAGTTACTTCGGAAGTTTTACACTCATCACATAAATTATTCTAAGTGTAAAATCTTTCGAAGCCAAAGACCAAATCTTCCAAAGCTTCAAAGACAAAGTCTTCCGAAGCTTCAAAGACAAAGTCTTCCGAAGCCAATGAAGTGAAGACTGATTTCTTTCGAAACAGAGAGGACATGCTTTCTCTGATCTACTTTTTCATAAAGCTGACTCACTTTCCGCTGCAACTCTAAAGACTCACCAACTTGCATGAGTTGGTGAAAAGGTCCGTGTTTTAGTAAACTGTAGATTATGGTCTTGAGTCTGTAACTTGTATCCGTGCTTACAGAGATACTGTGATAGTGTCTCATACCACTTCCTTGGAGCCTGATGCAGCCCAAAAAGAGCTTTGTCAAGCTTGCAGACATAATCAGGATAATCTGGGTCTGCAAAGCCAGGTGGTTGTTTGACATACACCTCCTCATCAATCATCCCATATAAGAAGGCACACTTGACATCAAGTTGGTAGACCTTGAAATCCTTGGATGCAGCAAAATCCAGGAATATCCTAAAAGCTTCAAGTCTTGCTATAGGAGCAAAAACATCAGTGTAGTCAATCCCTTCTTCTTGTGTGTATCCTTGAACTACTTGTCTTGTCTTGTTCTTAATGACAAGTCCCTAATCATCCTTCTTGTTCCTAAATACCCACTTGGTACCTATGGTAGTCTTCCCTTGAGGAAGAGGACATAGATTCCAAATCTTCTGTCTTTTGAATTGAAGTAGCTCCTCCTGCATTGCTTCAACCCAACTTTTATCTTTTAAAGCCTTTTCAATCTTCTTAGGCTCTATCTGGAACAAGAAACAAGAGTGAAGACAAATATTTTTGTCATGGGTTTGTCCTTTTGTTCTTGTCCTCTTATTCTTACCTACCCTAGTCTCAACATCTCCAATGATGTTTGTGGTAGGATGGGACTTGTGGATTCTTAGTTGAGGAATCATAACAAGTTGTTTGGACAGATCTAAATTGGTGAAATTCAGATCTGGTGCTTGAAAATCATCCACCACATCAACACATTTATCAAGTGAGACTTGATCCAATGAGTGTGTTACATCATTGATGTTGGCTTCTATGGAGTGGTTATCAACATCAAGGAATTCTTGATCACTCTCACCACCTCCATCTCCTCCTACATTGGAAATTTCATCATTTGAGTTTTGTGCCTCTATGCTAGAATTTTTAGGCACCTCAGATGTATCAGCTGAAGAATGTATCATGGTTGTGCTGACAGGATTTCTAACTGCAGGGCTAGTTACCATTGGAACTGAAGTAGTTTGATTAGTTGGTCTTTTCAGCTTAAATCTTTAATCAGAATCTTCTTTTGATAAGATACCTGTAGATCCTGAAACATTCTCACAAGATTTGTTAAAACAGTTGGTAACTAAGTCAAGATCAAACATCCAATCAGGACCAGAACCTTTCACACTAGGTGTGTATTCATTGAAAGTCACATTGGCTGACTCCTCAGCTACTCTGGTTCTAAGATTGTATACTCTATAAGCCTTAGCTTGGGAAGAGTATCTAATGAAATGTCCATCATCTGCTTTCTCAGCAAACTTGGCTACTTGATCTTTGGTATTCAAGATGGTGTAAGGACATCCAAATGATCAGAAGAAACCAATAAAAGATCTCCTTTTGTGCCATAGTTCATAAGAAGTCTTACCATGAGTCTTACCTACTAAAACTCTATTTTGCACATAGCAGGCAGTGTTGATTGCCTTTGCCCAGAAGGTAATGGGCAGTTTAGAGTAAGATAACATGGTTCTTGCAGCTTCAATAAGTATTCTGTTTCTCCTCTCAGCAACACTATTTTCCTAAGGAGTCCTAGGAGCACTATATTGTCTTGTAATACCCATTTCATCACAAAATGTGTCAAGGATTTGATTTTTGAATTTGGTTCCTTGATCACATCTATGATCTTGACCCTGTGATCATATTGATTCAATTTTTAGAATGAAGCTTTTCAAGATCTCAGGGGTCTCATCCTTAGTTTTATTTTAAGAAAGAAGACCCAAGTGAATCTTGTGAAGTCGTCTATGATTACCAAGCAATAAGAGGTCCTTCCTAAACACATTACACTTGTGGGGCCAAAAAGATCCATATATAAACTCATTACACTGGTGGTGGCCCTCTATCAATTCTTTCAAAGTTTTGAAGCAAAGGGCCATTGCCTATCATGTGCCTAGAACAACAACTATCAATGATCCACACATTTTCTTTGGTCTTGAGTTGTTCCTGCATAAAAAGATATGGTTAATTACATTTGGGAACCCAAGCCTTATTGGTCTTGGGCTTATCAAAGTGAACTGAAGACAATGCAATAGTAATTGATCCTATATTCAGACTTTGAGGATCATCAACTATTGTTGATGAAGAACTTTCAGTCACTTGGTCTTCCTTTATCTTCCACACCATCTTTGGAAGATAAGACTTGACCTTCAACACTTTGGAAGTTTTGATAATTTCAGAAGTTTTGGAGACTAGGCCTTCGAAGATCTTACATTCATTGCAGCAGACTTTAGTACTTCGGAAGAATCCCTTTCTTTCGAGACCAAATTTTCTTCTGAAGGTAAGTTTTCACTTGTCTTCTACTTACCTTTGGATCTTTCGAAAGGTAAAGATTTTCCTTCCAAAGCTGTTCTCTTCTTCTTCTTCTCAGAAGTCTTCTTGGAGTTGAAGGTGGCCTTGATCTCTTTAGCCTTCTTTGCCTTTCTCTTTGCATTTCTAATCAAGTTCTTCCTCTTTGACTTGCTCAACCCTGGTTCTTTCCTCTCCTTAGGAGAATAGTGACCCTTCTTAGGATGATATTCTTTGCTCATCTCAGATCCATCCTTCTTTACTTCCTTTTCATCTTCATCCTTTTCTTGAATAGGGTCTATGAGAGGAAGCTCATCTTGATAAGTTCCACACCTTGGAGATCTTATAGATTATAGAGTGTGTGGAGGAGCTATCTCAGTAGATCTCAGTCCTTGCTTATTCTGATAACAAATCTTTGCATGCAAGGATGAGGATATAATGTTCTTGAAGGTCTCTTCTTCAAGAACACATTTTTCTACCCAGGCTTTGCTGATCACAAGCTCAGCCTAGCATTCAGTTAACTTGGTAATGAGATCCTTAATTTGAGTACTGTAATTTTGCTTTATAGTTGAAATGGTTTTTTTTCTAGATCTTCTATCTTAAGTTTATAATCATTTTCAGCTCTTTTAAACTTAGCTTTTAAAATATTCAGGGACTCAAGATCGGATCTCATTTCCAAGTTATAGGACATGTATCTATTAACTTTAGCAATACATTCAGGGGTGTGAAAATGTTCCAATACCTTGACTTCTTCATGATCTGCCATTAGTGCTTGGTTTGGGTAGACATCTTCAACCTGAAAGCTCCAGTTAAAGCCTCGTTCTTCAACAGCAACTGTAGCTTTCTGCTTGGGCTTCTCAGTCTTTAGAGTTCCATCAGTGTAGTTTGGCCTGGTTTGTGCTTGGCCACCATTTGTTTTTGGTGCCTTGCACTCCCTAGCAAAGTGTCCTATTTGGTTAAAGTTGTAACACTTCACTTTGCTTTTATCCAGCCCAAACTTTCCACTGGATGCATTACTGGGAAACTCCCAGTTCTCTTATAGAACTTTTTCGCCCTGTAAGTGAGAAGAGCCATTTACTGGACTATCTCTATGTACTCCAGATCATCCGGATGGATACAGTCCAAGTCTTCAAGAGTGAAGAAAAAGTTGCCACTGCTTTCATCAATAGATACAAAGACTTGTGAAGAGCTTGTCTCTTGAAATGGGCTTCCTTGGATGTAGCTCTCTCTTGGTGTCTCCAGGAAGGTGATGAAAGGACCCTTTTATGAGTTTTTAGGGTAGCTGAGTAGATGATGCTGTGGTTCTCTGCAGTCCTTCTCAACCACATGAAGGGCTGAACTCTGCTGATTGTTGGAGGAGTTGCCAGATGGATTTTGCATGTTCATCTCCATCTGGTATCCATTGAGGATAACATACAACTCTATGAGAGTAAGGGTCTTAAGGTTTTTAGTCCTTTTGATGACTACATAATAGTGTGTCCATGTCTAGGAAGAGCAGACATGAACTTCCTCATAATATCCTTATTCTCAAGACTTACTCCGACATCCATTAGAGTATCCACAATCTTAACATACCTGAAGTATTATTGAGTCATGGTTTCACCTGTTTTGTAGGTGAAGTTCTCAAACTGTTGTTTCAAGAGGTATTTCTTGTTTTCTTTTGCTTTATTTGACCCCTCATACATAAGCTTTAGTGCATCCTATAGTTGCTTTGCAGTCTTGCACTTCTTGAAGCCTCTATAGATAGAGTTTGGAAGAGCAGTTTGGAGAGTGGTCATGGCCTTCTGATCTATATCAATCTTTTTCCAATCTTCTTCTGAGTAGTCATCCACTTCCTTTGGTATCATGCCACCAGCAGCAGCAGCTGAAGTGGTGCATGGTAGATGAGGTCCAGAGACAACAGATCCCCATATCCTGTTGTCTTGAGGCTTGATGATTCCTTCCATTCTTTGGCACCAAGTATCAAAGTCATCAGGAGTGATCAGTGGAGATTTTGTCATGGTACCGATTTCCATATCAGCCTTGGGAAGAGCTACCATTTGAGTTGTTAAGTGTTTTATGAAACTAAGGATTTAAGGTGGTGAGATCTTATAATCAATAGCCTAAAATGATCTGATACTAATTGCAGGACCATTGAAGGGTGTCAATGCAACAGTTTCACAATAAGGAGAGTGTTAGAACACTTAACAGATCAATTAGAGAAACGGGTTTGTATGGATGATGCTAAGAACACAAGCAAATATGAGACAGAACAAGAACAATAACAAGATGATATTGGTTTTCAAGAATGTTGTATATTGCTCTTGAGTTCTCTTACAAGTGTTACAAAGCATATATAAAGATACAAGTACTTGAGACACTTTATACTACATCCTACAGCTGGCTATACTTTATAAGCCAGCTGGAAACACTAATCTAGACAACAACAAGATCAATATAGGGTCAAAAGGCAGATTGCCTTTTGACTTGTGACTATGACATGCCATAGCTCACATCCTAATGTATTACAAAAAGGATAAAAGGTACAAAAGTAGTAAGTTACAGAATAATGACCATAATCTACAGTTGACAAAAGCATGGACCTTTTCACCAACTCATATAAGTTGGTGAGTCTTTAGAGTAGCAGCGGAAAGTTGTTCAACTCTGTCAAAAGTTGATCAGAGAAAGCATGTCTTATTTGTCTTTGGAAGAAATCAGTCTTTGGCTTCGGAAGAATTTATCTCTGAAGCTTCGGAACACTTCATTTTTGTCTTTGGAAGATTTTGGTCATTTGGCTTCGAAAGATTTTACACTTAGCTTATTTCCTTGAGTTGTGTAAAACTTCCGAAGTAACTTCACTCAGTACTTCCTGCATACCTGCTGAGAGCTCTTTGGTTGCTTTGGTTGCATCAGCCTTTAAGTATAACCTTACATAACCCTTTGAATAGATAAAGGGTTACGGGCCGTAAAGATGTCTCACGGCTCGTAGCCCTTGAAGAGTATTATTGGCTTACAAGCTGTGAGGACACTTCACGGCCGTAACACTTTTTTAATTTTGAATTTACTTTGATTTTTTAAAATAATTTTATTTTACAGATTATGTAGCCGCGTAATCGTACGCGTCTTGAGACCGAGCCCGAGGATTAGGGTGATTTTTTAGACCCTCACCCGCACCTTCAGTTTCCACGATAGACCACTCCGCGTAGACGACTTTGGAGGTTGTTAGGTTTGCCCCTAAAGGGGACTTGTTCGATCGAATGGGATGTTCTGGAGTCAGTGAGTGATTTGGAGGGTGTTGAGGTACTGATTGGGGCAGAGGGTGAGACATTATGGTGGAGGATGTTCGACCTTGGTTATAGGAGGGCCCACCGGGAGCTGACATTGGAGTTCTTGTCTACATTTCTATTCACTCCTGCCTCCTCTACAGATGTTCCCCGGTCCATATACTGTTACGTTCACTTTGGGCGGTCGTAGATTTGAGTTTAGGATGAGGGCGTGGGCGGTCGTCCTCGGATTTTACACAGAGGAGAAGACAGCGGACATCCGTTTCCTCATTAACAAGGTTTGATCCGAGCCAGCTCCTCTGGTTGGGTGGTGGCAGACTATATCAGATCAGCGATGGGATGGCGCTATTTGTGCAACTTCTATCAGAGATCCTTTGTACCGATATCTGCATCGGTGCATTGCCGACACCATTGCCGGGCGCGACTAGAGCACCGAGCAGGTGTCGCTTGGAGATATATTCTTCTTACGAACTTTGATTACCCCTAGGAGGGTTAATCTTGCTTACTGTATGGCAGTTTATCTACTTTTCATTGTTATGAGGAAGGTAAATAACATTTACCTTATTTTATTTATTTATTATTCAATTATTAATTATTAGTAAATATTATTTTATTTATTTATTTATTATTTGATTATTTACAGATGGATAGCACTATAGTTTGCGAGGTGTATATCACCGTCATTGCCTTCCGTTTAGGGATATACACTTATGCGCTACTTACCCGGCAGACGAGTGACGCGCCGCCGCAGATATTAGGCCGCAAGACTGTGGTAGCCATGGGTATTGCCGCCATTTTGACGGCAACCTACGATGGTCCACTTACGGCGGTCGGACGATATGGAAGCCTCCCATTGACATTGATAGTGAGGAGGGGGAGGAGCAGATGCAGTAGCAGCAAGGAGCGTAGCAGCAGCAGGGCCCTCCACAGCAGGCGCCACCGCCGTCGAGGACTATTATCCTGCAGATTCCACCTGCCGGGGAGTTTATGGCTGAGTACATTCATTTAATTCGGGAGATGCACACTATGCATCTGTTGTGGGAGATGGAGCTGAGCACCACATGGGCTGCATCACAGGGGATAGTTGCTCCCCGTCACCCGGAGATTGTCCCTTTTGTGAGGTCGCCGGTAAATGGTGACGAGGCAGCCGAGGACGCCGAGGATCAGCCACCTCCGGAGTAGTTATTTTATGTATTTTGTTTATGTTTTGATGTAAAAAATTTATTTATTTAAAAAATAGTTGGTTTTGATGTTTTTCATGTGATAATTACAAATTGCATTTCAAAGCTAAATAGTAAGCGATTATATAATTACAAATTGCATATCATAATTTTACAAATTGCATATCATATTACTACAAATAATACAAAAACCATTACAAACACCATTACAAAATAATACAACTTATAGCAAATTAATTTGTTCAACCTTCTCGTCTTTTCTCAATTCACCATATTTTTGAAAGTGTGCCTCGTACATAAACTCCCAATCATTAGCATTTGGTGTTTTATAGTGTCTCTAATATCCACTTGGAAGAGGCATCGGATAGTAGTCTAGTAAAATGATTTCCATTAACAAAAACAATTGCAATTAATTGGTGATTTGTGATCACGAGGAGATAACCAGAACGGAATAAGTTGCACTGTTAGCGATTGAAATAAACATTAAAACCACACGAAACCTGTTAGCAATCAAGATCGCGGCGAGTGGCACTGTCATCCAATGTTTATGGAGCTGCACCTATCCCATTCCAGTCTAATGAATTTGTTAGTCGCTGGATATCATGAAACATATCACCGTACCGATGTGAATTTTCATCCAGCTCCGCTATAAGTTTGATACGAATAAAACGCCATTGATTTTCATCATATTCCAATCCAACTACTACAGCCTGAAAACCACAATTACCGTCAGCATATACATCATCCGCACCCGGAATGTACGGATTGAACACGGATGGAATTGAATCACAAAACTGGTAATAGTTGTTTTTTTTTCATCCCCCGGGGTATATGAAAATTTTAAAGTCTGTTGGGATGATATATCTTTGCCTCTTGTTTGGAAGACATTGATTGACTGCGTTGAAGTAACCATTGTTTAGACTTCACCACCGAACTTGAATATCTTGGAGGAACTTGAATATTTTCTCGTTCTTGCACGTATGAACTATGTCTGGGAGGGTCTAATATTACATCTTGTTGCTTATTCTTTATGGGACGACCGTGTGTATTCGTTTGCACTTTTGGAGCTTTTTGATATGTTTTCACTGGATTTATAAGTGATTTTATCATACCTACTATAGATCTGTTCACTCTTTCTGGTTGAAAAAGTAAATGTTTTGTCACCATCTCCATTTCTTTATGTACATTTATTTTCTTCTCCCGTACAATATACGCCGGTGAAAAGTCAAGCTTTCTCCAAACAAGATCAATGTCATCGAGTAGGATATTTTGAGCTATAAATAATGGGTAAAAATATAACAAATATATATATAATATAATATTCATGATAAAAAATAAAAATTAAACAAATTACCTGTTTGAAAGTAATTATTTAATCTACAAGCACATGGAAGACCACAACTCGTAAAAAGATGACATCCACACGATACGTTGGATGTCATTAGATGATGAATTCTGTTTACCTTGTAAGTATTGAAGCACTTTATGATTGTGTTGAATCATAAACATAATTTTACGTTTGGTAAAACTTTCTTTTATAGCAATTTCCTATGTAACTAAAATATTTTTGATAAATAGAATAAATCTACCCATGTTACTATTACTTTTTTTGAGGTAACATTTCAGCAAGGAATGTTGGGTCTCCACTCGGTTCATTGTGTGTTGACCGAAGTTACAGTCTCTATCTATCCATGCGGTCACAAACCTCTCTTTATAAGGGTCCAACCAGTTATTTTTCAGGTACATCAAAACTCCTAATTAAAATATCATTATATTATTTAATTGATAAAAAATAATATTAATAAGAATAACAATATAAAACTTACTTGAATGTTTGGGCACCAATCTTCGATAAAAGTGGTCAAAATTGTACGCGAATATATCAGGCATGACAAAGTTAATTAATAACGACCACAAATGCTGAAAAGCACCCCATTCATCATTCGAAAAACTCGCCTTGCAATGTTTAATAATCTTTTCCGATATATGTTATCTACAAAGTAGTCTCACGGCATTTGGAAAAACTTCTTCACATGCTTTCATCAGAGCAAGGTCTCTGTCGGTAAGTATAACGCGGGGTTCTATACACTTTTGCTCTAAAGTTTCTTTTAATTGTTCTAAAACCCATTTGAAATTAATCTGAAGCTCAATATCGATAAATGCATGAGCAACAGAAAACGATTTTAGGGTTGATGTCACACCAACCATTTGGACAAATAACATTTTGTAGACGTTCATTTTATATGTTGTGTCTATCATCAACACATGCGGTATTTATGGGTTCATCTATGTGAGGGGTGCAAATATATTTATTTTGTTGTAGTATAGTAAAAAACACCTGCATTGGAGTTTCATCGATTCTGCTTGAATTTTTTATTTTCGTGCGGGCATTATATACAGTTTTTAAGGCTGACACATTTTTGGGATTTTGGTCACTCAATGTGCCTAAAATGTTTCGAGGCTCAATATTTTGCTCTGTAAGTTGCTTTACCATACAAATCTTTTTTTCGGTGAGTCTCATTGCGTATGCATGCCCCTCGAGGTGTTCATCGGCTTCATGATTATGAGTATCATCTACAACAACTATTACCCACCCACCTTTCTTATTTGGTACTTTCCCTTTAATTTAAACTGACAATTTGTTTTTTTGGTGCCAATGTTTCTAAGAGTGGGTACTCCTTTATATACTACACCGTGATCACAATTTAACATATTTTAACTACCAACACACTTATTTTTTTTTCCGACCGTTTCGTGACAATAACATATCCATTTTCACGACTTATATTACTTACCCAATCAACCAATTCTTCACAAGATGAAAAAACCTAATAATTTTAAATAATATAATTAGTTATTATCAAATAAAAAAAGTTTATAACAATTAAGTAATAACCTGATTCGTGTTGTATAACACTTTTCTTTTAGAACTATCACCATTATTATCTCCGCTACTATCACCTCCGTTATCTCCTCCGCTGTTGCCACCGAAATTTCCAACATTATCGTTGTATTGTTCAACATAGTTACCACCCTCGTCACCCTAATAACTATAACCCTCGACGGGGTAATAGTTAGAATCGGAACTGAATAAATAATTGCTATCCTAGATTGACATCGTTAATAAATTATATCGCTTAAAATTTTTACAAATATTGAATTTATCGATATGAAATGATTTAATAAGTAAAGATTTATATAGTATTTTACCAAGAATATTACGTCGAGTCAAATAATTATCGAGGTATATTACATCGTATCAAATAATGTAAATATAAAATTACACCGTAATCGAGGAATATTACATCGTGTCAAAAAAATAAAAAAGTATTCGACTAAGGTAAAGACCCGTGAGAGACTTAACGGGCCATATATATAGACTTTAACGGCCCGTAACGATTTTCATGACCCGTTAAAATACTTCCAGTGAAGGGCGTCACGACCCGTTAAATGATTGAATGTCCGTTTTGATGGGGTGCATACCTATACAGCCTGTAAACACTATTACAGGCCGTAAGAAGGGCATCCAGATATAATGTTGGGTGTACCTCTAATTGACCCCCAATTAAACCGTAATCTTCCTCTTTTTCTCACAGTCTCCATCTCTCTCTCTGTGTAATCCGAAGGCAGCCAAGAAGTCAAGAATCACCGCCGTCAATCAACGGCGTGGCCGCTCACCACCATCACCGCTCAAGGTCTGTAAGGATATATTAGAAGGACTGATACAACCAAAGAAGCCTAAACAACCAAGGAGCTTCCTGCATGCATGCACTAATGTACAAGGTAGAAGTTACTTCAAAAGTTTTACACTCATCACAGAAATTGTTCTAAGTGTAAAATATTCCGAAGCCAAAGACCAAATCTCCCGAAGCCAAAGATGAAGTCTTCCGAATCTTCAAAGACAAAGTATTCTGAAGCCAATGAAGTGAAGACTGATTTCTTCCATATACAGAGAAGACATACTTTCTCTAATGTACTTTTACATAAAGCTGACTTTCTCTAATGTACTTTTACATAAAGCTGACTTACTTTCCGCTGCAACTCTAAAGACTCACCAACTTATACAAGTGGGTGAAAAGGTCCATTCTTTAGTAAACTGTAGATTATGGTCTTGAGTCTGTAACTTTCTACTTTATACCTTTTATCCTTTTTGTAATATATTAGGATATGAGCTATGGCATGTCATAGTCACTAGTCAAGAGGTCATCTGCCTTTTGACTTTACATTGATCTTGTTATCTAGATTAGTGTTTCCAGCTAGCCTTCAAAGTATGGCCGGCTGTAGGATGTAGTATAAAGTATCTCAGGTCCTTGTATTTCTTTTTATGCTTTGTAACACTTGTAAAAGAACTTGAGAGCAATATACAACATTCTTGAAAATAGTATTAGCCTGTTCTTGTTCTTAGTTCTGTCTCATTGCTTTACTTGTGTTCTTAGTATCACTTACATAAACCTGGTTCCCTATTTGATCTGTTAAGTGTTCTAACACTCTCCTCATTGTGAGACTGATTGTATTGACCATCCCTTAACCGGTCCTGCAATTGGTATCAGAGCTTTTTAGCCTCTTGATTGTAAGATCTCACCATCTTAAATCGCTTTATATGCATAAAACACTTAACATCTCAAATGGCAGCTATCACAAAGGATGATATGGAAACTGGTACTATGATAAAGTCTCCACTGATCACTATTGATGATTTTGATACTTGGTGCCAAGGAATGGAAGGCTTCATCAAGTCTCAAGACTCCAGGATGTGGGGATCTGTTGTCGCTGGACCTCATGTACCATCCACCTCTTCAGCTGCTGCTAGTGGTGGTATGATACAAAGGAAGTGGCTGACTATTCTGCAGAAGACTGGAAGAAGATAGACATAGATCAGAAGGCCATGACCGCCTTCCAAACTGCTCTTCCAAACTCTATCTACAGAGGCTTCAAGAAGTGCAAGACTTCCAAGCAACTATAGGATGCACTGAAGCTCATGTATGAGGGGTCAAATGAAGCAAAAGAGAACAAGAAGGACCTCTTGAAGCAGCAGTTTGAGAACTTCACCTTCAAGACAGGTGAAACCATGACTCAACAATACTTCAGGTATGTAGAGATTATAGATACCCTAATGGATGTTGGATTAACTCTTGAGAACAGGGACATTGTGAGGAAGTTCATGTCCTCTCTTCCTAGACAATGGACACACTATTATATGGTCATTAAGAGGACTGAGAACCTCGAGACCCTTACTCTCACTGAGTTGTATGGTATCCTCAGTGGCTACCAATATGGAGATGAATAGGCAAAATCCATCTGGTAACTCCAATAATCAGCAGATCATGAAGAAGCCAAGGTATTGGAACATCTCTATACACCTGAATGTATTGCTAAAGTTAACAGATATAGGTCATATAACTTAGAGATGAGATCTGATCTTGAGTCCTTAAACATTTTAAAAGTTGATTTCAAAAGAGATGAAAATGATTACAAGCTTAAAATAGAAGATTTAGAGAAAACCATTTCAACTCTTAAGCTTGAACACACCAATTACAGGACTCAGATCAAAGATCTCATCACTAAGTTAACTGAATGCCAAGCTGAGCTTGTGATGAGCAAAGCCAGGGCAGAAAAATGTGTTCTTAAAGAAAAGACCTTCAAGAACATGATATCCTCATCCTTGCATGCAAAAGTTTGTTATCAGAATAAGCAGGGACTGGATCTACTGAGATAGCTCCTCCACACACTCTATTTTCTATAAGATCTCCAAGGTGTGGAACTTATGAAGATGAGCTTTCCCTCATAGACCCCATTGATGAAGAGGATGAAGAGGAGATAGTGAAGGATGATTCTGAGAAGAGTGAAGAAGATCATCCTAAGAAGGGTCACTATTCTCTTGAGGAGAGAAAAGAATCTGGGATGACCAAGTCTAAGAGAAAGAACTTGATCAGAAAAGCCAAGAGAAAATCAAAGAAGGCTCAAGAGATCAAGGCCACTTTAAACTCTAAGTAGAAACAAGGGTTTATCTCTACAGGATTTGAAGTGGTGAAGGCTGAAGACTTAACTATGAACTATAGTACTAGGAGTTCTAGTTCATGTTCAACTCATTCAGCAAAGAGAAGAAGGCTAATCAGCTATGTACCACTGCTACATAGCCTGAACCATCCAGTTCTAAGAGCAAGATTCACCCTAAGAAGCTTGCTGCATCATTTGTAAAGATGAATATGGAGGTGGAAAGTTATCAAGTTCAGTCTCTTTCTCAAAATAAGACTCTCAGAAGGAAGCAAATGGATTGCATCATGTGTGGTAGTACTTCTCATCTTACTAAGGATTGCATCTACAATCCTAAAAGTACTATCCATATGATCAAAAAGAAAACTTTTGAGAAGAAGAAATAAAAACTAGCTTCGAAAGGAAAATCTTTTCCTTTCGAAAGCTCCAAGGTGAAGAAGAAGACAAGTGAAAACTTTCCTTCGGAAGAAAAATTGGTCTCGGAAGAAAGGAATGCTTTCGAAGTACTAAAGCCTACTGCAGTGAAAGCAAGATCTTCCGAAGGCTCAGTTTGCAAAACTTCCAAAGTTGTCAAAACTTCGAAGTGTTGAAGGTCAAGTCTAATCTTCCAAAGATGGTATGGAAGATGAAGGAAGACCAAGTGACAAAAGTTTATCATCAACAAAAGCAAATGATCCTCAAAGCTTGAACATAGGATCACTTACTGTTAGATTGTCTTCAAATCACTTTGATAAGCCCAAGACCAATGAGGCTTGGGGTTTCCAAATGTAACTAATCATCTATTTTTATGGAGGAACAGCTAAAGACCAAGAGAAATGCATGGATCATTAATAGTGGCTGTTCCAGGCATATGACAGGCAATGGCACTTTGGTTTAACATTTTGAGAAAATTGATGGAGGGCCAGTTGCTTTTGGAGGAGATGCTGGAGGTTACATTACTGGAAGGGGTAGGGTCATAAATGGTAAGCTCAGCATTGAGAAGGTAAACTTTGTCAAAGAGCTTGGGTACAATCTACTGAGTGTATCCTAATTTTGTGATCAGATACACAACATGCTCTTTACTGAGCATGAGTGCATTGTTTTTAAGCCCAGGGTGGTCATTTCTCAAGAGCATATCCTGCTCAAAGCCCCCAGAAAAGGGAACATGTTCAAGATGGACCTGCAGGAAACTTCTCCTAAACATCTCCCTCAGGAGAAGTTTCTTTCTTTCTATCTAAAGCAAATAGTGATGAGTCTTTCCTCAAATAACTACTTATAAGAAATTTACCTTCAGAAGAAATTCTGAGATATCTTCCGAAGCTTAAATATGCTTCTAAGTACTTACATGTATTTGAAGAACAATTTTCTTCCGAAATCAATTAAGTCTCGGAAGATTTACTCTCTTTAGAATAAAACTCCCAAGTCTTAATCTCTTCCAAAACCAAAAAATTCTCTAAGTATTTTCCTTCCAAAGAAAATTTTTCACAAACCCTAGGAATATCTTCTGAAGTCAAAATTGGCTTCGGAAGCTTTTTCTTAAAACTTCCGAAGATAAAATTACCTTCGGAAGATTTTCAACTTCCAAGAAAAGTACCTTTTTGGACACTTTTTCAGAGGAGGGACCGACATTCGGATTTCAAAGTTTATTCTTTTGCATTAAATTTGTCTTAAATCTATTTCATATATATTCTCTCAACGGTTCCCCCTCTTTTCACTATCTTCTTCGTCTGCATTTTCTCTAACTTAAATTCACCCATAAACCGACTTTGTTCTTATCTTCCTTCACAGTAAAGCTACCTCAAATGGCCAACCCTGACCGCAGAAATCAATCCGATTTCTTCATGCATCTTCACAGGAAACATAATCAAGTTACTCTGTTAGACTCTGACAAAGATCCTGGTTTCTCAGAGGTTTGTCGTTTTCTTTCTTTAACAAACTACTTCACCTCCCTAACCATAGATCCTCCACTCTATAAGGATCAGCTTTTGGAATTTTAGAGGACCTGCTAAGAGGTCACCATGGATGGGGAGAAGAAACTATCTGCCACAGTGCAGGGGAGGACAATCTTCATCACTCCAACCTCCATAAACACTCACCTTCAGTTGGATGATGTAGAAGGTGATTTGTCCTTCTAAAATCTGTTGTTAACCAGTCCTTTGAGCAGATGGGCTATGAAGGTGACTTCTCAGTCAGAACCTTTAGAAAGGGAAAGGTCTCCTCTCAGTGGAAGTACCTTCTCCATGTGGTTATCCATAATTTATCCAACAAACATGGAGGATGGGACCAGATTCCTAAAGATCATTCCTTTATAGTCCATGGGATGGTTCAAGGGGTCAAGTTCAGGTATTCACAATTTGTATGTACTAATTTACTTGTAAAGTTGGACTCCTTGGAATATTACATGTTCCCTAGATATGTCCAACACATTCTCAACTGTGAACTGGACTCACAGTTGAAGGAAACAGGTAATATTATAAAATTGGGACAGATGAAGCCCGACATCTTCAAGAGTATAAGGAAACCAACTGTTGGCTTCTCAGGGGTAGAAACAACCATTGTCCCAAAAATGTTAGAGCTCATTGCTCGAGGTGACTACCTAGCAACACCAGCTAGTGTTGAACCCACACCTTTTACTTCTCAACCACCAATAAAGCCACGAATAACCATAACCTACCAAAGAAAATCCAAACGAACCCCTGCACATGCTACTCAGTTTGTGCAGGCCCCTATATCATCACCCATACAGGAGGAAGTGGACATTGGAGCTCCCACTTCTCCTAAGGAGCAAACCACTCCCATCTCGCCAATGATCAATGCTGAGGTTCCTCATGCTCAGCCTGATGAGCTCATAACCCCCATAGCCTTAAGCCTTCACTCAAAGTTTCAAAACTCTAGTGAACAACCTTCAAGGGATAGTTACCATCCCCAACCTCTTGATCTAAACCAACCAATCCCCAACCTTGAATTCTATGATGATGAAGAGATGGACTTCAGTGAGTATCATGAGTCTTCTTCTCTAGCCCTGCTTAAGGAGAGATGAGTTCTCCTGTTTCTTCCATGTCTAGCCCACATCATCCACCTACTACTAAGGTGGATCTTCCTAAGTCTGCTCAGGAGGTCCATATGGAAGAGGCTCTCACTTCAGCCCATTGACACTTCCCTTTAAGCTGTCATGGTGCAGGGGAAATCTAACAGCCAAGAACAAAGTACTAGTGATGAGGAAGAAGACTTTGGTCCTATTCTCTCATCCCCCTATGATTCTTCTAATGAAGATGAGGGGAGTTTAAAACTAAAGGTGCACAAACTGACTCAAACATGCACCTATTTAGTCTCAAAGATAAGTCACCTGGAATCTCAGGTGACTATCTTACAAATAAGGGTCAATGAACAGCAACTTGAGATCACTGATCTCAAGGGCAAGTTAGCTGAGAGACCACTTAGGAGAACTCAACCAGGTCCACAAGAACCTATGGATGTGACAGACCCAACCCTAAGCTCACCTATGCAAGAAGGTGATGCTACCAAAAAGGGGGAGAAAGTCTAAACAATCATAGAACCTGGGAGCTCTTCACAGAGTATGGACTTTGAGGATTCACCACCCTCACTTGCAATGGTCCATACTCAGCAACCTCCTCAAGTCTACATGGATGTGGACTCACTCATACAAAGTTTGTTTGAGAAGGGTATTCTAAGAGATATGCCTACCCCATCTCCTCACTCTAATAATTCAATCATGGGATGGAGGTATGACACTGATAGAAGAGCTCTAGTCATCTCTAGATCTCAGGGTCAACAAGAAATTTTCAACTTTTCAACCTGAGCTTCTATGAGAGCATCCATCTGATTGATCTTCCACTTGTTAACCCAAGTCAAAACAGACAAGCTACAAGATTAGCAGTTAGGATTCAAGAAAGGGTGTTTGAAGAATACATGCTGAGGTCAAGACTATATAGACAGAGGCTAGCAGGTAAGACTTTTGGTCAACTGGATGTTGAGGTGGACCCTAAGATTAGCTTCGAAGGGGATGCCTTGACTGAAGGCCCAGAAGTTGAACCTATGAACCTTGAGACAGAAACTTCTTCAGCACCCATTACTCTCAGTGTAAGGCCCCTTTCCCGGGAGGCTTACAGTTGGTCAATCATCACATAAAAAATTTAAAACACATCATTTTATAGTGGAAATATATCTTTTCATTAATATTTAAAGTCGTGTCAAACCATCACATCATTTAGTTTACATCTCAAAAATTGTATTAATATAATATCGTTCCCAAAAATATGGATACCAGACTTGGATCATCCCCAGCAGCTTATTCATCCATGACTGCACCTCCTCAGCATCAACAATTACCTGCCAACTATTATGCATACAAAAGTTAGCGACGCTAAGTGAGTTTTATTTTTATAATAAAGTACATTGTTTTCGTATAAACATAACCTTTACTTTCATACGTGATCATACATCATACATAAATCTTGATAATAATTATTTATTATCTTTCATCATCGTTCATAATCGTTCGTTTTCGTACTTTCTTCAATTATCATCTTTCTTTTCTTTATTGATCCTGCCATATGCTAAACCCCCAACATTGTGCATGAAGCTGGTACTTTATAGGAGCTTGTAAACAAACCCCTAATCATTGTGCACAAAGCAGATACATTATGCACAAAGCAGTTACATTATGCACGAAGCAGTTACATTGTACACGAAGCAGTTAAGTTCCATACATTGTGCATGAAGCAAAATATGGTACCGGGGCAAGCGACAAGGATCCTATCATTCATTACTTCCATTCTCATCACTTTTATTACATAATACTTTACTTACATTACGTACATACCAAGTAAAGTCATACCATAATACATAACATGAAATATTATTAATTCATAACAGTGGCACAGAAGATAAATAACATAACCAGAAAACATAAGCAAGCATATCATCCATCAAGACATAAGCACTAAGTGTTCACAGCGCATGAATAAAATATACAGCGGATGACTTATATACTAAGTGTCCATAATGGACAGCCAAAGTCCATAGCGGACGACCAAAGTCCACAGCGGACGCCTAATGGTCTACATCGCATGAATAAAAGAATAAGTATGTCCACAGCAGATGACCAAGGTTCATAACGGATGACTTAAATGGTCTAAGTGTCCACAGTGGACAGCCAAGTCCATAGCAGGCGACTAAGGAATACTTAGTATCACAGTGGATGACTAAGTTTCACAGCGGATGAGTTGAACAATTAAGTGTCTATAGTGGACGTGCATGAATACCTTAAGTGTCCACAGCAGACAAATAATGTCCATAGTGGATGGTCACCTAAATACTTATGTTTTGATTATGCAAATTCTAGTTCCACACAACACTTCTAAACGTGTACTTAGCATAGATCTATCAGATTTACACTTGAAACATATCAAACAACTACACAACATCATAGAAATCTTTTAAAACATACATCTTTCAAAAACAGTCATATTTTCATGGGAAAAACATAGTTTAGTTAAGAAACATTCTTTTCAGTATGCATAACAGCCCCAAACAAGTAGAAAACAAGTAAACGAGGGGATCTAAAACTCACCTTAAACAACTTTCAAGCCAACACAAGAAACCCAAGAGCAAACCTAGAGTTCTAACACCTAAACACACAAAAACAAGCAACTAAACATATAGAAACACATAGTATTCAGTCCAGAAGCTTGAACCCAACTAAAACCGAGAAGAAAACATCATAAAATCTCACCTTTTGAAGATTTTTTCCACTTTCTCTCTCTAGAATCGGATGGGAGCTTCTTTTTTCTCTCTAACTGAAAGTTGAGTGCAAGAGAGATGGGGTATGGGCTGCCATTTCTCCTTTTTGAACCCATTATGGGCCAGTTTGGCCCTTGCATACTTGACCGGGTCCGAGATGGGAATCTCAGTTGATGTGACTCAACTAGGATCGAATATGATGATTGAGTCAATGATTAAGTAGCGGAAATACTAAATCAAAGAACATTAAATGCTGAAAATACTAATAAATGCTTTGTATATTGATATTGGTAAACAATATACAAAGTGTGCTGGGGTTTGCAGAACAAAACAGTACTTTTGTGAAAACTTTTGTGAAACTTACAAAAGTAGTGTATACTATTCTATTTATAGGCTGATATAATGCTAGTACAAAATGACTAAACTACCCTGACAACTATACATCAGAATACTAGTCTAAGTACAAAATATGATCAACATTTTTAAATGTGCATCCACATTAACTAATGCGGATGTGTTGTCTTCATCAGTATTTCTTCTGTTGAACTTCAGCATTGAAAGTATTGTCCATATTGGTTAATGCGGATAAACAAACATTTTTCCATATTTGTTTTGTCTGTCAGCATTAGTAAATGTGGATGAACAAATACTTGACCGTATTTGTTCATTGATCATCCGCATTGACTAATGCGGACACCCGACACTTGTCTTCTTTTCTCTTCTGAAATCTTCACCCGCATTACTTTTTGGACTTGTGGGATTTCCAACCAGAAAACCTTCAACCACCTCTTGAATTGGCATGTATGTTCCTTTCACAGTCTAACAATACTCCCCCTAAGGATTATACAGCCTATGTAATTCAAGGGTTTGAGGGTGGTGGAGGTTGTGAAGATTCTGGTGGTTCTTCAAAAGCAGGTGCTTGTCTTTCTTGGACTGTGGATGGAGCTGGTGCTGGTTTAGCTTCTGCAGATGGTTGAGCTTCAGCCAGTGAAGGATCCAAAATAGCTTTGATCATGTTTGACAAGTCTCTAGCTTCATTCATCTTGTCTCGGCTAAGAACATGAATCTTCATTTGGCTCATATTATGAATTGCCTTAATAGGCATCTGTCTCAGAGATATGGGTTCCCACACTGAGATAGTGGAAAGCCCATCTCTGTGAATCAATAGAGAGCCATCAGCATCTCCCTCAAGCTTTACTATGTTTCCCAGCTGGAGAGGAACTTTCTTCCTTTTTCTTTGTTCCTTCTTTTTGTTGATTCTGTCATAGGCTATCTTCAGAATTTTGATGCATTTCAAAAATAAATACATATTAGCTTCTCCATGCTTGTTATCTATTTCTTTGAAGTGTAAATATGTAGTGGATATAGGATTCATCTAACAATCTTACCTTATATCCACTAAATAGCCGTATGTTAGATGCTTCTTTTCCTCCCCATTTTCTTTCAATTACCAATTCATAAGTCTTTTCATCATAAAAAAAACATTTGAGATTGGCTTTGACTTGTGGGTTCCAGCAACCATCTTTCTTTTTAATGATTCAGTTGGTTTTACATTCAACTCTGGAAATACCAACTCTTCAGTTCCTTTTATTTTCTTTTTCTTTTCAAGAGGATTGGTGAAGGATTTATTTTTCCTTATGCAGATAGCCTTTAGAGATTTGAAGCTATTTGTCTTTTTGAACATTTTCAAAATGTCTTCAAACTCATATCCTCTATACATAGCATGATGATTAATTAATTCCAGCTCAGCTAATTCTTTTAAATCATGAATCTGCAGGGAGTTCACCAGAGCAGTATACTCTGTGAAGAACTAAACAAGCCCTAAAAATCCTTTTAACCATAAACATGTTCCAATCACTTTCATACTTCCAGGCAATAATTTTAACATCCACTTTGCCTTCTGGAGTAGACACACCCTTAATCATCTTTGAAGTGGCTAACCCTTCATGCAACTTTAATTGAGAGGGTTCAGCAAACCACTTAGGGTTTTTGTGTAGCATGGGTGCCAAGACATCATGGTCTTTGGAAGTGAGTTGGATATCTTGAGCTGAAACTCTAGTTCTGGGTTTCCTCCCTACAATCTCTTCTTCAATAGTGTGTAATCTTTCTTTCTTTTCTTTGACTATCTTGAGAATTGCAGCTCTGAGGGAATTAGTCTTCATATTACCTAGCTTTCTTCTTGTAAATCCTTGAATAGATAGATAATCCTTGATTTCCCTGTCTGTCATGCTGTAGGGATCAGATATTAGGATTGAGGCTCTTGAGACTGTTTAGACTGAGTGGGAGTGGATGTGATTGGGACCTGATTGTCTTCTTTTCATAGTCAGTCATATAAGTGGGGTCAAGAAGCTTTTGCATCTTTTTGACTTCTTCCACCATTCCTTCATAAGTCATCCTAAATACTTCATCATCATCATAACCGTGATTAATCAAGAACATGGCTTTAACCATCAGATCATTGGTTTGTGCCTTCTTAATCATCTCCTCAACTCATGACTCCACCTTTGTAGGACTGTACCTGATGAAAAGGTCATCAAGGATGCTTTCATCATATCCTCCCTCTATCTCTCCTTCTTCCAAAACAACCACCTCAATTTTCTTCTTCAATTGTTCCTCAGCCTTCTCATGCTCCTCTAAAAATTCAACAATAGCAGCAAGGCTTCTTGGATCATCCTTTTGTTTCTTAAGAGTTGATTCCTCTTCTACCATTGGCAGTTAGCCTTTGGCTTTCTCAGATAAATATTTCCTCTTTCCGAAATACATATGCAACCGAGGACCAGATGAAGAGGGAACAGAGGCTTTAGCTTCTTGTTTCTTCTTTTCTTTTTCAAGATTTTTAGCTTCTTCTTTTTGTTTTTTAGCAGTCTCCTTTTCTTTAAGCTCTTCACATAGCTTAATGACAAGTTCCTTTTATTCATCAGTCAAGGTGACTACAGGAACAAGCTGTAAGCTTAATTCTTCTTCTAATGGCATAGGATTAGGGGGAATCATAACTATTGGCTCAAATGGAACTCTGAGTTCTCTGATAAAGTCCCAAAGTCTTCATCAATAATTAACCTCCAGATGAATACATGTCTAAGTCTTCAATTAGCTCTTCATCTCAGATTCCTCATCAACTCTTTCTTCAGAGGATGGATCAAAATAGATAACCATAGATAAGCTTTCTTCTTCCTCCCTAACCTCACTGTGTTGAGCTTGCTGAGAGGTTTCAGTCATTCTCTGTCTCTTTGATGGTGGAGAGTCATCATCATCATTACTACTCTCACCAGGGACACCTTCATCTTCTTTTGATTCTTTTTCTTTTTCAGCCTCATCATCCTTATCTTTATCAGCTTCATCATCACTTTTATCATCCTTTTCTTTTGCTAATTCTTCTATAATCATAATCAACATCTCCAATTCAGAAACTCTCTTTGTTAGAGCTTCTATCTGTCTGTGAAGATCAGCTATAATATCTACCTGGGCATCAAGAAGATTCTCTTGTTCTTCCATGGCAATAGTTTGGATGGTTGTAGTGTCTAACAGACCACTGTTTTCTTGTTTAGCCTGCTCTAGAGCAGCTTTAAGGCTATCAATCTCTTTTTCTTTATCTTTGTTTTTAGATTGATGTTTGACTTTCAGGTCTTTCAATTCTTTCTCCTTCTCATCAAGTTCAAGAAGTCTATCCCTTATTATGCCAGACCTTCTACCTAATAATTTCACCATTCTGGCTACTTTCTATTATAGCTCAGAAATCATTTCATCTTTTGCATCAGGATGGTTAACTTCAGATTCTGTATAGCTTTCTGAAGGACCAGCCTTTGAGTGTACTTTTCTCTCAGGCCTTTGAAAATCAGCATGATGATCCTCCTCATCCAAAGATGATTCAGACTCATCTGATGAACTGGTAGATTCACCATAACCAACAGATACAGCAGTAGCTTCAGGTGAAGAATGGATAGGAGATATATGATGAGCTTGAACAGGAGAAAATGGAAAAGAATGAGCAGGTGATGCTCTGAAAGGTGATGGAATTTCTGTTTCTTGAACTAAATGCAAAGTGTGAAGATCACCACCTACATCAACTTGTGGTGACACTTGCCTCAGTCCTTCTTCAGCTGATTTAGCATGCTCTTCAATAAATTTGTTAATCATGAGCAGCTGGATGTTCTTCTACAATCTCATGAACATCAGTTGGAACATCATCATGTGCTTGTTCCTCAACATCAGGCATAACTTCCTCAGCTTCTTCTTCTTCTGGATTGATCTGCTATAACATCCATGGAAGTAAAGGAAAGAAAGTTCAACTGTAAAGTTCCTTGGATCTCTCTTCTTGATGTACTTGTATGACTTGGCATTATAGTGAGGAATGTCCATCAGAGGGCCCTCCGGTACAAGATCAGGAAAAGCTTCATTGATGAAGCATTGGATGAACCATGGATACATCAAGAACATATCTCTTCTCCCTTCCTGAATGTTTGAGACCAAGCCATTGAACACATAAGCAGACATGTTGAATTGTCCGTTAGTGCATAAGGCACCGATAGCTGATGATGTAGTGATGAGCTCAAAATGGATCGATCTGTGATGATATATGTACATAATTCAATCTAAAACACACAAGTATTCAATTCAACACAAGCAAATCAACAAAAATTCTTAGAGTTTTCATTGATTAGCATATAGAAGAATACAAGGTGTAGTAAACAGTTACAAAGCGTCTCAATCACTCTAAAACTTAAAAACTTACCTACACAAAACATATCTATGCTATATATACTAATCAAGAAAACAAAGGAACATATTTACATAAAGTCCCTATACTATGACAAAAATATAAAAAGACATACAAAGACTAAATGCTAATCTTCAAAGAAGCATCTACAATACTCCCCCTAAGATTTACATAGTCTTCAGTCTTCAAAATCAGTCTTCTGTCATCATATTTTCTTTCTTCTGACTTTGTCTTCAATCTTCTTTGATCTTCATTCTTTAATCTTCAGTCTTCTTCTTTATCTCTTTCTTCAATCTCCATTCTCTATCTCCAGCTTTGATCTTCAGTCTTCACAAGGCAAAGAAGTCTTCTGGTTCTTCTTTTATCTTGAAAACTGGCTTTTCCTTATATATCTCTTGTTCCCTTAGTGCTTTGGCAATAGCTGACTTGAATTTTCCTACTAAAATCCCTTGTTCAGGCTTAGCTTCATTTGTTTTGATCTCCATATTGTTCATTACTTCCAAAGTTTGCTTAGAAAGACCTGTTATATCAATATTTGCATAACATTCAACAGGATTTGTAGTATCTTTGCAATGGATCTCCAAAACACCTTTACTTGAAATTCGCATAAAATCAATATCCTTTATGTCCTTTTTCACTATGTTAGCATAAGCCAATGCCTTCCTTAGTGAAATTCTATCCATCGCAGCATTTATCACTTTAATTATTGACATGAAGTACTTCTTGTCATTCTCTGCTGTTTCTGGAATCACTTTCTCAAACTTTTGAATTGATAAGAAAGAAATATAACTGGGATGTAGTAATTTCAGCTCAAAGACTCCAAATAATGAAATCATGTCATTATCCCAATCATTTAAATCTCTCACCAACTTTAATTCAAAGGTATCTGAATTATAGAACCATCTCAATATAGGCTTTGACTTCTGAGTTCCATCAATTACTTTCAACCCTGGATTAGTTACTTTGTCAAAATACTGATCACTAAAGGAATCAAGAAATTTTTCTTCACCAACTACTTGTTCAACTCCTTTTTTCTTTTTCTTCAAAGAGTAAAAGTATTCTTTATCCTCTTGATCACATCTTGTTTTCAAAAATGACATCATACGAGATATTCCTCGGTTAAGTAACTGTACAAAATCTTCTCCTCTTTTTGCTTTTGTTGGGTTGATTAATGGCAACTTGTTCAGTTCTTTCAAGTCTTGCAAAGGAAGTGTTATGATGCTAGAAAAGAAATGATACACGTCACATATTGCATTCACTCTTTTGATTAAGAAGGCATCAAAAACTTCATCATACTTCCATGCGACAATCTTGACTTCTTTTGTCATGTCTGGAACAATCATAGCATTCAACAACTCAGAGATTGATTGTCCTTTTTGTAACACATTTCTAACCAACTCTCCTGCCGATCTTGCTTTATTGCACAATTGTTTCTGTTCAACTGAGACTTGATAACTTTCTTTGTCAATCTCAGGAAACATCTTTATCAATTCTCTTCTTCCTTAATACCTTGTGCTTTTCATCGCTATTGACTTGATCTTATGAGGTTTTAAGATCTTTGTTCTTTTGGTAATCTCAAGATATTGAGGATTATCCATATCCAGTACCATTATTTTCTTTGTTTGCCTTTCTGTTTCCTGAAAACTTCTGACTAAGTTTCTCAATGATTCTCCTTGTAATCTGTTCAGTTTCTTCCTTGGATAATTTCTAGATTGCAACCACATTCTGAGTGCATTGATGTTCATATCATCTGGATTCGAATGGTGCAACTCAGATGTAGGAATATCATCAACATTTATGCTTTCTTGTAACGGATTCCATTCACCATGCTCAACAATTATTTCATCGGGGTCAATCGAAGCAACAGATTCTGCAGTTATGCACTTCTTAAACTCTTCATTGATTTGAGACACAGTCAATCCGTCTAGAAACACTCGGTTATACTTTTTATTTACCAAGTAGTTGTATCTGTCTTCTATATCCATAGGAATATCATCAAGACTTAAATCAACAGGAGAAAAATGTTCGTCTACATTAGCATCTACTATATCTTCATCTTCAAGAACTTCGTTATACCAGTCATCATCAACTTCTTCTTCGATATCATCAACAACACCAATGACTTCTTGAATTTTATCACATTCCTTTTCATCAGCAGATTTCTCAATTACTTTTTGAATTTTAGCTGAAGATTCAGGTAAAACTGAACTATCTACATCATCTATTTTTCTTTTCCCTTTATCAGTCGATGGAATTTTCTCAACATCTATAGGAGTAATTTCTGAAATAATCATTAAATCAGAAGATGGAGACTTATTCTTTTCTTTCAACTTTTCTAATTCTTCTTTCATCAATTCATTTTCCTCATTCACCTTCTTTAATTTTTCTTCCAACACATCAAAATCTGTCATCATTACCTCAAATGACTTCATATTATCATCTCGACTTTTTCTCAACTCATCAATTAACTTGTCTTTCTCTTTCATTTCTTCAATCAATCTTTCATTAACAACTTTCAACTCTTCAATTATCTTTAATTGATTCAACTTTTCTTCATTCAAATCATCAATCTTCTTTTGTAAATTTTCTTCTTTAGTTAATACAAACTGATCATTATGCTCTACCATTTCATCAATCATACTCATAATATCATCAACAGTTTTATTTCCATCAACCTCTTGTTCACTTTCTTCAACTTCAGTATCATTGTCATTAAATTCTTCAGTAACTTGATCTGGATCTTGAACATGTTCATCCATTTCTTCATTCACTTCTTTAGTAGGTGAATCTACTTCTTCTGTAACATCATGCTCTTCTTCATGAGCTTCTTCAGCAACATGCTCAGATTCTTCAACATTCTCAGGAATAAATTCCATAACATCATCAAATTGACCACCTTCATCATCATTATCAGAATCAGATGAGCTAGAACTATCTTCTTCAACATCATCAGCTGGTAATTCTTCAATCAAATCAGCTGGATCAATAGGCTCGTCCTCAGTTAAATGATAATGATCAATAGTGATATCCACTTCATCATTAGCAACATTAAGAATATAATCAAATAATGGAACATTCTGAGCTCCAGTAACCATTGCCAGTCTCTTATAAGATACATCAGACATATGCTCCAATATCAATGTATCACCACTTACACCATCAATATGAATGTTTGGATGTTCTTCATTGATAATCATCTGAAGGAAACATGGATACATTAAGTATTTGTTCCTTATGCCCTTTTCCAGATTAAAAATTAACCCATTCAAAATCCACTTTGACATATTAAATCGTCTATTTTTACTCAGTGCTACAATGGGTGATGCAATGTCAACAGGGAAAGAATTCCATCCCGCACTTCGTTTTGACATGCAATGTTGGAAAATGTAGCATATAAGCTTCCAATGATTATACACACGAGCACGAAAGAATTGTTTCTTAGGAAAATGGTCAGGGTGTCCCATTTCCATGAATGTTTGTCTATATTCATCAAACGTTAGCTTGGATAAATCTTCTGGATCATTAGGTCCTAACCTCAAGGCTTGTCTAATTGAGTCTTCAGAGACTTCAATCATTCTAAAATTCGTTATAAAGCCTCGGACCACTTTAGCTCCATTATCATCAACATCAACATATGCCGTACTCCAGAACTTCTTAATCAGACATGCATAGATAACCGGTTGGTAGCACATGGCATATACGTACTTCGTCCGTAATAGAAATCTGATCATATCTTCATATCCTACAGCATTTTGAATATCCTCGTTTAATAGTGCAGCAACGTTGTGTTTCGGCTCAAACTTTAAATCAGCCATCTGCAAAATTAAGCACAAGACATTTAAAATTTGAAGTTTTAACAATTAAAATCAATTAACATTTTATTATATTTGAAGATGTTGTATGTTTTAACAAGATTAATTTGTCTTTTTCAAAAATTTCTAAATGTTGAGATCAATCACACTGTTCAGTCACTTTGCACATTTAATTTTTGTTTTCACATTTTTGATTTGTTTAACCTTTTATTAACCATTTTAATTTTGAAAAACATTATTTTTTTTAATTTTTTTATTAAATTTTTTTTTTTTGGAAACTGTTCATCTTCATCATCGAGTATGAAGGATCATCACAAAAATCTCAGTTAATGTATAGTATGATTTGAATGCATAAACATGATCGAAATCAAGTTTATGTTATCGTGTAAGCATCAATTTCAGTTCATTTAGACATTTTAATCATCAATTTACAGATTTGAATATAATCTAGGGTTTCAAACACCCGAATTGCATCAAAACGCCTAACTTAAATCAATCTATAAAGCAACGATATCAGTGATTTTGATCACGAACTTACACTTAGAATCAAGCACGATGACCTTTGAATACAAGTATAACTCAGAAATCAATCTAAATGAGAAATAATGGTTTATCGAGAGCACAGAGTTTTGAGAAAGTTTAAGTGTTCAGGGAAATGTTTGTGAATGAAATGAGAAATCACAAAGTGTTGTTTATATACTAAGTGAAAAATTTTAGGCGCATGATCACTGTTTGTGCGCATGGACTCAGGCTCATGAGCACTGTTTGTGCGCATGGGCTCAGGCGCATGAGCACTGTTTGTGCGCATGGGCTTAGGCGCATGAGCACTGTCCAGACGCTAAGCACTGTGTAGGCGCTTTTGCACTGTTCAGGCGCATGAGCTTAGCTGAAACGCCCAATACTCAACACTTGTTGTTTACACTTGGAAGCATGGGAACTGTTTAGGCGTATGGGAAAGATAAAACGTCCAACACTTAACCACATTCTCAGACTCAAGACAACTGTTTAGACGCATGACAACTGTTTAGAAGCATGAGGTTGTCTGAAACGTCCAACACTTGTACAAATCTTGAAAAATCATCATGCTCCTAATCCTGGACTTATGAACACTGTTTAGGCGCATGAGATGACTTTCATGTGTCTAACACTTGTAATTTTTCAGATCTTCACCTGTACACTGTTTAGACATATTAGCACTGTTCACATACTAAAATTAAAACAGTTAATCAAATTTTGACTTTAATTAGTCAAATTTTGACTTTCACCCAAATTTTCCACAATATACCCTCAATTTTGAACATTTGACTTTTAAATTTTTATTTTTATTTTGAAATTTTAATTTTTTTATTTTTGACCTTTTTATTTTGATTTAAATTTTCAAAATAATTTCCCGTCATTTTAGTCTCTAATTTTTAACAAAAAATCTCATTTAACTTTTGCAAGAAGCTTTTCCATTTAAATTGTTTTTCAGGTTCATTTTTACATTTTGTTACACACTCATGCTTGAACATATGTAGCATCATCTTTTCCATCCAAAACATTAGATTTTGATTTTTCATGATTTTTCATATCTTGAAATTTGTCAATCAGTTTTCTTAGACACTGTTTTAACTCTTTTTACTCCCCCTAAACTTTTAAGTTTAACAAAACTTAGAAGTTTCTTGAAAGACACATGAAGAGTACACTAATCATTGTTAATATGCCTGCACACAGAAAAACATGCAAAAATCAAAATTAAAGCAGAATAAAAATCTAATATTACAATGAATCATGTCTGCAGTGATCATATTAGATATAATCAGCACATTGAAATAAAAAAATGATGGATAGTCACAGACAGTGATTAAATCCTGATCAAGTGTGTTCCAGGTCAGCATTTCTGCAGCAAAGGAGACACGAGATCTAAGGATAGAAAATGAGTGCTTTTGGCAAGGTACTCCGCACACTAACTTTTTCAACTCTTGGATTTCTTAAGGTACGATTAGATATGACATTATGTGAGTCACACTTAGACTTAGAGAGCTCAACCCTCGTCAAGATATGCAAGAAATCACTTTTCTCAACTTGAAAACCCAACATATACTTATAACCAGATCTCATGTTTAGTTTGTGCACATTGGCATCTTTTTGCATCAGGTGAGAATATCTAGGTCTGTAATGACTTACAAGAAAAGATATCTCATCACTTCAGGTCTATGATGACTCATAACAAAGAAGTGTTAGATGCTTTAAATTAATGATATAAATAGATCTCATTGTTATTTATATCACCATCAGGTGTGAGTTAGTGACTTTACAAGCAATCAATTTGAGAAGTCAATACTACTCATAGGTACTGAAATGGACAAACACTAATGCATGAGTTATTTAGTTTGATCACAAGAGTTTACTTGTTCAGTATAATTGCATGAGCTTACCTGCACATCATATCTGATCACGTCAGACTGTAGTCGTAAGCAAAGTATGCAACTGATCATACTAATGTACTATCATTTCTCACGTATTGCAAAACAAATTCATTCCTATATAATTAATAAGAAAAAAACACTATTTTTGTGATTTTTGGTTTTATATTTTTATCTTTTGTTTTTCAATTTTCTATTTTTGTATTTGGTTTTTGTTTTTCTAATAAACATGTACACACAAAATAAAATCAGGAAATTAACTTTGACAGGTTCTTTGACTATGTTCTATTAATATAAGGGAGGGTTCTGATCATATTTAGACTCAATTAACTGAAATACTCAAAAACCAATTTTTACATGTGGTTAATAAGACCAATTGACTCTACCAAATACTCAAACCGTCCTGGTAAGAAGGCTTTAGTAAAAAGGTCGGCCAACTTTTTTTCAGTAGCAATTTGAATCAAAATGATTAAACCTTTTTCAGAGTTATCTCTGAGAAAATGATATCGAATTTCGATATGTTTTGTTTTAGAATGTTGGACAGGATTAGCTGTAATGAACATAGCAGCTGTGTTATCAATGTAAATAGGTGTTTTAAGAAAGTTGAACCCGTAATCCAGTAGTTGGTTTTGTAACCAAAGGATTTGAGAACATCCTGCTAAAGCAGCAATGTACTCAGCTTCTGCAGTAGAAATAGAGACATTTGTTTGTTTCTTGCATTGCCATGAGACTAATCTGGGCCCTAAAAATTGACACCCACATGTTGTTGATTTTCTATCTTGACAACATCCACCATAATCACTATCAGTATACCCATGTAACTCGAAGTTTCCTTCGTAAGGATACCATAGCCCTAAAGCCGGTTTACCTTTGAGATACCTGAATATTCTTTTGACAGCAATTAAGTGGGATTCTTTTGGGTCTGATTGATACCTTGCACAGACACAAACAACATACATAATGTCTGGTCTAGATGCAGTGAGATACATCAAAGAACCAATCATCGATCTGTATAATGTTTGGTCTACTGATTTTCCTTTCGGATCAGGCTCAATCTTGGTGTTCACATTAGTTGGAGTTCTAATTGACTGACAATCTTGCAGCTTAAATTTTTTCAAGAGTTTGTCGACAAACTTCTCTTGGTTGATAAAAATACCATTTGCAGATTGCTTAACTTGTAGTCCAAGAAAGAAATTTATCTCTCCCATAGAACTCATCTGAAATCGAGATTTCATGATTTCTTCGAATTCATTGCACATTTTTGGACTTGTAGAACCAAATATGATATCATCAACATACACTTGTACACATAGGATCAGCATCCTTCCTTATGAATAAAGTTGGATCGATTTTCCCTCGCGTGTATCCATGTTGGATTAAGTGCTGTGACAATGTCTCATACCAGATTCTAGGGGCTTGATGTAGTCCATATAAGGCTTTGCTCAATTTGTACACACGATATGGATATGTAGCATCTTCAAAACCTGGAGGTTGCTTCACGTACACATCATCGGTGATAGAACCATACAAAATGCACCCTTTACGTCCATTTGATACACTTTAAATTTCATGAATGAGGCAAAAGCCAGGAAGACACGAATAGATTCAAGTCTTGCAACTGGAGCAAATACTTCATCATAATAAATACCTTCTTCTTGAGTGTATCCTTGTGCAACTAATCTCGCTTTATTTCGGATAACAATTCCTCGATCATTAGTTTTATTTCTGAATAACCATTTTGTGCCTATGGAATTTTCTCCTTCAGGTAAATCCACCAGATTCCACACTTCTTGTTTGCAGAACTGTAATAATTCTTCTTGCATAGCCTCGATCCAACCATTGTCCTTTAACACTTCGGAAACGTTTTTAGGAACAATTTGAGAAAGAAAGCAAGAGTATAAGCAGACGTTTGCTTGTTCTGATTTACTTCTCGTCATTCTCTTACTCAAAGGACCAATAATCTGAGATGTGGGATGGTTCTTGTGAATACGAGATGTTGGAATCTCATCTCCTTGAACATGAACATCTAGATTGGATTGATTCAAGTTGGAAAGCTGATGCAATAGGCTTGAAGAATGTGGATTGAAATTTGAAACTTGAGTCAGTGAGTTGATAAAGTAATCAAGATTACCAGAATCAACTACATCACTAGAGATAGATGATGTTCCAGACTCAGGTTGTACAATTTCTGTACCATCATTAGGAATTGGTTGTGACACATCTTGGTTTTATGAAACAGAATGATCATTATCTTGATGAGACTGATCATCATTATTAGACTGAAAAACAGAATCTCTAACAAAAGAAAAGAAGGGATAGTCTAAGCTTGAATCATCTGCATCGTCAGAATCCGAATTATCACTGAATGAACCGAGATCTCCTTGAATTTTCTTTTCACCTGTAGAATCAAGCAAGTTAGATTGATTAAACAAGTTGGATTGAAAAGAGTTTGACAATGAATCTAAATCAAATAACCATGCAGGACCATTTGACACTAATGGAAAAGAGTTTTCAAGAAATTTAACATTGAATGTTTCAACTATAACATTAGTCCTAGAGTTATAAACTCGATAGGCCTTTGAAACAAATGAATATCCAATGAAAAATCCATCATCAGATTTTGATTCAAATTTTCCTAAATAATCACTTGAATTCAGAATCATAACCGGACAACCAAAAGATTTAAGAAAATCTATGTTTGGTTTCCTGCCAAACATTAACTCATATGGAGTTTTCAGTTTGTCTTTAACAATTAACGAACGGTTCTGAACAAAACATGCAGTTGATATTGCTTCATCCTAGAATGTGATCGGAATTTTAGCATCGGCTAACATGGATCGTGCTGCTTCAATCAATGTTTGGTTCTTCCTTTCAGCAACTCCGTTTTGTTGAGGAGTTCTGGGAGCACTGAACTGATGAGCTATTCCTTTCTCTGCACAAAACATGTCAAGAGTTAGATTTTTGAATTCCGTCCCATTATCACTTCTAATTATTTTTACTTTTTGATCAAGTTGATTTTCTACTTTTATGATGAATTCTTTTATTAATTCAGCCGTTTTAGATTTAGCATTTAGAAAGAAAACCCATGAAAATCTTGTATAGTCATCAATGATAACTAAACAGTAAGATTTTCTTCCAATACTCTTCACGTTGGTTGGCCCAAAAAGGTTCATATGTAACAACTGAAGGGGTTTGGAATTTGAGTTTATTAGCTTGGACTTATAAGATGCTCTATGCTGTTTCCCCTTTAAACACGCTGAGCATAAATCAGTTGTGGCAAACTTCTTTGATGGAAGGCCAATAACATGATTTCCCGCTACAAGCTTGTTCATATTCTTGAAGTTGGAATGTCCGAGACGTCTATGCCAAAGCTGGCTTTCATCATTGATGCTTTAGCAAAGACAAGTTGTTTCTGTAGAAGAGTCCACTTGAGACATATCCAGTTTGTATACGTCTCGGTCTCTGATAGCTTTAACAACCACGCAATCCTTGCTTATCTGAAATCCTAGCTTTAAGATATAACAGAAAGAATCATCAAAAAGTACAGAGTAGGATTTATCACAAATTTGGGATACGCTTAACAAATTAAAGTTCAACTGTGAATAGATGTTCAAAGCTTATAATCCCGTTGGATACTGTTCCTTCTCCGGTTATTTTTCCTCCTGCATCACCACCAAAGGCGACATGCGTTCCATCTTTTAACTTAAAATCTTGTAATAAGGCCTGATTGCCTGTCATATGCCGGCTACACCCGCTATCCACATACCAAATATTGATTGGTCTTCTTGGGCGTACCTGCAAAACAAAACAATTTAAGTTGAATTATCTACCCAAGCTGAAATGGTCTTGGGTTTTCCAAACTTGTCAACAATAGTAAATTGTTTAAAGTAAAGTTTGTTGACATCAGGTTTATTCTTTATGAATTTACCAATTCTGTTATTTGTAACAAAATTATGCTTGTTTGGAAAATTCATGCTTTTTGACTGACCATTGTTTGAAAATCTTTTATTTTCAAAACTTTTGTTATTAATTCTCACTGACCTTGAAATGAAATTATCATTGAAGTATTGTTTTGGTCTCACTGAATTATTTCTTTTGAAAGTGTTCAAACCAAAGGAGGGTTGGTGTGTTAATCTTTGAAAATCAACATTTTGGTTTCTTTTATATTGCGGATTAATAACCTTTGCTTACTGTTGAGGTGGCAAATCCTCTCCTCTGTGAATTCTTTCTAAAGTAACAATCTTTAGTGTTATGAGTTTGCTCATCACAGTAAGTACAGTATTTATTAAAATAACACTCTGAAGTTTGAGTGATTTCTCATATCGCAAATGTGACAGTATTTGTTATAAAAACATTCAGACGTTTTGTGATTATACATGTCACATATGTTACAATACCTTTGTGGAGTCTTGAATAATTGCTTATTAACCTTTTGTTGATGCAACATTAGAAACTTGCTTACTTTTAGGTGTCAAAGAGTTAATTTGTTGTTTTTGATTTGAAGAATTATGCTTTTGATTTGAACCACTTTTCTTTTGCATAATTTGTTTTTGTTTTTGAACATGAATTTCATTCTTGTTTTCCTTAGATACAAATCTTTTAGCTATAGTGGAAGTCTTAGAATCTGAACCCGTTTTCAGATCAGAGGTTGATTTGTTCTTGGGATTTTCTTTAACATCTTGAATGGAGTTCATATTCAACAAACCAGCAGATAAAAATTTAATTGGCTTTAATTTTGTTGCTTGATTTGTTTCTTTTGTCTGATTTTCCTGAATTTTTATTTGTTCATTTTTAGCTTTATTTATCTTTTTTCTTCTTCTCTGGTTCCTTGATTTTGTAGATCCAGTTTTTGGTTTAGATTGAACATCCTCAGTTGAAGATTCTTTTTCACATTCTTTCTTTTCTGGTCTTTTTGCCATTTAATGAATTCTGGGTTATTTAGACCAAATGAATTTGAATCTTCTGATGTTTCTTCATCATTTTTGTTTTGAAAATCTGAGTTTTGGTTATTAGTTATAATATTCACTTCCTCCAAAACTGACTTTTAGGAACAAAACTTTCTTTGTTTTAGGCTTTGGTTCATAAGATTTTACTTTAACAGGATGACCATTTTTTATCTTTTCGTATCTTTTTCTTCAAAAATTTCCACATTTGTTTTCTCTTCTTCAGCATCAGACATCTTGGTCTTGTTTTGAAAAGCTTTTAATTTTGCCTTGTTTTCTAGAGAGTGATCATGAGTGTTAAAATTTTCTGGTAAGGTATTTGTTATTGATTCTGGCATCGGTTCATGAGTGAAACCTAATCCTGCCTTTTGTTTATCTTTTCGTTCATTTACCAGCTTTTCCACAATGGTTTTAGAACTTTTAACTTTGGCGAGATCAACTTGAGTTGCTGCATGAGCTATCTTCTCCAGTTCCAAGATTTTTTGTCATCTCTTCAAGTTGTTTTGATACAACTTCAAGTTCTCTTAGAGTTTTGTTCCAAGAATTTTGAAGAGAGATAATCTTTTCGTCAGATACTTTATGATCATTTTTAAGTTTGGTATGCATTAGTTCTTCTTGCTTAAGTTTTTCACAAATCTTGTAAGAATAATTTCTGTAGTATTTTACAAGCTTGAAGCAAGACTTTGTGCATAATTTTTCTCTGACTTCTGATGGAATTTTAGAATATTTAGGAGGAGACGTTTCAGAGTTAGAGCTTTCAACCTTTGGTTGATCAAATTTTGCTATCAATGCAACTTCCTCTGAATCTTCCTTGTGATCAGACTTGTCACTCCAGTCATAATCCTCTTCCTCGTTCTCAGAGTTTCCATCATCTTTTGGATCATTAAATTCAGACCAATCTTCTTTTTGTATTTCTGCAACAAGAGATAAATTGGAGGTTAAATCAGCAGTAAATTGCTCAGCGTATGCACTCCAATCATAACCATCTTTAATATTAACAACAAGAGCTTTCTTGGGCTCCTCTGATGATTTAGAATCATCTTTCAATTTTGGCATTGGTAGACTTTGATAAGGTTTCTGAAATGTCTTCTGTGAAGATTGCTGAAACCTTTGATTACTTGAGCTTGATTGGCCATTTCCTCCTTTATTCCTTGGAGCTTTGCACTCTCTAGAGAAGTGACCATAGCTGTTACAGTTGAAACACCTAGATTTGGACTTATCAAATCCAACAAACTTGTTTGCACTCGGCTTGTAGTTTCTATTGACATACGAGTGTTTCTGAGTCCTGTAAGCTATCATAACCATTTTCCGGTTGAGATCCATTTCTTCTACATTGTCTGGATCCATTTCAAACAAATCCTGCAAAACAAGATCAAGTTGAGTTAGATGACTACCTTGATAAGCTTGAAAGCTTGCCATAAATGCAGTGAAAGCAGTTTTAGACTCTTCATCCTGTAATAGGATGTTTATTACATTGTTAGCTTTGCTAGTTTTAGCAGAGTTAGCAGATGGAGTCTCTGCTTGAGATTTAGAACTTTTAGGCATAGAGGAGATTGAGGTTGATTCTGAGTTGTATAGGCAGGAGCACTTGTGTAAGTGGAATCAGTGAAGAACCCTATGCCAACAAATAGATCACCCTCATCTTCTGGTGAAGTTTCATTCTTAGCCATGAATGCATTCTCCACAGTACTTGCTGGAGAAGCAACATATTTATATTGTGACATCGAAGCTGCTCTGTCATTATTTCTAGAACTTTCATCAATTTCAACAGATTCTATTTTAGCAATCAAGAGATCAAGATCCATTGGGAATTTCTCAGTATGCTTTAACAGAGTGAATGCTTGCTTCCATGAAGATGGAAGAGCATTGAGAAGCCTGAAGTTAAGATCTTTTAAATCATTCTTGATGCCTGCAGTCGACATCTCAGTAGTTAGTTGAACAAATCTGTTCATCATCTGATTTATTGTTTCACCAGATAAATGTTCAAAAAGTTCTAATTGTCTCTTTAACTTTTGCTTTTTCAGATCCTGGATCTCCTTTCCACCTTCACATATTATTTTCAATGCCTTATACATGGTGTATCCCGTCTGATAACCATCAAGCCTTGTAAGGACTTCAAGTGGCAGACCTTTGCACATCAAAGAATAAGCTTTTATATCATTTTTAACTTTCCTTAAATCATCACCTTCCAGACCATCTTCAGGGTATGGTTCTTGAGAGTCTTCAGTATAAACAAAACCTCTATCAGGACCATCTGAAGTTATAAGAACGTGAGGTCCTTTTTCTATTGATTTCCATAGATCAGTATCAATAGAATTCAAGTGATGTTTTAATCTCAGTGACCAATTCTTGAAATCTGCTCTATTCTTCAGCTTGGGAACTCTGTTCTCTGAGTCTTCTGATTTTACCATTTTTAGTTTTTGATTTTTAAAAGAAATTTGTTTTTGTTGTTTTTAATGTTTTGAATTAAAACAATGAATTGAAAATATTTTTGGATTTTTTAAGTTTCTGAAAAATTTCAAAAATTTTCTAAGTGTTGAAGCTGATGCGTCCAAATAGTGGTAAAACGCCCAAACAGTTTTGGTACTTCCTTTGACTTTGACTTTGAAACGTCTAAGGGATTGCCTTAGAAAAATTCCAAAACGCCCAAGTTGAAATGCGTCTGAACAGTAGTAAAACGCCTGAACAGTTGTCAGACGCCTGGGTGCTGAAACGCCCACAGTTCAAAAAAGCCTCAACAGTTTAAATGCACCTAGAATTCCTTGCTGTCAACTTCCAAAGTGTCCCAACAGTTGAAATGTGTCCCAACAGTAGAAAAACGCCTAACTGAAAAACACCCAAATAGTGAAAATGCACCTAAACAGTTGTTATGCGCCTAACACTTAGGCAGTTTTCAGCAGTGTTTTTGACATAATGCGCCATATTCATCAGTTTCATATGAACATAAATTTTCTGAATTCCTTCAAAACTTGATTAATTGATCTGAAATCCTCAAATTACGTATGAACTTGATCAATAATCAATCCTTCAACTTCAATTTCTTCAATTAACAACCAAAATTAATCTTTTTATTCAAGAACAGGTTCGACAAATGAAGAACAGGTTCAAAGAGCTTTTTGCTTAAATTCACTGATTTGAACGAATTGTACTGCTAATTGTGAAGCAAATCATGTTCCTGATGATGAAACACAACTGAATTCAACAATTATATGACTGAATTGTTTATCAATCATAGATTCAAGTGATTATGAGATTTCAACAGTTGAAGAACTTGAATCACTGAACCGAAAGCTCTGATACCATTTGATGAGCTCAAAATGGATCGATCTGTGATGATATATGTACACAATTCAATCTAAAACACACAAGTATTCAATTCAACACAAGCAAATCAACAAAAAATTCATAGAGTTTTCATTGATTAGCATATAGAAGAATACAAAGTGTAGTAAACAGTTACAAAGCATCTCAATCACTCTAAAACTTAAAAACTTACCTACACAAAACATATCTATGCTATATATACTAATCAAGAAAATAAAGGAACATATTTACATAAAAGTCCCTATTCTATGACAAAAATATAAAAAGACATACAAAGACTAAATGTTAATCTTCAAAGAAGCATCTACATATAGTGATGGGGATATCATTCCAACCAGTGTTCCTCTTTAACAGGCATTGTTGGAATAAATATATCAGGAGTCTCCACTGTAGGTCAACTAACCCCTTGATAATCTATTTTCCTTCAAAGCCCCCTTCATAACCAATGTTGGCAAAGAAAGTCATGATGTCATCTTCTTCTAGCTCTTGGGGAGAGTTGCATCATCCCCAAACTATAGACATTATCTCATAGTTTGTTCAGAGATGACCAATGTGTGATCATTAGTAATCCTTCCTAAAATAGTCCTCATACCATCAACTTCAGTTACTTCAGCTGTTCTCCAGAATGGTCTAATAAGATTCTGATAGATGATGGGTCTAACAATGATAGCATGTGCCACTTTGTTGTGGAGATTAATCTGATCATATCTCTTAACCCTTCAGATTCAGGCACATCCAGATCAAGGTATCCACTAACATTGTGGAGCTTGCTCCAAGTGAGATTTGCCATAGATTCTACAATAGAGACACATGAGTTAGTAATGTACTAACAATTATCAGATCATACAACAAGGATCATGTTTGACTTTTCCCAGTTTGACTTTCTCAGGTCAAAATTAAGGGTTCAATGGTTACTGTTGTATAGGAATTTGACCTATCTTTGATTTTGTGATGAATAACCATTTGTGTTATGTTTTATACTTATTTTCAATCATCTTTACTGTTTCAAACATCTTTTTACACTGAAACATTGGATTTGATTTCTACATTTTCAAGGTTCGGTTCCCCTGTTCATCATGGTTAATTTAGGGTTTGAAAATCAGTTGTTCTTTGTTATTTACATTAACATCCATTTCATTGAACTCGAGAATGCCATTAATATCCATTGTTCCTGGTTAATTTTATGAATTTTCTTAAACCTAGGTTCTATGTTCATCACTGGTTCGATGTTTGAAGTTTACAAATCCATCGAGAATCACCTTGTTTCGATACTACTTTGGCTGAGAATCGAAATAAAGATGAAATGGAGTTTGATGAACAATCGACACATAAGATTTTAAGATGGTTTGGATGATTGATGAAGATCAGTAAGAAAAGGCTCGTCGCACTATAAGTTCACTCAAATTTGAAAAGTATTAAATGAGTCTCATTAATGTGTTTAAATAGTCGATTTGATAACTTACTCAAACTTTGCAAGTGTGTGAATAAATGCGGAGATTTTAATTTTTATACTGTAGCAAATGCGGATGTTTTAATTTGTACGCATTTCTTTACTGTGCCAAATGCGGAAGTACAAAACTTGCCAGCATTTGATACTGTAGCAAATGCGAAAGAACATTTTGACTTGTCTGCATTTTCTGCAACAAATGCGGAAGAATATTTGGACTTGTCCGCATTTTCTGTAACAAATGCGGATGATCAAATAGTTTTCCGTATTAGTTAATGCTGATGGATGTTAGTATGTGTGTGTTTTGCATTATCCATCCGCATTAACTGAGGTTCAAACACTTATCATGATAGAAGAGTGTGAGCTCGTAATTTTATTTTTTGTACAAATGCTCAACAATGTGTTCTCCATTGATCAGGTCAACTGCATTTAAGAAATGCGGATGAGTCTTATCAGCATAGAGAAATGAGGAAGAACAGAAATCTGTCCATATAAGTTTACTTGATACTATAGAGAACTTGTTGTATGCATTTGTTTGGAAACAAATGCGGATGACTTAACCTGTTTGCATTAGTTTCACTTTGATTTTTCAAGCACAAAACTATTACCCGCATTGGTTAAATACATGGGTTACCTTCACCTGCATTCACCAATACTCTTACCCACATTAAAATTTGAACTTGTCAAAAAAAATTAATGTTTTTACAGAGGATAGTTTTGATTTTTTTTGCGCTGATGCTTTGACTTTCATGAAGATGAGTCTGTTGCTTTGATTTTTTTATGAAGTTTTAACTGTTGCTTGGGTTGTCATTTCTTGCTTGGATTGAATTGTACACCCGGTGTGATACAAATTTCCTAGATATGACTGGTCTTGGACTTTTGTGCTTCCAAAAATCTGCATACACTGAGATACTATGGTATAACTTCCACACCAACACAGTCATTTTTCTGATTTTGTAATTTTTAAGAAAAGCAACAACTATACATGATAATTAAAATATTTTTGAGATTTTGCAAAGTTTTTTTTATGTTTTTTAAATATTTTCATTTAAAATTTAATTACTCCCCCTAAAGTTTATATCCATATGGGATAAAACCTTTAAAGATTTTAAAATTTTGAAAGGAAAATATTTTTGTAATTTTTGATTTTCTTATCTGTACATGAAGAGGATGTATACCTTACTTGGGATCATATCAACCTTACCTTTAACAAGTGCAAGAAATTGTTAGTAAAAATAGACATAATCATGAACATATTGATTGTAGATATGTTTGTCCTCTTAAACTCATGCTTGGTTAATATTTTAATGCATGTGATCATTATCATATTTTGAATGGATTAAATATTCAACATGTACCTCACACTCAAAAACATGGTAAGATCAACCACCCGCATGACATGCATGGTAGAAATTTTTCACAACTTAAATGATTAGGTCATTTAAATTATGAAATCTTATTTTGTTTTGAGTAAGGGGGATCCTTATTAGGATTCTTTTACTTTGATCTTTTTATTTATTTGATCCACATTGGGATTCTTTTTGCACTTCACTTTGGAAGGTGATATGCTTTGGGATTCTTTTTGTTTATTCACAAGGAATGTAATTATTATTATTTTTTTTATTAATTCATCCAGGTTGGATGTGTTCCATATTGGGAATCTTTTTGGATCATGACATCAGCACTATGTGCCTGTTTCTCCAGATCTTTGCTTAGCAAAACAGAGGAGAAACTGATGTGGGTAAATGAGATTCATAAGGTATCATTACCTGGTGTGTTTAGGTTACTACACACACATATACTTGCAAAAGCTAAATACTTACTTACACCCTGAGATAATGGCTTCACAGTTGAATATGTTCTTTAGTTTATCACATCATGTATTTTCTTTTCCAAGATGAGCCTACCCGCATATCAGATAAGTCTTGTCAGTCTTTAAAAATTTTGAAATAAGCACAGTGAATGATATAACGACTGTAATTATATCATTTCCCTTTTGGAGTACATATCATATACTTCAACAAAATAACTTCTTATTGTATTTTTATAATATTTGAATGTTTTTTTGCAAATTTTGATTTTTACTCAAGGTTAATAATGCCAATTGATTGGATTAAGAATTCAAACCGACTAAGGTCAAAGGCCTTAGTGAACAAATCAGCTAACTGATTGTCCGTGTGGACCTGAATCAACTTGATTAACCCTTTTTCAGCATAGTCTCTCAAAAAGTGATATCTAATTTCAATGTGTTTGGTTTCTGAGTCTTGAACTGGATTATTTGTTATGAACATCGTAGCTTTGTTGTCAATGTGAATTGGAGTGTGCAAGAAGTTATAACCATAATCAAGCATCTGGTTTTGAATCCAGTGAACTTGAGAGCAACAGGCTGATGCTGCTATGTACTCAGCTTCTGATGTTGAAACAGATACATTTGTCTGCTTCTTGCACTGCCAGGAGACCAGTCTGGGACCAAGAAATTGACAACCTCCAGAAGTGGACTTCCTATTGAAGTTGCATCCCCCGTAGTCACTGTCTATGTATGCATAGAGGTTGAAATCCCCTTCTTTTGGATACCATAATCCAAGTGTAGGCTTGCCCTTGAGATATCTGAATATCCTCTTCACAGCATTCACATGAGATTCCTTGGGATCTGCTTGATATCTGGCATAAACACATACACCAAACATAATGTCAGGTCTACTAGCTGTTAGATATAAGAGTGACCCTATCATTGATCGATAATGAGTTTGATCCACTAATTTGCCATCTGAGTCTGGGCCAATTTTCACTTTTGTATCCACAGGAGTTCTGATAGACTGACAATCTGCAAAATGAATTTCTTCAGCATTGATTCCACATATTTTGATTGATTGATGAAGATTCTATCTGCTGTCTGCTGTACTTGAAATCCTAAGAAGAATGTAGGCTCTCCCATAGCACTCATCTGGAACTTGGAGTCCATAAGGTTTTCAAAATCCTTACAAAGTTGCTTGTTTGTTGATCCAAAAATGATATCATCCATATAGATCTGGATTACCAGCATTTTATGTCCTTTTCTCTTTCTGAACAAAGTCTGATCAATCTTTCCTCTCTTATATTCGTGTGCAAGAAGGAAATATGATAGAGTCTCGTACCACTTTCAAGTGGCTTGATGTAGACAATACAAAGCTTCTATCAAGCTTGTACACCCTATGAGGATAATCAGGGTCCTCAAAACCTGGTGGTTGACTCACATAGACTTCTTCAGAGATTTTGCCATAAAGAAATGCACACTTTACATCCATTTGATACATATTGAATCTTATAGATGCGAAGTAAGCAAGAAAAAGTCTTATGGCTTCTAATCTGGCAACAGGGGCAAACACCTTATCATAGTCTATTCATTCTTCTTGAGTGTAGCCCTATGAAATCAATCTTGCCTTGTTTTTGATAACAATGCCCCTGTCATCAGTCTTGTTTCTGTATAGCCATTTGGTACCGATAGGGTATTGTCCTTCAGGAAGGTCTACCAGCTGCCATACTTATTGTTTCTTGAACTGGAGCAATTCTTCCTGCATTGCCTCGATCCAGCTGTTGTCTTGAAGAGCCTTTTTTATATTCTTGGGTACAGTTTGACATAGAAAGCAAGAAAACAAACAGATGTTTGCAATACTTGACTTGCTTCTTGTTACCCGCTCATCTAGATCACTAATGATACTTGACACTGGATGATTCTTATGTATCCTGGTAGTTGGAATTGAGTCACCAGCAATGGATAAATCAAGATTGGAGACATTCAGATCATCTTGGTGAGAGGCACCTTCAGGTTGTGATGTAGGAGAATGGTGAAAGTAATCAAATGCTTCATCATCTTTAGCTTCAGCAGCACTTTGAAGACTTTCATCATTAGCATTCCCTTCTGTTTCAACTGGTACAAAAGTGATTCTGGATTTCTCACTTCAGTAGATGGTTCTGCTGAAGGAGTGGGCATCCGTTGAAACACTCTGATTTTGTATATCTTGTCTAACAGGATCAACTTGTAATGGAACTTCTTCATCAAATTGATCAGCAAGAAGGAGGAATCATTGGAAAGTCATCTCTTCTTTCTACTGTTCTAGAAGTTCCAGCTGATTGTAGGTTACTTGCATTTGACAAGTGAAAATGATAAAAAGATCTTGTAAATTAGTCAATATCAACAACCAATCGAGACCATTTATTGACTTAGGAAAGGAGTGCTCATTGAATTGAACATTGGTTGATTCATTAATAGTGTTTAATCTAGGATTAAACATTCTGAAAGCCTTTAAGATAGAGGAATAACCTACAAAGAATCCCTCATCAGACTTAGGAGCAAACTTTCCTAAATGGTCTTGAGTGTTTAATATTAAGACAAGACAACCAAATGATTTGAAAAACCCAATAAATGGTTTTTCTAAGAAAAAAGTTCATATGGTATTTTGTTGCTTTCTTTAACAATCAAAGTTCGATTTTGCACAAAGCATGATGTGTTGACTGCTTTGGCCCAAAAGGTAATTGGCAGTTTAGCATTGGCTAGCATTATTCTTGCTGACTTCAATCGATGTTCTATTTCTCCTTTCAGCTACCCTATTTTGTTAAAGAGTTCTAGCTGCACTGAATTGATGAGCAATGCCTTTCTGTGTGCAAAATTAACTTAGATTTTCATTTTTGAATTTTGTCCCGTTATCACTTCTGATTGATTTTACTTTTTTATCAAGTTGATTTTCAATTTTTGTGATAAAATCTTTTATTATTTGGGATGCTTCATTTTTATGAAGTAGAAAGAAGACCCATGTGAATCATGAAAAGTCATCAATGATCACCAAACAATACTGCTTCTTTCCAATACTCATGACATGAGTTGGTCCAAAGAGATCCATATGAAGTAACTTCAATGGAGAATTGTTTGTGTTCACAAGCTTTGGTTTATGGGAGGATTTATGTTGTTTCCTTTGGAGACATGCAGAACAGTGGTCAACAAAATGAAATTCTTTTTGAGGTAAACCAATCATATGATTTTCTTTAACCAATCTATTCATGTTTTTGAAATTTGTGTGTCCTAAACGTTTATGCCAAATTTGTGACTCATCAAATGATGCTTTAGACAAAATACATGTTTCTTCTACAGGTATTGCAGAATTAAGGTTCAAGACATAGGTGTTATTCTTTCTCGGAGTCTTTAAGACAACCCATTCTTTAGAAATTTGAAATCCTGGTTTCAGAATATAGCAATGAGTGTCTGTGAAGTGAGTGAAATATTTCTTGTCATAGATCTGAGACACCTTAAGGAGATTGAAGTTCAGTTGCTCGCAGTAGTTAACTTTGTCAAAACTTAGTAGTCTATTCGTCACAAATCCTTCCCTAGTAATTCTACCACCTTGTGAATCTCCACCAAATGCTATAGTAGTTCCTTGTATATGCTTGAAGACACAAAGGAGGGAACTGTCTTTAGTCATGTGTCGGGAGCATCCACTGTCCACATACCATAAGCTGTTGGACCTGTATGGACGACCCTACAAGCATAAAAGAACTAGTTAGAATGAGGAACCCAAGCCATAATGGTCTTGGGTTGTCCGGTTCTATCCATTACTGCAACCTCTTGATACTTTCCTCTAGGTTGTGATTTAGAGGAAGATGCGTTGAAGTATTTTTGTGGAGTCCTTTTTCTTTTTATTTCATCAATTTCAACTAAGTTGTCAGAAGAGTATTCAAATCTTTGATCCCGGTTTCTATATAGCAAGCGGGTACATTTTTGTTTTTCAGAAATCACTTTTGTTTTAAATCTTGGATGAGAACTCAGTGATTGTTTCGTATTAGGATTAAGATTCTTTTGGTACTCTTTGACTGCCATTGATCATAGAAGTCATCATTAGGAAACCCGTGCTTGTTTAATATGTGTCAAACTTCTATTTTTGACCTTTTCAGTTGAGACTGGTGAAATAGTCTTGTTTTGAAGAATTCTCAAGCCTTTCTGTTTAAAGAAACAATAAGATGTATTGTGATTTGTCATATCACATACAGAACAATATTTGTTGAAATAATAGTTTTTAGTTGAATGATTGTTCATTCACAGATTGGGCAAAATTGATTAAAATAACACTCAACTGTATTGTGATTAGACATGTCACAAATGTCACAGTACATTTGTTTGTCTTTTGATTTTGAAGTGGAGGCTTCATGTGATTTAGTAGATTTTAGATCAACCTCAAATTTGGTTTTCAATGTAGAAGCAACTTCAGTTTTCTTGGTTCCAGTAGATTGTTTCACAATTATACTTTTTTTTTGGTTTTTGGAGACTGATTTTGCTTCTTTTTGCCTTTATTTAACTCCCTTTCAAATTGGTCTACATGCTCTTTGTTGAAAATATCAAAACCAACCCCTTGTTTGTTCTTAGATGATGATTGTAATTCAGTTTTTACTTTTGCTTTTTGTACAATGGGAGATTTTCCTTTGGATGATGGAGAAGCAGTAGCTTTACCTTTGAATTTTAGTGAAACTTTTTCTGATTTGCTTGAAATTTTTGGAGATTTGATCTTAGTATCAGATCTGCTTTCAGAAGAAGGTTTCACAGAAATTCCAGCATTCTTTTCCACCTTGAGATTTTTGGCAATGAACTTCACAAACGGCACAATGACTTTGACTGGGCTTTTTGGTTTCTTGACAACCACAGGTTTGTATGAGCACTCTTTGATTTTGATTGGGTGACCCAATTTGATTTTTTCCTGATTGGTTTTAATATAAACAGTTGGTTTGTTTTGAGGATTAGTTATTTATGAAACCATTGTTTTAGTTTCAATAACTTTAGGTTCAGTTGAATCAGATTGAGTGAGTGACTCAGGCATAACCGTATAGTAGTCATTGTATGGAGGAGGACAAGAATTGTATCCTATCCCAGTCATATCCTTTGGCTCTTTCTATGAGTCAAGTAACTCTTGCAGCTTAGCAGAAGAGAATTGAAACTTTTCAAGTTTCACTTTAGTAGCTGATTGCTCAGCCTTGCTTTTAGTTAACAAGTCAGTTAATCTCTCATTCTTAACTACGAGTGTGTACTTTTCACCATGGAGTTTTTCAATGTCTGAAAGAAGTGATTTGATTTTGTTTTTAAAACTTTTCATTTCTTGTTTTAACATTTCAGATTTGACCTTCTCTTCTTTAATTTTAATAGCCAACTTATGATTATGTTCTCTATATCGTTGTACTTCTTGAATACTTTTATCAGAACAGAGATTGGATTTTACCTCAGTTGGCATTGGAGTTGCACCATCATTGATGTGAGCCATGAGAGCATGATTCTGACATTGAGTTTGACTTCCTCTGTATATAGCCTCCAATCACAAACTTCATCTTGTCAGATGAAAAGTGCATTAGAGGTTGGTTGGCTACTTCCCTGAGCTTGATAAGTCAGTTGGGGCTGGCTTTGATGAGGCTGTTGGTGCTGATTTTGATGTTGGTACTGATGTTGATTGCTTGACTGAAAGCTTGAATTAGGTTGGGATGATGGCTGACCATGAGAAGTTCTTTGGTAGTTGTTGTTACTTCTTCTGGGAGCATTACATTCTGTAACACCCCGAATTTTATTTGAAAGAAGAGAAAGTGAAAGTATGAAGAAAGAAAAGTAAATGGGTACAAGTTGAAGGGGGCAAAGCGTACAAAGGACAAAACTTTAATATTTTATCATATAAATGGGTATGGCCGCCCATTTTGGGTTCTTCAACCTTCTTCTCGGCTGAAAAAGGAAGAAGAAGAAGAAGCTTTCGGTTTTAGAGAGAGAAAGAGGAAGAAGAAGCTTCAAAGGTGAGTTCTAGATCCTCTCTTTTACTGATTTTCTAAGTGTTTGGGGCTGTTATGCATACTGGACAGAAGGTTTTTTAAACCAAACCATGAATTTTAACTTGATGTGAGACTAGGTGCTGTTGGTGTATGTTTTTAGATGTTTTCCTAAGATGTGTATGATGTTTAGTTTTTTCTAAGTGCGTAGTATGATAGATCTTTGCTAAGGATGTGTTAGAACGATGATTGGGGACTAGAAATGGCATAAGTTGCATTGCAGGTTAGTTTTTGTTCATCCACATTTCTTTTGTTCATCCGCATTTGCTACAGTGTCATCCGCATTTGTTTTACCAACATTTCTTTGGACACTTAGAATATTTTTTAAGGCTTTCATCCACATTTCCTACAGTGTCATCCACATTTGCTACAGTTCATCTGCATTTGCTACAATGTCTTCCACATTTCTTTGGGGACTTAGTTTTTTTTATGAAAGTTTGAGAAGTAGAATTTAAGTGCTAAGAAATGATGTCTTGTGTAGGCTTATGCTTGATGTATGTATGATGTTATGATGTGGTTTATGTTTTGTGTGTGGTGTGTTATCTTTCTTCATTAAACCGTTTTCAAAACGTATGTATTATGTTATATTATACGTTATGTATGATGTATGACTTTACGTGGTTTGATGTATGGCTATGAATGAACGTAAAGTATTATGTAATGAAGTGAAAGATAACGATAATGAAAATTGGAACGTAACAAATAAATGAAAGACTTGCAAGCAATGAGGTGAGCGACCATGTTGGCGCAAAAGACTCGGTTAGAGTGCAATCAGTGAGATTGCCTCGAAGGAAGTTCAATCCATGGGGTTGGCTCGAAGGGAGTTCAATCATTTAAATTGGCTCGAAGGGAGTCTATTATTGACTCGAAGGGAGATCGATCCTTGGATCGACTCGAAGGGGATCCTTATCGCGTACCCCGGTACTGTCGGTCTTCAGACATGAGTCGGGTATTGCATGAGATAGGATCCAGATTAAAGTGAAAGATAATTATGAAAGTACGAAACGTACGAAATAAACGATGATGAAGATAATAATAAATATTATCAATGTGTACGTATGATGTGTGATCGCATACGATTACGAAGGTTATGTTTTAACGAAAGTAAAGTATTTTATTTATAAAACTAGAACTCACTCGGCGTCGCTGACTTTTTGTATGCATGATAGTTGGCAGGTATTTTGTTGATGCTGAGGAGTTGCAGGAATGGATGCATACGCTACTGGGAACGTTTTGAGTCTGGCATTCACATTTTGATATGATGTTGTATTGTGATATGTAAACGATTTATGTAATATGATAATATGTTTTAATTATTAATGAAAGTTTCTAAATTCTATTGTAAAAGTAATGTTTGTTTTAAATATTTTATGCAATGACGGTCCAGCTGTAAGCGTCCCCGGAACGGGGCCTTACACATTCCCTAGAGAAATGGCCAGTCATACCATAACTAAAACACTTTACTTTGGATTTGTCATATCCAAGTTTTATGTTCTCATTCAGACTCAGCTTCTTCCCTTTTCGGAAGAATTTCTTGGCTCTTATTGCAATCATGGCCATCTGCCATTGCAAGTCCATTTCTTCAACATCATCTGGATCCATTTCTTCCAAATCTTCCTGAATCAAATGAGCTGAAATGAGTCTTCCTCCCAGATATGCCTCAAAACTAGCAACAAAGGCATTGTAAGTTGCCTTTTGCTCTTCAAAATTTTGATCACTAGGTATGCATGTGGGTGTTGCTGTAGTTGAAGTTGAAGATGATGGTTTGCTTTGTTATAAAGCAACAATGAATCTAGTAGTTCTAGCTTGATCTCTGGAAGATAGAAAATTATCTTATTCTGTCACAAAGGCATTCTCAACAGAATGAGTTTCAAATGGAAACTTGTATGCCTTAATGACTTGAGGTCTATTGAGATTTCTGCTTCTCTCATCCAATTCAAGAGCTTCAATCGTTGCAATCATGAGGTCTAAGCTAGTGCTCTCCAAGTCAAGAGTGTTCTTCAACATAGTGACATTGTGCTTCCAGCTTTCAGGCAGAATGTGCATCATCTTCTTGTTCATTTCTTTATCTTTGTATGTAACCCCAAGATCTCAAGATCATTCACCAACTGTACAAAATGATGTAACTGTTTGGAGATTGATTCACCTTTGGTATGATGGAAGGTTTCATATTGGTTTATCAGCTTGTCTTTGTTTATCTTAGTCACCTCACTACATCCTTCACACATGATTTGCAATGCATCCCAAACACCTTTGGCTGTTCCATACTTTTCCAGTCTTTTAAGAACATCCATTTTCAAAGCCTGAGTTAAAATGGAGTAGGCTTTAAGGTCTATCTTGATTTTCTTGTATTACTCATCATTAAGATTTAGACTAGGATCCTCAATAGGAATTCTAGCAGTTCTATACTGTCGGCTTGATCAGCATTGGAAGACACAAGAATGTAGGGTCCTTTGCAAATGGATATCCAGTAGTCGGGATCCACACCTGTAATGTAATTTCTAAATCTTATTTTCCACTGCTTAAACTCGGACTTGTGTTTAAGCATTGGAGGTTTAGATGCATGACCAAGCTCAAAAAAATTAGCAGAATCCATTATGATAAACTATTTTTAGATGGTTTGAATATTGATTAAGTTGATTTCATGTCTAGAATGTTCAAACAATCCAAAGTCTAGGTATTCTTGTATAGTTTCAGTGCACAGCAGTAGCAGTATGGTTGATTTTATGAACAGTTCATAGTAGAGTCGATTTTAAGTTGATTTTAGGGTTTAATATTTTGATTATGAGTGGTTTTTGTCTGATTTTGGTTGAGAATCAACACTCGAGTAGTGTTCTTAAGTTTGTCAAACAGAATAACTTTGATGGTTGATGAAGTTTCATATATTTTTAGTATGAATGCTTATTAGAAGTATGAAACTTGCTAATAAACAACTCAATCACCAGTTCAATCGATTTTCGTTCAAGATCTACACTGGTTTTGAGATGAGTTCAAGAGCCAAGGCTCTGATACCAATTGACAGGGTCTGAGATAGGAATCTCAGTTGATGTGACTCAACTAGGATTGAATATGATGATTGAGTCAATGATTAAGTAGCGGAAATACTAAATCAAAGAGCATTAAATGCTGAAAATACTAATAGATGCTTTGTATATTGATATTGGTAAACAAGATACAAAGTGTGCTAGGGTTTGCAGCACAAAACAGTACTTCTGTGAAAACTTTTATGAAACTTACAAAAGTAGTGTATCCTATTATATTTATAGGCTGATACAATGCTAGTACAAAATGACTAAACTACCCTGACAACTATACATCAGAATTCTAGTCTATGTACAAAATATGATCAACATTTGTAAATGTGCATCCCCATTAACTAATACGGATGTGTTACCTTCATCAACATTTCTTCTTTTGAACTTCAGCATTGAAAGTGCTGTTCGCATTGGTTAATGCGGATGAACAAATACTTAGCCGTATTTTTTTTGTTTGTCCGTATTAGTAAATGCGGATGAACAAATACTTGACCGTATTTGTTCATTGATCATCCGTATTGACTAATGCGGACACCCGACACTTGTCTTCTTTTCTCTTCTGAAATCTTCACCCGCATTACTTCTTGGACTTATGGGATTTCCAACCAAAACAACCTTAAACCACCTCATGAATTGGCATGTGTGATCCTTTCAGGGTCCAACAACACTTTTAACCCCTGCTTTTTGGAAAAAAATCCCATTTGCTCCCTTACTTTTCTTTTCTGAAATTTCCGAGTGTTACAAGTCCACCCCCCTTATATAGGTTTCGTCCCTAAAACTTGTAGCTCATTGAACAGCTGTGGATAGTGCTATCTCATCTCTTCCTCAGTCGCCCATATAGACTCGGACCCCTTCCTGTGTCTCCACTGTACTCGCATAAGTGGGACACTTTATTCCTTAGCCTCTTCTCTTTTCTGTCAATGATGACCATTGGCTGCTCCACATAATTGAGTCGTTCATCCACCTTGATGTCCTCTAGTGGCACGATCATATCCTTATCAGCTAAGCACTTCCTCAAATGAGATACATGGAATGTTGGATGAATTCCACTTAACTCATAGGGTAGCTCTAACTTTTAAGCCACCTCTCCTACTCGAGTAATGATTCGAAAAGACCCTATATACCTCAGGCTTATATTTCCTTCCTTCCTGAACCAGATGATCCCTTTCCAAGGCGAGACCTTCAACATAACCCTATCGCCCACCTTGAATTCGATCGGTCTACGTCCCTTGGCATATTACTTCTGTCTTTCCTTTGTTGCCTTCATAAAGGCCTTGATCTTTTCCAACCTTTCGGTCGTAGCCTCTATCACCTCAATGCTCCCCAACTCCTTCTGCCCAATGTCACCCCAACATACGGGCGTTCTACACTTCCTACCATATAGCATCTCATATGGAGGCATACCAATGTGGTCATGATAACTGTTGTTATATGAGAACTCGGCTAACGATAAGTGTTCGTCCCAACTTCCACCAAAATCAATGATGCATGCTCGTAGCATATCCTCTAGCGTCTGAATCATCCTCTCCGACTGGCCATTTGTCTGAGGATGGTAAGCCGTACTGATATGTAGCTTTGTCCCCATCGTATCATGAAATCTCTTCCAAAAATTAGATGTAATCCGAGTGTCAAGGTCAGACACGATAGACACTGGTACGCCATGACGAGTTAAAATTTCCTTGATGAATAGATTCGCTAACCTCTAAGATGAATACCTCTCATGGAACAGCAGAAAATGAGCACTCTTTATCACACGGTCGACAATCACCCATATGGCATCGTACCTCCTTACCGTACGCTGTAACTTCGTAATGAAGTCCATGGTGAGTTGCTCCCATTTCCAATCGGGTATATCAAAGGGTTGGAGCTTCCCGTATGGATTCTAATGCTCCGCCTTCACTTGCAAACAAGCAAGGCACTTACTCACATACTCCACTATGTCACGCTTCATTCCCGGCCATCAGTAATCTTTCTTCATATCCTAATACATCTGTGTAGCACTGGGATGAATTGAGTATCGAGTCTTGTGAGCCTCATCCATGATCTTCCCTCGTAGATCTCCATAATGAGGAATCCGCATCCACCCGAAGCGGGTTCTAACACCAAGAGTGTTCTCACCCAACTCCACGACTAGGCCCTTCATCCGCTCGGAGTTAATTTGATCCTCCTTCAGAGCTTCGTCCTAAAATTCCTTGACATGTTTCATCACATCAGAGGTCATGATCATCTGATAAGCCTTTACCCGAATTGGCTCAGGTCTTTCCTTTCGGCTAAGGGCATCCGCCACCAATTGGCCTTGCCCGTATGGTAGTGGATCTAATAGTCATAATTCTTGATCAACTCTAACCACCTTCTTACCCTCATATTGAGATCCTTTTGCTCGATGAAGTACTTTAAGCTCTTGTGGTCAGTGAAGATAGTGCACTTCGTCCCGTACAAGTGCCTGCAGATCTTCAATGCAAAGACCACCGCCGCCAATTCCAAATCGTGAGCAGGGTAGTTAGCCTCATAGATCTTCAACTGCCGGGATGCATAGGCTATAACCCTCCCCTGTTGCATTAGCACGCAACCCAATCCCGAATAAGAAGCATCCAAATAGACCACCAAGTCTTTGCTCCCTTCGGGTAACGTCAAGACGGGAGATTGAGTCATTCTTGTCTTTAGCTCTTCGAAAGCTTTCTCCTGCTCTAGACCAAATATAAACTTCACATCCTTACGGGTCAACTTAGTCAATGGTGAAGCTATCTTGAAGAAGTCTTGAATGAACCTTTTGTAGTAGCCCGCCAAACCCAAAAAACTACGAATCTCAGATGGCGTCTTTGGAGACTTCCATTGCAACACCGCGTCAACTTTCACCAGGTCCACCATGATCCCTTCAGGATTAACCATATCACCCAAAAACTAAACTTCGCGTAACCAGAACGCACACTTGGAGAACTTGGCGTACAGCTTCTCCCTTCTAAGCGTCTCCAGCACCTCCCGAATGTGATCGGCATGCTCTTCTTCGCTCTTCAAATAAATCAGGATATCATCGATAAACACAATCACTGATTTATCTAGCATAGGCTGACACACCCGATTCATCAGATCCATAAAAGCAGCTAGCACATTGGTTAAACCAAAAGACATAATGAGAAACTCATAGTGCCCATAACGAAAAGCTGTTTTAGGAATATCTTGCTCCTTCACCTTCAGTTGATGGTAACCAGATCTGAGATCTATCCTCGAGAACCAACTGGCACCTTGGATCTGATCAAACAAGTCATCAATCCTCGGTAAAGGATACCAGTTCTTCACAGTCATCTTATTCCGCTCACGGTAGTCAATGCACATCCTCATGCTACCATCCTTCTTCTTCACAAAAAAGACTGGAGCACCCCACAAAGAGATACTCGGTCAAATGAACCCCTTATCTAACAACTCTTGCAGCTGAGTCTTCAATTCCTTCATCTCAGAGGGAGCTAAACGATACGGCGCCTTAGCAACAGTTTGGGCACCAAGTATCAGATCTATCTGGAACTTGATCTCATGGTCAGGTGGCACACCTTATAGATCTTCCGGAAATGCATCTGGGAAGTCACACACGACCGGTACGTTTGAAAATCGTGGTACTGACGCATCCACATCCTTCACATAGGCCAGATAGGCACCACATGCACGCCTCATACACTTCTCTGCCACCACCGTCGAAATTACCTTTGGCACCAAACTCCCTCGCCATATATCGTCACCAAACTCCCATCCAGCGCAGTCAATCTAATCGTCTTCTTACGACACACGATATTTGCCTCATAGGCTGCTAGCCAATCCATCCCTAGAACTACATCAAATATGCCTAAGAGCATCACGAACAACCTAGCAGAGAACCTATGGCCTTCCAACTTTATGTCACAATCCTCTACCACATCAGAAATCCTGGTATATTTACCAATGACAGTTTCTACATCAAAGGCCTCATCAATCTTTCTACTCCTAACGGGCAACTTATCATAGAAGGCAACAAAAATAAAACTCCTACTAGCACCAGAATCAAAAGCATAGAGGCACAAGTTTGGTTTACTAAAAATGTACCTAACACAACATCGGGGTCCACCCTAGCCTCCTCCCGGGTCATAGTGAATGCCCTGGCCTTAGCCCTCTGCCCCTCTTTCTCCTTCTTGATTTCCTCCCTTGCCCCGGAGCTCTCAGCCCTTGATTTCTTATAGTCTCTACTCAAATGCCCTGCTTCACCGTAGTTATAACGTTTCACCCCTCTACAATCTTTCACCCTATGGCCCTCCTTCCAACATTTAAAGCAGAGATTCGATCCCCACTTACATTCTCCTGCATGCTCCTTTACATATTTTCTGCATGCCTTCTCTCCCCTGTTAATGCCTTTCGATCATCCACCCTCATCCTTTTTCCACCAGCCACAAAACCACCACCGTTGTACCACTTCCCATTCCTATTCCTATCGTTGTTCCGCTTCTTCTTCACGTCCATAAAACCATCACCTCTCGCTCATCATATAATCACCCCACCAGATCGATCACCAACCTAAATGTACCTGGCCGAGCGGTGATCAGATGTCAGCGGATATCCGCCGGCAGACCTTGGGTGTATCTCTTTATCTTTCGTGACACGGGTGTCACCTGCTCTGGCTCCAGCCTTGCCATCTCATTGAACTTGGTCGTATACTACTAGTGTGTCATGGTTCCCGCCTCAAACTGTAGGAACTCCCTCTCGACCTTATCGAGTTCCATGTAAGGACAAAACTGCTCGATCACCAGCTTCTTAAGTTCACTCCACCTTATTCTCCCAATCGCACTGCTACCCTCGGCCTGGACAATGTTGTCCCACCAGCATAAGTCCGAATCCACAAATGAGTAGGTAGCAAACTTCATTTTCTGGTCCTCTCTGCACTCCCTGATGTCCAACACAACTTCCATTTCCCTCACTCATCGGTGAGCAGCAGCAACATTCCTATTCCCATCAACAGTCGGGGGCCTGCATCTCTGGAACGCCCCATAGCTACACCCCTTAGCAGTCTCCTGCACTGCTTCCTCTTCCTCATCATCACTGGAGACAACCATCTCAGTTCTGGTTGCTCCCTTTCCACTGAACCTCCTTCTTCACCCCCTCACCTAGCAGCATTCTTCTTTTCCTCCTCTTTCCTCTCGTCTTCCCTTACTGCCCTAAAAACCTCAGTCACCACAGACGGTAGAATCGTCTGCATGACTTGATGAACTTCCTCCACTACTGCCTCCTTCACTAAGGCCCTCAGATTAGCACTCTCATCATCGCCTTCATGGTGATGAAGCTCCGGCTCTTCAGGAGCTGTTTCAGCAATCCTAGCCTTGTTCCTCGTGACATGCGACCCAACACCACATCCACCACGACATCCACCAAGCATTCGAAGATCTACCACCAACCATCTCAAAACACTAAAAGATTCAAACACCAACACGGTCATTCAAGGTAATAGCTCAGATTATGTCAAGTATAGTAAGTCCCTAATTACACTGGCCAGTTATGATTAGCCACTTACTTTACTCTTCATTCCCCAAGCATTTCCTATCCTGACTACATCAGTGTTCAAATCTACAAGGAGCACATAATTCACATAGCACGTGCACATAATTCCTTTTTCATTATCTTTCATAAAACGTTTACATAAAACCTTTACCTGCAGGAATGTAGCTACTAGGATTGGCATCCTTTTCCTTTCGTCCAATTCTCAGTTTAAGTTGTAGGTTTTTGAAAATATTTTACCCAATTCTCTTAAACTTTGGCTCTGATACCAACTTGTAAGGCCCCGTTCCCGGGACGCTTACAGTTGGTCAATCATCGCATAAAACATTTAAAACATATCATTTTACAGCGAAAATATATCTTTTCATTAATATTTAAATTCATGTCAATCCATCACATTGTTTTGCTTACATCTCAAAAATTGTATTAATACAATATCGTTCTAAAAAATATGGATGCCAGACTCGGATCATCCCCAGTAGCTTATGCATCCATGCCTGCACCTCCTCAGCATCAACAATTACTTGCCAACTATTATGCATACAAAAGTCAACGACGCTGAGTGAGTTCTAGTTTTATAATAAAGTACATTGTTTTCATATAAACATATCCTTTACTTTCATATGTGATCATACATCATACATTCATCTTGATAATAATTATTTATTATCTTTCATCATCGTTCATAATCGTTCGTTTTTGTACTTTCTTCAATTATCATCTTTCTTTTCTTTATGGATCCTGCCATATGCTAAACCCCCAACATTGTGCATGAAGCTGGTACTTTATCGGAGCTTGTAAACAAACCCCTAATCATTATGCATGAAGCAGATACATTGTGCACGAAGCAGTTACATTGTGCATGAAGCAGTTACATTCCATACATTATGCACGAAGCAAAATACGGTATACCGGGGCAAGCAACAAGGATCCCATCATTCATTACTTTCATTTTCGTCATTCGTTATCTTTCACTTTCATTACATAATACTTCACTTACATTACGTCCATACCAAGTAAAGTCATACGATAATACATAACATGAAATATTATTAATTCATAATAGCGGCACAAAAGATAAATAACATAACTAGAAAACATAAGCAAGCATATCATCCATCAAGACACAAGCACTAATCACTTAAACTCTATCTCCAAAATTCAGTATAATAGTAAGTGTTCATAGTGCATGAATAAAATATACAGCGGATGAGTTATATACTAAGTGTCCACAACGGACAGCCAAAGTCCATAACGGATGACCAAAGTCCACAGCGGACGCCTAATGGTCTACAGTGTATGAATAAAACACTATGTTCATAGCGGATGACCAAGGTTCATAGCGGATGACTTAAATGTTCTAAGTGTCCACAGTGGATGGCCAAGTCCACAGCGGACGACTAAGGAAAACTAAGGTATCACAGCGGATGAGTTGAACACTTAAGTGTCTACAGCGGACGTGCATGAATACCTTAAGTGTCCAAAGTGGACAAACAATGTCCACAGCGATGGTCACCCAAATACTTATGTTCTGATTATGCAAATTCTAGTTCCACACAACACTTCTAAACGTGTACTTAGCATAGATCTATCCGATTCACACTTGAAACATAACAAACAACTACACAACATCATAGAAATCTGTTAAAACATACATCTTTCGAAAATAGTCATATTTTCATGGGGAAAACATAGTTTGGTAAAGAAACATTCTTTTCAGTAAGCATAACAACCCCAAACAAATAGAAAACAAGTAAAAGAGGGGATCTAGAACTTTCCTTAAATAGCTTTCGAGCCAACACAACAAACCCGAGAGCAAACCTAGAGTTCTAACACCTAAACACACAAAAACAAGCAACTAAACACATAGAAACACATAGAATTTGGTCTAGAAGCTTGAACCTGACTAAAATCGAGAAGAAAACACCATAAAATCTCACCTTTTAAAGATTTCTTCCACTTTCTCTCTCTAGAATCGGATGGGAGCTTCTTTTTCTCTCTCTAGCCGAAAGTTGAGTGCAAGAGAGAGGGGGTATGGGTGGCCATTTCTACTTTTTGAACCCATTATGGGCCGGTTTGGCCCTTGCACACTTTTAACCCCTGCTTTTTGGAATAAAATTTGCTACCTTACTTTTCTTTTCTGAAATTTCCGGGTGTTACACTCAGTGAGGCACCAGCTGGTGAAGGTACTTCATAGCCTCTCTCTGGCCAGAGCTTGACTACTGAACCAAGCAATGAAGGCCAAAGCTCTCTCCACCCTGAGTCACCAAGGACTATGAGTAACAAAAGGAAAAAGAAACTGACTCCTGAGGAGATTAAGGAGGAGGAGAGAGAGAGAGAGGAAGAGGAAGCTAAGGGGAGAGAGTTCAAGAGGGTCTCCAGGCTTTATGGAAGCTGCCATTAAGGCTGCCCCTAGGCCAAATACTTAGAATGATAAGTTAAGGGCAACCACGCTAAACTACATGGGGACTAGGAACTATAACATTGATGAACTCATAACTCTTCCCTTAGATGAACTGAATGAACTGGCTGACAAGGAGTTATCCAAGGAGAGGAAGGAGGCAGAGGATGTAGCATGCAGCATTGCTCCTCAAGAACAAGGAAGAAAGGTGACAGAAAAGTCTTTACAAGTATGCTCCTACCCTCTCCCTAGTTCAAGAAAGTCCTAAGACAGAGGCTGTGGCAACTGCACAACCTCAGGTAGACAAGGAAGCTGATAGACTGAACATGATCAACTACCTGAGTGCCATATGCCTCTATCAAGCATCTGTACTTCTTCCCTTATCATATGAGTATGTTGAATTTGAGTATCTCAAGCAGTTGGAGCAATAAGTCATCAAGGAACAAAGGATGATGAGCTTCTTGAAGCTATATGGATTCTCTGGAAGGAGGCTTGGTCCAATGTCTCTATCCACTATGGATGAGCACATCACGGTGATCAAGCAGAAGATTAAAAAGGGAGAGCTTGTTGACTTGCCTTCTCCACCAAGTCCAGCTCAACCTGAAGTTGAGGTCAAGGTTGAACCCCTATGACAACACAACCTGGACCTAGAACTGAATCTCAGCAAACTTCATCTTCTGATCCAAAGAAGGGTCCTCTTTTCTCTCCTTCTGAACCTGTGAGAGAAAAGAACCCAACTGAGAGAGACACAGTAGAACAACCTGGTGCTGAAGACCAGTCCTCTCAGTTAAAGACTTTAAAGATGAGGAAAAGGATGGCCATGAAGAGTATTCCTAAGAAGAAGACCAAGGCATCCACCTCTACACCTCAGGATAAGTCTGAACATCCTGAGTTAGTGCAAGAAGAGACTGCTCAACCAACTCCAACTCAAGTAGAGCCTCTTGCAAATGGAAGACCCATCTTGTCCTGGACTTTTGTTGCTAATCCAGACAGATGGTATGTCATCAGAGATCAAGGAGGTCAAGATGTCTATTTTTGGCAAGACATGCTTGATCTTCCTCTACATGATCTCCATGACATGAGAAGGTATTATGAGAGTTTGAGGGATCCTGACCAGATGATGAAGAAAGGTATGGTCTTGATCCTAATGAGGACTGTCAATATAGAATAACTTATTTGTTTTAGTAGCATCAGCCTAGGGGGAGTTTGTTAGGATATATTAGAAGGCTGATGCAGCTTCCTACATGCATGCACTAATGTACAAGGTAGAAGTTACTTTGGAAGTTTTACACTCATTACAGAAATTATTCTAAGTGTATAATCTTCCAAAGCCAAAGACCAAATCTTCCGAAACCAAAGATGAAGTCTTCCGAAGCTTCAAAGACAAAGTCTTCCGAAGCCAATAAAGTGAAGACTGATTTCTTCCGAATACAAAGAAGACATGCTTTCTCTGATGTACTTTTACATAAATTTGACTTACTTTCCGCTGCAACTCTAAAGACTCACAACTTATACAAGTTGGTGAAAAGGTCCATGCTTTACTAAACTGTAGATTATGATTTTGAGTCTGTAACTTCCTACTTTGTACCTTTTATCCTTTTTGTAATATATTAGGATGTGAGTTATGGCATGTCATAGTAACTAGTCAAAAGGCAATCTACCATTTGACTTTACATTGATCTTGTTGTCTAGATTAGTGTTTCCAGCTGGCCTTCAAATTATGGCTGGCTGTAGGATGTAGTATAAAGTATCTCAGGTCCTTGTATTTCTTTTTATGATTTGTAACACTTGTAAAAGAACTTGAGAGCAATATACAACATCCTTGAAAACCATATTAGCCTGTTCTTGTTCTTAGTTTTGTCTCATTGTTTTACTTGTGTTCTTAGTATCATTTACATGAACCCGGTTCCCTATTTGATCTGTTAAGTGTTCTAACACTCTCCTCATTGTGAGACTGATTGTATTGACCATCCCTTAACCGGTCCTGCACGGTCCTGTATCTCTCTTTCACCACCACCACCGCTCATGAATCTGTTCCTTTGTCTAACCCTCGAACCCTCTTCGTCTTCTTGCCCTCTACGACGACGACTGCAGATCTAAAACGGATCGGCGATAAGAATGCCAAGGGACTCTTAAATGACAGCAACTATTTCCCCTCTTTAGGTCTACCGATGACCACTGGAGCTTTTGCATGTCAAAATGTAGGCTCTAGAAAGACGACCCCAGGTGAAAACTGGGGTATTATCGGAGAAGATTAAACAATGGCAGGTGGAGAAGTCAGTGGTTGGTGGTCTCGACCACTGGAACCACATCAGCGTCACCACTATGAAAGCTCAGAATCGGAAGGGCGGCGGCTAGCCTTGACGACACCCAGGCTGAAACGGGAGGGCGGCGGCCATCGCATCACAACCACCGATCCCCAGCAACGAGCCTCACCAATATGTATAAAAAGAAGGACATGCATAGGGTAGTTGTACCATACGTTTGAACAGTTGTAATCATAGCTACAGTAACTTCGCTCACATGAGGAAGTTGCTATTTAATAGAATATATAAATGTGTTGTTCGACTTCTGAGTTTTATTTGAAATAAATTATGTAGAACAAGGAAAGAGGATGAAAAGAAAACAAAATTAAATCATAAAAAGGGTGAAAATGAATCTAATCATTCTTCAGGACAAATAAATGACTGATATGAATGAGTAACTATGTATTTAGACATGTAAATGAACCAAACGTTTACTTAACCGTTCGCGAACCATTTAATGGGTGGTTTGTACCAAACGTTTACTTAACCGTTCGCGAACAGTTTAATGGGTGGTTTGTTACTGAATAAATGAATAAATGTGAACATATGTCTCGTTTAATCATTTATGTTTATGAGTGTTCGTTTATTTACTATTGTTTATGCTTGGTAGTCTAGGATAGTTTGTTTACTTATTCGTTGAATTAATTTATTAGATTTTAGTAAGTATAGTTGGTTATAATTGGTAAATGTCCAATCATAGTAGCTATGCAGGTTTGGTTCATGGTGAATTATACTATTAGTGGTTTTCGACAAGAATTCATCGAAAATTGTGGACTTTTAGTAAACTAGTTCCATATAAACAAGTTTTTTCAAGAAATGATTCCCAAAATTGTCTGACGGAATTTCATCGGTAGTCCGTCACATTCTACGAAATGGTTTGTACATATACCAACATCGTCATATTTCTAAGAACAAAAAACACACCCGTGAAAATTTACTAAAATAACATGTGTTGTGCCTGTCTGGTTTCTTAAACATTTAAACTAGAATATCTCGGTATTTCAAAGTATAGAACATTGTTGTTTGAGTTGTACGAGCATCATCTCCTTAGGTCACACCAATGAGTTAAAAATAGTTGTTAGTGATGTAGCTGCAATTGATGGACTTGGAATTTAAATATTTAATCATATGTCTAATCTAGCATGAGCATAATGCATTACGCAGGTATTGGTGGGCTCAAAATGTGACACCCGACAATTTCAGGTTAATTCTCGACTAACACGAACTTCGTTATCTGAACCTTCATTCATGCATTTCACTTAATAAGGGTTTAATTAAGTGACTCTCTCATTGCACAAATGTAAAGATAAGGAAATGATAACAATAGATCAATCTCAATCCCTTAAACGCGGAATGAATGATGATTGGAATAGTGAACACCCAAAAGTAAGTCAATTTCAATTGAACAACAAGGTAAATAAGTTTTTCTCTCTAATTTCACAAAGTTGCATAAGCATTATAATATTGGAATATGAAAAGTGTTACAATCACCAAACACAAAACACAACTATTTATACTAAACATGAAAGTTCTCGCCCTAGTTCCATGTTCTCGCATTTTAGATGCTTTCGCACAGTTCCTGAACGTTGATTATTTATCAAAATAATATTTTAGACAAATAATTTTTGTGTGAAATTGTATTGTGTGAAATTGTATGTCATGTGATTTCATGCTTAAATGATTAGTTTTGATACGAGAATTGTGAAATTTCATACATTTACATGCTATTACGTGTTTATAGTTTTTATAAATAAATTGTTGTAAAAATTGCCGGCAATCAAACCCCCCCCCCCCCTAACCCTAACTTCGCTCGCGCCACCTTTCACACTTTCTCTCGATTTTGACCCTCAACACATCACACACACCTCATTTTATCTTGTTTCTTGAAATTGATTATGGAATTGAACGTTTCTCGCATCAAGGAGGCATTAGTAATCGAGTATTTGTGATTTCAATAAAATTTTGGATTATTTTATCATGTTTTTACTTAGTGTTCATACGAATTTGTTCATCCAAACTCGCATCTAATCAATTAATTTTGTTGAATTGAACATTGATTATGTGTTTATATGTTGTATCATGGTGATTGTACGGATTGTTTTTTATTGAAAATCCTAGTTTTGGTTGAAAACTGAGGTTTACTTAATATAGTAACCTTAATATGGTGATTTGTTATTAAAAGGGGATTATTGATAGGATTGGGATGTGATATTGATGCTAAGCTGTTACTTGAACCATGTTAATGAAATTTGGTGAATTGGATTTCTGGAATTGAACTCGATTTTTTTAGAATTTTGAAAACAGTAACTTTAAGTGTAGTAAGTGTAGTAATACGTATACTTTCTTTCTTTAGCTATAGATTCATTATTCATACTATTATAATTTGCATACTATACAAGGGTAGCTATACACATACTTAACTAGAAACCTACAAGAATCCAACCATGCAAGAACTATGATTCGCGCAATAACTTACTATGCGAGAAAAAGGATTTGCACGAGAACTCTACTACATGAAAACTATACCTCACGCAAAAACTATGCAAGCGAAATCCAACCCTCACGTGATAACTTGCCATGTAAGTTTACCCTCGGCGCGATAACCTATCAAAAATAACCATCTTATGCGAGAACCCAACTGCTTGCCCGAGAATTATGCTTCTGCTCGAAACTTCAACCCCAAGCTATCAATATTTGAACTATTTTAACGCCCAATCACGTTCTGACGATCAGATGATGAACATAGTAGCAGACCCAAGGGTTAAAACCCTAAAAAAGACCCATCACATAACAGTTGAATGAAAATGTGGTCATCAAAGACGGTTTTTTTCCAATAGGTGTCATATACTCTAATACTCATATGCTCAATTTATTGTGGTTTAGTAGTTCTTGTAGCCCAACTGATTAGTCCGAAAATGATTAGCCAACATCAAATAAGCCCATCAACGTTACAGCAACATCTTCAGCCCATCATTTTACTTCAATAGACAAAAACAATCCATGAGTAAAGCTCAACAGGCAAAGACACAAATAAGATAAACAACGTTAATAAAATTAAAACAAAATATTTGTTTGATATTGAATTGAACAATAGATATATTTCAATATCCCCCTCAAACTCAAAAACCAAACACAAAAAGAACACATTTTTAAAAAGTTTTGAGCTCGTATGTAGAAAATAACATAACTTGTACAGGAGTTGCAAGCAAACTTATGAAACCAAAAACAAATTACGTGGTGACTAGGTCTTCTTCGATGTGGTTGCTGTCGATGTTGCTTTTGTAGCTCAAAAAAAAAAAAAAAAAGAAAAAAAATATTGTAGATATACAACTGCCGAAGCTTCAACTTTCATTTTTCCAACATCAAGGTGTGCAAAAAAGTTTGTTAGATGTTAATGCAAGAGTGTTTTATGCTCCTTGTAGTTGTCATAGTTTGAATTTAGTAATTTATGATATGGTAAAGTCTTTTAAAAAAAGCTAGTGAATTTTTGAAGTTGTACAACGTATATATATAATATTTTTCTATCATCCCCTAAAAGATGAAAATTTTAAAAGATCATATAACAAACCTAACTCTTAAGTAATTGTCACAAACACGTTTATCATTGTATGATATTAGTACATAATCTATAACTAAAAGTAAGGCCAAATCTTAGACAAACATGAGTTGAGAAATTTTTAATTTTTATTAGGAATGGTTATTTGGTATGATATTTTATTTGCTATTAATTCAATTAGTAAACACTTACAATCAAAAGACATGTTATGAATGATGGTATATATCAATTAGATGGACTACTTAATTTCTTTAAAAAATATAGAGAATATGGATTTTAAATTGATATGATTTTCGTAAAAATAATTAGCTTTAGAAATGAATGTACAAACTATTTTGAAGAGACACTTATAATTCATAGAAGTTCACGATATGATGAAATGCTGATAATGAAACCATAAGTACTCCTATGGAACTTTTAAATTTGATTACTTTTTGTATATTATTAAAATGCTATATATCAATTAAATGGACTACTTAATTTCTTTGAAAAATATAGAGAAGATGGATTTTAAAATGCTATGATTTTCGCAAAAAAGAAATAGCTTTAGAAATGAATGTACAACCTATTTTGAAGAGACGCGTATAATTCATAGAAATTAACGATATGATGAAATGTTGATAATGAAACCCTAAGAACTTTTATAGAACTTTAAATTTGATTACTTTTTGTATATTATTAATCAAGCTATTTTATCAATTAAAAGTAGATTTGATCAATTTAAAAAGTTTAAACAATTTTTGGGTATTTATTTAGTATAGAAAAGTTAAAATCTTTAAATGATGAAAGTTTAAAAGAAAGTGTTCAATCTTGAAAAATCCTTACAATATGATAATTAGTTTAGATATTAATGATTTAGATTTATTTCAATTTTCAAGAACTAAAATTTTTGCAGGAAATTATACATTTAGACTCTGACATACTTGTTAACATACTAAATTATATTAAAATGTTTAATTCTTTTCTGAATGCATATATTACAGATAGAGTTATGTTAACTATTTCGGTAACTGTTGCTCGGCGGAAAGAAGTTTTCTAGTTAAAACTGATAAAAAAATTACTTAAGATCTACGATGTCACAAGAAAAATTAAATGGATTAGCTACTTTATCAATTGAAAAAGAATTTTTAAAAGGATATGATTTTGATTTATTAAAGAGTTTGCCTCCCGTAAAACTAGAAAAATAAATTTATTTTAAACATTTCATATACATAAAAAAAAGGTTTTAACTGTGCCAAACTATAAACACTGTTGTTTATATTGCCGGTCCTAACCCCGGATAAAAGAGAAGGGTTTTTAAATATGATATTTAGAAGAAGAACCCAAAATTTTGTTTCGTTTTAGGCCGTTGAGCCGGCCCAGACAATAACACATGCAAGATGCGACGTGAATACAAAAAATTCATCAACCTGCTTTATTTTAGGATGATAGTGGGAACTGATAAAATTTTAAGTTAAAAGAAAGATGACAGCTCTAATTTCAAGAGTTAAACTTAACATTCTCCACATGAAAATTCAGCAAGAACTAGTATTCGTTGTTGCACAATTTGCTTTAAAAAACATGTCTATAATAGATAACACGGGTAGATATTGTTTTTACATTTGAAATGTTTCACCCCTGAATACCATTTCTAAACAACTCAAAGTTCTTGTTAAACGTAATACTTAAAAACTATGAATACTATGAATCAGTGGCGGATCTAGAAGAAAAGTTTAGGGGAAACGCAAAAAATTTTTTACCGTACATTTATATAAATAAAAGAAAAAAAAGATAATAAAGGGCTTCGAAGGAAGATCATTCAAAACAAATCCGAATGAATTGAAACCGAATGAATTGAACTCGAAGGAGTTGAAACAAAAGGAATTGAACTCGAATGAGTTGTTGACCTGATATCATAATCAGTTGGTTGTATATCATTATTATTATTAGAACTAATACCTCCTCTTGAAATTTGCTTTGAAAAAACTGTCAATTAAAACTTGTTTTTTCATTTTTAAATCCCTTATTTTATAACCAATAACACAATAAGATTACAAATTACACTTAGAAATAATACAATTCAAATCCTTAATTTTAATATCAAAACTCTAATTCAGCTTTCAAATCCTTACTTCATTATTCATATACCTAATTGCATAAACCCTAAATATTAGAATTTGAACCAAATAACCATTAACCAATATCCTCATCTTAAAATCTTTCACATCACTAAATTTTATAACAAATAACACTTAAATATTTGAAATTAAACAATATAAATCCTAAATTCCTAACTTCATAGCGTAATAGATAAAAAGTTAGAAATTTTATCTTGAACTCTTGTCTCTTGATTTGGTGAAAGCAGAAAGATATCGATGGTGGGCTGGTGGCAAGGCCGCCGCAGCAGCAGCACGACGGAATGGCGGGGGGTGATCACTCTGGTCAGGCGATAGTTGGCTGGCGACAGGAACACAGGCTGCTGGGTGATCGATGACAGGGTGACGCGGTGAGGGTTATTGGTATAACTAGTTTTTTTTTTAAGTTTTTAGTTTGGGTTATGGGTATTTGAGCTTGAGCTTGTTATTGGGTATTTTGAGTTTATTAGTTATTAACTTATTAATGTTTTTTTTATAAAATGTAATGTGTTTTATAAAATATTAGACTATTTTTTAATGAAATTTAAAACTTTGTATGAAGTGTTAAGATTAAAAAAAATAGGGGTAACGTAATATTTTCTCAGGGGTAACGTAAAACCTTAAATTTTTTTTTTTACATAAAAACGTAATTTTTTTTTGCACTACCCGTAAAAAATTGAGGGGTAGCGGAGGCTACCCCTCCACATAACATATGTCCGCCCCTGCTATGAATACTCGTTTGAAAGGAAAAAAAACTTTTGAATTTCATGAGTTTTTTTTTTAATTTTTTTCTAATTTTTTTAAAAGATTTGGTAGAGCATATAGCATACAAAATTCCAACTGAATAGTGGACTTTAAATCCACATAAAATAATAAGAGCATTTACAGTGGAATCTCTAAAAATATATGAACGTGTTTTCTATAGTATTTGGAATAGTTTTGATGGTTGGGAGTGAAGCAGAGAAATTTTTTTACCCTTAATCGGTAAATTTTAGAGAATAACTGTTTAATTCCTATAAATTTTTTAATAATTTTGAAAGCGATTGTGAGTGGAGTAAAGAGGAAAAAATAATGATAAGGGTATAAAAAGTATTATTTAATTAAAAAGTAAAGGGAAAAAATAATGATTTTTAATGTAATTATATAGATAAAGATGTAAAATCCATTATGAATGCTTTAAGGCACAAAAAAATTAAGTCTTTTTGTCATTATGTCATTAAATCCACTAAATGAAATAAAATTATTGTTCGTGTTTGTTCATTTATTAAACAGGCAAACATCAAAGAACATCATGTTGAATGATTCAAAAACTATTCGGTGAGCATTTAGTTCATTTATAGCCTTAAGGATAACATCTAGCCGTTCATAAAAACACTTTATAAATCACTGAGTAAGGATTTGCCATTGAATATCACAAATTGAAAGTACAAATTAATGAATAACGAATTGCTAATGAATACGTTGGGGGGTTTCTGACTACAACATAAATCAAATGCATTTTAGAAATCTTACATAATATTTTTCGAAATATACAAGATTTTTCAACTTTCTATCCACGTATTCGGACCGAGCATTAGTAGTTACACCGTTATGCAGTGCGACTAGTTTTGACCCATTTTTTTGGGAGAATTACATATATCTCACTCTCCACCCTTGAAATTACATATTTTCCAAAAAACACAAGTTTTCAATGCATAAGTACAATGATTATTAGGCATGTTTTGGAAAAATATGTAATTTCACAAGTTTAGAGAGGGATATATGCAATTGCCCCAATTTTTTTATCATTAATTCTTACATTTTTTAAGATAAATACACCAAAACTGCATCTTGTATGATTTAAATTCACATCCTCTTATTGTGGAACGCATTGCTTAACCATCAGGATGTCCCCTTAGGCTTTTAATAGACTAATACTCGACCAGTTTACACCTAGTTACTAGAAAATTATTCATTATAGCCATTGCTTTACTATTTATCATAGACATCATTCCAGTTTCAACCCCTGAATCTCAAAGTTCTAAATTTGTAGCACTTTTTTTAACAACAATCTTTTATTAAACACGGCCACAAGATGCTAGGATCAATCATCAAGAAACAATACAACACCCTACCATGAAAATGACCAGCAATTATGCCAAACAATATCGGACATTCTACCCCTATGCTTCAACCACAAAAACGTGTTCAATTAACGGAATCTACCTACTGCTCGACTGACAGCTTGAGTACTCTAAGCATCTAAATGCACTTAATTCTACCTCTATACTCTAGAGCATTGTAGCACTTAATTCCCATAAAATTTTGAAAATAAAATATTGACTATTTGAAGTACTCTAAGCATTTAAATGCAGTATCGTACACGCTTAGTCAATTGCAACTAACCCATTAATGGGCATAAAATGACAATTCATCATATTACACATGTGCATATAATTTCAAACAACACCATTTATGACTTAACACTACTTGTATCCAAACTACGCTCCTTAGAAATGATCGATTCTCAACTCTCTTGAGATACCATCAAATATGCATATCATATTACCAGTTGGTAACGAATAACACATAGTTGGCATTTATCATGAACAAGAAAAATATACATTAATCACTCATAATTTGCAAGGCTACGCTTAAAAGGGTAACCAAACACAGTTCTTAATTTTGGTTTAGTTATCGCGTCATCACATGTGTGATGCCCATTAGCGCCTGGAACTACAACGAATGTATACAAATTAACTTTTATAACTGATAAAAGTACCAGGGGCGTACTTGAGGGGACCCGGGGGGGTTAGATATTTTAGTGTAATTGGATTGACTAGTTGATCAATGTGATCATAATATCTATCATACAAGTTAGGAGATGCGAAATGCACACTTATTTGAGTTTATTGTGATTTTTGATAATAGAACCTCTTTAGAGCCGAAGCCCCTAAGCAATGGGGGTTTGGCGGGGTCTAAGGGGCGACTAGGTGGGATCGAGCCGCCAAGTCAGTTTGAAATTTTTTATATTAATTAAAATTCCTTTATTAAAATGCATTAGAAATTAAATTTTTCAGAATTGACATGTGAAATTTCGAAATAATTTTGGCTCCAATTCTAATTCAATTTCGAATGAGAATCGGTAACTGCCTGAAGGCAGTTTTTGAGGATTTTTGAGACCCTGCCCTGACAGATACGTTCATAATTCAAATTGATCAATTCTTTCTGGTTCATAAAATCTCACTTGAAAATCCATACTTGTTCTTGATTCACTCTGAGTTTTATCCGATTGAAAGTTTACCCTCAAATTGTTTCCATCTGAAAGCGCTTCATGACTCTTAGATCGTCCAAGTTCTTGATGATTACGATTCCTTTACAAAGATTGAAACAATTTGCTGTTGAAGATGACAGATGGAGATTCTGTAGAAGACATGACAAGCAAGTTTGCAAAATTGGACAAGTTTGAAGGACAAGACTTGAAAGAAGATGTATTTTCTGTTGACCACTCTAAAGATTATGTACGTTCTGAGTACCCCCATGCCAGAAGTGATGGAAAAAAAGACCTTGGAACAGACAAGAAAGTGATGCAAGTGGGAGAACAATGACTACATCTGTTGTGGTCATATCTTAAATGGTATGTTTGATTACCTGTTTGATATCAATTAAAATATTGAATTTGCAAATGAATTATGGGATTCCCTTGAATCCAAAAATATGGCAAAAGATTCTTCTAGTAAGAAATTTATGGTTAGTAATTTTATAAATTACAAGATGATGGATTCAAGGCTTCTCACAGAACAGTATAATGAATTGTTAAGGATTCTAGGACAGTTTGTTCAACATGATATGAAGATGGATGAATCCATCTTGGTTTCTAGTATCATTGACAAACGGCCTACTTTTTGAAAAGATCCCAAACATACTCTATAACATAAGAAGGAGGAATTGAGTCAGTCTAACTTGGTAGTTACTTCATAATTGAAGAGTCTCAAAGGACTCAAGAAAGTGAAAAAGTTAAGGAAAAAAACATAGCTTGACCTTCACAGGTGAAAATTGTAACATCCCACATTGGTTGGGAAGGTGAACGAAGGCTTCTTTATAAGGGGCTTGAGACCTTCCCCACTGTGACGCGTTTTGCCTGGGCGATGGTGGTACGTCCCGGTCCAGGCGAAGACAAAACCGTAAGGCGATGGTAGTTCGTCCCGGCCAAAGCGGACAATATCATGGTGCGGTTACGCTGGGCTGTTACAAAAATAGTGGAAGAAGGTGAATCATCAAAAAATGCTAACAAGTTTAAAGGAAAATGAAAGTTTAAAGGTAACAACAACAACAAAGGCCCCAACAAGAAGCCAAAGTTAGCATGTTGGAAGTGTTGCAAACCTGGTCATTTAAAAAAGGATTGTCGAATTGGTAAAGGCAAGAATGATGCTAGTCCAAGTGGATTAAGGATTCGGGAAAACAACAAAGTAAGATTTTAGTTCGGAATTATAATTTGGGTGAGAACTATGTATCATTAATTTTTTAAGCATTTTATGTGCAGGATGATTATGTTGCTTGGTGGGTTGATTCGGGAGCAACTAGTCATGTTGTAAAGATTTTTGTTGGTTTAAGGACTTTGAACCAATTAAAGATGGATCATTACTAAAGATGGCCAATGTTACAACTGAACCAATCAAAGGACTAGGAAATGTGAAGCTTGAGTTTACTTTTGGAAAATATTTATTATTAAATAAACTTTTGTATGTACCTTGGATTCGAAAGAATCTATTGTCTTGTATTGTCTTGAATAATCGTGGTTACAAACAAATGTTAGAAAGTAACAAGTATATCTTGTCAAAACATGATACTTTTGTTAGATTTGATTATCTATGTAATGGTATGTTTATGTTGAATTTGGATATTTCTTTTGGTAATGAATCCGTTTGTATGGTTTCAACTAGTTCTAATAATAATATGAACAAATTAGAATTATGAAATGCTAGACTAGGACATGTTCATTATAAAAGGTTAAAAGATATGTCTAAAATAAGTTTAATCACCACTTTTCACATGAACAATGAAAAATGCAAGACATGTATGTTGATTAAGATAACTAGACAACCTTTTAAAGATGCTAATAAGGAAAGTAAAGTCTTAGATCTCATACATAGTGATTTATGTGACTTGCATGCTACACCATCGTTAGGTAATAAAAAGTAAGTTCTTACATTTATTGATGATGCCTTTAGATATTGTTATGTTTATTTATTGCATGCTAAGGATGAAGTTTTTGATAAATTTAAAATTTATAAACAAGAGGTAGAGCTTCATCAAAATAGGGTGATTAAAACTATTCGTACTGATAGAGGAGGCGAGTATTATGATCCGGTGATTTTCGATCCGCTAGTATAATACATCAAACTACAGCTCCTTATACTAACAACAAAATGGTATAGCAGAATGAAAGAATAGGACTTTGAAAGAAATGAGGTGATGTTAACAGCCTGTTATCTATTGAATAGAATTTCTATTCGGGTTTGAGTGAAGAATTTTAGGGTGAGGCTTCGGGTTTGAGTGAAGGATTTTAGGGTGAGGTGATGTTAACAGCCTGTTATCTATTGAATAAAGTTTCTAATAAAAGGAACAAGACTACCCCATATGAATTATGGTACAAAAAGCCACCAAACTTAAGTTATCTTAGAGTTTGGGGATGTAGAGCTGTTGTGAGGCTTACCGAACCTAAAAGGAAAACTTTAGGTGAAAGAGGTATAGATTGCATCTTTATTGGATATGGACAACATTCCAAGGCTTATAGGTTCTATGTCTTAGAACCTAATGATTATGTATCTGTAAACTCGGTTATGGAGTCAAGAGATGCAATCTTTAATGAAGAAATATTTACTTTTATACCTAGAACAAAGGACGTGACTCCTATTTTTAAGGTTTCTCAAACTGATAACTCATTTGGTAGTAATTCAGTTAATACCGAAGATGTACGTTCTACTAGTACTGAACCTTGAAAAAGTACGAGAGTAAGATAAGCTATGTCTTTTGGTGAAGATTTTCAACTTTATTCAATTGAAGGATCAAGGAATGAGATTGAATCTCAATATCAATATTGTTTTAAAATTGAGGAGCATCTAAATACTTAGAGTGAAGTTATAGCTTTTAGAGATGTTGCATTTTGAAAAGAAGCAATCAAAGACGAGATGGACTCCATTATGCAAAATAATACTTGGAAGATTTACCTCCTGGATGAAAACTATTAGGACGTAAATGGATTTTAAAAAGAAAATGAAGGTGGATGGTAGCATAGATAAGTTTAAAGCTAGATTAGTTATCCAAGGCTTTAGACAGAAAGAAGGTATTAATTTCTTTAATACTTATCCTCCTGTTGCTAGGATTTCTACTATTAGATTTTTATTAGCACTTACAGCTATACGTAATCTTGTGATACATCAAATGGATGTGAAAACTACACTTTTAAATGGTGAATTGGATGAGGAGATATACATGAAACAACCTGAATACTTTGTTATGCCAGGTAATGAGAATAAAGTTTGTAACTTGATAAAATCTTTAGATGGTCTGAAGTAAGCACCAAAGAAATGACATCAAAAGTTTGATGATGTGTGTTGTCTAATGGTTTTGTGCTAAACTAAGCAGACATATGTGTATATAACAAATTTGATAGTTTTAGTAAAGGAGTTATAATTTGTTTATATGTAGATGACGTGTTAATATTTGGTACTGACCAAAGTCAAGTTGGTAAAACTAAGGAATTTTTGTCATCTAAGTTTCCTATGAAGGACATAGGAGAGGCTGAAGAGATCCTTGGTATAAAGATCAAGCGTGAAAACAATAGTATTTCAATTTTTCAATCTCATTATATTGATAAGATTTTGAAGAAATTTAACTTTAAAGATTGTTCTCTTGTAAACACTCTTATAGATCCTAAATCTTAAACTTCTACCTAATAAAGGTATTGTAATATCTTAACTTGAATACTCAAAAGCTATTGGAAGACTAATGTATGCCATGATAAGCACTAGGTCTGATATAGCCTATGCTGTTGGAAAACTTATTTGATTCACTATTAATCCTAGTTCACATTACTAGCAAGCCATTAATCGAGTATTTAAGTACTTGAAAGGAACCATGAATTATGGTTGATCTTATTCTAGATTTTCTTCTATTATTCAAGGTTATTTAGATGCAAGTTGGATTCCAATATGAAAGATCATTCTTTCTCAAATGGTTGGACATTCCTACTTGGAGGAGGTGCCATCTCTTGGGAATCAAAGGAACACACTTGCATTACTAACTCAATGATGGAATATGAGTTTGTGGCATTAGTAGCAACTGGTAAAGAAGCTAAGTGGCTAAGAATTTTGATTAATGAATTTCTATTGTGACTAAATTGATATCACCTATATCTATCAGATATGATAGTGAAGCAAGTTTGTCTTAAGCTTATAATCAAGTGTATAATGACAAGTCTAGACATTTAGGTGTTAGACATAGCATAATTTGTGAGTTCATCATGCATGGTGTGATACCAGTGGAGTTTATGAGAATTCTACATAATTTAGCTGATCATCTAACCAAAGGGTTAAACAGAGATCTTTACACAAGTTGGTTGTCGGGATGAGATTAAAGTCCACTTAAAATCTCTTATGTTAAGAGACCTAATTTCCATCTAATATAACACTAGATGCTGAATTCATTATGAAAAGCTTAACAATTAGAGATTGGAACCAATTAGTAATATCATCCCAAGGTATGTATTCAGACTTGCAAGTTGAGGAGGTTGAAGTCTAACTTTTTAATAGTTTTTTTTTGAAAAATTGCATATGTAGGTGCAAGAGGAAAAGAGCTACCTATATGAGCATGTAGTTTAGCTGCTTCAAGAAGATTAGATTTTGCTTTGATATGAGTATGAAGGATAATGACACAAGGCTCGTAAAATATAGTGTAAAGTAAGAATATAAAAGTATATAAACTTTTGTGTATATTATCTTCATGTATTCATTATGAATAGCAAGGGTTCAATCCATAGTGACACCCTGATATTCGTATATTTGGAATGTGTAATATACTAAGATGAAATTCAATCATCATGATATTTCATTTATGCATAAGTTTGTAATTTATGTGAGTTTGTTTTAGTTAACCAAGGATTACACTAAAATAGGAGAGGAATGTTAGATATTTTAGTACAATTAGATTGACTAGTTGATCAATATGACCATAATATTCATCAAAGAAGTCAGGAGCTGTGGAATACATACTTGTTTGAGTTTATTATGATTTTCAATAATAAAACCTCTTTAGGGGCGACGTCCCTAAGCAATGGGCGTTCCAAGGGGGCAACGTCCCTAGTAGCGGGGTCTAATGGGTGACAACCCCTTGTGGGGTCCAAGGGTAGAGCCCCTAGCTGGGGTTGAGCTGCCTGGCAGCTTGAATTTTTTTAATTAAAATTCCTTTATTAAAAGGCATTAGAAATTGAATTTTCTAGAATTCACATGTTAGACGCTGCCCCGAAAGATACATTCATAATTTGAAGTAATCATTTTTCTCTGCTTCACGAAATCTCACTCAAAAATCCATATTTGTTCTTGATTCAATCTGAGTTTTATCCGATTTAAAGTTTGGACAGAACCCCCAAATTATTTCAGTCTGAAAGCGCTTCGCGACTCTTAGATCGTCCAAGTTCTTGATCATTAGATTATGATTCCTTTACACGGAGTGAGCGACTACCTAGGGCCTGGAATTTTTAATTTTTGTATATTATATATGTATGTATAAATTTTTTTATATAAAAACATATACTCTATTAACAAATCCAATAACAATTTAATTATTTTACCATTTAAACCTTATCTTAATTAGATAACAGTGTAAATAGTTTAGCCCATTACCATTTACATTATTTTAATTTTGTTTTGGTTATTAGTGTATTCTCGTGGACACCCATGAAATATACGATTATAAAAGTATCCAAACAACGATTTTTTAAATCCAATTAATCCTTTGAGACAAAATCTTATAAATATGATATTTCACGGTTCAAAAACTAGAATTTCACAATTTAACATGCTCTTAGACTTTCACAAGTTAACAAGCTCTTTTAGATGTGTATTACAATTGCTTTGTCTTGATTCAAATATATTTATATTTAAATGATAGCTTATTAATTACTAGTTAGTAATATTAAGTTAGTAATTATTCGTCAATAACATGATTAGAACTTAAAACCACAAAAAAAGGCAAATCCTTTAATATCCTCTTGACTATTAGACCGAAAAATTATAGGACTAATCATTTATATGATTGGCGATTGAGAGATAGAACCATTGTTTACCATTGTACAAATTTTAAAATAATCATGGTTCATTATTGTACAACTTTTAATATTATAGTTAACCATGGTCCAATTCCTACCCTACCCTACCCTACCCTACTTGAAGATGAATGTTGATGGAAAATTCTAATTCCACCCAACGATTATTATCGATCGGTGGTAGCCTCCAATTTCTCTTGAAAGTTGTCGTCGAAGCCGATGTTGAAGACGCATTAACTTCTAACAAAAGATATGGACCACGTGATCACGAAAAGGCTCTCGATGCTCTGGTGAAAGATTATTTCGTGGAGAAGCCAAAATACGATGAAGTAACGCTTCAATCATGATATCGAATCTCCAAAACTTTGTCTTTAAAACTTGTTGGTGATATTGAAGAAAAACATGAATGGTTTCAAGAGGTCTTACACGAGTGGAAGAAAAAGAGTTTTAAAGCTTTACAAAAATACATATTGGCCGTAAAACAACTCGCAATGGGTAATCTTCTCAACATGTACGATGAGTGTTTATGCATGACAGAATGGACTTAACGTACATGCCCTACAATAATTTCGTAATTGCATAATTCAGTTATATGACAAAGAGTTCTTACGTAGACCTAATACTTATTCCGTGCATTTTTGAACCAAACACATGAAGAAATATATCACTTTACAAGAATGATTGATAACATTTGGAGGATGTGTCCTACTGAGTTACGAGGCTAATGTATGAGAGGTAATTATCAATATCTGATGATCATACTCGAAGCTGTGGATCCAAATGATTTGTGGTTTTAGTATGCGTTCTTTGGTACTTCCTGGTCAAACATGATATAAATGTTCTCCAGCAATGTTCATTATTTTACACTAAAAGGAATGGTACCACGTCTAAGTGTCCATTTCAGGTAAATGGACGATAATACAAACATGGATACTATTTTACCAACTGGATCTACTCTTCTTGGTCAAAGTTTGTGAAAGTGTTTTCATATCTGTCCAATCAAAAAGAAACAAGGTTTAAGAAAGTATAAGTGTCTGCAGAAAAGGATATGAAGTTAGCTTTCAGTGCTCTAAAGGCAAACTGGGGAATTACTAAGCGACCCACCAGAGCTATAATGACAAGAAAGAATAAGAACGTGGCATATGCATGTATTATATTGCAAAACATGATCCTAAAAAACGAGAGGAAACCGATATCACCAACCGACATAAGGGATCCTTTGGTCAAACTAGTTTTGGACAATAATGTTCTTTTGAAATTACATGATGCCTATGCACATATCCGTCTTTGATTTGATCTTGTAGAATATCTTGCAAATCTCGATTTAGACTACCTTGACTCTGACGATGAGTAGTAGTTTTTTTTGTCTTTTTTGGATTATGTAATATTTTAAATTTTTGTATTTAATTTTTTTGAATTTAATTATGTAGTATTTTAACCTTCATATTTAAAATTATTTTATTTTATTTGGATTATGTATTGTTTTTATTTTAGTATAATTTTAGTTTAATAAAAAATTATATAAAGTGTTTGATGGTACTTTAAATGGGTGTTGCCATTAAATTTAATATTTTAAAGTATATGTGTATATTAATGAGTTAGCATGTGATGATTGGTTAAAATTTTGGGTAGAGACTAGTGTGGGTTCCCCTCCCACCTTAATAAGTTACGAACTTGATATACTAACAAGCATTTGCATATTATTATTTTCTTGTATATATTTCCCCCATGATAAAGCTAGCACGGGTTGAATCTTACTAACTATCTTTTGAAAAACATGGGTATTCATTTTCTAATTTAAATCCGGACCGCCAAATCATGTATCCCAACAACTTACCACAATCCAACAACCATCTATGATTTAACAAACATGATCTTTCCATCCTTTTCATGTATTATGCAAATAAATCATTAATTGATCCTTCTAAGATAAGTATAGTAGAATCGTTTAGTAGTAGATTGGTATGGAAGACTCTAACTATAGTCACCATTTATGTTTTTGCATTATGAAATAAAGAAGCAAAAGAATGGTAAAAGTGCCTCTCGTTCATCTCTAGTAAACTTACTAATAAGCATAAGATGAGTGTAGGTCTTATGTTTACCTAGAGGTGTGATCAAACGAAGGTGTTCACGAGCTTGAAATTGCAACACCGAGCCTTTTTTTTCTCCCTCCCCTTGCTTTGACTGAATTAGAGAGCACAAGAGAGAGCGGATTTCGGTTTTGGGGTGAAGAAATGAGCAAGATTTGTGCTCTATTTATAGTGGGTTAGGGGTCGTTAATGTCTTGAGGTTGATAAGGTTTAGGGGGATAAATCTTATTATAGTAATACAATGTCTAAAGTAACTTTAGACAATCATGTTGGTGGATGGTGCGGTTGTTGGTGGCTTTGGGGGGTGGTGGGATGGGGGGTAAGACATGACCCTCAGGTCAATGTGTTATACGGTGTCATTTTGTTGACGTTCTGTTTCGGTTCAGTTTTTCCATTCGGTTCAGTTTTTCCCATTTCTTCATTTAGTTCAAGTAAGTTCACGGGTTTGTTACATGTATATGTGGTCAACATATATGCATGTATATTTAGGTTGTTTGATCCTCTTGTATTTAGTTGTCATTCGTCCTAAATTTGTATCACATATTTTAAATCAAACTTTAATTTTTTAATTATAAGACTTTCTTGTAATCTAATTTTCTAAGTGAAAAAGTGGATGAATATGTATCGTTTTCAGTATTAATCATTTCATTTCAGTTATTTTGACTTGTGTACAATTTTTGGTGCGTTACTTTCACTGCACTTTACGATTAAGCCAACTAAAATCCAATATACTTTACAGTTTTTATTATAGTGTTAAATATTACAACACTGTACTATGTTTGTTAAGTTCACAATTTCCTATCGTGATACGTTATTAATTGACTCACGTGTCGTAGCCTAGTTTAAATTTTAAACTAAGTGGTTAAACTGCACCAATCAATTGAAGCACATATTAATATATTCAAATAGGACCTTAAATTTAAGTGATGTTACATCCATAACCAAACAAACCAAATTAAATGTTAGATTCGGTCTTCGGTTTGGTTGCTAGTTACATAAAATCTTTCTTATCCGATTCGGTTATTCGTATAAAATGAATAATAAACGGTTTAAAAGGCTTAATTAGATAACCAAAAAAAATCAGCTTAAACAATTAAATCGGTTGAATTCGATTCGTTGAGGTCTATATCCAATTCTAGAAGATATTTTAATTTTTTTACAAGTGTTTTTTTCTTATTCGTAATGTTTATATTAGATTTTTATATATTTTTTATTTGTTAAATATGTTTTTATATCTTAATATATTTTTATATTGTTATATAAAATGTGTTTTTGAAAGTTTTTTTTAGAACAAAGAGAAAACTTTCTTCTAAAACAAAAATATATTTTAGGTGAAATATGATAAATTTTTAAAACATTTTTTGGAGTGAGTAGGGGTATAACAAGTAATAGAATGGGGTGTATATAGCGTGTAAGGCCCTATTTTCAGGCAGACTCACAGTTAGATTTTTGAAAATCAGAAACGCACAGTTCTTAAACTTTAAACATTTATTATCATAGCAGCGGATATTAAAACTATCAATACAATGTCATTTTATAAAACCATTAAATTTAACAATAAAAAAACTCCTATCTATCAAAATGCCAGTCCTGAATTTATCCAAGTAACTTCATATCCATGCCAAGCTATCATTGTTTATTCAATATTTCACATACCTGTCAAGCTAATATGCATATAAAAATCAGTGTTAGTCAGTGAGTTTTAGTTTTAAAGCTTTAAATAAAATCTTTGGCATATTAGTCATTTGAAGAGCTTTAACTTTAACTAATTTTAAATCATATAATATATTTATCATCTATCATACCTTACATAGGTTTTCATACTTTAACAATGTATTTTTTCATTTATTTTATCTTTATCTTTTTATTTTTAACTCTGAGCTAGTACAAGTACTAAGCTCTTATCATAGTGAGCATACACAAGATATAACTGTTGTCATGTGAGTCTGCGCAAGGCAATGCTTTCATCATGGTGAGTGTGTACCCACTACTCCTATCATATGAGTGCATACAAGATATAACTCTTATCAAGTGAGCAGTGCACAAGACATAGCTCCTATCAGGGTGAGAATGGAAAGTATGCAAACTCCTATTGGTGTTTTCAAGACTTTTATACATTGGGCCCATTTGCTTTCTTAAATTACTGTTATCTTTCTTATCTTTCATTATAACTTTAACATACCAGTAATTTTCCATTTATACTTTCTCATTTGTTTTTACTTTATCATAATCATGGTTAAACTTTACATTCTATCATACATAACACATATTTATCAAGTTTCCAAAATAAGTAAGTATCTATGGTTCTATACATTAAGTGTACATCATAACTATACACTATTCATCACTTTGACATCTATCAGCATCCTATACTAAGCATAGGTTAAAACATACAAGCTAAAACATATATATGAAGTAAGGCAATACGGATAACTAAGTCAATACGGATGACCAAATCTATGTGGATCGTAGGGGCAATGTGGATAGCAGTAACATAGGCAACGTGGGAAACTATCTTAGGCAATACGAGCAATAGCAAGGTTAATGTAGTGCAAGCAATAGCAAGGTTAGTGCGAGTGGCTTGAGTTAGGCAATACGAGAAACGATTTGGTCATTACGTATGAATTATATGTCAATCCTCATCGGGTCATACTTAGATAGATCTAAGTAATCAATGCGGGCATAATAGGCATTGAGGTGATGCTTCACTCGCATTAGCCTATACACTTTACCAATTTTACTTAACCTGCATACTATCTCATACCCTAATCTAGGGTTATATAACATTAATGTTCATCATATTAACTTTGAAAACATATAAAAATGTTATCTTTATCACTTAAAATCCTTTAAACTTTATCAGTTCGTTCATAGTATGCATACTAGCCCCAAAATACATAAAACAAGTAGAAATGAGGATCTAGGACTCACATTTTCACATAGAAGACGATAAAAACCCTAACCTGAGGATTATAGATCGAGATCTACATAACCATATGTAAAGGTGTCAACTTTATCTATCAAAATAGTGTATAATCACGCAACTAACATAAATTTAGTTTAGATCTATCATAATACACATAAAAGTTGTTACCTTCACTTAAACCTTTGACTTTCTCTCTCTTGAATTGTTGCATTCTCTCTCTAGCTCTTTTGAAATCCTTTGCTTGCAAGAAGCATGCATGCGGCAAATATCTTTCTATTTATAAGAGGGTTTAGGGTGTAACTTTCATTTGCCCATCTTTAGTCCTTGCTTTCTTTCAAAACTTTTAACTGTCGCCCATTACTTTTCTTTAATTGGTTTTATTAAAATCGAGGTGTTACAAGTCTATTTTCCTTATTTTAGGTTTTGTCCTTGAAACATGTTATACATTAGATCACTATCAATAATGCTGTCTCATCTCTGCGTTGGACTCCCAAATGGACTCTAAGCCCTTTCTATGCTTGCACTTTACTAAAACAAGTGGAATCACCATATTCCTGAGTTGCTTTTTCTTTTTATCTATAATAATACATAATTCATTCTGTTATCAATTTTTACATCCTCGAGTGGAACATTAGCATATTCGTCAACTAAACACTTAGGCAAATGCGATAGGTGGAAAGTGGAGCGAATTCAACTTAACTCATCTAATAAATCTATTAGTATGCCATTCTACCCACCCGACTATTATCTTGAATGGCTCGATAAACCTGGGACTTAGCTTTCATCATTTCCTGAAGCGAATGATTTCTTTCCATGGCAAAACCTTTAGAATCACTTTATCGCCAACATCAAACTCTATCGGTCTTTGTTGTTTATCTACATACAACTTTTTTCTATCTTTGGCAGCTTTTATGTAAGCTTTAATCCTAACTTCTACACTTCCCAAATTCTTTTATGTTTGATCTCACCCCAACACACAGTAGTTCTATGTCTTCGACCGTAGAGCATCTGATGCGGAGGTTATAAGATATGTGCAATGTCACATTCATGTGAATTTGTCATCTACTATGAAGGTGATGATCATATCCTAAGGTCGGGATTAGATACGAAAGGCACAAACAAATGAAAAGGTTATGGTTCACATACGAAGGTTATAACTTACTATGTAAATCATTCAACTATGATATCTACCCAAGTTAAACGGGATGCTAAGGTAGCTTACCAGTTGTGAAGGTTCTATTCATGTATGAGCAAACTTCAACTAGAGCCTTAAACATGAACTCATGACACGTAGTACTTTTTAAATGTGAATGAGTCAAACTCAAGTTTGAACAAGCTTACACTTGATTTAATTCTCTTACTCTCTTATTTCGAGACTCTGGATCCTTAAATTACTAAAAGCTTAACTACTTAAATTTCTTATTATTGTGCACATATTCATGAAAATTTAAACTCTTGTAATTTACTAGATAATAAATTTAAAATACTCGTCTAGAACTTGTTATACACACACATATAGATGTTAACCAACTATTTACAACTTAACTTAATTTACCTCGTCAAGATAAATCAAAATCATTATTATATTTGTTCGAATAACATTATTACAGAAATACAGCATTATTTTCTTTTATGTATATGTGTAAATTCGTAAGTGTATAAAAGTTTACATTGCTGTAAATAACTTACACTTACATATATTTACAATGGTTTTATGTAACTTACATCTTTCTTAACTTTATAACACTTGTATATTTACACATATATATAAAAGAATATAACATTGTATATTTGTAATGATTGTTATTCAAACAATATATATATGGATCCATTTTTTTTTTTGTAAAAAACCAAAGAACCACCTTCAACCAATCACAATTTGTTAAACAATATTAGATAAAATCATTTATAAAAATTACACACAAGGGCATAAAGGTAATTTAATAATTTCTTTGCTAGTTAGTGGGCTGAATAATTAAACCGTTCTCTCCAATCTGATTATCGATCTTCATTTATTACTCTGCAATTGAGTTAGGAGCTTTAGAAAATCAAATATAGGTCTATCAATAAAAACCACATCTGAAAATTTGTGCTCTAGAGATCGTTGGTTTCTTGATAGGATAAACTTATGCAAATGGGTAACGATCCTACTTCAACTTAATATGTATGATGCTTATGAGTTTATCAAGAAAGCTTGTTAAGCAACCGATTTTAATATTATATTAATGTTTTGGATTTAATATTGTGATTCATCTTCATCATGAGATTCATGAGGAAGATGACTTTTTACGTCTATGCGAGTTAATGGAATTATTAACAGATGGTGAAGGGGAACTGGGTTCTGCTTCAACGGGAGTCAAGGGAAAAGAGACTAATGCGGGATGTAAAATTGAGTCAATTGGCAATATTCTTGAAAGAAGACCCTTAAGTGTATCGAACAATGTTAATTGCATGGATGGCAATGCCCTGGTGAATTATGATTCTCCTTCTCAATAAAAACATGATGGAATGACTAGCACTATGATATATACAGGAATGCTAATGGATGCATCTCCAAATCAGACTAAAGGCAATGATGAAATAACTTAGACCAGCCTTCAAGAAAACTTTAGTTATTATATGGAGGGAAGGGCTGAAAAAGTGTGTATGAAGAATCATTTGACACACACACATTGTGCAATTGGGATGATGTAGGTATGTATCTCGATTAGAAAGATGAAAGTTGGAAATGATGGGTAGGAAAAATTTGGATGGTAGAGGATGGGGAAATTCTTAATAGATGAAACTAGTTCTGATAATCCAAAACGAGGATTATTGGGTAGGATAACCTAAGGAGATGCACATATAAGCATTTAAAGAAGGCCTGGTATAAAAAGTGCATCAAGGCATAAATACGAGCTGATATGGATATTATAATATAGAAATTACATATTTGAGAGGCTATTTAATGATTCTTGAATTTATCAAAATTATATGATAAATCTTTGGCTGAGACCATCTATCTTGTGTTAACTGAAATGCATTTAAAAAAAAAATAAATATTCCATTTATGCGATAATAGACTATATTATGGGCAATTTTATATGGGTTAGGTGTTGATTATATAGATGATCTTGCATGATGCATAAATCTATTATCGATCTTACATCCACAACAATATACATTTATGATTGAATAGGAGATGTTAGGTCTAGATGTCTTGTATAGGTTTAGATGATAGATCAAACTCTTGTAATCACTTTGTAATTATAACTTTGATGATATACTATAACGCATTGAGTACGTGATGAGTTTATGAATTGCATGATATATTGTATCTCATAATATATGTGTTGATTTATGTGTGATTGCAGGAAACATTAAATGTAGTCAATTTAGAAAAATTGACTAAGTGTTAGAACAACTGTATATGAACAAATCACTCTTCCGTAGATGTTCTCAGTAATACAATTGAAGTGTACATCCGTAGATCTCCTGCGGAGGAACACAACAGCTGAACAAGTCCAAAGATCAAGTGGAGCTGCTGAAGGAGAGCTTGCTGCTGAAGAACAAGAACTCCTGCGAAAGCACAATCACTGAAGAACAAGCACTGAAGACTAAGTGTTGCTACGGAAGACAAATTTCCTACGGAAGAATAAATTCCTACGGAAGACTGTTTAACACTTGAATGATTCCGCGTCATCAAGTAGTCAACAAAAAGTCAACAAGTCAACGTGACAGATCAACAACATTAATGATAGCAGAAGACATTTAATTCAAGTGAAGATATTACATCACATCAACAATATTTTTTGTGTTTATTTCATTGTAAATCACGAACTCCTATGCCAATAAATATGGCAAGGATTTGGATAGCTATAGGAAGTTAGCTTAATTATAGCAACAGGATAACGAAAGATTAGTAATGTTTTAGGAACAGAATAAGATCTCTATATAACAAGAGATCAAGAACATGTAAAAAAAAAGAACATACGATCAAGCAACATTAGATCATATAACAATCACAACAATAGAATCAATAGCAGCAGAGGCATTACAATCGATTGATTGTAATTATTGAGCAATCCTGGTTTGATTATTATTATATTTTGATCGTTCTTTATACTGTTTGATCGATGTCAAGTGCATTAATCAATTAAACAGCAAGTACTGGTAATTCCGCGATCAATACTTGTTAAAATCAAATCTAATAATTCATATATCGATCCCTTGATTCTCACAAGTGGTATCAGAGCCTGGTGCTCATTGATCCAGATCAATTGATCTATCGGTTTGATTTGTTAAATCGATTTTTGCTAAAACAGAGTTGTTGTTTTTTCAAAATTAATTAACATGAGTAATTCAGTTGTTGGTGCTTATCAACCTCCTAAACTGGAAAACAGATCTGATTTCAAAACTTGGAAAATCAGGTTCAGGAATCATGTTAATTATACAGATTCTGATTTATGGGTTTCGATTACTGAAGGACCTTATATTCCACCTACGTTAGGAGCGGATTAAAGGATAATAATCAACCCATAAGTCTGAAAAATCTGTCACCTGATGATGCTAAGAAAGTCAAGATTGATATCAAAGCCTATAGTATGCTTACTATGGCTTTACTTGAAGATCTTTTGATCAGCTGTGAATCATACAAAACAGCTCACTCGTTATGGAAAATACTGCACACACTGTGTGAAGGAAGTGACGAGATTAGGAGCATAAAGAAGGATACTCTTCGCTCATAATATGAAACCTTTCATCATATTGCGAGTGAGTCAGTTCCTCAACATTGCATAGATTTATGCAACTTGTTACAGAGATGAACATCTTTGAACTTAAGTACAGCAATGAAGAGCTGAACAAAAGATGCTTCATGCCTTATACCAGAAAGTTGGACACAGACTGTGTCTATGTTCAAGAACACTATTGATTTGAAGGCAATAGGACTAGACACACTCTTGGCGAAGATTGAAGCTTTGGATCTAGATGAAAGACCAGAAACAAGAGTGTGAAAGCACCTATAGCACCTTATCAATTTAAAGAGTTAAAGAATGTCGGAAGTGTATTCATATCCAATGAAGATGAAGATAACTCTTGTGATGAAGTGAACATGAAGAAGAAACAGCTTTTATGCTACCAAGTCTTCCAAATCAAGTACTAAAACAATCAGCACATATAGTCCAAAGGAAAAGCTGATGACTCCAGCCTTTAGTTCAAGCTTTCATGCTTATCTGGGAAGCACTTTGACTCCTGCCCACTTCTGTCAACAAGATCTAGAGAACTTCATCCTGATGAGGTAGAAGAGATGGATCTACAATGGCAAATGGCCATGATCGCCTACAGAGCCAAGATGTACATGAAGAGGAACACAGGACTGTCTGTAGGAGGAAGATCAACTAAAATTGGTGTTGACAAGTCCAAAGTAAGATGCTTTAAGTGCAATTTATATGGACACTTCTCAAGGGAGTGTAACAGCAATCAACAACAATCAAATGACTCAAGACAGCCTAGTCAAAGAAGTTTTACACAAGCTCAACTCACCAATTCATCCCCACCAACAACAAGCAATACTACAGGTACTAACAATGCTAAAGAATCTGGTTTAATTATTTTGCAGGATGGTACTTGTATTGGAGCATGTATGAAAAGGAAGTACCGAGGAAAATCAAGCTTTAATGGCTAACATGGAAACAAAGTTCCACCCATGGCCATAGAGGTAAGAGAAAGGTTATGTTCTTCCACTTGTATTGATGAAGTTGAAAGATATAGAACACATGCTCAACAGTTAACAGTTAGCTGATAAAGTAAAAGAAACTCTACTTTTAAATGAGTCACATGTAAGAGAACATAATATCAAGTCAAAATCAATTCTTTACAAAAGGATTTAGATAAACTTTTATCTGAAAATTACAATTTGAAAGCACAAGATGAGCATTTGACTACATCTTTAACTAAGTCTATGTCTGATCATGCATCTACTGAAGTGAAACTTCAAAAATTCTAATTGTCATCACAACAGTATGAGAAACTATTAAATCTCATATTGAGTCAAAGAACAGATCAGGTTTGGGATTTCATGCTGTTGCACCACCAGTAAATGATAACTACACTCCTTTACCTGAGTCCATGACTAACAACCTATCTAATCACTTTGTGTCTAGTACCAAATTTCAAAACAAAAGTCAATCAGAATTTGATTATGATAACTATGATGATCTGGATGGAGATAATGATGAGCCTCATAATACCAGTTTGGGTAATGGTTAAAACTGTTTTAAATGAACATCTAATCCCAAAGTGTTGGATGAAATCAAGCTCCCTTACCCACAAAACAAAGAAATCTGCTGAAGACCATTTACACAAGGATTGGTCAACTGAATGAAGGCATTCATGCTCTCAACAATCAAAACAAAAGAAAATCAGCAAAAGAGAGCTTCGAAGATAACAAATTCACTTCAGCAGATCTCCTAGGAAGTAGTCTCTGAGAGCTGTAAAATCCGAGAAAATTCATAAACAACATCTCGTAGAAGAAATACGGAATAAGAAAGAATCGACTGAAGCTTCATCCGCATCACATCAACAAGGTGAAGGGTTGAAGAAGCAAAAAAAAAGGCACTGATCAGCAGATCTCCTACGGAAGTAGTCTCTGAGAGCTGTAAAATCCGAGAAAATTCATAAACAATCATCCGTAGAAGAAATACGGATAAGAAAGAATCGACTGAAGCCATCAAGCATCAACAAGGTGTAAGGAGTTGAAGAAGCAAAAAAAGGCACTGAGTAAGAAAAAGGCAAAGGTAAAGGCTGCTTCTGATAGTGAAGCTGAGAGAGAAGTACTGGTAAATGGTGTGATATGACACACATCACAGCACAGAGAGTGCTACTTTAGGCTATTGCTCAATATGTAATATGACCAATAATTGACTTCTGATTGTTACTTTAACAATATTGTGCAATATGCAATAAACACAATCACTAACTCAGGAATGCTTCTTCAACAAAAAGAACAAAACAAAGATCTCAGGAAGAAGCTAGCAGAGACCACTGAATTAGACTCACAATCTTCTGAGGATGATGATTCAAAAGTCTCAAAACACAAAGAAGCAACAACAAACGCAGAAAGCTTCCAGGAAGGATAACAGCCTAAGATGCAAAAAAGAAAAAAGAAGGGACAAACAACAATTTAAAGCAAAACACCTCACAATAAGGTTGCACTTGAAGAAGATGATGACTTCTTTGATGCACTTTGACAAAGGGAATCATGTACCTCAGTTTAACAAAGGATGAAGAAACATTTTCAGGCAATCCTCAACATCAAGATCAAAAAGTAGTCGTCACTGAAGGAAGGAATGACTGACCAGTCAGTATGAATCAAGATAAAATTACCTCAACATCATCACCAAATCATCCTCACCCAAACAAATTAATGAATCAACTGATATTAAAAATTAATTAGAACACATCAAGGTCATTCATGAGAAAGTTCTATATTAGATAACAATGGCAAGCCCAAGACCATCAAGGCTTAGGCTCCTCAGTCTAATTAAGTTCATTTTGTTTTGCAGGAACACAAGGAGGACTGACAACAAGTGGTATGTTGACATGGTGTTCCAGACACATGACAGGAAACTGTTCTCTCCTCCAGACTTCAAACATAAAATATGCATCATATGTAGCATTTGGTGGGGATAAGAAGGGAGGGTAAAATCACTGGTGAAGGAATGGTACCAATGGAGTTCTCAAATTTGAGAAAGTCAATTTTTGTGAAAGTTTCAATTTAATTACTAAGTGTATCTCAAATTGTGATCAAAACTATACTACTTGCTTTGAAAACTCTAATTCTTACATTCTCAAGCCAGGTTACAAAAGTCCAGAAGACTGGATCCTTCTCAGCACCAAGAAAAAGGCAACACTTATGTGTGGACATGAACAATACAGCAATAACAAGTAAAGAAACATGCCTGATTTCCAATCATTAGAGATGAATCTCAATTGTGGCATAGAAGGATGGCTCACTCTAACATGAAAAACATGAATAAACTAGTGAAAAATGACTTAGTCATTGGTGTTCTAAGAAAGAATTTTTCTGTTCTAATCACTATTTATCATGTTCTAAAGAAAAAAACACAAAGTGTCACATAAATCCAAAACAAACTAACACTAACACAACACCATGAAGATATTGCACATGGATCTTTTTGGTCCAACTAATGTATTAAGCATTGAAAAAGGCAATACTGTTTGGTGATTTGATGATTCACTAGATTCACTTGGGTATTTTTCTTAAAACACAAAAGTGAAACATCAGAAATATTAATGGAGTTTATCACCAAGATAGAAAATCAACTTGATCTAAAAGTCAAAATTTACGAAGTGATAATGGAAACTGAATTGTTAATTATGTCTTAGACTATTTTGCAGGGACAAGGCATAGCTAGGCAATTTAGTGCTCCAAGAACTCCACAACAGAATGGAGTGGCTGAAAGAAGAAATAGAACTCTACATTGAACAGCAGAACAATGTTGGCTGATTCAAAGCTACCAATAACATTTTGGCTGAAGTAGTGAATACAGCATGCACTATTCAAAACAGGACATTAACAGTCAAAGAACACAACAAAACACCTATGAACTTTTGTTTAAAAGAAAACCTTTCATAGGATATCTTAGAGCTTTGGGTGTCATGTGTCTGTCTTAAACACTAAAGAACAATTAGGAAAGTTTGCTGAAAAGGCATATGATGGTTTCTTATTGGGTATTCCTCAACATCTAAGTCATACAGAGTATATGTCCTACATGATAACATTGTGGAAGAGAACTCCTAATGTGTCATTTGATGAATCCTTGTTTACACAGTCTGTGAAAGGATCATCTGGTTGTTTGATATAGATGCATTAACTAACTCATTTAACACTGGCTATCTCAATGTGACAGGTTATGGATACATGTTATCCTTATGTTCCTCCAAACATGGGTGTACCATGAATGCTGATCCACAAGACAAGTTCACACAAATATTCAAAGACACAATGATCTTGGTGCTTCAGCTGAAACAAGTAAAAGACATGTCTGATGTCCTTGAACTTCTATATCAGCAGAAGTACAATCTACTTCAGAAGTACCTCCCTCCATAGAGGTTCCTTCCACTTCCGTAGATGTTCCCACTTCTGCAGATGATGCACTGAAACTCCCTAAAGTTCCTCACACTTCAGAAAAACATCCCAACATCATGCCACATGCAGATACACCAATTACAGACTCTGCAGCTGATCCTTTAATTGCTACAGAAGCTATATCCACATCTGCGGAAACACAAGTCTATGCAGAACATCATTCAGCCGCAAGATCACTACACTGGGAGGTAGATTACTTTGCTTATTCACATGCACAGCTGAATCCTTCTATCATAAACTTGGATTCATCTATCCAAGTTCAAAATGTTCCAACAGTTAGGATTCATAAGGATCATCCAATTGACAACATGATTGGTGACTCAACAGCAGAACTACAAGAAGGCAAGGGGGAGCTGCCAAACTTGTCTGTTCTCCTGCTTTCTACTACAAGTAGTTCCTCCTAAATCACCTAAAGCCCTAAAAGACAACAGCTGGATTGAAGCAATGCAGGAAGAACTTCAGTAGGAAGGAAGCAGAAAGTCTGGAACCTAGTTGATCTACCTGAAGGCCAATATCCAATTGGCACTAGATGGTTGTTCAAAAACAAACTAGATGACAGAGGAATAATTGTCAGAAACAAAGCAAGGCTAATAGCACAAGGATATACACAAGAAGAAAGGAATAGACTATGATGAAGTCTTTGCACCAGTTGCAAGGATTGAGGCTATAAGAGTATTTCTAGCCTATGCATCATATAAGAGATTCACAGTTTAACAAATTGATGTAAAGTGTGCATTCTTATATGGCAAAATTGATGAAGAGGTATATGTTTCTCAACCACCAGGCTTTGAAGACCCTCACTACCCTCACAGAGTGTACAAACTTGACAAAGCATTGTAGGGTCTTCATCAAGCACCAAGGAAATGGTATGAAACATTGTCATCATTCCTATGAAGCATGGCTACAAAAGAGGTACAATTGACCAGACACTCTTCCTCAAACATGACATCAAGATCTTAGTTGTGCAAATATAGTTGATGACATCATATTTGGATCAACCAACAAGAGATTGTGTGAAGATTTTGAAGCTTTATGCAATCTGAATTTCAAATGAGCTCCATAGGAGAATTATCTTTCTTCTGGGTCTACAAGTTCATCAGCATCAGGATGGCATCTTCATCAATCAAGAGAAAGATGTGCTTCAAATCCTGAAGAAGAAAGTTAACCTTGCTGAGTCTCATCATGCAAAACACCGAGCATCAACCACAGAGAAAATCTTACCAGATCCAACAGGGAAGTCTATTGACCAAAGACTATATAGATCTATGATAGGATCATAATGTACTTAACTGCCAGTAGACCTGACATAATGTTTGTGTGTGTGTGTTGTGCTAGGTATCAAGCCGACCCAAAGGAGTCTCACTTGAATGCAGTAAAAAGAATTTCAGATATCTCAAAAGGAACCTGCACTTGGACTGTGGTATCCCAAAGAAGGAGACTTCAAACTGTACTCTTAATACAGTGACTTTGGAGGATGCAAACAACAAAAGAAATCAACAACTGGGGGTTGTCAATTCATTGGACCAAGACTTGTTCTTGGCAGTGCAAAAAAGACTAATGTTCAGTATCCACAACTGAGGCTGAGTACATAGCTGCTTCAGCTGGGTGCTCTCAGGTTCTATGGTTGCAAAACCAATTACTTGACTATGGTTACAATTTTCTTCAAACTCCAATTTACATAGATAACTCAGCTGCTATGTTCATCACTACCAATCCAGTACAACATAGTAAAACTAAACACATTGAAATCAGATACCATTTTCTAAGGGACTGTCAGAAAAGGGTCTAATCAAGTTGATCAAAGTGGACACAAACAAATCAACTTGCTGATTTGTTCACTAAAGCCTTTGATTCAGTTAGATTAATTTCTAATTGAGTCCTTAGGCATGCTCAACTTAGATTAGATCACAACAACAACAGAAATATTTGTCCATTACTTGTAATCTTATGAGAAAGGCTCACATTTTTTAATAACTACATAAGGTAGTTGATATACTATGGATATGATAGTACACTATAACTGGACACTCACTCCTGATCTCTAACAACTACTACCTACTGATCAGATGCGTTTGATATGTGAATAGGTTCAGCTTGAGTGGAAACTAAACATGTCATGCTCAACATAAAGTCAAGGTGACTAAGAGTGGACAAGTCATTATGAGAAGCATTCAAGTAAGTCTAATCCGGATGTGATCATGTTAACACCCACGCACACTTACTATGTTGTAACACCTTATAACCTTTCTTTGTGCATCATGACCCTCTGTTTGCGTGACAAAGACCTGGGTCAACGGTCACCTCTGTTTTACGTAAGTAAAGACCTGGTGACCTGATGCTAATCATCAAAAGTTCAAAAAAAGAAACTGCTAAAAGAATCCAATATGATCAACTGTATAATTATTCCAGAAATGCAAATCATCTTAGCATTAATAAGATTTCAAAGAAATCTTAAGATAGAGCTTATATCTATGGAACATAGTTGAAGTGTGATAAAGTGATAACTTGATTCACTTCTGGAGGACTAACTTACACGCAACTTCAATGATGAGTTCATCTTTGCTATCTATAATTCTTACCAAAACATGATAACCAGCATGATAAGTTGAATATACACTCTTGACTGAATTTCTGCGGATCAACATATTTGCAATCAACACTAGATCAAGTATGCGATAACCTCACATATAATATTCAGGAAATTGTCTTGATTATAGTATGATCCCGTGTATATGATATACTTGCCTGGTAACGAACATTCACCAAGGTTTGTGTTCTAATTTATGATTATAAGTTGGACAAATTAACTGCTTTTCATGTATTCACCTTATAAATTTTTGATTCATACTAAGTTTATGATTAATCATAAATTAGGGGGAGTAGTCAAAGCATGAAACTGAGTTTAACTAAAATTTAACATAATGATATGAAGAAAATTGGAACTTGAGCACTAACTTGGCTGCAGGATATCCGAAGTGTTCAACTACTTTTGCACAATTGCATGAAGCAAAGTCATAAGGTCCAACAGCAAACCACAAATGGACTAACTAGTGTTAGTTCATACAGTTAAATTAAATTTTTCCTTCACGGAAGATTTTTTCATTAAACTTTACCTTCAAAGAAGAGTTAAATGTTACTTCGGAAGATACTTCAGTACCTTTGGAAGAAGAATTAAATTAACTTCGGAAGAAAGTTTCAGAAAAATCAAGAAAATTACCTTCGAAGAAGAAATTTACTTCCAAAGAGTTTATTAAATAAACTTCGGCAGAAAGTTTTCAGCAAAATCAAGAAAATTAACTTTGAAGAAGTGTTTAACAAAAACCAACTTCAGAGAAAAGTTTATCAACATTTAACATCACTTTTGAAAGAGTTTTCAAATAAAACAAGGATAAAATCAGGATATCTGTTCTCCGTAGATGTTCGCGAAAGACAGATTGAAACAGAGAAATCTTGACTTCCGTAGATATTCTACGGAAGATTCAAAATAAATGTCTGTCTTGCATAAATATTAATTACTTATAGACATTGATTATACTGATAACCTCGGAGGGTTTAAAAAGGGTAAATGGGTCCCACGTCATTAGGATGAGGTTAGACAGCCTGTAAAAGTTAAAAGGGCACCTCGACCGTTGGCCATTCTATTCACTTTCAAAAAACCTTTCCGACCTTGAAATCCTCTCATCCAAAAACCCCTTCTGCATCTTGTACTACAAATTCGAGCTTGTCTCACACAACAATACCCACACAACTCAAACATCACAGCCACTAGGCTAATCGGTTTGTAAAAGGACCATAACGTGTTGCGCGTTCCTAAATCCAGACGTGGAAGATGAATGCAGAACCATCATCGCTACTTGAGAAGACAAGACTCTTCTATGCACTAACTGTAGACCCGCTTATCTTTCAAACACACATGATCGACTTCTGGAACACAGCAATAGTGGAGGAAGAAGATGAAGCACAAGTCATTTATGCAACTATCAGAACTCCACAATTGCGGATAGACGAACGTGCAGTACGAAGGGCACTGGAATTTCGGAGAGATGAAGAAGGCCACCTGATGTATTCGACATGAATACATTCAGAAAGTGTTTGGACTGATGGGATACGACGGTGACTACCACAATGGTGAGATCAAGAAGGGCAGGCTGTGCAAACCGTATCGATTCCTATGCCACACTAATCTAAAGTGTATATCAACCGGAAGTCAGGGTTGGATATTTTCTAGGCATATATCTTCCGGAATCATTGGTATCTTTGAAGGGAGAAAGTACAACTACTCCAAGTATATCCTCAACTGCCTGTGTGATCACATACGTGTGCAGAAAGACAACAAAATGTTCATGTTTCCAAGATTCATTTAGCTCATCATCAATGATCAACTACGGAGCATTGAAAGAGAGGGTGATATCTTTGTTCAAACACACCTAGGAAGATCTCTGCTTAATAAACTAACAGGGGTAATATCAGGGAGGAGGTGTAGAGCTATTTGCCCATGTACTAGATGAGACTGAGGAAATACCTAAGAACTGTTGTGGGTTGAAGAACCTGAAGAGCAAAACTCACCAGCTGAATCCCATGCACACTCCCAACATCAATCACCAGCTGCTGAACCCTCTACAGCACATCATCAAGAACCCCCAACCACCATCATCACCAATAACTTACTTGATCTCCTCTTCAAGTGAACACACATAACCAATCTCCTGACCTCACAAACAATAGTCAACACTGCGTCAACTGAAGTAGTTGGTGAAGAGGTCATTCAGTTCACACCCACACACTCTGTAACATCCAATGACTCCAATGCCACTTAGCCAATCTCTCCTGAACCCATCCTATCACCACTGAGCCAATTGTGTCACCCATACTCACTGAACCAGTCTCACAGTAGTAAGCCCTGCTACACTGAGATACTCAATCTAGAAGAGACTGAGGAAATTCTAGAAGGCATACTGAGGAGACGTATATAGAGACTAAGGGAGAAAAAGGGAGGAAGTGGTACAGAGAAAGAGAAGTTTGTTGAGATTGTGGTCTACAATGAAGATGACTGAAGGATGAGGAAATTAATGTCAGTAAAAGCTACTTGGTAGCTAAATAAACAATCTGATCCTCAAGAGCAACAAGAAATTAGACAAATTGAGGAGAATAAAGAAGGAGCTGAGTGAGAAAGATAGACTCATAGTGAGAAAGATAAGACAATCACTCAACTGGAAGGTAGACTCAAGAGGCTGAGAGAAGATGTGGGATGGATAACGAGGTGATTGATGCCTGAATGATCTGGTTGATGAACAAGCTGAACAGGTGAAAGAAAAGGATGCTGAGATGATTCATTAAAGAAAAGGTTAAGAGAAGGTGAAATGAGCAAAACAGGAGAAAGTGAAGTGAGGAAAAAGATGATGTCACAATCACCTACAGCAGAAAGAGAAAGTACCTGGGGAAATCTAAAGAGACTGCCCATGAAGACACACCAAAAAGATCAAAAACTATGTCAACGGAGCAACTAGCCCCAGTAGAACAAATTAAAGAAGAAAGCAGCAGTGAGTGGGTAGAGCTGATTAAAGAAGAGTCTGTTGAAAGTGAGAAAGAAGCCAAATATCAAGACTTACTGACCACTGATGACATATTAGAGGAAAGACCACAATCATCAATGTTTATGGATCTGATCAATAAAGGATTCTCATATGATATGGTGGAGAAAATGTCTATGCTAGAGATGATTCAGATGATAAAAGAATTTGATGCTGCAAGTCTAATGCTCCCAATCTGCCATATGAGACCTTCTCCAAGTTCAAAGCTATGGAGAAAATAGAAAAGAATTGAGGCATTATGACAGAAAGAAGCTGACTAGATATAACATGACGTGCTGGTTACAAAGTCACAACTACAAGCAACATGAACTTAAAGGGAGAACAAGCTGGTGAGCTCAAAGCTATGATGGAACAGTTATGAAGGTGGAGCTGGATACAGGAGTGAGATTTAGATCAGGAGCACCAAACCCAGTATACAACAACAAGGCAAACAATCACAAGCTGAACCTACTATGGTTGAAAGCAAAGACATGTATAAGAGCAAAGAAGGCTGATCAAAGAACCAAGGGATATTATTCTAATAAGATTGGCCACTGGGAACAGCAGTGAAAGAAATCACTGAACAAAGATATACAATGATCCAGCTATTTAATGAGATGACAACTCCCAAATCATTAGAAGATAACCAAATCATAACATGGAGATATGACCCAGAATGGATTGCGCCACTATCAAGAGAGCATCCAGGATGGTGCAATACTATCCTTGGATGGAGGCTCTTCTTTCACTACCTGATGCTGATCTGACTGTACTTCAAAGCATTCCCATTACCAACTATCCTATTAATCCAAAAGGAAGGGATTTCTCTGGAATAGTTGGGAGACTCAGGCATAAATTTAAAAGGGATGTGCTGAAAGAAGAAAGAAGAGATGATGTTGAACATAAGAAAAGAAAGTTGAAACTTAAAAGATCTCATTTTAGTTCTTCTGAACTTATTGATGCTGAATTTTTACATAGGACTAGATATGAAGACATAAATGAAGCATCAGTTAAAGTGATTGAAGGAAACCAGTTCTCCTTCCTATTATGGGGATATGTAGAAAAGACTACAGAATTGGTGTTGCTGAGGAATGACCCCAAAAGAAGCCTCAAGTATCAGATTATTTGATCTAGTGGAGATCAAACTACTACACCCAAGCTACACCTCATATTTACATGACAACACTTCCCTAAGCTGCATGATCAAACTGCCCAGAATGACTTGTGCCTATATGTTCACTTAAATCAAGTCATTGACAAGTTGCAAGCTAGGCACACATGAGAAGAAAGTTTGAGGCCGGACAAATGATTGGAACAGAGATAAAGCTCATAACAAAATTAAGAATTTCAGAAAGGATGAATTAGAGGTGGTGTCTAACAATAGTTTGTTGCAACACTCACCACTGAAGAGGATATCCTAGGCTTGAAATACAAGACTTTGAAAGAGAATGAGTAGACGGCAGATCAAGTATAAGTATGAAGATTAAAAGAATGCCGTGAACTACTCAATACCAAGATTTGGGCAGAGTGCAAGAACTGAAGACTAAACCCATGATTACTAGAGTCTAAACCTAAGGGGGAGTATGTTAGGTCTGGATGTCTTGTAGGTTTAGATGATAGATCAAACTCTTGTAATCACTTTGTAATTATAATTTCGATGATATAATATAATGCATGAGTACATGATGAGTTTACGAATTACATGATATATTGTATCTCTTAATATATGTGTGATTATGTGTGATTGCAGGAACCATTAAATGTAGTCAATTTGGAAAAAATTGACTAAGTGTTAGAACAACTGCGGATGAAAAAATCCTCTTCTGTAGATGTTTCTCAGTACTATAAACTGAAGTGTACATCCGTAGATCTCCTGCGGAGGAAACAACAGCAGTTGAACAAGTCCAAAGATCAAGTGGAGTTGCTGAAGGAGAGCTTGTGCTGAAGAACAAGAACTCCTACGGAAGCACAATCATTGAAGAACAAGCACTGAAGACTACGTGTTGCTACGAAGACAAATTCCTGCGGAAGAATAAATTCCAACGGAAGACTGTTTAACACTTGAATGATTACCACATCATCAGTAGTATAGAAAGTCAACAAGTCAACGTGGCAGATCAACAACATTAATGATAGCAGAAGACATTTAATTAAAGCGAAGATATTACATCACATCAACAATATTATTTGTGTTTATTTCATTGTAAATCACGAACTCCTATGCCGATAAATGTGACAAGGATTCAGATAACTATAGGAAGTTAGCTTAATTATAGCAACATGATAGTGAAAGATTAGCAATGTTTTAGGAACAGAATAAATCTCTATAACAAGAGATCAAGAACATGTAAAAAAAAGAACATACGATCAAGCAACATTAAATCATATAACAATAACAACAAAAGAATCAATAGCAGAGAGGCATTACCATCGATTGATGATGTAATATTGAGCTATCATGGTTTGATTATTATTATATTTTGATTGTTGTTTATACTGTTTGATCGATTCAAGTGCATTAATCAATTAAACAGCAAGTATGGTAATTTCGCGATCAATACTTATTAAATCAAATCTGATAATTCATATATTGATCCCTAGATTCTCACAGGAGATGAACACGCATATGAAGGGTCTGATTCGAAAATTATTCACTCACCAAATGGGAGAGTATATTAGATTCCTGTAGTACCAATCCACACGAAACTGGTTGTTGAGTTATTTATGTATCATTTGAAGAGGCTAAAAAGACGTATGACTGTTATGCAGAGTGGGAGGATTTTCAACAAGATTAACCACCATCAAACAAAAAAAAAGGAGAAATAACCCATCGTATATAGTATGTAATAAGTATAGGAAGTCAAAGTCAATTTCTATTGATACTTTAAAAGATAAACAAGATGGAACTTCAGAAAGAATGAGTAAGTTTAAGGTTACAAATTGCTTGGCCGGGGTGAAGTTTAAGGTTGTTCGTGGAACTTAAAATTATTGCTTGTATAAATTTGTGGAGCCTCATAATCATGACTTGTTGGAAGATGAAAATAAGGAGTTTAGTAAAGATAGAAGGAAACTACAATATGCTGATAAAAGGTACATCCTAAGACTATCCAATTCCAACATAGGACCAAGTATTGCTTATAGACTTTGAACCTTGTCTACTGGTGGTAATAGCTAGGTTAATAGGACCTTTGAAGATTTCAAAAACTTGAAGAGGGATATGAATCCTTTCATTGGATCAATGGATGCACAAATTCTCATTGACAGAATAACAAACAGGAAGAAAAATCGCCCAAATTATATATTTGAATACAAAATAGCAGTACCGATTATGATTCAAACGACAATTCCATAGTTGGAGACTTATCAATTAAACACTACTTACTAGATCAAATAGGGAACCAAGCAGTAAAACAATGAATAACTAGTAAGAACACTCAAGAATAGAAAGATTGGTTTTCAATGATGATGTATATTGCTCTCAAGTTTAACAAGTATTGCAAAGCTTCTTCTTGGTCCTTAGACTAATACATGAGATACTTTTACTACAACTTACAGCCAGCCATACTTTAAAAGCCAGCTGGATACTAATCTAGACATCAAGATCAATATAAAGTCAAAAGGCAGATTGACTTTTCACTAGTGACTATGACAGGCCATAGCTCATATCCTATTGTAATACAGTGAGGATAAAAGTACAAAAGTAGAAAGTTACAGAAAAGAGACCATATTAAACAATTAACAAAAGTAAAAAGGTAATCACCAACTTGTATAAGTCTTCTGTTTTTGTCAGAGCTGACAGCGGAAAGGTCTTCTGTTTTTGTCAAAAGTATGTCAGTCTTTTTAGTCTTTGGAAGATTTCAGTTTTCAAGCTTCGAAAGACTTGTCTTTAAGCTTCAGAAGACTTCACTTTGACTTAGTAATTTTTCTTTTTACATAGTCAAATCTTTCAAAGTACTTCCTTTATTGTACTTTATTACATGCTGAGAGATCTTTGGTTTGCATTAGCCTCAGGATGTTCTGACTCATCTGAGGGTAGAGGTGTATGCCTTAGAATTCTTCTTCTTCTTTATTGACTTCAAGTCTCTTTTGAAGGTCATCCTTTTCCTCTTTCTAAATTTTAACTGAGAAGGGTGGTCTTGATCACCTTTTCTTTCTTTTTTCTTCTCAGTTTGGTCCTTCCCCTTCATACGTTCAGAAGAAAGTTCAGGACCTTGTTATGGGTCAGAAGGTGAAGCTGGTTGTGGATCAATAGTAGATCTTGGTTCTATTGTCTATTTGGGTTAAACGTTGACCTCAGCTTCAGGTGTAGCTTGACTTGGAGGAGAATGCAAGTCTTGAAGCTCACCCCTTTTGATCTTCTACATGATAACCCTGATCATTGTGAATAGAGACATGGGACCAAGCCTCCTTCTGGAGAACCCATACAGCTTTAAGAAGCTCACCATATTTTGTCTATCATTTGACTTCTTCTTGTTGGCTTTGACAGTGACCCTTGATTTTTCAGCTTCCTCCCTCATATTTCTCTTAGCAGCTTTTCTTTCTTTAAGAACTTCTTATTCTAGCTGGTAAGGTAGTCAAACTCTATATAATCATAAAATAGGGTGAGTAAAGCTTCTGCCCTGGTAGAAACCTTGGCACTCATGTTTGTCTATCTGTTCTTTGCCTACTTGAGTTTCTCTTTACAATCATAGTTTCCACCTCAAGCACCTCTTAAACTAGGGAAAGGACAAGAGCTTGATATAATTTTCTTTTCTTTCTTTATGAGAAACAAAGCAGCATCCTCAGCCTCCTACCTCTCTCTAGAGACCTCCGTGTTTGCCAGTTTAGTGAATACATCTAAGGGAAGAGAGATTAGATCATCAACATTGTAATTCCTAGTTCCCAGGTAGTTCATTCTGGCTTCCTTTACCTCATCTTGTTGAGTGTTTGGCCTTTAAGCAGCCCTGATTGCAGCTTGTATGAAATTAGGATTCTTTCTTTGTCTTTCTTCCCTTGTTTTCCACTTCCTTTCCCTTTTCTCCTCCTCAATCTCCTCTACAGATAGAACCTTCTTTCTCTTTTCAACTACTATCCTGTGTGACTCAGGGAAGAAAGCTTTGGCCTTTTTGCACTTGTTCTTCATTAGAGCTCTAGCCAGGGAGAGGCTTGTGAGACACCTTCACTAATTGATGTCTCACTGAGGGTGGTTGGCTGTTCTGAAGGAGCAAGAATCTCAATGTTCACAGAGTCCATAACTAGGCCTTTAACTCAGGCTTTACCTTTAAAGCTAATCTTAGGGTACAACTCAGTATCCAGGTTGTTAATTGTTTTCCCTACTAGCCTTTTTCTGTAAATACTTGTTCTTCTTTTGAACTCCTCAGACACTCTCCTTTGAGTCCTCTCTGCTAACCTGTTGGTATCTCTGTTTTGACTTGGGTTGACAAATAGCAGGATTGGCAGAGGGAAGCTTTCATAAAATCCCAGGTTGTAGATATTGAAGATTTCTTATTGACCCTAGAATCTAGAGAGTGCCAAGGCCCTTCTTTCAATGTCATACCCCCAACCTATGATTGGATTTTTAGCAGGATTGGATGGAGGTGAAATGGCCCTTGGTACGGAACCCTCCTCAAAAAGGCTTTGAAAGATGGCATCCATATTAATATGGGCTATAGGAGGTTGTTGATTCTGGACAATTGCAAGTGAGGGTGGTGTATCCTTAATGTCCATCCTTGGGAAGTGCTCCTATGTTCTATGATTGTAGTAACTTTCCATTGTTAGATAATGAGTGGATAACCACATGGAAGAGGTATGTCCATTATGAAGATACCTTTCCCTTCCTGAAGGTTTTGATTATGTAGTCACCTTCATAGCCCATTTGATAGAATGATCCATTGACTTCCTCCTTGTGAAGGACAAACTCACCATCTTCATCATCCAGCTGCAGATGTTGGTTTATGGAGGCTAGAGTGATGAAAACTCTCATCCCCTACATATAGATGAGAGTGCCTTCTCATCGTCCATAATAAATTCCATGCAAGTTCTCCAGAACTCCAAAAGTTGATCTTTGTAAAGTGCAAGGTCAATGGTAAGGGCACCAAGGTAGGAGGAGTGTGAAAGAAAGTTGAAAATCTAAAAAAAACTAGGGTCTTTTTCAGCATTTAACAGAGCAATGTGGTTGTGTTCCCTGGGGATGCATAATGAAGGCAGCTTGCTGGTTTTGGGGTTTAGGGTGGACATTTTTTTAAGCTTTTGGGAGAGAGATTGGAAGAAAAACAAGGGTTTGTGAAAAAGTTTAGGGCATGAAAGATTCAGATGAAGAAGAAGAAGAGAGAGTAAGACCCGTTGGAAAGGCTATTTATATGCTTGGATTTGAGACAAACTTATTTAGAAAGATAAACTTTGAAATCCGGATGTCGGTCCACCTCTGAAAAACTGCCCAAAAGGGTAGTTATCTTGGAAGTTTAAAATATTCCAAAGGTAATTTGTCTTTGGAATTTTAAAGAAAGCTTCCGAAGCTAAATTGACTTCGGAAGAATCATAGTTGAGATGATAGCTTCAAAAGAAAATGTACTTAGATTAATTTTCTTTCGAGATAGATTTGGTTTCGGAAGATCATTCAAGCTTTAGAAGTTATACTGAGGAGTAAATAAACTTCCGAGACTTAATTGCTTTTAAGAAGAAAACTGTCATTCAAACATAAAGTATTAGAAGCCGACTTAAGCTTCGAAAGAGGTATTAGAATGCTTTCGAAGTTAAACACCTTTAGTAATAGTTTTAGTTTTGAAGACATGATTTTCTTCCGAAGTCAATCAATTTCTTCTGAAAGAAGAGGAGTTCCACACTGCCTATAATTCTAAGGAATATTTACTTAGAAAAATTCTTGCGACCAGATTAACAGGGCGTATAGGGATGGAAAATTAGGACAACAGTAAAGACACACACCTTGAAAAAACAAATTTTGAATCTTTAAGAAAAAAATCTACTCAAAGTTAATCATCACAATAGCTGATACAAGATATTTAAATCTCTTTAATCAATCTTTTATGAAACGATCTGCATATTGTTTCATTTATGTTACTTTGACCATGTTAACTGTGGTGGACCAAAAGAACCAAGGAGCATATCAGAAAAACCTTTAAGTCCCACGGACATTACAACAACTGAAGTAGTTGCAACAGCTGAAGACAAGAAAACTGATAACAAAGGTCTGACTGAAAGAGCGAAGACAAAGTCTGAAGTGAAAGAGCTGAAGACAAAGTCTGAAGTGAAAGAGCTGAAGACAAAGTCTGAAGTGTGAAAGAGTGAAGACAAAGTCTGAAGTGAAAGAGCTGAAGACAAAGTCTGAAGTGAAAGAGCTGAAGACAAAGTCTGAAGTGAAAGAGCTGAAGACAAAGTCTGAAGTGAAAGAGCTGAAGACAAATCTGAAGACCAAGTTTCAGATGTTGTCACAACAGCTGAAGAAGACCTCTTCAGTAGTTGTGATGTTTCCTTTCAGTAGTTTTATGTTTCTTGTTAATTAGTACTTGTAGTTTCAGTAGTTTTAGTTTCATCTTGTACTTATACTCTGATGTTCTCAGTTGTTGTGAACATTCTCAGTAGTTTGCTTACTTTCAGTTGTTTGTAATAATTCTGTTAGATGTCACTATCAAGTGACATCAGCAGACGTCACATCCTTTATATAAGGAATGTTGACCTAATGTAACGAGTGCGCAGCTTAGCATACTTAGAAAAGCTAGCAGCCGCCATACCGAAGCATGTGTGCATGAATGATATTATCCATTTTGCAAAAACCCTCTTTCTTATAACCGTGTACTGTTCCATTGAATATCTATTGTGTTCTTGCTATATTTGTCTAATTCTTGTTCTAATTCCGCTGCGATTAACTCTAATTGATCAAACTTAGATCACTGATCCTGACAAATGGTATCAGAGCAGGTTAATCATTGATCGGTTTAACAATTGATCATTGAAACTGCTATTTCGATATCTAAAGTTTGATCGAATTAGCATATTTGCAAGAATTGGTTATAGAGATTGTTTTCTGCTGCTTCTGGTTATTTAATTTGAGTTTCTTCTTGGTTCATATTGAGTTTGTTGTGTTTTGTGCTAAATCTTTTGAAACTTGATTGAATTGGTTTGAATCTGAGAATGACTACTCCATCTAATGACCCTCACAATACTGGCTCCTCAACCAAGCCTCCGATGCTGGTTAGGAGTGAGTATAACATATGGCAACGAAGAATGCTCCATCACCTGTCTGTTAACAGTTCAGGTTGTTGGACATCTGTGGTTCACGGTCCACACAAGCCTATGGTGAACAATCCGGAGACCAACCAAATGGTTCCGAAGAAGAAGGAGCAATACTCAGATGAAGATCGTAAACTGTTTGAGATTGATGCTAAAGCCCATGGAATTCTGGCCATGGCACTGCCTAATGAATCTATTCTGGGCTTATGCATCATGAAACTGCTCATGACCTCTGGAATGCTTTGAAGGAACAATTCGGAGGAACTGATGAGGTCTTAGCAAACAACAGAGAAATCCTCGCCCAACAATATGAGACATTCTCTCATAGGAAGGGTGAGACACTGACTCAACAGTTTGAGCGTTTCTCCTGCTTGATCTCTGAGCTGAAAATGGTCAAGCATGAGTATACTAACAGCCAGATGAACAACAGATTCCTCAGATCACTGCCTGAGAGATGGGACACATACACCATTGTCCTACGCTCCAGTGCAAATCTGGATAGCCTATCTCTCACCCAACTCCATGGGAAACTGCTTACATTTGAAAGAGAGATAGAGCAGAAAAGGAAACTGGCATCATCAGGAAAGCTCACTGATGACTTTGTACCAGGGAACACTGCCTTGGTCGGTCATGAGTCAGAATATGCTGGATCAGAAAGCCATTATGATGAGCATATAGATTTCTCTTCAAACAGTTCTGATCATGCATTTGTTGGTGTTGACAGTCATTCTGGGTGTAATAGTGATAATTTATGCTTTATCATGGATGATTTGATGGGTATTGCTGATGATGATTTAGAAGAGATGGATATTTTGAGCCAAATGGCCTTGATCAATATCAGATCTCAAAAGTTCTACAAGAGAACTGGTAGGAAATTTCCAGGACTCTCTGGCAAAACCAAAGTTGGTTTTGACAAGAGTAAGTTGAGGTGTCACAAATGCCACAGGCTTGGGCACTTTGCAAGAGAGTGTAGATCAACTGGATCTAACTCCTCTGCACCCTTTGTGACCTTTCCAAGCAATAGTTCACAAAACAAAGGGCAACATCCTGCTAGTTCTGGTCATCACTCACAACCTCAATCTCCTGCATATTTTGTCCCTCAGGGTCCAATGCCATATCCATATCCCTGCTATTACATGCCACAGCCAAATCCAGTTCAAGTTCCTATAGCACAACAACCTCAAGCCCTACCTGAGCCTCAACCATCTCCATCACAATCTCAACTCATCACAGCTTCTTCACACCAGGAGTTGTTGACTGGAGCAGCTCACCAGATGATCTTTCTGGTTTCAATGAGCAATTATTTGCTGGTGCTGGTCAACATGGTGGTGAACATCCTTTTGGGAATCTTGCTCTCATGGCCCTGGAGTCTACTGAGGGTTCCTGCTCCGATGCATCATCTTCACAGGTAACCCAGGTATCTTCTGAGGCTAAAGCCAAGTTATGTTCTGAATCATGCATAGCTGCCTTTGTCTCTATTAGAGAGGCAAATGTAGCTTTAATCAATCAAAATCTTGAGCTTGAGAAAACTATTTCCAAAAGAAAAGCTGAGTATGAGTCTGCTCTTAATGACAAAGATGATGAGATTTACAAGCTTAAATGCCAACTTAATGATGAAAAGGCTAAGGTAGAGGTCATACTTGAGAACCACAGAAGTCTCAAAGAGACACTTGCAGATACCCAAGTTGAGTGTGACGCTGGGTAACATCCTGCAAGGGATTTGAAATGCTTCTCAGCAAGCAAACAGCTTCAAATGTGAAGTTTGGAATAGGTTACAATCATACTGCACCACCTACTGATTTTACTTCAAAATCAATAGTAAAATCTGAAGGTGAAAGTAATTTCCAAACCACATCATCATGTGATTCATCCTCAAATGATAATACAAAATTGTCAAAATTAGAGGATGAAGTCAGTGTTAAGATCTCAGCAAATCAATTGCCTGATGGTTTAAATGCTGATAAACACATGAAGCTGAGCAATTCAGATGTTGTCCCTCAAAGTACTCCAAGTACTGAAGGGCAAGTCACAACATCTGAAAAGCATTTCATATCTGCTGAAATAAAAGGATTAACAACTGCTGAGGAATCTATCATACGGTCTTTCAGGACGGATAGAGAACAGCTGAAGAACAAGTCTTCAGTTGTTACCGATCCTTCAGTACTTAACACAAGTACTGAAAGGAGGAAAGTACTGAAGATCACACCTTCAGTAGTTTCCACTTCAGCAGTTGATCAATCCAAGATGAAGAATAAGCCATGTGAAATATGTGGTAAATTCAATCATCTATCTGATGAATGCTGGTACAAAAAGGGTTCCAAACTCAACAGAGATAAGCTCATTAAAGAAGAGATTAATAAAATGAAAAATGAGTTTGAGACCAAGTTTGTACCACAGTCATCTCAAACTGATAAACCCAAGGCCTCGCCAACATCCAAAAAGAAGGATGGGGTTTATCAGAAAACAGCTGATAGTGTTCCTCATGATAAACATCAGACTAAGTCTGTGAATTTCAAGAAGGAGGAAATGGTGGGTCACAGGAACTCATCAAAAACAAGTACTGATGTGTCAAATGAGCTGAAGGCTTTAGCAACAAATCAGACACAACTTGTTATGATGGTTCAGCATTTGTTGGGGAGAGTTAACCAACTAGATGCACCTGTGATCAAACCACTGAAAAGGAAATCCAAGCCCAAATCTAAGAAATCCATTTCAGCACCATCTCCACCTTCATCAGCTGTTAATCATGAGAAACAAGTTATGGTTAAATCTGTTGATGAAAACAGACCCAAAACCAAAAAGGTTTGGGTCTCTAAAGCTAACTAGTTTCTTATGATAACTGCAGGGTTCTTCAGCATGCCAAAGAAGCATCTGGTATGTAGACAGTGGAGGATCTATGCATATGACTGGGAGCAGTTCTCTTCTTAATGACTACTCTCAAGGAAAGAAGGGATTTGTCTCATTTGGAAATGATGCTAAAGGTTACATCATCGGGAAAGGATTTGTGTCAAATGGAGAAATCAGATTTGATGATGTTAACCATGTGGAGAATCTCAAGTATAATCTACTGAGTGTCAGTCAGATGTGTGATAAAGGGCATGTTGCACTTTTCACAAGCCAGAACTGCTGGATTCTGTCTTCCAAAGTTCTGAGGCTGATTGACAAGGTATTGGATGAACATACTCTCCTGAAGGCCAACAGGATAGGAAGAGTATATGCCTTGGATTTGTCAAAGAAGATTGATATAAAAGGTCATCCTTGCCTGTTCTCCAAGGCCTCTCCTCAGGAATCTAAACTGTGGCATAGAAGGCTGGGTCATGTTAATCTCAAAAACATGAATCAGCTGATCCACAATAGTTTAGTGAGAGGTCTACCAATAAAGGAGTTCCACTGTGATGAAACCTGCACTGCTTGTTTAAAAGGAAAACAACACAAAGTTTCATTCCCTCCTATAGAAGAACCAAAGTCCACTGCCTGCTTGCAATTACTGCACATGGATCTCTTTGGTCCTGTGAGAGTAATGAGCATGGCAAAGAAGAAATACTGTCTGGTAATTGTGGATGATTACTCCAGATTTGTATGGACCTTCTTCTTGCACTCAAAGGATGAGGCTGCTCAGACAATTATTAACTTTGTGTTGTATGTTGAGAAGCAGTATTCCCTATCAGTCAAGTGTATAAGAAGTGATAATGGAACTGAATTTAGAAACCATACACTTGATGATTTCTACCTTTCAAAAGGAATCAAGAGGCAGTATAGCATCCCAAGGACTCCAGAACAAAATGGAGTAGTGGAGAGAAAGAACAGGACCCTAATTGAAGCTGCAAGGTCCATGTTGGCTGACTTTGGTTTGCCACTGACCTTTTGGGCTGAAGCTGTCAACACAGCATGCTATGTGCAAAATAGAGCTTTAGTGAATCAGAGGTTGATGAAGACTCCTTATGAAGTTCTACATCATTGGCTCCTCTAATTTCATTCTTCAGAGCATTTGGGTGTCCTTGTTACATTCTCAACAAAGGATCAACTCCAAAAGTTTGATTCTAAGGTGGATGCAGGGTATTTTGTTGGGTATTCATCCACTTGCAAGGCTTACAGAGTGTTCAACTGCAGAACAAAGATGGTTGAAGAAACTTTGCATGTGAAGTTCAATGAATCCCCTAAGGACAAAATTCCACAAAACCCTGTGGAGTTGTTTGATCTGGACATACTGCAATATGTTCCTTATCAGCCTCCAGCTGTTGCAGATCATGTGAATTCATCACCTTCTGCAGCTAGTCATCCATCTGGTGGTACTGATGTTGATGATGATCCCAGTACTCACCTATTCAAGTTTGTGCTCAACTGCCTGAGTCTACTAAACTTGATGTTCCTGTAGCTTCAGTAGCACCATCCACAACAAATGCTGATGAGATTTTTGAATCCTCTATTCATTTGACTTGCCGTCTAATACTTGGTTTCAAGAATCTGGATCAACATCTGTTGCTGCTGAGCGTGCTACAAACACTTGCACAGATCTCATAGTGTACCAAGAGCTGAAGAATCACCCAATGTCTCAAATCATTGGTGATATCAATGCTGGTGTCTCAACTAGAAGTCAATTGTCCAACTTCTGCTTCTATGCTCTCTTCATCAGTCAGCAAGAGCCAAAGAACTATCATATTGCATTAAGAGACAATGGATGGGTTAATGCCATGCAGCTTGAGCTTCTTCAGTTCAAAAAGCAGCAAGTGTGGGAACTGGTTCCTCTACCCCCAGGTAAGTGTGCAATAGGCACTAAATGGGTGTTTAGGAATAAAACAGATGAACATGGGCAAATTGTCAAGAACAAGGCCAGACTGGTTGTCCAGGGGTTTTCACAAGAAGAAGGTATCGATTATGATGAAACCTTTGCCCCTGTAGCCAGATTGGAGGCAATTAGATTGTTCTTAGCCTATGCTGCATTCCACAATCTTAAAGTTTTTCAAATGGATGTCAAAAGTGCATTTTTATATGGTAAAATAAAAGAAGAGGTTTATGTGTGTCAACCACCAGGTTTTGAGGATAATAAACATCCTGATTGGGTGTATAAACTTGATAAGGCTCTTTATGGGTTGAAACAAGCTCCTAGAGCCTGGTATGAAACACTGTCAAATTTTCTTCTTCAGAATAATTTCACTAGAGGCTCCATAGATAAAACTTTGTTCATTAAGAAAGTGGGTCAGCATAAGCTCCTTGTTCAAATTTATGTTGATGATATTATTTTTGCATCCTCTGATCCACAGTTGTGTGATGCTTTTACAAAGTTGATGCAACAAAAATTCGAAATGAGTGCCATGGGAGAATTACAGTTCTTTCTAGGTTTGCAAATCAAACAAAAGGCTGATGGAACTTTCATTCATCAGTCAAAATACACAAAGAGTCTTTTGGAAAAGTTTGATTTACAAAACTGTAAGCCCTGTTCTACTCCCTATGTGCAGCACCACACAACTGGATGCAGATCAGAAAGGTAAAGCTGTTGATGAAACACTTTACAGATGTATGATTGGGTCCTTGATGTACTTAACAGCCTCTAGACCAGATATTATGTTTGCAACTTGTGTTTGTGCTAGATTTCAGGCTGCTCCTAAAGAGTCTCATTTGATTGCAGTCAAGAGGATCTTTAGATATCTGCAAGGTACTCAATCTCTAGGTCTTTGGTATTCCACTGGGCACTCTTGCAAATTAGTTGCTTTTTCTGATAGTGACTATGCAGGGTGTAAAGTAACTAGAAAATCAACTTCTGGTGGATGTCAATTCCTAGGCAACTGTTTGGTTTCTTGGCAGAGTAAGAAACAAACATCTGTTGCTACATCCACTGCTGAAGCCGAGTACATTGCTGCTGCAAGTTGTACATCTCAGGTACTCTGGCTTCAGAATCAATTATTGGATTATGGCATTACAGAGACAAAGACTCCATTACTAATGGATAGTGCTTCAGCTCTTTGTATTGTCAAGAATCCAGTCCAGCACTCTAGGACCAAACATATTGAGATCAGACACCATTTTATTAGGGATTGTTTTGAAAAAGGTCTGATTGATCCAAAGTTTGTTCCTAGTGCTGATGAGCCTGCAGACATATTTACTAAGCCTTTGGACAGTTCAACTTTCCAAAACCTAGTGTTAAGGCTTGGTATGCTGCAGCTAGAATAAGTGACAACTACTGATGATCTCAGTCAACAAGTACTGATGAGCATTGTATACTATTGTCACAAATAAGTACTGATAAGTTCTTTTATCCTCAGTAGTTTTCATAACTACTGAAGACTAAATTACTCAAAAGTACTGAAGTACTCTATCTGTTGGAAAGAACTGATGTGGTTACACCTACTGATGTCAGTATAACAGATAAGTACTGATGACCAATGAAACGTCTGAAAATCAGACAGTCTGATAAGTGTTGAGGTCAGAATGAAACAGCTGATGAGCTAAGAATTGACGACAACAGCTGATGAGAAACTTTTCTCTTCAGTTGTTTCTACAACTGCTGTTTCACTTCATACAACTGAAGCCAAAACCATGTCTTCAGTAGTTTCACAACTACTGATGACTAATACCAAGTCTTCAGTTGTTGCAACTTCTGAAAGTTAATACCAGGTCTTCAGTTGTTTTCAAACAACTGATGACAGCACCAATACTTTCAGTCGTTTTATATCAGCCTTTTCTTACCCTATAAATACCTAAACCTAATTTCAAACGTTTCATTAGCCGTTTTATGTCCTTCACTCTCTCATCAATGGCGACCATGAAACTCAAACCCAGACACAACTGTGTTGCCTACCTCTCGAAATCGGCCTTTTGGAACAAATTTATAATGCCATCGATCTTATGGTAGATTCCCAGTACAGAACCGCTTTTCTTCTGAATCCTACCATATACCCCGATTCCCTAAGCCAATTCTGGACCAACGTCTCTGTGCAAACTGGTGAGAATGATCGCCAAATCACTCTCCAGTCGTTGGTTAACCAGAAACAGGTGGTCATCACTCCAGACATCATTCGACAAACCCTAAATCTACATGATGCCACCTGCGTCACAGAATACCCGAAAGGCACAACTGATATGTCTTTCATCAATAACGGGTATGAAGGAGACTTAAGTGCTACCACCATTCTGAAGAAGCACTTCCATGATGCTGAACGTCTTATATTCCACATGGTGAATGTCTGCCTTGCACCAAAAACCTCCTCATGGGATCAGATGTCCTCCCGATGGCAACAGGTATTATACTCTATCTTTGAACGACAAAATCTAAATTTTTCTGAGATAGTTTTATGGAACTAAAGGATCTGGCTTTGAAACCTGTGGCAAACAGATGGATATTATATCCCAGGTTTCTCATGGCCATAATTTTAAATCAGCTAAAATCAGACGGCCTTGTTGGCCTTGGAGTCCCTGCTCCGGCTGTATTGCCTGAAGTATACTCCAGGCACAACTCTGACCCTACAATGAAAGGGGCTGCCCGGCTGCTAAAACCCAAGCAGCGGGAACCCACAGCCTCCACTTCCAGATCCAAAGTCCCCACCAAACCCAACACCAAAAAGCCCAAAAAGGCTACTCAGGGAGATGAGTCCCCTGAGGATGCCCCTGTAACACCAATACAGGAAACACTTACTGGTTCTAACCCCCCAGTAGTGTCAAAGACTCCACCAGCCCTAGCCGCTCAGGTATCCTCTCAACAGGATCCTGATGCAACCATAATTGGGGATACCACAATGCTGGAACCTATCTCAATTGAGAAGGTTACCATTGAAGAGCACCAGTCACCCCGGGTGCAATTTGCTTCAAACCTTTCTCCAAATGCAACCGCCCCTCAAAGCCCAACCATTATAGTTGCACAAGTGCTGAGTCAGCTGCATTCCTCTCCTCCTCCCCAGAAACCACTTACAATGGGGAGAATCTCAACAGCTGAGGAAGAGTATCAAAATGCTGCTGATAACCCACAGCACAGGGGTTATAATGTTCAATCTCCCCGTGTAGAGGAGGAGGTTAGAACATCTGGTGAGGCTGCCACTTCTACTGATTCAGCAAATGAACAGGATGCAGTTGGTAACATCTCTAAGACCTCACCAGAGGCAACTGCCGATGAAGGACTCAGTCCTGAGGCAGGAAGTCCCCAGAACCAAGAACAAGGGGCACATGCTACAACTGATCTACACTCAGGGCATGTATATCTGATTCAATCAGGATCAGGTGATTCAGCAAAGACTGATGATGACCTGGGCTTTTTCTTTGATGTCTTAGCCCATAACACAATCCTTGAGGCTGAGGTGAGCAGACTCAAAGAACTGCTTGCCAAAATGTCTCAGGATCAAAGTCCATCTGCCCCAATAAACCCACAGATGGCACCTTCATCTGAAGGTTCACCAAACACTCAGCCACTACACTCAACTGAGCCACCAGCCACTGCTTTTGGCACCACCTCTCAGGGACAGAACCCCTCTGAGCAGATGGTTGCTACCTTTCAACATTCCTTACCTCTCATCACTCCCATCATCAATGAGATTGTGCATAAAGCCATCGACGAAAGGATCTCCTCAAATCTACAAACACTTGTTGATGATGCTGTGCAAAAGAAGCTTTCTGCCATTCAAACCCCTGAACCCAATGCACCCAAAAAGGGGGAGTATAAGGCAGTGAAAGAAAGAAAGAGAAAGAGAGTGGAAGATGAGAAACAACAAGAGAAAGAAAAGGAGTTAGAAAAAGAAAAACAGCTGATCACATACAAGAGAAAGAAAAGTGCTGAAACTCAAAAGCCTGATGAAGAGAAATCATTGGAAGATCTGATTAAAGAAGCTGATGAAGCTCACAACAGATCAATGGACAGAATAATAGACCAACTCTTCAGACAAGGCTTTGATACAGCTACTTTAGACACTGAGATCAGAAGGCTGGAGATTAAAGAGATACAAGAGAGATGGGCCAGTTACAGTGTGATGGAAAGGGAGAGGTTGGAGATAATGATCAGGTTTATTGCAAAATACTTGGGAAGATCATTAATTGAGATTAAATCATGGACCAGAGACAGTATTCTGGCAATAACCACCAGAATCTGTGCTTCTGAAGCATTCAATAAGGGGTTGATTATCGAAGCATTAGATGAAGCAGGTGCTGGGAAGAGAACTGATATGGCCAAGCTTTCCAAAGCCAAACTTACCCAAAAATGCTAGATCAGCCTTCCCAAACTCCCACTCAAAAACAACCAACCCCACAACTCTCCAAACCAATCCCTAAACCTAAACTTAAACCAACTAAACCCTCAAAACCAACTCCCTTACCCAAAAACCACCTCAAACCACATCCAATGATGCACCCAGAAGGAGGAGAAGGGTGTTGAGGATGGAAGAAGAAGAAGAAGATGATGAAGAAGACAGTCTGCCAATCTCTGCTGTTCTAAAAATACCTGAGCCCAGAAGTCAACAAATGATCACACCAGACTTTCAGAGGCAAATGGTGAAAGTTAAGATTGAAGAAGAAGAACAGCAGAAACAGTACGATGAGCAACTTTTGAAGATGGTTGACAAAGAGTTTCCTCAGTCATCATCTATACAAGCCATGAAGAAACATGCTCAAAGGCTGTATGCTCTCAGGTATACATTTCAATATCAAAAGGAGAGAGTAAGGATTTGGCCAGACCCCAAGGTTAGTTCTAGAATTCATAAGAAATCCATACCAAGTAGATACAATGGCCAAGTGAGAAAGACCATAGATGCTGTTATTATGTTGGCCATTGTAGTCTCACCCTGGGAGATTCTTGAAGACTTCAAGAGAGCCTACAAGTCAAAGATGACCCCTCAAACTCTAATGGAGAACAAAATGGTCAAGAAGGGGTTGTTATACAAGAGGCTTGAAGAGATCAAGAAAAATGAACTCCAGTTGTTATTAGAAGGGACTCACCCAGATGAATTTGCTTACAGAGAGATAACAACTGTTGAGTTGAAAAATGGAAAGACGTTAAAGTACCTATCAGAGTACTATGGCCCAGAGTTCTTCTTCGAAGGAGAAGCAGAAGAACTCACTAAGGAGGAACAAGTTGTTCTCCTTGAGGCCTACGTCAGAGAGTCTTATAGACTCATCAATGGGAAGTAGGTTTCATGGTTGGGATAACAGCTCTGTGTCCAGTTCCCCAAGACAGAGTTCCCTTCCATCCTTTGACATTCACATCTACTGAAACCTGTTCCCTGGCCTGTGCTTATCCGATATCTCTGAAGCTGATCAAGAGAGTATTTCTGCCAAGAATAAGTGGGACCTCAATAAGCTTAAAGTTTTGGCTGCATTGGTTCAGGGGGAGTTTGTTGGACCAAAAGAACCAATGAGCCTGATCAGAAAAACCTTTAAGTCCCACAGACATTACAACAACTGAAGTAGTCTGCAACAGCTGAAGACATCAACTGATAACAAGTCTGAAGTGAAAGAGCTGAAGACAAAGTCTGAAGTGAAAGAGCTGAAGACAAAGTCTGAAGTGAAAGAGCTGAAAACAAAGTCTGAAGTGAAAGAGCTGAAGACAAAGTCTGAAGTGAAAAAGCTGAAGACAAAGTCTGAAGTGAAAGAGCTGAAGATAATCTGAAGACAAAGTTTCAGATGTTGTCACAACAGCTGAAGAAGACCTCTTCAGTAGTTGTGATGGTTTCTTTCAGTAGTTTTATGTTTCTTGTAATCAGTACTTGTAGTTTCAGTAGTTTTAGTTTCATCTTGTACTTAGCACTCTGAGATGTTCTCAGTTGTTGTGAACATTCTCAGTAGTTTGCTTACTTTCAGTTGTTTGTAATAATTCTGTTAGATGTCACTATCAAGTGACATCAGCAGACGTCACATTCCTCTATATAAGGAATGTTGACCTAATTGTAAGGCGGGATGCCCTGCGCAGCTATAGCATACTTAGAAAAGCTTAGCAGCCGCCATACCAAAGCATGTGTGCATGAATGATATTATCCATTTTGAAGAAAACCCTCTTTCTCTATAACCGTGTACTGTTCCATTGAATATCTATTGTGTTCTTGCTATATTTGTCTAATTCTTGTTCTAATTCCGCTGCGACTCAACTCTAATTGATCAAACTTAGATCGCTGATCCTGACAACTTTGAAGACCAGCATATCTCAAAACTATCTCTAATCAAATGATACTTAATATTGATATGATTTGTCTTTGAGTTCTGCACTAGATTCTCTATGATTGAGATAGCACTCTTGTTTTCTATATGGATAGGAGTCTCCTTGAAGTTGAATCCATAGTCTAACATATGATTATGAATCTAAAGCACTTGAGCATAGCAGCTTGCAGCGCTAATTTATTCTGCTTCAGCAGTTGATGCTGACACATAGGATTGTTTCTTGCATTGCCATAAGTCTATCCTTACACTAAAGAATTGACATCCCCAGATGTACACTTGCTAGTCATATTGCAACCACCATAGTCACTATCTGTACATGCATACAGATTGAAGTCAGAATTCTTTAGATACCAAAGTCCTAGTTTGGGAGTTCCTTTGTGATATTTAAGAATTATCTTGACGGCAACTAGGTGTGACATCTTGGGGTTGGCTTGATATCTTGCATATATTCATGTAGAAAACATTATATCAGGCCTACTGGCTATTAGGTACATAAGAGACCTAATCATAGCCTGATATTGATGTTTATAACACACTCCCTCTTGAGATCAGGTCCTAAGGAGTCATTTCTGGCTATGGGAGTCTTAGCAACCTTACATTCGGTCAGATGAAATCTGGTTAGTATGTCCTGTACATACTTTAACTGGTTTATGAAGATGCCATTGTCAACTTGCTTCACTTGAATTTCTAAGAAGAAATTGAGTTCCCCCATGGCACTCATTTCCAATCTATTCTTCACCAGCTTCTCAAACTCTTTATAAAGATTTTTATTAGTTGATTCAAAGATAATGTCATCAACATAAACTTGAACCAGCATCATGTCATTCCATGTTCTTTTGATGAAGAGTGTGCTGTCAATAGTACCTTTTTTGTAACCATGTTAAACTAGGTACTGTGACAGTGTCTCATATCACTTCTTTCATGTTTGATGTAGCCTATACAGAGCTTTTTCAAGCTTGCATACATAATGAGGATGATCTAGATCTGCAAAGCCAGGTGGTTGATAGAGATACACTTCTTCATCTATCTTCCCATATAGAAAAGCACACTTAACATCAAGTTAGAAGACCTATAAATCCTTTGATGCAACAAAAGCAAGGAATATTCTTACAGATTCAAGTTTTGCTACAGGAGCAAAGACAACTGTTTAGTCAATCCTTTCCTCTTGAGTGTGCCCTTAGACTATCATTCTTGCTTTGTTCGTGATGACAAGTCCTCTATCATCTTTCTTGTTCCTGAATACCTTTTGGTTCCTATTCGTATCTTCCCAGGAGGGAGAGGACATAGGCTCCAACCACCATGTCTTATGAATTGAAGCAGTTCCTCCTCCATTGCTTCAATCCAGCTTCCATCTCTTAAAGCTTCATCTACTTTCTTTGGCTCAATTTAGGATAAGAAGCAAGAGTGCAGACAAACATTTTGATCATGGGTTTGTCCTCTTGTTCTCGCCCTAGTTTCAATATCACCAATGATGTTTGTGGAAGGATGTGACATGTGGATTCTTAGCTGAGAAATCATAGCAAGTTGATTTGATAAATCTAAATTTGAGAAATTTAGATCTGGTGATTGAGTATCACCTACCACATCAGCACACCCATCAAGTGTTACTTGATCTGGAGAGTGTGTAACGTAATTGATGTTGTCTTCAGTGGAGTGGTTGTCAGCATCAAGATATTCTTGATCACTTTCACCATCTGCATATTCTCCTGCATTGGAGATCCCTTCATTTGAGTTTTATGCCTCATTGTTGGAATTGGTTGGTATCTTAGATGTATCAGTAGAAGAATTTGTTATGTTTGTGCTGATAGGATTTCCACTTGCAGTGTTTGTTACAAGTGGTGCTAAAGAGATTTGATCATTTGGTCTTCTCAGCTCAAATCTTGTATTAGGATCTCTTGTAGATATATTACCATTTGCTCCTTTTCAATACTGAGATTACCATTTATCACCCTGCCCCATCTAGTAATGTAACCTCCTGATTCACCTCCAAAAGCAACTAGCCCTCCATCAAATTTTTCAAAGATTTGAAGCAAAGAGCCATTGCCAGTCATGTGCCTGGAACATCCACTATCAATGATCCATACATTACTTTTGGTCTTCAGCTATTCCTGCACATGAGAAGAGATGATTAGTTACATTTGAAAACCCAAGCATTGTTGGTCTTGGGCTCATTACGATGAACTGAAGATAGTTTGACAGTCGTTGATCCTATATGCAAGGGATCCTTTGCTTTTGTTGATGAAGAAACTTCAGTAACATGGCCTTCCATCATCTTCCACACCATCTTTGAAAGATTACACTTGGCTTTCAAAACATTGGAAGTTTTTATGACTTTGGAAGTTTTAGAGACTGAACCTTCGGAAGCTTTTGCATCCACTATAGTAGACTTAAGTGCTTTGGAAGCATTCCTTTCTTCCGAGACCAAACTTGCTTCCGAAGATAGTTTTCCACCTATCTTCTTCTGGGTCACCTTGATGCTTTCGAAGGAAAATGATTTTCCTTCCGAAGCTATTTTCTTTTTCTTCTCAAAAGTATTATTGTTGTTCATGTGGATGGTACTCTTAGTATTGTAAATGCAATCCTTAGCACAATGAGTTTACCACCACACATGATACATTCCATAGGCTTTTTTCTAAGAGTCTTGTCCTGAGGTGAAGTTTGTCATGAGCTTTTTCCATCTCGTTCTTCATCTTCTTGGATGATGTAGCATGCTTTTGAGGGTGAAGCTTGCCTTTGGAGTTGGATAGTCCAGCCTGTGCAGCAGTGTTGTACATTGATTCAACCTTCTTCTCCTTACCCAGATGGCTTTGACTTGAACTAGGACTTATGGTACTAGAGTCCTTGGTTAAGCCTTCAGCCTTCCTCACCTCGAACCCAGTAGAGATTAAAACTTGTTTTTTCTTGGGTTCGAAGGTGGGCTTGATCTCTTGAACTTTCTTTGATCTTCTTTTGTAGCTCTATTCAAGTTCTTTCTTGTAGACATGGCCATCCCTGGTCTCTTATTCTCTTCAAGGATATAATAACACTTATTAGAGTGAACTTCTTCACTTATTTTTGGTTCTCCCTTCACTATATCTGCTTCCTTGGTTTAATCTTCATCTTCCTCTAGGATAGGATCAATAGGAGGCAGCTCATCTTCATAAGTTCTGCACCTTGGTTCTTTAACAAATAGTAGTATGTGTGGAGGAGCTATTTCATTTGATCGAAGTCCCTGCCTGTTCTGGTAACAAACTTTTGCATGTAAGGATAAAGATATAATGTTCTTGAAGGTTTCCTCTTTAAAGAACATATTTTTCTACCTTGGCTTTGTTAATCACAAGCTCAGCCTGGCATTCTGTTAACGTGAAAATAAGATCTTTAATTTGAGTCATGTAGTTTATATGCTCATGTTTTAGAGTAGAAATGGTTTACTCTAAGTCTTCTATTTTAAGCTTATAATCATTTATGCTCTTTTAAATTCAACTGTTAAAATTTTTAAGGACTCAAGATCAGATATGACTTCCAACTTGTAGGACCTATACATATTAACTTTAGCAATGCATTTAGGGGAACAAAGATGTTCCAATACCTTTGATTCATCATGATCTGCCATCAGGGCTTGGTTTAGGGAGACATCTTCCACCTGAAATCTCCAATCCAAGCCTCATTCTTTAAGAGCAACTGTAGCTTGCTACTTTGATTAATATTCTTGGTGCCTTACACTCCTGAGTAAAGTGGCCTATTTGGTTATAGTTGTAACACTTTACTTTGCTGTTGTCCAGCCCAAACTTTCCACTGGACATATTTCTTGGAAACTTCCTCACTGTCCTCTTGTAGAACTTCTTGGCTATATGAATAAGAAGAGCCATCTGTTGAACTATTTACATGTACTCCAGATCATCTGGATGCTTGCATTCCAGGTCTTCAAGGGTGAAGAGAAAGTTGTTAGAACTTTTGTCTGAAGACACATAGGCCTAAAGAGAGTTATGCTCTTGGAATGGACTTCCTTGAGTATAACTTTCCTTAGGCGTCTCCAAGAAGGTGATGAAATGACCCTTTGGTGAGTTGTCAGGGTAGCATATGAGATGATATTGTGGTTCTCTACTGTCCCTTCAATAACATGAACTGTAGAACTATTTTGGGTGCTTGATAAGTTGGGAGAAGCATTTTTCATGTTCATCTCCATTTGGTAACCGCTCAGTATACCATACAGCTTAATAAGAGTGAGGGTAGATCGGTTCTCAGTTCTTTTGATGGCCACACAGTAGTGTGTCCCTTCTCTAGGAAAGAGAACATGAACTTCCTCATTATATCCCTGTTCTAAAGTTTGACTCCAACATCTATTAGAGTGTCTACAATCTCAACATACCTGAAGTATTGTTGAGTTATAGTTTCACCTGTCTAGTAGATGAAGTTTTCAAACTCTTGCTTCATTATGTCTTTCTTGTTCTCCTTAGCTTCCTTAGATCCTTCATACATCAGCTTTAGTGCATCCCAGAGTTCTTTTGCACTCTTGCACTTCTTGAAGCCTTTGTAGATGGAGTTGGGAAGAGCAGTTTGAAGAGCTGTCATGGCTTTTTGATCAATGTCTACTTTCTTCTAGTATTTTCAGAATAATTAGCAACTTTCTTGGGTGTCATCCCCCTTCTAGCAGATATTGAAGTAGTCTCTGGGATGTGAGGTCAATAGACTACACATCTCCATATCCTACTGTCTTGAGACTTGATGAAGGCTTCAATTCTCATGCACCAAGTGTCAAAATCATCAGGAGTGATCAGGGGAGACTTAGTCATTATGTTGATTTCCATATCAGCTTTGGAAAGAGCTACCATTTGAGCAAGTAAGTGAATATGAAACTAAAGAGTGATTCAAGATGGTGAGATCTTGCAATCAAGAGCCTGGGAAGCTTTAATACTAATTGTAGGACTGGTTATGGTTCAAGCAACAGTTCCACAGTTGGAGACTTATCAACTAAGCACACTTACTAGATCAAATAGGGAATCAGGCAGGAAAACAATGAATAACAAGTAATAACACTCAAGAACATAAAGATTGGTTTTCACGGATGATGTATATTGCTCTCAAGTGTTTACAAGTATTGCAAAGCTTCTTCTTGGTCCTTAGACTAATACATGAGATACTTTATACTACATCATATAGCCGGCCATACTTTGAAGGCCAGCTGGACACTAATCTAGACAACAAGATCAATGTAAAGTCAAAAGTTAGATTGCCTTTTGACTTGTGACTATGACATGCAATAGCTCACATCGTATTGTAATACAATAAGGATAAAAGTACTAAAGTAGGAAGTTATAAAAATAAACCATATTAAACAGTTGACAAAAGTAAAATAGTAATCACCAACTTGTATAGTTGGTGAGTCTTCAAAGCTGACAGCGGAAAGGTCTTCTACTTTTGTCAAAAGTATGTCAAAGTCTTCTTAGTCTTCGAAAGAGTCCAGTCTTCAAGCTTTAGAAGACTTTGTCTTTAAGCTTCGGAAGACTTCACTTTGCCTTTGGATGATTTTAGTTTTTGGCTTCAGAAGATTTTGACACTTAGTTATTTTTCTTTGTACATAGTCAAATCTTCGTAGTACTTCCTTACTTGTACCTCATTGCATTCTGAGAGATCTTTGGTTAGCATCACCTTTTTAGATAATCATCTTGATCTTACAAAAATCAATTTAAATAAGGTTGTTCTAATGTTTAGGGCTGATGAGGTTGCAAAATAAAATTACGATGCATTTGGGGATGTTCTTGCATTTGATGCAAGCTATCAAACAAACCGGTACTAAGACTATCTTAAATGTATTTGCCATTTGTTGATTTTCTTTTAAAATTATTATATGAATTATGATGGAATATTTTTTAATGTTGTTATAAGATGGTGTTTGTACCTTTCACAGGCTTTGATCATCGTACAAGAAGCGTAACATTCGGTGGAGCCTTGATTAAAGGAGAAAACATTAAGTCATACAAATGGATTTTAGAATCCTTTCTGGAGGCGTATAACAAACAACCACAGTTGGTTCTAACCAATCAAGATCTGGCAGTGAAGGTAGCGGTTAAGATAACACTACCGCAATCATCACACCGATTGTGTATGTGACTTATAATGAACAAGTTCCCACTAAAGGTAAATAAAAGGGAAAATGACTTATTAATCATGATTTTTGAGACATTTTACAAATTGGTTTATGAACTTATGTAAGTATTATTATTTATTTGGAAACTGAAGCAGATTGCTAGTGATATATTAGCAAATGATGATATCAGGAAGCGTATTAACAAACTTGTTTGGAATACACATCTTACCCCTTGTTAGTTCGAGGAAGGTTGGGGAAATATGGTTGATGATTTGAATTTGTATGACAACAAATGGCTACATGATATGTTTGAGATCAGAGAACATTGGATCCTAAGATATTTTAGGGACCTACAGATGTGCTGCTTGATGAAATCAACATCTAGATCGGAGAGCTCTAATGATGTTTTTAGGCTGTACGCGAATCCGGAAAACACACTTCTCAATTCATGGTATGGTTTGAAAGTGATATGGATAATCAATGTTTTAACCATCAAAAACTCAATAATGAAACTAGGAATATCATGTCACAACCCTGCTAGTAGTGGAAACATGAGGATGCGATGGACGGGATCGTCATAACACATTGGGGGTCTAAGAGAATCACTAAAGGTATTCTCCGTAAATGAGTCATGACATCGCCCGACACATAAGAACACATGCCAAGTATAGTCAATCCTAAAACGTCATACCATAATACATGAATAGTCCAAAATTCCATTCAGGAACGAACAAGAACAAACACAAAACAATCCCAAACACAAATCCAACAATTACGATTCAACAAACAAACAAATCCAAAACAAGTCCAAAAGTCCCATAAATTGTCTATTGCTTCTAAAGGAACGGTCTTGTCTAAAGTCCACAGCCAAGCACCTAAGCCTCATTACCTCAAAAGACATGCTCTAAAAAGTCAACAAACGTTGGTGACTTCATAGGTTTATAAGTTCAAATAACCGTGTATAACATGTATAGAAAGTTGTATGTGACTAAAAGTACATAACCGCCATAGATATCAGCACAAGTTTACGATCAGTCCACGTCCAATTAACCGGATTATATTCCCAAGAGCACGCATTGGCCAAGTCAGTCTCAACTAGCATACCGATGATAGGGGTGGGGTGTCAACCCATTAGTACTAACAATCCCTCTCCATGATAGTCCAACACAAGTACAAGTACATACTAGTGAATGAACATCTAGACTCAACCCATGACCCAAACCACATATAATGTTTCAAAATAATCTTTAAGACATGGCATAGACCAAGACAATGAGCAAGCTTTTTCCCAAGTAAAACTTATAAAATAGGGACCGTGAAAAACACCTCGAAATTGTACGGTCCAAAGTCTACAACAAGCAAGGCAATTAACTAGAGATACAATAAACACAAAAGAATAACTAAAGGTCATTGATAACAAGTATGGGTGTAATCCTTATAGCCCGATCCTTAATGACCATTAAGCTTTTTATTTTATGAAAACATGTTATACTAATAGAACAAGTTCAATGATAGATTTAAACTTTAAATCTCGACATATTTAGGGTTTTAGTTGTCATTTAATATTAATTTATTAACACCCTTTGATTCACATATATTAGACCATATTCAATGACTTGTAGACATTATCTCATCATTTTAGAAGTCCTTTAACCACTTTTAAATACAAAACTTGTCTTTACTTGATTATTTAGTTCCAATCCTTAGTTTTTAAGATTGTCAAACTATCTCAACTTCTAGAGTTGATTGCGCACAAGTTTTGCGTAAACTATTTGGAGGTGGAAACGGTAACGAAACATCGCGTAATAGGTATCGTTTGAAAGATAATACTTAAAATTAAAATACAGAAAATGAATCATCTCAAATTGATAAAATATGAGAAAGATATGACTCGATGAACACAGAGCAACCTTCAGCACCAATTTGTCAATTTTGACCTTCAGTTTTGTTTGCCACGTTTAGTGGAATTGTTGAACTTAATTTTAGATGAAAAGCTAGACCCATTTGGACTTCTTATGGCCAAATTATGACCTGTACAAAACGTTCTATTTTTATGACAGCAAACTGTTTAGTTCATTAGTCTTGTTCCTTTGCATCCCAAACCTCCATTTTTGACCCTTATTGACCCGAGTACTTAGGGAAAGTTTATTCCCTATTCTTATTGACCAATCCTTGAATCAAACACTTGGATTATCCCAATTTTCAGTTCTAAAATAGTTAGTCAGGTTTTAGTCTTCCGGTTCACAATATTAATTAATCGATACATAGTTTTGATTGTCCAACGCGTCTATCCATTCAATAAAATAAATTAATGATTTCAACAATGATTTATAAGTCCAAGATATTCATTATGGTCAGGTTACCCAAGATTACAACCCAATTTTGAAAAATCCAATAATATACAAAGATTAAGACTTAGGGTGTTACCGGTTGGAGAGTCCAACACCCGAAACACCTAGATCTTCACGATTCAATGTTCAAAATAGAGAATAAAGGAATATTAGATGATGATTTTGGGATTAGATGATGAATATCATAAATAACAAGATAGAACAATGAATAAAATCATCAAACAATGATTTTTCTTACCGGAATATTAAATGGTGAACAAGGCTTGCTTAGAAGACGATCTTGAATGCCTTGTCCACTTCAAAAATAGATGGATTAGTAAAAGGATGATGAGTTTTGATGAAGATGGTGATGAACAAGAGATAATTGGGTTGTGGTGGCTACAGTTTGTAACTTGAGAGAAAGTTATAAAATAAAAAATGAAAAACAAGGGAATTCCCTTTTTTTTAATAAGGGTTTGGCCAAGGGGGGCCGTGGATGGGCCTCCCGAGCCCTTTGCCCGTCTCGTCCAATTTCTTCTCGCCCCGATTCGCGCATTGTCCAATTTTTTGTTTTAAAATTCCCGTCGTTAATACGATTCCAACGTACTATTATATGTTATATAAATTAATTAATTTTTATATTCTTAAATTAAATTATGTCTATTTAGTAGGCTTTAGGGAAAGCCCACATGTTCGATTTTTGTTTTGGTCTTAACATAAGATATATATTTTTATGTTTCTAAGTCTTTAGTCTAATTCTAAGAACGCAACAGCCGTGCTAAGTCCAAATCAATGAACGTTTGTCACCAAGTCCAAGGCCAGCTGGAACATAATAAGCCCATAATACATAGTTTTAGAACATAGCGTGTCTACACGCGCTAATGTACTAATTTTAGATCAAGTCATCATTAGGTCAACTTTCAAGTCAAAGTTTATATTTAGACCAAGTCAAAGTCAACGGCCAAAGTTAATGGTTAACACACCTATTTTGGTGATGGATGTCACAGTATCCGCCGTTGAGAGAATTTCGTTTCGAAATACAGTCGGAATTATCAACTGCAACACTTTCCATGAATAGGTGAAGGTAATTATTCCTAAGTTGATTTTCCCAAGCATAAGTAAAATTTAGGTCCTCGCTTCTAGTTCCATCTAATCTTTACGATCAGGATTTTACTACTATTCAAAGTTCAGTTTTCCCTAACCATAATCTCAGCCAGTTCTTCGATGAATTAAAGTTTACTTCCACTTGAATTTCTTCGATTGCCACATATATGGTCTCATTAGTAAGACACTACATGAGTTTTGACGCATGGAACGTGTCATGCACCCCTCTCGGTTCTTGCTGTAACTCAAACAGATAATCCATAGACTAAATCCGTTCAGTAGTATTAATTGTACATACCAATCTAGGTGCTAATTTGCTCTTATTGTCAAAGAAGAAAATGCCTTTCTAAGGAACCAGCTCGTATCTAGACCATAAACTAAGGTCTCTTGAGATGACTTATTTGGTCTACAACCTATTTGTTGATATCTCTAGAGTATGGCTGTTGTCCATCACCAAAAGTTAATTCCCAGTCTGGCTCTGATTTCACATTCAAGGTTTCATTAGTGTTTCTATATAGGGTGTACCACAGCTAACCCACCATACTACTAACAACTTGATAGTGTACCAATCACTGACCATAACTAGCTATTAATTCAACTAATGCCTGCGAGCATGTTCCTAAAGCAACGCTTCCTTTGTTTGTCAGTGTAAATTTCTGATGATTTTAAGTTGTCTTTAGCTGTCCTTGATCCAAAAGCCCTAATCAATCATCTCTTGAATGTTTTACAGTCCAGTCATCTAACTTTACCAGACTTCCACCCATTACATCGGTGACCGACACTTACATCTATATAGTTCTCGAATGGTGCTAATATAATACTCCAATGGTAGCTATTTCTAAGTGAACCCAACCAATACCAGTGAGTGTCGTAACTACCACCATGGTCAATAATACAAGACCTTAACATACCCTGTGATGTCTTAATTGTTCACTCACTCAGACCGTCAGTCTTAGAGTAACAAGTTGTACTACTGTCCTGAAGCGTCCCTACCACCTTCAATAATCTCTGTAATAGTGGCATGATGCGACCATCGCGAACAGAGACAATCGACATAGGTATTCCATTTCTATCCATAAGTTCACTAACATAAATCCTTGCTAACTTTTCTATCTTGTAGTCCTCTTGTGTAGTCAAGAGATGGCCAGATTTGGTCATTCTATCTATAATAACCCAAATAAAATCATGCCAATTACTAATTCTTGTTAGTTATATGATAAGTCCACAATAATGTTTTTCCACATCCATTCTATAATCTTAGACTTTTATAACTGGCAAGGTGGCCATTAATGCCCTGCTATAACCTTTAAACAAGCCAAACACTCGCACACGTAGTCCACTATGTCCTCTTTTATTCCAGACAACCAATATAAGTCCTTAAGATCATGGTACCTCTTGTTAGCACCAGGATGAACAATATACTTAAACTTGTGTGCTTCGTCCAACACCAATGTCTGCACATTCCCATAAATAAAACCAAAATTCGCTTCATAGTACAATCCTTCATCTTTCTTTTGTTCAAAGTGTTTGTCTAGACCTCTCATAACCTCATCCTACACGTTTGGTCTCCTCATTGACTCAGCATGAGTAACATTGATGTGGGATTTGATACCTAAATGAACCTTCATTCCCAATGCCCTAATGCATATGGGTTTGACTCTTTTCTTACGGATCAACACGTCGGAACCCACATTTGCCTTTCCCAGGTGACATCAGATTTCACAGTCGTAGTCACTAAACAACTCAATTCAATGTCTCTGTCTCATGCTCAGTTCTTTTTGATGAAAAATGTGTTGAAAACTTTTGTGGTCAGTATAGATGACATGCTTGGAGAACTTATCGTATACTTTCTCCTTTTCTAGCAATTCCACGACTGTCTCACATGTTTATTATGATCCAACCTATCCTCAAATAAATCAAAATATCCTTAATGAACACTATTACAAATTTATTCAGATATGGCTTGCACATCTGATTCATCAGGTACATGAACACCGCAGGTGCCTTTGTTAGCCCAAAATGCATAACTATGAACTCGTAATCTCTTTAACAAGTTCTAAATGGTTTCTTTGGTATGTCCTCATGTACTCTAAGTTGATGATTTCCGAACGAAGATCAATATTCACAAAGGTATGGCAATTCTTGAAGCTGATAGAATAAGTAATTTACCCTTGGCAAAGGATAACGGTTCTTGAATATTAGCTTATTTAGCTTTTGATAGTCCATACACATCCTGAAGGATCTATCATTCTTCTTGACACAAAGCACCAGTGCCCCATGGTGAGTGATTTGGTTGAAGAAAACCCTTATCTAACAACTCCTGAAGTGGATTAGACAAATTTTCCATCTTTAAAGGTGCTAAACGATAAGGTGTCCTAGCAACATGCATCGCATTAGGTACTAGGTCAATCTAAAAGTCCACCTGTTCTGAAGGAGGTGGTCATGCCAGATCCTCCAAGAACACTTCCTGAAATTCTCACACAACAGGTATGTCATCTAGTTCTTATTCCTCCATCTTCATGCTCGTGATCTGCATCTTTTCCTCTTTTGATCTCTCTCTCCATATACGTCAAGTGTCTAACCTTTTTGCAATGGTATGCGAGCAGTCTTTTTGTAGAAGATGATCTCAGCCCTATTCCTTGACAACCAGTCCATTCCCACAATCATGATGAACTTCCAAGCACAAATCATATAAGATCTATTGTAAAGGCATGATCCTCTATTAGCAAAATATAGTCCTAAATTATCTACATAGTATTTACAAGACTACCATTAGCCCATTACATAACATGTATCCTCATAAATAGGGTTAAGTCCAACTTAGTTACAAAAGTCAAAGTCACTACATTTGGGTCCTGTCGAGCATCATTGACACCAATCACGAATGCCTTTCTATGAAAATGATTGCCATATTACCTTGCCCTAGGTTTGCACAAATTACAGACCAAATTTATGTTGTTTTTCCTTTAATTTAATTGACCATTTGACCTTGAGCCCTATTTAACCTCGCATATGCATTTCGATAATGCTCTTGGCTTCCACACTCATGATGTCAACGTCGAATTCTTGCTGATTTGACCGTATCAATCGGCACAACTAGGTTCACCAGCACCTTAAAACCCTTGGCTAAACGCTCTAATTGCTTGAAATTAAAACACACAGGGCGTCATAGTCCGATGGTACAAATTACACTTATACTCTGGACAAGTGCTGACATAGTCCTTCATTGCTAGCACGGCAGCCACATATCCTTTAATGACCTTGTCCTTCTTGTCCACTTTAACGCTAGCAATTACTCGATTCCCTAACATCGTTATATGTCTCACTAGCTTTCTTGAGGGTCTAATACGAACCATCTTTTCAGCCAAAGTACCTATCTTTAGTATTTCACTCTAAATGGTTGGGGGTTCAGTAACGAACATCATTGCATGAACTGTTGAACCAATGCCTGATAAGCTCTCAACCTTATTTGATTTATGTGTCATAATTATGGCACCATCCTTGCCAGCTTATGGAATTGGTAGGTATGGGAGACATGACCATATCATACTATTGGTTGATTTGAAGACTCAAGATCTAACTTTTCTGTCTAGTCCACAAGGCAATACTCCTCAGTTACCAATCCTTTAAGCTCATCCAAAGTCATGGCCATTACAACCTCCATACCTTGAGCTAATGTTTGGGTATTCAATTGTGTTAGTGTTTTGCCCAACAATGAGCAGATAACACAGTTCATGTTTTGATTCACAACTCAGATCTTGATGTCCACCTCCATTCCTATTTTCTCAGTGCCATGGGTCAGGGCTATTGCTCCAAATTTCCTATCGTACTCCTTTGGCTTGCATGTAATGAACTCCGTGTACGTACAACCAATCCTGCCTCTAGTATTATTTCCTTCCACGTTATCTGTCCCACCATGTCCAACTCCAAACTGCTAGGATCATAATATCGCCCAGTTCAAATACATCCTTAGTATATCGAAGATGTTTATATATATGGCTCCTCACAGCGTTCCCACCACACCAACGATATACCAAGAACTACGCTTAAACTGGTTACATGACATTCGCTTATTCCATCAAGCATAATGCAAGAACGTTCCAATAGCCAATGCCCCAAGCCTTAAGATCAGTCTAAACAAAGCAACATAGATACATGGAGTCTCACCTCTCCACTTCAACTCTACAAAGACCAAGTATATTTTGAACATGTAGCCAATTTCCACGATCACAGAATCAAAAGAAGGAGCAACGTCTTATAGATATTAGACTAAAATGTCACAGTATGATTCCCATGAAGGCTCTAGATTGATTTGTACTTATGCAAGGATAAAGGAGATAGGTGTTTCCACACCATTGATTATCATAAGAATAGGAACCCCAATGTCCCATGTATAGGATGGAAGGTTCGTACTAACTATGTCCATTATCTCACAAAAGGGTTTGCCAGATTTCGCATGCACTGCAAATTGCGATTACGTGTGCACCCATAATGGTAATTTGCTTTGCATGGTCACCCCTAGCTCCTCCTGCCTGAGTTAACGCATCTTGTCAAGTACAAAGTGTTATCCATAGTTGGAGAATCAAGATAAGGTCACTAACAAAAGGTTAAGTAATCGAATTTGTACGTAGGAATCGATTAAGAAAGCATTCACTTGGGTAAGTAACAGCCCAAGGAATCCATTTGGTATAGTACGAAATCCAATAAAGCAAGCATCTGACCTGAGTAAACCATGGTTCTTATTTGTTGGTGTCATGTCAGCTAGCGTGTCCATCTCTCAAGATTCAACTCACAAAATATAAATAAGGACTCATACATAGGGGTGTTCAAAATATCCAAATCCGAAATCAAATTCGAAATATTCGAAAATCTGAATTTTGGATATCCGAAATTTCGATTCGGATTCAGATAGTGATTTTGAGAATTTTCGGATATTTTGGATATCCGAAATATAAGAAATATTTTTCTAAAATTTTAAAAATATTAAATATTAATTAAATATTTTGGATGTTTTTAGATATTTTGGATATTTTAATAAAAAACTTCGGATATCCAAAATAATTTCAATAAAACTAATATATTTTTATAAAATTTATTAAATAATACAAACTTATTTTGAATTCAGATATCTGTTCCGAATCCGAATCGAAATTTCGGATATCTGAATCGGATAGTGAAATTCACTATCCGAAATTTTCGGATATCCGAATTTGAACACCCCTACTCATACAACATAGCTAACACCAAGAGACGCACATAAGGCAGGCTACACAGCACCACAGATAATGCACATAGAACATTCACATGTATTACAGTATGACACATAATCCTATGATGCATACTACATGTGGGTACTTAGGTTATAGTCTGGGTCGAATAATCCACCTAATTCTCTATAACCAATGGCTCTAATACCAATCTGTCATACCCCCACTAGTAGCTAAAACACGAGGATGCAACGTACAGGATCGTCATGACACATTGGGGGTCTAGGAGAATCACTAAAGGTATCCTTCGTAAATAGGTCATGATGTCGGCCGACACATAAGAACACGTGCCCAGTATAGTCAATCCCAAAACATCATACCATAATGCATAAATAGTCCAAAATTCCATTTGGGAACGAACAAGAACAAACACAAAACAAACACAAATCCAACAATTGCAATCAAACAAACAAACAAATCCAAAAAAAGTCCAAAAGTCCCATACATTTTCTATTGCTCCCAAAGGAACGGTCTTGTCTAAAGTCCACAGCCAAGTACCTAAGCTTCATTACCTGAAAAGTAATGCTTAAAAAGTCAACAAACATTGATGAGTTCATAGGTTTATAAGTTCAAATTACTTTCCTTGTATAACATATACATAGAGTTGTATGTGAGTAAGAGTACATAGCATCCATATATATCAACACAAGTTTACAATCAATCCAAGTCCAATTAACCAGATTATATTGAGGATGCGACGAATGGTATCGTCATAACACATTGGGGGTATAAGAGAATCACTAAAGGTATTCTTCGTAAATGGGTCATAATATCGCTAGACACATAAGAACACGTGCCAAGTATTGTCAATCCCAAAACGTCATACCATAATTGATAAATAGTCCATAATTCCATTCAGGAAAGAACAAGCATAAACACAATACAATTCCAAACACTAATCCAACAATTACAATCCAATAAACAAACACATCCAAAACAAGTCCAAAAGTCTCATAAATTGCCTATTGCTCCCAAAGGAACGGTATTGTCTATAGTCCATACCCAAGCACCTAAGCCTTATTACCTGAAAATACATGCTCCAAAAAGTCAACAAATATTGGTGAGTTCATAGGTTTATAAGTCCAAATAATTTTCCGTATATAACATGTACAGAAAGTTGTATGTAAGTAAGAGTACATAGCAGCCATAGATATCGACACAAGTTTACAATCAGTCCAAGTCCAATTAACCGGATTATATTCACCCAAGGGCACGCACAGGCCAAGTCAGTCGCAACTAGTATACCGACAACAGGAGTGGGGGTGTCAACCCGTTATTACTAACATTACCTCTTCATGACAGTCTAGCATAAGTACAAGTACATACTCATGAATGAACATCTGGACTCAACTCATGACCCAGACCCATACAATGTTTTAAAATAATCTTTTAGACATGGCATAGACCAAGACAATAAGCAAGCTTTTTCCCCAAGTAAAACATATTAAAAAAGGCCCGTGAAACTCACCACGAAATGGTATGGTTCAAAGTCTACAACAAGCAAGGCAATTAACTAGAGATACAATAAACACAAAAGAATTACTAAAGTTCATGATAACTAGTATGGGTGTAATCCTTGTAGGGTTTTAGTTGTTATTTTATATTAATTTATTAACGTCCTTCGATGCACATCTATTAAACCATATTCAATGAATTGTAGATATTATTAGCTCATCTTTTTAAAAGCCTTTTAACTACTTTTGAAAACAAAATTTGTCTTTACTTAATTATTTAGTTCCAATCCTTAGTTTTCAAAATTATCAAACTATTTCCGCTTCTAGAGCTGATTGTGCACCAGTTTTGCGTAAACTGTTTGGAGGTGGAAACCAAAACGAAACATCATTTAATAGGTATCGTTTGAAAGATAAAACTTTAAATTAAAATCCAGAAAATGAATCATCGCAAATGGATAAAACATGAGAAAGATATGACTCGATGAACACAGAACAACCTTATGCCCGAATTTATCAATTTTGACCATCAGTTTGTTTGCATGTTTGGAGGACCAAACGATATCGAAACGACACAAGACCACTTGGTTTAGAGGACTTGTTGAACTAAATTTAGATGAAAAGTTTGACCCATTTTGACTTTTTATGGCCAACTTCCTGTACAAAACATCCTATTTTTATGATAGTAAACTGTCCGGTTATTAGTCTTGTTCCTTTGATCCGAGTACTTAAAGAAAGTTTATTACTTTCTCTAATTGACCAAACCTTGAATCAAACACTTGGATTATCCTAATTTTCAGTTCCAAAATAGTTAGTTAGGTTTTAGTATTTTGGTTCACAATATTAATTAATCGATACATAATTTTGATTCTCCAACACGTCTATCCATTCAAGAAATAAAATTAATGATTTCAATAACACTTTTTAAGTCCAAGATGTCCACTTATGATTAGGTCACCCAAGATTACAACCCAATTTTGATAGATCCAAGAATATGCAAAGATTAAGAATTAGGGTTTTACCGGTAAGAGAGTCAAACACCCGAAACACCTAGATCTTCACAATCCAACATTCAAAATAGAGAATACAGAAACATTAGATGATGATTTTGTGATTAGATGATGAATATCATCAATAAGAAGATAGAACAATGAATAAAATCATCAAACAATAATTTTTCTTACCGGAAGATTAGATGTTGAACAAGGCTTGCTTAGAAGACGATCTTGAATGCCTTGGCCACTTCAAAAATTGATGGATTGGTAGAAGGATGATGATTTTTGATGAAGATGGTGATGAACAAGAGAGAATTGGGTTGTGGTGACTAGGGTTTGTAACTTAAAAGAAAGTTATAGAAATAAAATAATGAAAAACAAGGGGAATCCCCTTTTTTATAAGGGTTCGACCAAGGGGGGGCCGTGGATGTGCCTCCTGGGCCTTTTGCCCGTCTCATCCAATTCTGTCTCGACCCAATTCACGCGTTGTCCAATTTTTTGCGTATCTAAATTCTGCTCGTAAATACGATTCTAACGGACTATCATATGCTATATAAATTAATATATTTATATGTTTTTAAATTAAATATGTCTATTTAGTAGGCTTTAGGGAAAGCCCACGTGTTTGATTTTTGTTTCGTTCTTAACACAAGATATATATTTTTATGTTTATAAGCCTTTAGTCCAATTCTAAGCATGCAACCGTCGTGCTAAGTCCAAATCGGTGAACGTCCAGTGTCACCATGTCTAAGGCCCACTAGCACATATTAAGCCCATTATATATAGTTCTAGAACTTAGCATATCTACACGCGTCTAATGTATTAATCTCAGATTAAGTCATCATTAGGTGAACTTTCAAGTCAAAGTTCATATTTAGACCAAGTAAAAGTCAAAGAGTCAAAGTCAAAAAGTTAAAGTCAATGGCCAAAGTTAATGGTCAATGCACCTATTTTGGTGACGGATGTCACATACGACTCCATCTTTCTTAACACACCTCAAGATAGAACGCAACGATACAAAGTTATACACACATGAAGTATTTTTCAGAAGTTCAAAAAGAAATTTTTAAGAAAGACTCATCATGTGCTATAAAAAAAACTTCACCTCTGTGGATGGAATATATCTGTACACTATCAGGCATAAGGATAAAACTATGCACTCAACAAACGATTTCAAGGTTAAAATATGTTTTTTTGTGACTATGCACAACATACTATGTATATAATTTGTTGAATCATGGAAGGTTGGTCACTACCATTATGGATATGTGTAGGTAACTATAAATAATGATACAACAGAGATGGACTGCAGTTGTCTAAAAATTTTAAAGTATTGGCTTCCAGTGAAGACATATTTTCTATGTTTTTAAGTATCTTGATAAGCATGAGTTCCTAGACAGTTACGTTCTAAGACGATGAAGAGTAGATGCACTTTCAAATTTGGTTTGTAGTCTTGAAGAATCCATGCATGGGACGAGGGATGAACGTGAGCAATTGTTTTGTAAGGCTGTAAGTATTGTTGAGTCATGCGCGTCAAGATTAAGAGGGGATGTTGGGGAGATGAAATTATTTGTGAAAAAAATAAAAAAGATGAAACAACAACTACTTATCGACATTCCAAATGAACCTAATAAGAACAGCACAAAGAAGTATTCAAATCATTTTTTGAGGCGGCTTCTCCTCATAAGGTATCTGTTGTACCACCACAAGGAACACGCACCAAAGGATGTGGAACAAACAAAAGAATAATTAGACCTGGAGAGGCAGCGGTCGCAAAACTTCTAAAAAAGTTTAAGGCATTACAAGATGTGTGGCGATTATATGTATCATGATACAAGGAATTGTGACTTGAACCCGAAGAACTTAGGAAGAAACATGACCTCAAAAAACAAAAGCAAGGGACATATTCAAAGAAATGGCGTTAGCTGTATTCAATTTGTTAGTAGGATGCTTTTGTTTACTTTCAGGTACTTTTAATGCTTTTGATGGTGATCGTTTGTGATGTTTGTGACTATGGATTGTTAAGATGCATTATTATATACTTGTTCTGATGGATTTAAGGATTCATTGACTAAGCTGTACAGTTAGATCACACTGCTGCAGCGATAGTAAAGGTTTAGGGCATGTCAACATAATTGAATAAGGTGCCATAATGCATATTTGGGGATTGTTCATTGATGTATAATTGCATACATGCAAGTATTTCAATGTTGATTGTCATTACTATCTTTTATAATGCAGAATGGGTTTTTTTGTACTTTATAGGAAGTCATAATGATAATTTCCAGTTATCTCTTTATATGCTTATAGCATTATTTTGACTTTTGTTGCTTTCATTGCATTGACAAATCAAAATTTTACTTTTTATACTTATGGAAAATCAGGGGTCAAAATTAAATAAGAAGCGCCTTACAATAGCAACTAAAATGAATTTTAATATAATTAATATTTGTGATAATATTACAAGATGAGTTCATCAAATATTTGCAAATCAATAGAAAAAAACTAACAATCCCCAAAATACAACATACAATACTACGAATTGAATGTCAACACAATTATAATATATATTCAAATAAGTTTTTTTGAATATATGTCAACTACTAGTGAAGGCTGACTTGCATTTTCCAAGCGTCTCTCTTATTAAATAATTTTTTTAAATAAGTTAACTAAATAATTAAATATCCAACAATATATCTTCTTATTCTAATAATTTATTATTAAAACATACTAAATTGTATGATATTTTATCTTGAAATATTGTTTTTAGAATTCTTATTTTTATTAGTGGTTAACTAAAATTACTTAAATTTGTTATAATTTCATTTATGGCTAATGGCATGTATCATACAAATTGTTAATAAAGTATAATGAAATTGTTTAGTTGAATTCTTTTAATCCTTGAAGTACATGGGATTCTAACCTAGATGAGAAGTAAATTAAGCATGCACTTAACTGTGAAATTCGATACAAACCTACTACGTTAAAGTTGGATGTGTCTACAAGCATACTTGTATTACAAGCATTGATGCATAAGTGCATGAATGCACGATTGTCAAAACCAAATATTGCCAATACTATGCAAAATGAAACGATCCAAGCAACATAGATTGACCCTGAATGGTTCTGTAGATCAACATAATATATAGAACATACATGAGAAAAAATGATGTACTTGACGAACAACATAAACTAACAAAGACATGTTTGAAAATATAATAACCATAACAATGACATGTGAAATACAAAAGACGGGAGTACATTTGTTTGAGTGTCCAAAAATCCAAATTCACTTACCCTTAGCTTGCTTTTGTTTGGATGGCTTGCCATCGCCACCTTTTTAGGCATTGAAGATTCATGTTTTTCTAACTCTGGTAGATTCCTTGATTAACTGTGTTTCCTCCCAGATTTGGTTAGCCTCATTAATAACCTCTTCCTTGTGGATATTGATTTCAAACAAAAGTATCTTGGCTGCATACTTACACCTCAAACGTTTAAGTTGGATTTTTTGCTTTCTACCTTCCACGTCTAACACATTTATCCACTTCTTTGACATTCCTTGGAAGATTTCCATATTTCGCATTAGGAAAATTCCACAATCATTCATACTTTTCTTGGTGCACCATGACAGATCCGGCCGAATAATCTAGGAATTTCTAATGTTGATGCTCGAAGGATGGTCAATCAACTCCAAAAAACTTCCAAATATTTCATGTTACATAAAAGAATGCATAAGATTTATATGGTGGTATTAGAAATAAAAAGGAATAAACTTGGTTCTGTTTGAATATGAAGGCTTACATATTTATAAGGAACATGTGACTTATTTTAAATAAGAGAAAATATGCTCCGATCCTGATTCTTGACCACAGATGCAATGGATCCATCTGGTAACTAAGCGGTCAAACTATCTTGGGATATGTTGTCAAGAACAACAACAGAAGGACTCGATAGATCGAAACAAATTAAGAATAAAAGGTTAACGTCATGAACGGGGAAGAAAACAAAATCAAAATACGATAAATCTAACTTCTCAACTTGATTATTTAGGATCGGGAGAAGGTTAGCATGAAAATTTTCTAGTTTCTAGGCATCAGACATCTTGCCTCTCAAGCATTCCTTTGGTCTAAAACATTTGCCATTATAATTTTGATTAGAAATGGGCTCGTAAAAGAAATAAATAAACAATGATTTTGATAAAACTTACTATAACAGAGGTCATGCAGAGTAATATATGTGGTGACTCGTCAGCTCTTGCATCCTCCTCATAGTTTAGTATAGCCGCCCAACAATCAATGACAACATTTAGAATCCAAGCATCGGGATCCAAAATTCATACGAATCCCTATCGGTCTCGACACTGTCCTTTGTAGCAAATAATATTTTGCTGACATATGATGAGCAAAGACAAATAAAAATGCATTAACGCATCAACAAATACGAAGGCAGGTTTAAGAAACAATCTTATAATTAAACATTTAAGGTATAACAATTAGACATCAATTAAACACCAGAAAATGTACTTACTTTTCCGCATCAGAACGACCAAGTAGGAATTGTATATCTTGTCCTCAACTGATTTGGTTTTGTGGTCCACATCAACAACTTGATTAATGTATGGAGAGTTTGCAACAACTGACTTAGAGTTTTTCCTCTTGGGGCGAATCAATGGAGCTTTCATTCTTATTTCTTTTATGCGTTCACCAAGGGGGATGTTGTCAAGATAATCTACATCCGTCATTTCTACAACCTTGTCAAACATTTATGTGAGGTCAAAGCTAAATGATGGCCCTTCTGTTGTGACTTCCATTTTTTTCAGCACTTTTTTTAATAATATCCATTTGTTCAAATATTTTAGCCGCCATTTCGGGGTCAGACCAAAAACCATCTTCCGATGATGATTCGGTATCTTTCTTATCTGGTTCTTTATCTGACTTCTCTATATCTTGAGAATCCTTTTGGGCTGATGATTTGTTATCTTTCTTATATGGTTCTTTATCTAACTTCTCTAAATCTGGAGAATCCTTTTGGGCTGATTTTGTTAGATATGATTTTTTTACATCAGGAGAATCCTTTAGCTTCCTTAAGAATCTCCATATTTTATGTAACATACGTGAACATGTCCTTAAACTTTTTTTGGTAAGCCAACCTGCAGGATGGTTTAAGGGATGGTCAATACAATCAGTCTCATAATGAGGAGAGTGTTAGAACACTTAACAGATCAAATAGGGAACTAGATTTATGTATATGATACTAAGAACACAAGTAAAGCAAATGAGACAAAACTAAGAACAAGAACAGGCTAATATGGTTTTCAAGGATGTTGTATATTGCTCTGAAGTTCTTTTACAATTGTTACAAAGCATAAAAAGAAATACAAGGACCTGAGATACTTTATACTACATCCTACAGCCGGCCATACTTTGAAGACCAGCTGGAAACACTAACCTAGACAACAAGATTAATGAAAAGTCAAAAGACAGATTACCTTTTGACTAGTGATCATGACATGCCATAGCTCACATCCTAATATATTACAAAAAGGATAAAAGGTACAAAGTAGGAAGTTACAGACTCAAGACCATAATCTACAGTTTACTAAAGCATGGATCTTTTCACCTACTTGTATAAGTTGGTGAGTCTTCAGAGTTGCAGATCAGAAGATGAAGTTGGTTGAGATTCAGCTCTAGGTCCAGATTGTGTTGTCTCAGGGGGTTCAACCTTAACCTTAATTTCAGGTTGAGCTGGACTTGGTGGAGAATGCAAGTCAACAAGCTCTCCCTTCTTAATCTTCTGCTTGATCACCCTGATGTGCTCATCCATAGTGGATAGAGACATTGGATCAAGCCTCATTTCGGAGAATCCATACAACTTCAAGAAGCTCATCATCCTTTGTCTGTTAGCAGACTTCTTTTGGCTCTTTTGGATGATGGCTCTTGACTTTGCAGCTTCTTTCTTTAGTTTTCTCTTAGCAGTCTTTTGTTCCTTGATGACTTGTTGCTCCAACTGCTTAAGATACTCAAATTCAACATACTCATATGATAAGGGAAGAAGTGCAGATGCCTGATAGAGGTCTGTGGCACTCAGGTAGTTAATAACATTCAGTCTATCAGCTTCCTTGTCTACCTGAGGTTATCAGTTGCCACAGCCTTTGTCTCAGGACTTTCTTGAATTGGGGAGAGGGTAGGAGCATGCTTCTATCTCCTTTCTTCCTTGTTCTTAAGGAGCAATTATGCATCCTCTGCCTCCTTCCTCTCCTTGGACAACTCCTTGTCAGCCAGTTCATTCAATTCATCTAAGGGAAGAGATATTAGTTCATTAATGTTATAGTTCCTGGTCCCCATGTAGTTTAGCCTGGCTGCCCTTAACATATCATCCTGAGTATTTGGCCTGGGGGCAGCCCTGATCACAGCTTCCATGAACCCTAGAGACCCTCTTGAACTCTCCCGCCTTAGCTTTCTCTTCCTCTTTCTCTCATCCTCCTCAATCTCCTCAGAAGTCGGTTTCCTTTTCCCTTTGTCACTCACAGGCCTTAGTGACTCATGGTGGAGAGAACTTTGGCCTTCATTACTTGGTTCAACAGTCAAGCTCTAGCCAGAGAGAGGCTGTGAAGCACCTTCACCAGCTGGTACCTCACTGAGGGTACTAGGTGCTGAAGAAGTTCCAGTCTCAAAGTTCACAGGTTCAACTTATAGGGCTTCAGTCAAGGCTTCCCCTTTAAAGCTAATCTTAGGGTCCACCTCAACATCCAGTTGACCAAAAGTTTCACCTGTTAGCCTTTGTCTATATACTCTTGACCTCATCTTGTATTCTTCAAACACCCTTTCTTGAATCCTATCTGCAAATCTTACAGCTTGTCTGTTTTGACTTGGGTTGACAAGTGAAAGATCAATCAGATGGATGCTCTCATAGAAACTCAGGTTGGAAAAGTTGAAAATTTCATGTTGACCCTGAGATCTAGAGATGACTAGAGCTCTTCTATCAGTGTCATACCTCCATCCCATGATTGGATTCTCAGAGTGAGGAGAGGGGGTAGGCATAGCTCTTGGAATACCTTCCTTAAACAAACTTTGTATGAGTGAGTCTACATCCATGTAAACTTGAGGAGGTTATTGAGTATAGACCATTACAAGTGAGGGTGGTGAATCCTCAATGTCCATACTCTGTGAAGAACTCCCACATTATGTGATTTTGGGACTTTTTCCCCCTTTTTGGTAGCATCACCTTCTTGCATAGGTGAGCTTGGGGTTGGGTCTGTCACATCCATAAGTTCTTATGGACCTAGTTGAGTTCTCCTGAATGGTCTCTCAGCTAACTTGCCCTTGAGATCAGTGATCTCAAGTTGCTGGTCATTGACCCTATTTTGTAAGACAGTCATCTGAGATTCCAGGTGACTTATCTTTGATACTAAATAGGTGCATGTTTTTGTCAGTTTTTGCACCTTTAGTTTCAGACTCCCCTCATCTTTATCAGAAGAATCATGGGGGGATGAGATAATAGAACCAAGGTCTTCTTCCTTATCACCAGCACTTTGTTCTTGGCTGCTGGATTTCCTCTGCACTATGACAACTTCAAGTGAAGTGACAATGGGCTGGGTTGCCATGGTTGAGGTCTTAATGATGTAGTCACTTTCTAAAATGAGAGCCTCTTCCATATGGACCTCCTGAACAGGTTTAGGGAGATCTACCTCAGTAGTAGGTGGATGATGTGGGCTAGATATGGGAGAAATAGGAGCACTCATCTCCCCTTGAGTAGGGGAAGAAAAAAGAGACACATGATACTCACTGCATCCCATATCTTCATCATTATAGAATTCAAGGTTTGGGATTGGTTGGTTCTAATCAAGAGGCTGGGGATGGTAACTGTCCCCTGAAGGTTGTTCACTGGAGTTTTGAGACTCTGAGTGAAGGCTTAAGGCACTGGGGTTGTGAGCTCATCAGGCTAAGCATGAGGAACCTCAGCACTGATTATTTGTGAGATGGGAGCGGTTTGCTCCTCAGGAGAAGTGGGAGCTCTAAAGTCCACTTCCTCCTGTATGGGTGATGATATAGGGGCCTGCACAAACTAAGTAGCATGTGTAGGGGTTTGTTTGGATTTTCTCTAGTAGGTTATGGTTATTTGTGGCTTTGTTGGTGGTTGAGAAGTAGAAGGTGTGGGTTCAACACTAATGATGGTCTAGTTTAGGTTGGACTCACCATAGTTGTTAGTATTATTTTGTTATTTATGTAATAGGTTGAATGTTAGTTTGTTTCCATGTATTTTGTATTGTTGTATTTGTGTAGTTTAACTATCCCAGCGAAACTACTAACAAAACTATAGTTTCGCTAGTAGTCAGCTGACCTAGGGCACCCGGCGAAACTGTGTTTCGCAGCCGGGTGAATCTAGGTGTTGGTCAGGACAGTTTTGCTATCCAGCAAAACTGTCAGCGAAACTATACTCTGCTTATATATTGTCATGTTCTATCTTTGTAAGTAAGTTTTGCAGACCCTAATACTGAAATATCATTATTACAATTCTGTATTGTCGGCTGGAAGCTTATTTTGATTACATTTGAGCCTTTGTTTCATATTCATTGTGTGAGTTTGGAGATTATTGAATATATTTGAAACTTGTTCATTGTGTCATTGTTAGAGTTATGTTGATTTAGTAGGATTTCTCTGTTTTATGAATCATTTGCACTGTTAGATCAATCATATAGACCAATACTATGGTACCAGAGCCTTAGTGCTCTTGATTGGTTGAGGTTTTTTAGGGTTTTTGTTAAAGAACACTGTTCCATTCATTTTGTATCTTAGTTTATGTGTTTTCAGCATGGAAATTGATTAAAAAACATTTGGTTTTTGCATAGGAAGCTGTTCCAATCATCCAATCATCAATTTATTATGATTTGGGTAAGTTCTGGTTGATTTCTTGTTCGAAAAGGCTTTCAGAATCATCCAGCGAAACTACCATCTTCTTCCAGCGAAACTAAGTACAGTTTAGCGAAACTACAGTTTTTGTGTTTTTGAAGTTTGTCCTTGATACTAAGCAAAACTCTCTCTTTTGAATGAAAGTTCACATCACTTGATTGACCAGCCAAGCGAAAGAGCTACCGAGATTGTCCTCGGAATGAAAGTTCTACTAGTTTTAGTGAAACTGTTGTGGAAACTAGAGTTTTGTTTAAGCACTCAATCAAGCAAAACTGTTGCTCAGCTTCCAAGCAAAACTGTGAGCGAATCTACCAGCGAAATTGCTTAATTTGTCAGAGAAACTTACCGAGAGAATTTGTCAGCGAATCTAAAGATTCTTCAGTGAAATTAACTACTGTTTAAAAAATAACATCCACCAATATCACCATTTCTGACTTGGAGAGTTTTACACCCAATAGGCCACCAAGGCTTATAAATGGTGATAACTTTGAGGACTGGAATATAAATGGTGATAACTTTGAGGACTGGAAACGAGGTTTAAAAGCCTTCTTTAACTATACAGATCATAATCAATTGGAGTCAATAGTAAATGGTCCATATACTCCAACTGTCACTGTTGGTCAAGTTATCTCACCAAACACTGATTCATCAACCTTTACCGAAAGAGATCTCAAGCTAATCGATCATGATCAGAAAGCTTTCAAGGCTTTAACTTCGTGTTTATCACAAGACATCTACAACTGTTTCGCTAAACACAAGGATGCAAAATCCTTGTATGATTCTCTGTGTGAATTTTACCAATCTATTTGTGTCTGTCTCAAGCACTTTAAAGAAATATGATGAACAGTTGGGTAACCATGAATAGGTTACTAAGCTCTTGGACTCTCTTCCATCGCAATGGAGCTTGCAAGTCAGGATGTTGAAGCAGGAAAGAAACTTTTCTACTTATAAACTCCTGGATGACATCAACAAACTGAAATCTTTTGATTTTGATTTGAAAAGGAGGGAATACAATCAATCCATGATGCCAGCCACAATATATCCACAAAATGCCGCATTGTTTTCATCCGCTGCAAACTCTTCCATGTATGGTTCAGCTTATGGTGGGTCTATAGGATATGGCGTATTATACAAGTCTAGTGGTGGATCTATAGGTGTTGGTTCAAGCTCAAAGAAGTCTGTCACTGCTCAAATTCCATCTGATACAATGGCATTATTTGGAATGTTTGTACACAGTTATGAAGCTTTGGTTGCAGGGGAGCTGAAGGGAAAAGGAATGACTATTGAAGACATATATCAGGTGGACCCTGATGACTTAGAGGAAATTGATATCCAATGGCAGATGGCCATGCTCATATTGTGTGCTAGAAGATTCATGGAATGAACTGGAAGGAGGAACTTTGGCAATCAAAACCAAAACTCTAAACTTGGTTTTGATACATCAAAATTGAGATGCTTTAATTACAAACAGCTGGGGCATTTTGTAAGGATCACCACAATACAATTAGATCGATCTCATGAAGAGAATGCGGAATGTAATCATCACGGTAACAAAGATTGAATATAGAAATTTAAGAACACGCACGAGTAAATAACTTTCAAATCTATTGATCTCTGATTTGTTTACAAGGCAGAATTACAAATCAGGAAATGAAAACTTTATCTATCAAGTGCTACCTATTACAAAGTAAAACTTCCATATATAACAAAAAGAAGTTCTCACGCAAAAATTGCAGTTCTCAAGCGACTAGTAGTTGTCGCGTGAAAAGCAGTTTTCGCGCGATAACTCTAGGTTCTTGCGTGACTTGATCTTGATCTTCATCTTGAGATTTCCCGAGCCTCATAGGTTCAACCTCTACAATCTCCCCCTAGGCTTGGTAAATCAACGTTGTTAGAAGTCCATGTCTGCAACCTGATAACTGCCCCTATAAGCATACATCTTGTTGTTCAGGGCCTTCATAATCATCCAACCGAACTATGCCGCTATGAAGTGTACAAATTCATCAGCTACAATCAGACATGCCTGTAGCTTCACAAATCTTCTTTACCAAACTATAGCAGATCCACAGGGTCGATGATACGGAACTCTTTATCTTCACAATTAATCACTGCGTGACCACTATCTTTTTCACAAATCCATCCCTTTAGTTTAGACAAACTGCTAACTGGAACTCGAGCATGAATGGGAATCTTCTTTGCATATCTTGGATGTCTATAAACCCGTATTTTAGTGGCTTATTAGTATTTGGGTCCATCCGGGTCTCATCTTCATTGACTTTTGATTTGGCTGTCTTAAAGTCTTTGAAGTTGGTTCGGCTCTGTCTATAAATCATATTATGAATCCAGTTAGCCTTACTGTAGTTACTTGGGTTAAAGAATGGAACACGACCCATAGCATATAAATCTGATGCGCTGAGTGTATGAAAGTCGTGCTCGTCTTGAAAATATTCAATAGCTTCGCCCTTTCTTTTCACAATATACATCTTCTTTTCTTGATCATAAGCCCAACTAATGATAGGTTCTGAGTTTCCATACCTTGTGAAAGGTTTGGAATGCCTCATGAATATAAGTTAGGGGAGGAGAAGCACTAACTGTTAGATTACCGACCTGACGCACAACACTTTGGCCTGTAACATCTACTGTCTCGTCAGTCGTCTGTGTGTTGCTTGACTCCCCCACGATCTCACCTTCTTCAATCAATGTATCCAAAAATAAATCTTTTAGACTGTTACCGAATATATCTATATACTCAAAACCCTCTTCCAAATCATCAAAAGTATCAAACTCTTCTTCCGTCTCATCAGCAGTAAGACTTTTGCTAGAATGTGTAAAATTCTCTCTCATATGCAACCTCTGTTTCTGGGTCTAGTGGAGTGTAATCAACTAAATCATCGGAACTTGGTCCAGAGACATTTTTAGTTCCCGGTGTTCCAGAATCACCGTGTAGCTGTAGAACCAATGTCACCACCCTGATCATCATCATCATTTCCCCTATCATCATTATCATCATTTCCCTCATTACCATCATCACCATTATCATCATCATCATCCTTATCATTATCACCATCCTCAGACGAATCATAATCAATCAAATCTAATCCTTTATCTTCATCATCAACTGGGTTTGGGATAGGCATCATGTGTTCAGGCTCAACAAACGCCTCTCTAGTAAAAACTACAAGCTGGTCCTCAGTAGTCATATGAACATCAGTAGACGGTGACTCTTGACCAGCTTCAGCAGTCTCTGTTGTCATTTCCTGAACAACAGGATCAACAGATGCTCTATAGGAATGATCAGGTCTATCACATGTTCTTGATCAGCAGTTTGATGTCCGCTACTTTCTCCAACTTCAGTAGTCCTTTGAAATGACCCCCTTGAAGTAAACTCTCTCAAATTCTGCTCGAGGACCTGAACATAGCTGAATATAAATGTTTGCTGATGTTTATCCTTTCATCTCTATCAATCAACTGCCTCTACAGATCATCTATCACTTTGGTCTTCTCCAACATCTCTTCCTCAAGATTATGTGCACATTCCTCCAATGTAATACATGTAGGTGAACTAGTTGACATACTAGCACCTTGTCTTTGCTCAGGAGGTGTACGTGGAAGTCTTCCATCTCAATCGTCTCATCCACAATCTGATCTCCAGGAGGTGTCCTCAAAATGTCAGCAATAGAAGTGGGTAACTCAGTGAATACAATTGGCGTTGCCTCAATATCTGTGATAGGAGTCTCAGCAAGATTAACCTCCTCAACAATAGGCTCAGTGGTCACCGGGGTCAGACGTTGTCACACCCCAACCTTAACGGCGAAAACGTCGAGATGTGAGGGTTAAGATTGTTCATGCCACAAAACGCTAATTTTAAAATGACAATATTATTAAAGATCAATATTCATGACGTACAATAAAGAAATAGAGCAAGTTCAAACATCCAACAATACATAAGAAATTCAAAGTCATAAAATGATCAATGTCTTTTATTTTAGTCTAGGTCCAATCCTAGATGTATGAATGTCTTCAAGGCATGCTAACAGTATCATTTCCTGAAACATGTTAAAATTAAAAGGTCAACATAATGTTGGTGAGTTTTCCGTGTTTTCATACATAAAATATATATATAAAAGATGGCAATTCATGTCATAGGTTATTGAATAAAGTAACTAGGGATGGATGAACAAATGTAGCAATCAAACCTTGACAGATTACAAGATTACAAGATTAAACGATTAGCTAAGTGTACTTGGTTTAACACCAAGTAGGCTTGTCAGGCCCATAGATCTATGACGTCGCCAGGCTAGCAATAGTTAATGATTGTACATATTATAGTCATCAAATGGTAATTACAAGAGTTCAACTAACCACGACAACTAAGAAGAATTGCCCAAGTGTTTACAAGATTCAAACGAGTTTACAAGTGCATTTATCATATCATAAGGTTAACATGTTTCACCCCAAAGTGTGAAATTATATAAAAGGGGTGTGGAAAAACTCACCTGGATAATAAAGGATGAACAAATAAAAGAGTCTTGTCACTAATGCCGAGGATTCGTTAACGTTCAACCTAAATAATACGTCGTATTAAGTTAATCATGGTGATTTTTGGTATTGTATTTATAAACCGTCAGTCCATGATTTTTTTTATGTTTTTAATTAGATACAATTTGTTATTGTTTTGGTATTTACAAGGTTAAATAAGAATTTTTTTAGTAATAATCACTATTAATAAAATTTAAACTTTTTATATTCAAATAGTTTTACTTTCAAATAAAATAGTAATTTTGTAGATTTACATGGCGACATAATCCTATTAAAAACAATAAACGTAATTTTTAAACATGTACATATATATTTCATATAAAAGAATTTATAAATATGTTTGTTAACAATAAAGAATTAAATTGGAATTATGTAAGAATTAAATAGGACCCATTACAATTTAAGATTTATATCGAATGGTATTTGTAACAATATTTGTAATTTATAAAATAAAATAAAATAAATGAGAATTTCTTACTTGAATTTCTTAGAAAATTAAAAAGAAAATAATTCTATTTAATTTTTAGTTAAAAATGATTTTATATTATTAATAATAATATTTAAGTATTTTTCTAAAATTTAGATTTTGTTAAAAAACCCTTAAAAAATTAATGGCAGGGCCCGGTTCGAACCCGGGACCTCCTGCCTAGGAGTCCTTGTCCTTAACCGGTTGGGCTAAGCCCAACTGGTCTTATAGAATAGGAAATAAACTTTAAAACCCTTTTTCAGAAAATCCCCCAAATTGGGTTCAAGAACCCTAATTCGAAATCGACCATATTGATCATCGATTCAAAGTTTTTACCCAAATTAATCATGGGGCGTTTGTTCCCCATGTGAAATCGAATCGATTGACATCTTTAATCACCTGATTTGATGTTGTTCTTGATGATCTTATGTTCGAACGAGCCGCGACTGTTCTTGATTGAGTACTTCGATGTGTGTGTGTTTTGTATCAAATTGAGAGTTCAGAGAGTTTAGGAAACTAATTTCGAGCATAAGCCTTCTGATTCATAGGTTCAATTTGATGGATCGAATGACCAACGAATTTAAGGAGATTCTTGGTTGTTTCAGGTGGAATTTAGTGTGATTGGGTCTGTTACATGTGAAATTGATATCACCAATAACTTCAAAATGATTACACCAACGTTTATGTTCGTTTAATTTCAATAGTATTGCACTTTAATGTGAAAACGGATTGAAACTTTAATGGGATTCGGTTTCGAATCGAAAGCTTAGTAAATCGTTTGTTAATTTCAAATTAATCATAATTCCAAGTTCGAAACATGTTCAGTAGCCGGTTGGGTTCATTTTTGTGTGTTAAAAAGTGAGTTTTTGGGGGTTTTAGGGGTCGCCGGACCATGGCCGGAGTTCGGCCGGGTGTCTTGGCCGGAAATACGGGGATGGGGGGTTGGGTTTAAAGAAAATTACATTTTGGTCCCTGTAGTTTTAATATTGACAATTTAAGTCAAAAGCTCAACTTTCATATTTCAGGGAATTACAGTTTTAGTCCCCGTAGTTTTTAAATTTTGTTATTTTATGTACAAAGTTATTTTTTTTACAAGTTTTAAAAAAATTACTTACTCACTTTGTTTTTATTTAATTACAAGATTTAACACTTTTTAAGATTTTTTTTTAATTACTAGTATGATTATTTTCATTTATTATAAATAAACATTGATATTTCTTCTATTTTTGTAATTATTTTTATTATTTTTATTATCATTATTATTATTATTATTATCGTTACTATTACTTTTATTATTATTATTATTATTAGTACTATTATTAATATCATTATTGTTATATGGTTATCATTAATTATTGAATTATTTAATTTAACTATAACGATTTCTAGGAATTACAAATATGTCCTCGTATTTGCATTAATAACAAGCAAACCCTTACAAGAGATAACGAGATTAATCAAACATTAACTAAAAATACGAGAGGTCACAGAAGTCTCCTCAACAAACCACGTCCTCTAGCCCTACCATAAGGACTTTCACTTGCTCTCCTTGCCATCCTCTTTCTCCTCCCTCTAATCACTGGAGTCTCATCAGGAATGAAATCAGAATCACGCTCCTCAGTAGTACGTTTGGCTGGTGTTTCTCAAACTCTAGGAGGTTCCTGTAATAATAGGGTACATAACCAATCTGGTCACTATCGGTCTCACTCCCACTGCTAGTAAATGAGGAATCTATCTCAGCATCAACTTTAGATCTGGTAGCAGCCTGAGAACTCTCAGGTGCTTCGGTGCAGTACTCATAGATGGACCGACTGTAGCAGCTTCAGGAGCATGAGTAGTAGATGTAGATGCACGAGATGTGACATCTGTTTGGACATGAGGAGAATCAGTCGCTTGCGATCTATCTTCAGCTTAAAAATCATCTTCAAATCGACCCAACTTAGCTAAATGTGAGCCATCCCATGCATTCTCTCGTGCTCCCATCAAATATGTAAAAATATATTTCTTCATAGTCATGACCACATATGTAGGTGAGTCAGACACAACTAGCTCAGGGTGAGTAGCTTTCACTATCATCTGTATAAAACGAGGGTACATGATAAACTTCTTCCCTACTGCAGCAATGACGTTCTTCTGCATCTCAGAAAATATTTCCTTGGATATGCTATATGGTAAATCATCAACGAGCGATATCAGCAGGGATCCGAACACCGCACTCAAACTATCCATGCGTGCCTTAAGATTGCTAAGGCAATGGATGACAACGTGAAACAAGTACTTCCAAAAGGGTGGAAGATACTTCTTCTCTAGAGATGGGTGTCTATGACTGTAACCCATACGTGTCAAACAATCCTTGACAGTATCATCATCAATCTTTACAGGTGCATTGGGTACATCCTCAAGCAATAGCACACTGTTGATTACTTCAGCTATAATTACTACCCTTTTTCCCTTAACCACAGCAGTAATACAAGGTTCTCTGTCCTTGTCTATCTTATTGGCAGCCGTTTGCCAAAACTGATCAATAACATTTGTATAAATGGTGGGACTAGTAGATATGGCATAGTGAATAAAAGATGTCTTCAGCCCCTCTATCAATGATCGACACAGAGCTTTATCTTCAGTTACATCCTCGAGATAAGCTATGGCATTATGGGTTTTGTTAAAAACCAATGGACGAGCCATCTGAAACAATAAGCATGAATATCAATACACAAAGAAAAATTCAAAAAAATTTTAGAGAAAAAAAAATCAACACTTAGAAAAAATTTTGAATTTTTAACTTCTCGCGCGAAAGCATTACACTTTTCAAGCGACAAGTCAAGTTGTCGCATGAATTTTGAATTTGACCAGAAGTCAACTTTTTGCGTGACAAGTTCAATATCATGCGAAAAGTTTTGAAAGGTCTCGCGTCTGTTCATATGCTTAGTACTTTTCGCATGCGAAAAGTCTGGTACACTTCAAAATTTTCAAACTATCAACTTTAAGTGATTCAACCATTAAAACATGTTCACTGAGTGTCGCCTAAGTGATTATTAAGGTTTATTAAGGTTAATTAGTTCAAATTTAATGTATTTTAGGTTCTAGAAGATTCGGTCTAGTTCAAAAACACTCAAATCATCATTATAACCAACATAATGCATGTATGGAAATCAATAGGCGACTTTAATGAACACTAGTTTCAATTTTGACAGAGTTTCAACACTTAGAATTTTAGAGTGTAAATTTCAGAATTGTTGTGCGAATACTTGACTTTTCACAAAACTGTACCTTTTATAGTCCTCTGACTTCATGCGCGAGAAGTCAGAGTTCTCACATATGAACTTTTCGCAAGACTTTCATACATTAGCATGAAATAGAACTTCTCGCATCAAAAAATCTTTTCGCATGAAATGAACTTTTCGCCTGAAATGAACCTTTCGCGCGATAAGTTCTAAATTCTTCAAATAACTTAACTTTTTAATTTTTCAAAATTTTAAGAACTTATTGAGATTTATGATTTGTTATGAAAAATGATTATGTTTAACTAAGTATTTACAATCATTCTAACACCCTTAATTTTGAACATTTTGTAAAACGAAAACTAAAACAAATAATCAAAATATACTTTTAACAAAAAACAATTTGACACAAAAACTATTCTAATTAACTTAAATATTTTTGATAAATTCTCAAGTATAGGATCATATGTCTTAGAAGTTGATCATTACCATCATCCAGCTTTATTATAAATAGAACTGGTTATGTTGATTGTTAATATATTGAGTCCAATTTAAACTTAGACTTCAAGTTTACTTAGATACATAAACTATGATTTTATCATGTTTTGATTAAATTATATGTCTGCAGTGTGTCCCACAATCAAAAATCCTGTAGAACCTTATCCAACTTCAAGACACTTTCGAGATTTCAAGTCACCCCAATTTGACTTAAACCTTTCACTTCTGATCAGCCTTTTCAGAACAAATTTTTTAATATAGTATCTATTATGAGAATAACTAGCCTGAGAAACATTTCTGAACACAGAATATTAACAAGTTTTAGGACTTATTTAACACCCAATCAGACTTATGTTTTTGCCCTCGCAAGATGTTTAGGACTTACATGCCAACTCGGACTTACATGCCCCATCTTTTAATTTTGCCTCCTGTGTCAAAACATATTCTCAAAAAGAAAAATATTTATCATATAGTATGTATATCTTTGACATATCTTTTATTAATGTGCTCATTGACATCTTTTATTCCTATATGGCCTTTTAGGCTCCTTTTTGCTCATTTTGTTTGTTTTTCTCTTTGTATTTTGTTTTCATTTGTATATCTATATTATTTTTTTATTTTGATATATATATATATATATATATATACAATATCTGAAAGAAGCTGAATCAGAAAGTAACTGGCTTTAGTATGACTAGACTATAACTCTCAGTTTGTTTTAGCATGGAATCAGAGTTACCACAAAACCTTGATGAGTTACCCACTTCAGTCATAGAAAGTTACTTTCAGTGCATCACAGAACATAGTGCTTTTCATACTTGAATATCCAGCCTATCAACATATCAAATATAATCCAAGTCAGTTTCTTGTAAGCCTTAGGATGCAATGATTCAAAAAAGAAATGTAATATCATTTCTATGAACACTTGAAAACTTAATTTTTTTTTAAATTTTATAACCAAAATCTTTTTGTAATTTTCTTCCTATCTTTTTACTCCCCTTAAGAACAAAATATTTTTGTATTTTCAATTTTCTCCCCCTAAAATTATGATTATTTAAATAGAAAAAATAATAATTTTAACAAACAAAGAAAAATATTTTTGTAAAAGGTGTAAGAATAACTGTTAACCAAAGTTAATCATGCCCAAAGATTTAACTAAAAAGTCAAATCTAGAATGATCAAACACCTTAGTGAACAAATCAGTAATGTTGTCATCTGTAGAAATTGACTCCAAATGGATAAGTTTCCTTTCAAAACAGTCACGGATGAAATGCATTCGGATGTCGATGTGTTTAGTCTTAGAGTGTTGAATTGGATTCTTCACAATGTTCAAAAATACAGTATTATCACAAAAGATTTTAGTATCGTAAATATTAAGGCCATAATCAAGAAGTTGTTGTTAAATCCAGACGATTTGTGAACAACAGCTTGATGCACCCACATATTCAGCCTCTGCAGTTGAAGTGGATACTGTTTGCTAGTTCTTGCATTACCAAGAAATCAAACTATTGCCAATAAATTAACAACCGCCAGTAGTAGACTTCCTGTCCAAGTTACATCCTGCATAATCACTGTCAGTATAAGCAAATAAATTGAAATCAGAATTTTTAGGATACCAAAGACCAAGTGTGGGTTGACCCTTGAGATATTTAAAAATCCTCTTGACAGCTTTCATGTGAGATTCCTTTGGATTACTTTGATAATGAGCACACTAACAAACAGGAAACATGATGTCTGGCCTGCTTGCAGTGAGATACATCAAGGATCCAATCATAGACCGATACATGTGTTGATCAACATCTTCATCCGTGGGGATCTGGAGTCAAGGTAGGACGAGAATACATAGGAGTAGGAGCAGTCTTGGAGTCTTGGAATTTGTATTTATCTAGAATATTGTGAATATATTTTTCTTGATGTATCAGTATTCTCTTCTCATCTTGTTTAACTTGAATACCCAAGAAAACATCATTTCTCCAAGAGCAATCATCTCAAATTTCTTCTTCATTACTTCCTCAAACTCTTTGCTCAAGTCATCATTTGAAGATCCAGAAATAATATCATCGACATAAACTTGAACTAGAATCAGATCATCACCAGTCTTTCTTATGAATAAAGTTTGATCAATAGCACCTTTTGTATAACCATTTGTAAGCAAATATTCAGTGAGAGTGGCATACCAAGCTCGAGGTGCCTGGTGTAAGCCATAAAGTGCTTTATCTAACTTGTAAACATAATCAGGATGATCAAGATCTTCAAAACCTTATGGTTGACAGACATAGATTTCTTCCTTCATTTCTCCAAACAAAAACACAGTCTTTACATCCATTTGATAAACCTTAAAGTTCTTGTATGAAGCATATGCCAGAAAAATTCATATAGCTTCTAGTCTTGCAACTGGAGCATATACTTCTTCATAATCAAGTCCTTCAATCTGATAAAATCCTTGAACAACAAGTCTGACCTTGTTGCGGACTATCACATCCTTTTCATCCGTTTTGTTTTTGAAAATCCATTTAGTGCCTATAGGCAACTTACCCTTTGGTAATTCACACAGATGCCAAACATTAAGCTTTTTGAATTGCATCAGCTCATCTTGCATGGCCTCTACCCAACTATTTTCTTTCAATGCCAATTCAACATTCTTCGGCACAATTTGAGATAGAAAACATGAATATAGACATGTGTTTATCGCTCCTGATTGACTTAGAGTTCTGACGCCTTGGGATAGTGGACTGATGATTGCTTCAGTTGGATGGTTTATATGAACTCTCAGATGTGGAATAGCATCTCCAGAGATAACTTCGTCTAAGTTGGACATATGACTAACAAGCTCTTCAGCAGTGTTCCCTCCTTCTGGTCGATAAATAATTTCTTTGTCTAGATTATCATCACCAGCAGAAAGATCTTCAAATGGTACTTGAATAATATCAATTGGATCACTTAAGGTAGAAGATGAACTCTGAACAGAAATTTGTGGTTCTTGTTCAACAACTGTATCCAGATAAGATGAGTCTGTTTCAGAAACAGAATATGAAACAGCTGAAGCATTAGAAGATGAAGGTATATCTGAAGATATTCCTTTAGCTTGAGAAGATGTAGATCCAACATCATCAGCAAATATATCTTGAATTGAGGATGTCAAAGGTGGATCAGCTATAGAAACAAGAGATTTTTAGTTAAATGTTTCAAATAATGAAGCATAATCATAAACCCATGAAGGAGAAGACCCTGCATCTGTTTTGTTAGATTCATGCCAATCAATATCAAATGACTCAACAATTTGTTTAGTTCTTTTATTATAAACCCGATATGCTACTTTGTTGGCTGAATAACTAATAACAATCATCAGCTTTTTCATCAAATTTTGATTTATTATCAGATGTGTTTAACAGAGTACAACAACATCCAAAAGTTTTGAAATATTTGACTTTGGGTTTATGTTTGAAAAAGATTTCATAAGGAGTCTTATTTTGTTGTTTGTTAATTAAAACACGATTTTGAACATAACAAGCAGTGTTAACAGCTTCAGCCCAAAAGAATGAAGGTAATTTGGCCGCTGATAACATTGTTCTAGCTGCTTCAATTAAGGTTCTGTTACATCTTTCATCAACTCCCTTTTGTTGTGGAGTTCCTGCAGAACTGAATTGTCGTGCTATCACCTTTGAATCGCAAAACTCATTCAAAATACGATTACAGAATTTGGTGCCATTATCACCCCGTATGCATTTGATAGTCTTGTCAGTTTGATTTTCCACAAGTATCATGAATTTCATTAGCAAATGAGGCGTCTCATCCTTGGTTGCTAAAAAGAAAACCCATGTAAATCTAGAAAAATCATCAGTAATAACCAAGCAATATTCACGATGTCCTAAACTCAAAACACTTACAGGACCGAATAAATCCATGTGTAGCAATTGAAGAATAGAGTCAATTTGTGTATGAGCAACTGGTTTATGAGGAAGTTTATGTTGTTTGCCTTTAGAGCATGATAGACAATGCTCTATTAGTTGAAATTCTTTAGAGGTAAGCCAATTACTTGATTTCCTCTAACCAGTTTGTTCATTGTTTTAACATTGACATGACCAAGACGACGATGCCATAACAATGTGTCATTTTCCGAGGCTTTAGATAACAAACTCGACGTAGTTACAAATGAATGTGTACCGTTTATGTCTAGTAAATACGTGTCTCTGTCTCTAGGAGTTCTTAATAAAATCCATTCTTCAGGTATTACAAAGCCAGGTTTTAATATGAGACATTCCTTATCAGTGAAATGTGTTGAATACTTTTTGTCACAAATTTGAGAGACACTAAGCAAATTATGTTTTAGTTCCTCTACAAAATTGACATCTTTAAATCTTAATACACCATTAGTCACTGTACCTTTATTTGTAATCTTACCTCCTTTGTCCCCGGCAAAGATAACATATCCTCCGTTTTATGGTTGAATGTTGTTTAACAGGGATATATTACCAGTCATGTGTCTTGAACAACCACTATCTACATGCCAAACACTATTGATAGCTTTCATTGGTTGTTCCTACATAATAGGACAAATTTAATCATTTTTAGGAACCCAAGCCATGGTTGACTTGAGCTCTTAGTTTTCATCTAAATATGATACATTTTTTAATATCATATCTCTTTTGTCATTGAAAATGCATTTTTCAACAACAAAAGGCTCATAAGTTTTGCCTTTAATTTTCCATCTTTGCACTTGTTTGACTGGTGGTGTGGTGAAATTGTTTTTATCAACTTGAACTGATTTTACTTGTGTCTTTTCCTTGTTTAAATCAGTTTTATTTTTAGTAAAACATCCGATTGATATAAGTTTCTTTTAAAATTTGTATTAAAAAAGAAACATTTTCTATTGTTCGCAATTGAATTATGGAACTTTTGTTTACTTGTCAATTGATGTTGATGACGACAATTTCTAGCCATGTGATTTGGCTTTCCACACACATAACAACATCTTTTACTATATGCAGTTGACACTCGCATGTTTTGCTCGAACTGTTTTGGATAACTTCCATAGTTATCACTGAATCTGGCCTTAGTATGTCTTTGGCCTTTTGATTCTTTAACAGTATCTCTTCCTTTCCTCTCGTGTTGATTAGCTTGAGTTGATTTCTGAGGAATTGAGGTATTGGTCCTAGCTCTTGGACTTATTACAGATGCTGATGTAGCATGAATTGTGGCTTTAGCTTTATGATTCTTCTGAACTGGATTAGGACCAGTGTCTTTTGAACCTATTCTACACACATCTTGTTTCATATTGTTAGCAATAATAGAAGATTTATTTTTGAAGAAACTTGCATTTGTTTCTTTAAAAATATGATCCTCATCATTAATGTTGTCTACAGAAACAAATCTGTTATTGAAATCATTTTTCAAGTCAGACATAGATGTTGTGACTCATTTATTTTCTTTGTTTTTAAAGTTTATTTTTGATTCTCGTTTCTTATCCTTATTTGACAATTTTGGACAAACTTTAGAATCAACTGAAATTTTAAAGCTTTCATTAAACTCTGATGATGAATTACAAGATGGTTTTTCATTACAAATCTTATTTTCTATAGAATCTAATTCATCATCACTCTCCTATTCTTCAACTAAACCATCTATCTTCGTACTTTCTGTAAAAAAAATTGTCATTATTAATATTAATTTTTGTGTTTGTGACAGGGTCAACATTCAATGAAACATTGACTGTAGGTGTGAAGTCAGATTTCAGTTGAAAACCTAAGCCATATGTTTCTTCATCATAAGATGGAATTGATGAAGGCAAAGATGTATAATCATGATTAATTGGTGGTGCATCGTTAGCATAACCCACTCCACTTTTTCAACCATTAATCTTTTCTGTCATCTGTGACTTGATTATACCTTCAACCATGTTAGATGAAAGTTCAAATTTATCAACAGCTAATTTTGCAGATGAGAGTTCACCATTGAGTTTGTTAATTTCTAAAGATAATTCATCATTGCGTTTTGTCAAATCTTTTAAGTTACATTCTTTATCATGAAGATTTAGTTTTGATTGATAAATAGATTTGTTCAAACCCTCAATTTTATCTTTAAAAATTTTCTCATTAGTTTTATACTCTGATTGATAAATAGTTTTGATTGATAAATAGATTTGTTCAAACCCTCAGTATTCTTGGTTCATCTGCTTTAATAGATGTTGGAGTATTCTCAACAGCACTTTGCTCTTTGGCACATGCACAAGCTGGAGGAGGCTCAACAGCTTTATCTAACTCTTAAACCTTGATTGTAGCAAGTTCAACAGTCTCTTCCATAACATCTTCAAACCGAGCAGGAGTACTCTCAACAGCTATTTCTTCATCAACCACTTCTTCAATTTTCATCTCTACTTCTTGACCAAACACTCCTTCAAGCATATCCTCAAACACAAACTCTGTCAACACATTCTTTTCTTCTTTTTTCTCAACTAGTTCATCCTCAGTTTGAATTTCAACTATCAAAGCATTAGACAGCTGCATATCTAGTATCTCCATTTGATCAGACCAGTCATATTCACCTTCGGTCTGAGATACTAGAGCTTTGTTGTTGTTGGTAGAACTTGCTTTACCACTTTTTGTTTCAACCTCCACTGTCACCATCTTCTTTCTATGATCACTCTTGTTTGACCTGGGTTCAGTACATTCTCTGGCAAAATGTCTAGGCTTATCACAGTTGTAACACCTCAGACTGGACTTATCAAATCCTATCTTGCTGGAGTTGTTTATCCCAAACACTTTTCTTCCAGTTCTCCTAGCAAAGTTCTTAGCTCTGTACACTACCATATCCATCTGGTATTTAATGTCATTCTCTTTAATGTCATCAGGATTAACTTGTTGCAAGTCCTCCACCAAGATGTTAGGTGCATTAAGTATTCCAGCTGAAAATGCTTCATAGCTGTTCATGAATGTAGTGAATAATGCCAGATGTTCTTCAACTATTTGGATGGTTTGTTTGGGTGGTTGGGAGTTAACAACAAAAGCTTGTTGTGTAGGGTGAGAAACTTGAATCTATGGGTAGACTTGAGGTTGGGATAGATTTGGAGTTTGAACATAAAGAGTTTAAGGAGTTGCTTGATGTTGAGGCAAGGATTGGGGCAAGGCTTGGTTTTTGATGATAGGAAGGGTAAAAGATGCTGACTGTTATTGTTGACACAGTTGGGAATAGCTGACATAATAGTTTGGGTTATTGGCCATTTTGGCATACAATGCCGATGCTTCAGCTCCAATTGAGTTGATGTAGTTAGCAGCCCTCTGCTTATCATCCATATCATAAGACTTGATAGTGGAAATGAGATCACTGAGTGTTAAAGTGAACAGATCCTTGGTTCTTTTGATGGTTGTGCAGTTGCTGTTCCAGCTATAAGGTAGAGAATTTAATAGCTTTTTGTTAACTGTTGTATTCTCCAAGGTGATTCCTGCACTCTTCATCTTAGTGACTAGTTTCACGAACTTAGACATCTGAGTGTCCAAAGTCTCACCCAGTATATGATTAAACATGTTAAACTCCTGGTTCAACATATCTTTTCGGCTCTCTCTCATATCTTTATTCCCCATAATTTGTTCCTCCATTGCGTCCCTTAAATCCTTAGCCTTTGTAAAATCTTTGAACTTCTGTGTAATCTCGGTCGTGAGTGCCATAATGATTGTAGCATAGGCTTTATCATCCAGTTGCTTCTTCTTCATATCCACTTCATCCTACAAATGTTCAGGTTTTGGGATCAATTCTTCCTTATCATTCGTATAAACTGGAATGTATGGTCCTTTCTTAATTGATCTCATCAACTGGGGTTCAGTATACATGACATGGTTCTCAACCCTGAACGTCAAATCAGGGTACTTATCTTCATTGAGCAGCCGAGGTGGCTTCGTGCTCGTACCAATCTCATTGTCGAGTTTCAAAGTGGCAGTAAGCTGCTTCAGATTAGCCATTTTCTTAATCAGAAAGTCAGATTCTTCACAAATTCTTAAAAAATTTCAAACCCAAAGTTCTCGCGTGAATGATCAACTTATCGCGTGAAATCTTTAAAGTTCTCGCACGAACAAAACAAACTTCTCGCGTGGAAACTTTTGTAACTGAATCTTGTGAAAACTGAAAGTTGTCGCGCGAGTAGATTCTATTGTAACAAACTTGGAACCAACTTTTGCAAAATCCTCAACTTCTCGCGCGAAAGGTAACCTTTCGCACAGAAAACCAAGTTTTCGCCTGAACTATTCTCTGTGATTCTGAGTGTTTCGGCCTCAAATTTTTCACCCAATTGATTAAACTTTGATTAATTAAGTGTTCAATTAGTGATTTAGCTTCAAATTAGATTCTAAATGTCTCTAATTGATTCAATTAATCTCGTTTTAAGCTCAAAAGGTCATCAACTCAATGAACATGAAGTTTATCAGCTTCAACATCTTCAATTGATCAATCTCAACAAGAATAAGCAGAAAAACTTAGAATAACCATGAGTTTAATGCTCACAAGCTCTTCAAAACACTTCTTCAAACTTCAACAAATCTATCTAGAGCAACAAGGCTCTGATACCAATTGTAAGGATCACCATAATACAATTAGATCGATCTCGTGATGAGAATGCGGAATGTAATCATCATGGTAACAAAGATTGAATATAGAAATTTAAGAACACGCACGAGTAAATAACTTTCAAATCTATTGATCTCTGATTCGTTTACAAGGCAGAATTACAAATCAGGAAATGAAAACTGTATCTATCAAGTGCTACTACATAGTCAAACTTCTATAGATAACAAAAAGAAGTTCTCGCGCGAAAATTGCAGTTCTCGCGCGACTAGTAGTTGTCACACGAGAAGCAGTTTTCGTGTGATAACTCTAGGTTCTCGTGTGACTTGATCTTGATCTTCATCTTGATTTGATTTCCCGAGCCTTATAGGTTTAACCTCTACACACTTTAAAAGAGAATGTCCATCCCCTATCATCACTGAACAGGGAATTTTTGGAACTTCCAAAGTTATCCCGTTCACCGACAAGGAAGAAGCCAAGCCAAAGAAGGAAACAACAATCATTTCAAACTTTGATAGGAGTGCTGAGATTAAGGAAACTAAAAAAGAAATCAATCATGCTCTAGTGGCTGAGGTGGTGAACAGTGATGTGGATTCAGTTGAGGACTTTGATCCTTTCAAGGAGTTCAAGAATGAGATTCAAGAAGAAGCTGTTGGTGAAAGTGGTAACCAACAGGTTCAAGCTAAGGAGGTGAAGACTGGGAAAGTCAAGGAAGAAAAAGGTGATTATGAGCATGTTGAAGAGAAAGTGACAGTTTGTGAAGCTGATGAGTTCGGGAAACAACAACAAGTTGAAGTAAGTGGAGTGAAGTTAGATGTCTATAATCAAGAAAAGAAAGAGGAAAGTGAAGCTGAGGAGGCCAGGAAGAAAGCAATGGAGGAGGAAGAATGCAAGAATAACACTCCTGTCTGTCAATGCAAAAAGGCCCTAGCTGCTGAGAAAGTAGTTATGGGTCTCCCTTATGAGGTAATTCAAGACATGTGTTCTCCTACATGCAAAATTCATTTATTTGGGGTTTATAAAGCTAACATATTATTGTTAGATAATGAAAAAGAATTAAAACAAATAAACAATGAACTTAAAACAAATGAGTCAAAATATTTTGTCAAGTTAAATGAAGCTTTAAAGGAAAATGAGCATTTAAAAAGAAATCTTTTGGAAAGAAACGTTGAAATAAATGCTTTAACTGAACGTGTAGCACTTGCTGAATTTGAAACAAGCAAATTAAAAACCAAACTTGAAAAGTGAATAATTTCTGGGATTAAACATGAGGAGCTTTACAACAAACAATGGGGGGCTAGAATTAAGGCTGGTTTGGGAAACGAAGAAACCACTCATGTTTATCCTCCTCCAAGTACTTATTGTTATTCTCCTATCCCTATATCTCATCCAACTAATGAATTAATTCAGAAAGATACTAATAGTTTGTATGCAGGTTTAGAAGGAGTAAATCATAAGGAGATTTAAGAGAAATATGATTATGGGGCAAGTGGTGGCCTGGGCAGCTCTAGTCTTAGCATTTCAGATTCCAAAAAGTCTTCAATAGACAATAGTTTAAGTAGATTTGTTTCCCAAAAGTCTATTATAGACAATGGCATGTGTAGTTCTAGCTCTAGTCCAGCTTGTTCATCTTCAGATGTCTATGAATCAAATCGTGATGTTTCAAATGCTTTTGTTAATAGAAATGATGCTTGTTCAAGCAAAGCTTTAGACAGACATACCGACTAAAATTGTTTTGAAAAGTTCCTCACTCATCCTATCCCATCTTTTACACCAATTCGGATCTCTAAACCTAATGAAATGGAGACAACTTCCTCAAATGTTAGAAACATTAATGTAAATGAATCAGAATCTGCTAAAATTAAGGTCACAATAGAAAAATTAAAAGAATCTTATGACTCTTGTAGCAATTCTGATTCACACGAGTCTGAATATGAGAAAGAGATATTAATAGATCATGCTCCTATTTCAAAATGTAAGAAGAAAAGTTTAAAGTCCTGGTGTTTTAGATGTGGGAAGGATGATCATGTAATTAAAATTTGCCCTGAGTTTGTTAGTAAAAATGTAAGTAATAGTTCATTAGGAAGTAGATTGAATCATTTTGTAAATAGTTTTTTTGTAAAAAATCCTCTGTTTTGAGACCTAAGTTAGTCACGACTTGAGTCCCAATTTCCAAATCTTAACAATTTTTTTGTTTATATGCCAGGATCAATCCAAAAAAGCTATCAATAGCTTTTGGCACGTTGATAGTAGAAGTTCAAGGCATATGACCGGGTTGAAGGACCTTCTTACAAATTATCGCATACTCGCAGCAAGCACAATGAAACAAGGATTCATGCAATCCGGGACGCTCAGGAAAAGGGTTTTATAGATATTATTCCAATTAACACAAAATTTCAAAGAGCAGATCTTTTCACAAAAACATTTGATAAGCCTCGTTTTTATAAATTGATCTCAATGTTGGTTTAATATCTTTTTGAAAACTCTTTTCATAACAAAGTGTGTAAATAGCCGTAAATAACTCTTTTTGTTTATTTTTTATCTTATTTTGATAAAGTCTTTTTGATAAACTTCGTTGTCCCATATTCCTTCACTCTTTTGATCTTTACAAAATATGAAAAACAGAAATTTCTCTTACATTGCATTTAAGTAGAAATTTAGGGGGAGAATAAAGATTAAGCTCTTAAGTTTTTCAATTTTGTCTTTCAGGAACCCCCAGGTAAAAAAAGTTTGATGGAGGTCAATTGCCTTATGTCGGGATATGCAAAGTAAACAGTGATCGTGTAGCCAAACTAAAGATTAAGTACTCTGTGATAAGGACTATCCCCTTGACATCTTGGCCTGCACAAAGTTATAAGTCCTTATCTAAAACGGGTTGAGAGTTTCAAATCTCTGTTTTTATTTTAATTCCCTTTTCCCTAAATCCTGAATGATGCTTCGAGTTAGCACAATAAATGCTTATAATCTAGATCTTCAGAAAAGTCTCTGAAATGAAGCTTCTCATTAGCTGATCAGAATATTTCCTACTGCTTATCTCCTCTGCTATGTGTGAACACTGGCCCGGAGTGATGATATCCTCTGTTATACGTAAGTATAGACCTGGAGCTCTCATCAGCACGTTCTGATGATCTTCTCCGTTATACGTAAGTATGGACCTGAAGCTCTCATCAACATGTTTAGATGATCATCTCCTCTGTTATACGTAATTATTAACCTGGAGCTCTCATCATCGGTTCCCCAAAATAAAGGCACAGTGATTCTTAAATTAAGATTATTGTTGAAACCGCAAAAGAAAATCAAGCAGAGTTAATCATATTGCTCAATAAACCATGAGGACAGGATAAGTACTTTGCCAAATGTCTATGGGGACCAAGTCATTAGAGTTCCTAAAATTAAATCAAAACATGATAAAGACAGCTGCAGATTACGTGTTGAAAAGAATAAGGCACGAACTTAAAAGGACAAACATATCAGCAATCCGGCCAATCTTTGACTCTCTGGAACAATTTCTTGAAAAGAAGTGCCTATATCCTTTTTTTTATTATTTCTTATTATATTTTATTTTAATTTTTATTATTCTCTATTTTAGTTTTTTTTTGTGAAGGCATTATGGGATGGAGAAAGTTTTTCATGAAAGTTTTTGTCAACTTTTGTCTTAAATTTTACTTTTTATTTTCTTTATATATATATAAAATTTAAAATTTTCAAAATTTTTCTCAAAAAAAAAAAATTGCTATGTGCTAGGTTCCAGCGAAACTAAATTTCGCTTACAGTTTCGCTCAGCGAATCTATAGATTCGTCGGCACATTCGCTAAGTTTTTTGTAACATGATTTCAAAATTTATGCCGAGCGAAACTATAGTTTCGCTACCAGTGAAACTAGGGTATGTATATTGAACTGTGTGAGATCAGCTTCTCATTTTTGCTCAACTTCAAAACTGTGCCCTAGTTTGAACCCGTACCTCAAAAATCTTTTCTAGTCGATTTTCGTAGTGATTGAATGTTTATAAGTGTTTAGGTGGGTGTTTCGAACCTGTTCCTAAGCATTTATCGAGGTTTTAACCGATGCATTTGGGTTTTGGTTGATTCGCTGGGTTGTAGTGTGCGCTGATTCGTTTAGCGAAACTACGACTGTAAGCAGCGAAACTAAATGAAAGTTCAATAGTTCCGAGTGAAACTGTCCGGTCACGCTATTCGTGCGTACTTGACAGTTTCACCAGGATAGTTTTAGCGAAATTATAGATTCTCTCAGGCACATGTTTTTGTGTCTGAGCCTCACGAATCTATAATTTCTCTGCGGTATAAACTATAATTTCGTCCTCAGCGAAACTATAGAATCGCTCAGACACATGTTTTTGTGTGTATGTAACAACGAATCTATACTTTCGATTAGGCGAAACTACAGCTTCTACAGCTTGGGCAAAACTGTAGTTTCGCTAGATGAAACTATAGTTTCGTCTGCCAGCGAAACTGTTGAACTTTCTGATTTTTTCTTAAATTTTTGTTTTATTCCACTGTTTATTCATATTTCAATGCTTTAACTAACCCACCTTTGTTTAATTTTCAGTTAAGATGGCAAACTTGAAGTTTGATGAGAGAACAAACATTGTAGCATTAAAGGATGACAGGAACCCGAAGGCCGTTGGATTTAGAGATTGCATCAAGTGGTTGAAGCAGTCTCCAATCAGTTATGCTTTATCTCACATGCCCACTATCTATGATCTTCATGTCAGAGACTTTTGGAGACCAGCAGAGTATGACCTTGGGTCTAATCCATATCGGATTACTGCTAGATTCCTTGGCCATGACTTTGTTATTACTATTGAGACTATGGCCAGAGCATTGAAGCTGGAGGAATATTGTGGGGATGAGGTGGTGTTGTCTGATGCAGAGGTGTTAAATGCATTTAGAAGCATCGGGTATGAGGGACCATCTTTTGGCTCAAAGAAAGAAATCAAGAAGTCCCTCCTATCTAAATAATGGAGATACATAGCACAAGTATTCATATGTGCCTGGACCATAGGAAAGGAGGATCAGATGGCTTAAATCAACACTAGGAAAGGGCTATGATTGTATTTTGCAGGGGACCGAAAGCCAACATTGCTAAGTTGATCTTTGACTGCATGACTGATAATATAATGGCTTTGAAGAAAGATAAGTGGTTATTGTATCCAAGATTTGTACAGATGATGATTAATGATTTGAAGCCAGATCTTCTTAAACATTAAGAAATTAAGAGACTGGTGCAAATAAATACAAGAATATTTGCAGACTGCTCGACTGTGAGACATGACTTCAGTAGGAAAATAACATATCTTTGGGAGAATATGTACTCTGTTGAGAGATGGAATTACATCAAGAGGTTGATTGTGTATGAAAATAAAATTGTAGAAGAAAATCAAGAAAAGCAGGCTGAGGCCATAAAGAAGAGAAAGAGATATGCTAAAGACAAAGAGTATAATCTAGAAGATGAAATTGATGAGATTGAAGAGGAAATAAGGGTCTAGAGGGAGAAACGAACAAAGAAAAAAGCAGATCAAGGAGAACTAGCTCATGTCACTGAAAGGAGAACTAAGCATAAGCAACAAGTTTTTGAAGAAAGGAGGGATCCCAGATCGGAGCTAGACCAAGATGTCATTCAAAATCTGAATACATCATTGGCCAATGAATTAGGAAAGATCAAGACAAAATTGGTGAATCAAGAACTTAGAGAGGAGAAAGATAAGGAAATGGAGAGCATGAAGAGATTGATGTTAGACCAACAAGAGTTAATCAGGAGGCTACCCAAGGAAGTGAACGAGTTGAAAGCCAATGCCGATCTACCCAATCAGTTAACTCAAGCCGAGTTACATGATCTTACTGATACATCAAAGTATTCTTTTCTGAAGGTGGGTAGTTCAAGTAGGGTAGGGAAGGGCACAAGTGGTGCTAGTGGTAGTGGTGCTAGTGGTTCTGGTGTTGGTGGATCAGGTGTTGATGTGAGGGGTGTAGATGAAACAGGAGTTGTGAAAGAAAGTAGTGCAGGATGTGTTAGAGGTGATGAGGATGAAGTTGTAGAAGCAGGGTTTGTAGACTTAGGATTTGATATAAACACTGATCTTACTGGTGATGAAGTGTTTAGAGAAGTGGTAGATAGAGCAGGAAAGAAAGCAGCTTAGATAAATCCGATAGATGAAGAAGAGGAGTATGAAGAACAACTGGTGGATTATGACTCTGAGCCCGAATTCTATGAAGTAGATGAGCGACCATTGACATATGTGGCTCGGAGAAGTTCAACTGAAGTAGATGTAATTGAGATGGAAAAGGAGGATTGGTTCATGAAAGAGAAGGAACCAGAACAGCTGACTCCTTCGTTTCAAAACATTCAAGAATAGAGCTGAAAGGAATCAGATAAGAAGATAATCAACTGGAAATATAATAGTGAGCTGAAGATGTTTATGATCAAGAGAAGAATAGGAGGAATTTCATATTTACAAAAAAGGAAGGCATTTAAGACCTTGCCTAAATGGGATTTAAGAAGATTGGCTGAGATTCCACTGCTAGATTCAAACTTGAGTGATAGAGCTAGGATGCTGGAGCAAGAGATTTAGAGAGGGCTGATTGATAACTTTGAAACATTTGGTTACATGAAGATTGAAAGGAGAAGTTCAAAGAAGGATAAGGATTGGGTGACCGGAAAGGGAAAAATTATGTTGAAGCTGAAACCGGTAAAGACTGTGAATAGCGTAAGAGTGCCCAATCCACTTCCCCCAAGATTACAAAAATTTGAATAGTGGTTCTATGATAATAATATAGGGGAAGCAGTGATCAGACTGAAGAGTGGAGAAGAAATTAAACTATTTGACCCTATGGAGGTATTCTGATTTTGCGATGAAGATTTGGTGGTGTTGTGTGAAAATCACATCAAAGCTGGAGCTAGAGCTGAAACAAGGAATGAAGCTAGCCTATTCATGAAAGTAGCTAACAAGGCTCGCGGTGTCAGGGCTGAAGTCAGGGAGCTTACAGAGAAAGTACTTCAAGCTGATGAATTGAGGATGGATGTGCAGGAGCTGACAAGACAATTTGAAAGAGCAAGTGCCCGAGGAGAGGAAAGTAGTACTGCTGGAACTGAAAAGGAAACATCTCTTAAAGCTGTAAAAGAAGCTGAGATTGCTAAAGACGGAACCAGAGCTGAACCTGAAGACCAAGCTGGTGAGGTCCAACCTAGGGGGAGTATTGATGGTCTAGTATAGGTTGGACTCACCATAGTTGTTAGTATTATTTAGTTATTTATGTAATAGGTTGAATGTTAGTTTGTTTCCATGTATTTTGTATTGTTGTATTTGTGTAGTTTCACTATCCCAGCGAAACTACTAGCATAGTTTCACTAGTAGTCAATGACCTAGGGCACCCAGCGAAACTATGTTCCGTAGCCGGGTGAATCTAGGTGTTGGTCAGGACAGTTTCGCTGGATAGTGAAACCATCAGTGAAAGTATGCTCTGCTTATATATTGTCATGTTCTATCTTTGTAAGTAAGTTTTGGAAATCCTAATACTGAAATATCATTATTGCAATTTTGTATTGTCGGCTGGAAGCTTATTTTGATTACATTTGAGCCTTTGTTTCATATTCATTGTATGAGTTTGGAGATTATTGAAGATATTTGAAACTTGTTCATTGTGTCATTGTTAGAGTTGTGTTCATTTAGTAGGATTTCTCAGTTTTATGAATCATTTGCACTGTTAGATCGATCATATGGACCAACAACTAGCTGGTGCTGCTAGGTTGTCACCTTGAGCAATGAGCTCTAAAATTTTTAGGACAAAGGCTGTTTCTACCCCTGAGAAGCCAACAGTTGGCTTTCTCATAGTCTTGATGATGCCGGCCTTCATCTGTTCCAATTTTAGAACATTACCTGTTCCCCTCAACTGTGAGCCTAGTTCACAGTTGAGACTGTGTTGGACATATCTAGAAAACTTGTAATATTCTAAGGAGTCTAAGTTTGCAAGTAAATTAGTATAGACAAATTATGAATACCTGAACTTGACCCCTTGAACCATCCCATGGACTATAAGGAAAGGTCTTCAGGAATCTGGTCCCAACCTCTATGTTTGTTGGATAAACTGTGGACAACCACATGAAGGAGGTACTTCCACTGAAAGGAGACCTTCCCTTTTCTGAAGGTTATGGCTAAGAAGTCACCTTCATAGCCCATCTGCTCAAAGGACTGGTTAACAATAGATTTTGGAAAGGACAAATCACCTTCTACATCATCCAGGTGAAGGTGAGTGTTTATGGAGGCTGGAGTGATGAAGATTGTCCTCCCTTGCACTATGGCAGACAGTGCCTTCTCCCCATCCATAGTGACCTCTTGGCAGGTCCTTCAAAATTCCAAAAGTTGATCCTTATAGAGTGGAGGATCTATGGTAAGGGAGGTGAAGTAGTTTGACAAAGAAAGGAATCGACAAACCTTTGAGAAACTAGGATCTTTCTCAGAGTCTAACAGACCAACTTGATTATGTTGCCTGTGAAGATACATGGAGAAATCAGGTTGGTTTTTGCGGTCAGGGTTGGCCATTTGACGTTGGTTTAATGTGAAGGAAGATAAGAACAAAGTCGGTTTATGGGTGAAGTTAGGTTAGAGAAAAATACAGATGAAGAAGATAGTGAAAAGTGGGGGAACAGTTGAGAAGATATATATGAAATGGATTTGAGACAAAGTTAATGCAAAAAAATTAACTTTGAAATCCATATGTTGGTCCCGCCTCTAAAAACGTGTCCAAAAAGGTAGTTTTCTTGGAAGTTGAAAATCTTCTGAAGGTAATTTTGTCTTCGGAAGTTTTAAGAAAAAGCTTCCGAAGCCAATTTGGCTTTGGAAGATATTCCTAAGGTTTGTGAAAATTTTGCTTTGGAAGAAAAATACTTAGAGAATTTTCATTCTGAGACATGTTTGGTTTCGGAAGAGATTAAGACTTGGGAGTTTTATTCTAAAGAGAATAAATCTTCCGAGACGTAATTGCTTTAGGAAGAAAATTGCCCTTCAAATACATGTAAGTACTTAGAAGCATATTTAAGCTTTGGAAGATATCTCAGAATTTCTTCCGAAGGTAAATTTCTTATAAGTAGTTATTTGATTTGAAGACATAATGTTTTTCCGAAGACAATTTGAAATCTTCCGAAAGAAAATATTTTTGAAAACTTTTCAAAAATCTACGGAATATCATTTTAAAGATTTTCTTCCAAAATAACCTGGGCTTATGAAGTTGATAAAATAAACAACTTAGGACACATAGGTTTTAGAAAAAAAATTGATTTTAAGTTTAAGAAAATCTATTAAAAGTTAATCATCCAAATAGCTGATACAAGATATTTGAATCTTGGTTCATCAAAAGCTTTAGTGAAAAATTTAGCATATTGTTCATTAGTGTTAACTTTGACTAGTTTGATTAATCCCTTTTCATAATTATCTCTAATCAAATAATACCTGATGTTGATGTGTTTTGTCCTTGAGTGCTGCATAGGGTTCCCGGTAATAAAGATAGCACTGTTATTGTCTATGTGAATGGGAGTCTCTTTGAAGTTGAATCCGTAGTCCAACATCTAATTCTGAATCCAAAGCACTTGTGCACAACAGCTTGCAGCAGCAATGTATTCAGCTTCAGCAGTTGATGCAAGCATACAGGATTGTTTAATGCATTGCCAAGAGACTATCCTTCCACCAAGGAATTGACATCCCCCATATGTGGACTTTACAGTCATGTTAGCCACCATAGTCACTATCTGTATAAGGATACAGATTGAAGTTAGAATTCTTTGGATACCAAAGGCCAAGCTTGGGAGCGCCTTTGAGATATCTAAGAATCCTCTTACAACAACCAGGTGTGACATCTTAGGGTTGGCTTGATATCTTGCACTAATGCATGTGGCAAACATGATATCAGGCCTGCTGGCTGTGAGATATATATGAGACCAAATCATAACCCTGTAGAGATGTTCATCCACACACTCCCCCTCAAGATCAGGACCAAGGGACTGGTTTCTAGCTATAGGTGTCTTTGTAACCTTACAATCAATCATGTTGAATCTTATAAGTATGACTTGTACATACTTTGACTAACTTATGAAGATGCCATTGTGAACTTGCTTCACTTGAATTTCGAGAAAGAAATTGAGTTCCCCCATGACACTCATTTCAAACCTATTCTTCATCAGCTTCTCAAAGTCTTTGTAGAGCTTTGGATTAGTTGACTCGAAGATAATGTCATCTACGTATACTTGAACCAGCATTAAGTCATTCCCTGTTCCTTTAATGAAGAGCGTTCCATCTATAGTACCCCGCTTGTATCCATGTTGACAAAGATACTTAGATAGTGTCTCATACCACTTTCTTGGAGCTTGGTGCAGCCCATAAAGAGCTTTATCAAGCTTGCAGACATAATCAGGATGATCTGGGTCTACAAAGGTAGGTGGTTGTTTGACATATACTTCTTCATCAATCACCCCATATAAGAAAGCACACTTGACATCAAGTTAGTAGACCTTGAAATCCTTGGATGCAGCAAAAGCCAGGAATATTCTTACAACTTCAAGTGTTTCCACAGGAGCAAAAACATCTATGTAATCAATTCCCTCTTCTAGTGTGTATCCTTGAACAACTAGTCTAGCCTTATTCTTGATGACAAGTTCTCTATCATCCTTCTTGTTTCTAAAAACCCACTTGGTTCCTATGCTAGTCTTCCCTTGAGGAAGAGGACATAGGTTCCAAACCTTTTGTCTTTTGAATTGAAGCAGTTCCTCTTGCATTGCTTCAACCTAACTTCCATCCTTTAAAGCCTCATCAACTTTCTTTGGCTCTATCTGGGACAAGAAGCAAGAGTATAGACAAACATTTTTGTCATGGGTTTGTCCTCTTGTTCTCACCCCTATATCAACATTTTCAATGATGTTTGTGGTAGGGTGTGACTTGTGGATGTTGAGTTGAGGAATCATAGCAAGTTGATTGGAAAGATCTAAATTTGAAAAATTCAGATCTGGCAATGGAGAGTCACCCACCACATTAGCACACCTATCAAGAGAGGCTTGATTCAATGAGTCTGTGATATCATTTATGCTGTCTTCTATGGAGTGGTTATCAGCATCAAGAAATTCTTGACCACTGTCACCACCTCTATTTCCTCCTACATTTGAAGCTTCTTCACCTGAGTTTTGAGCCTTTGAGATGGAATTTGTAGGCATCTCAGATGTATTAGCTGAATTTGTTATGTTTGTGCTGATAGGATCTTCACTTGTAGGATTAGCTACCAGTGGAGCTGATGTAATATGCTTGCTTGGTCTTCTCAGCTCAAATCTTGGGTCAAGATCTCTTGTTGATAAGTTACCTGTAGATCCTAAAACACTCTTACAAGATTTGTTAAAAATAGTTGGTAACTAAATCAAGATTAATCAACCAATCAGGACCAGAACCTTTCACACTAGGAGTTTGCTCATTGAAGGTCACATTGGCTGACTCCTCAACTACTCTAGTTCTGAGATTGTATACTCTATAAGCCTTAGCTTGGGAAGAGTATCCAATGAAGTGTCCATCATCTGATTTCTCAGCAAATTGGCTACTTGATCTTTGGTTTTCAAGATGGTGCAAGGACATCCAAATGACCTGAGGAAACCAATAAATGGTCTCCTTTCGTGCCACAACTCATAAGGAGTCTTACCATAAGTCTTAACCACTAAAACTCTGTTCTGCACATAACAGGCTGTGTTGACTGCCTCTGCCCAGAAGGTGATGGGTAGTTTAGAGTCAGACAACATGGTACTTGCAACTCAATAAGTGTCCTGTTTCTCCTCTCAGCAACACCATTTTGCTGAGGAGTCCTGGGAGCACTATATTATCTTGTAATACCTTTTTCATCACAAAATGTATCAAGAATTTGGTTCTTAAATTCTGTTCCTTGATCACATCTTATGGTTTTGACCTTGTGATCACATTGATTCTCAATTTTTAAAATGAAGTTCTTTAAGATCTCAAAAGTCTTATCCTTAGTTCTAAGGAAAAAGTCCCAAGTGAATCTTGTGAAGTCATCTGTGATAACCAAATAATATGAGGTCCTTCCTAAACTCAGTACACTAGTGGTGCCAAAGAGATCCATATGTAATAAGTGTAGGGTAGTAGTGATAGAGTTTCTTTTCTTTGGCTTGTGAGACACCTTGTGTTGCTTCCTTTTCAGGCATGCTACACAGTGGTCATCACTTGTAAACTCTTTCTTTTGCATTCCAGTTACCAAATCATTTTAATTAATTTATTCATGTTTTTAAAGTTTACATGGCACATTCTCTTATGCCACAAGAAAGACTCATCACTGTTTGCTTTAGATAGAAAACAAGAAACTTCTCCTAAGGGAGATGTTTCCGACAGATCCATCTTGTATATGTTCCATTTCCTGGGGCTCTGATCAGGATATTCTCTTAAGGAATGACCACCCCGGGCTTGAGAACAATGCATTCATGCTCAGTGAAGAGCATATTATGTCTCTGATCACAAAATTAGGATACACTCAGTAGATTGTACCCAAGCTCTTTGATAAAGTTTACCTTTTCAATGCCGAGCTTACCATTTGTGACCCTTCCCCTTCCAGTAATGTAACATCCAGCATCCCTCCAAAAGCAACTGGCCCTCCATCAATTTTCTCAAAATTTTAAAGCAATGAGCCATTGCCTGTCACGTGTCTGGAACAGCCACTATCAATGATCCATACATTTCTCTTGGTCTTTAGCTGTTCCTTCACAAAAAGAGATGTTTAGTTACATTTGGAAACCCAAGCCTCATTGGTCTTGGGCTTTCCAAAGTGATCTGAAGACAATGTAATAGTAAGTGATCCTATGTTCAAGCTTTGAGGATCATTAGCTATTGTTGATGAAGAACTTTCAGTTACTTGGTCTTCCTTCATCTTCCACACCATCTTTGGAAGATAAGACTTCACCTTCAACACTTCAGAAGTTTTGATAACTTTTGAAGTTTTACAGACTGAGCCTTCGGAAGATTTTGCTTTCACTACAGCAAGCTTCAGTACTTCGAAAGCATTCCTTTCTTCCGAGACCTTTTTTTCTTCTGAAGGAAAGTTTTCACTTGTCTTCTTCTTCACATTAGAGCTTACGAAAGGAAAAGATTTTCCTTCCAAAGCTAGTTTTTCTTTCTTCTTCTCAGAAGTTTTCTTTTTGATCATGTGGATAGTACTTTTAGGATTGTAGATGCAATCCTTAGCAAGATGAGAAGTACTACCACAGATGATGCAATTTATTTGCATCCTTCTAAGAGTGTTCTTTTGAGAAAGACTGAACTTGATCACTTTCCACCTCCATCTTCATCTTTACAGATGATGCAGCAAGCTTCTTAGGGTGAGGTTTGCTCTTGGAACTGGATGGTTCAGGCTGTGTAGTAGTGGTAAATAGCTTATCATCCTTCTTCTCTTTGCTGGAATGAATTGGACATGAACTAGAACTCCTGGTACTAAAATTCATAGTTGAGTCTTTAGCTTTCACCACTTCAAATCCTTTAGAGATAAACACTTGTTTCTGCTTAGAATTGAAAGTGTCCTTGATCTCTTAAGCCTTCTTTGATTTCCTCTTGGCTTTTCTGATCAAGTTCTTTCTCTTAGACTTGGTCATCCCAGATTCTTTTCTCTCCTCAGGAGAATAGTGACCCTTCTTAGGATGATCTTCTTCACTCTTCTCAGAATCATCCTTCACTATCTCCTCTTCATCCTCTTTATCAATGGGGTCTATGAAGGGAAGCTCATCTTCACAAGTTTCACACCTTGGAGATCTTTCAGACAATAGAGTGTGTGGAGGAACTATCTCAGTAGATCCTAGTCCCTGCTTATTCTGATAACAAATTTTGCATGCAATGATAAGGATATCATGTTCTTGAAGGTCTCTTCTTCAAGAACACATTTTTCTACTCTGGCTTTGCTAGTCACAAGCTCAGCCTGCTATTCAGTTAACTTAGTGATGAGATCTTTGATCTGAGTCCTGTAGTTGGTATGTTCATGCTTAAGAGTTGAAATAGTTATCTCTGAATCTTCTATCTTAAGTTTGTAATCATTTTTAGCTCTTTTAAAATCAGCTTTTAAAAATGTTTAAGGACCCAAGATCAGATCTCATCTCTAAGTTATAGGACCTATATCTGTTAACTTTAGCAATACATTCAGGTGTACAAAGATGTTCCAATACCTTGGCTTCTTCATGATCTGCCATCAGTGCTTGGTTTGAAGATGCATCCTCAACCTGAAAGCTCCAGTCAAAGCCACCTTCTTCAATAGCAACTGTAGCTTGCTGTTTGGGCTTCTCATTCTGGGGATCTCCATCAGTGTAGTTTGATCTGGTTTGTGCTTGGCCACCACTTGTTCTTGGTGACTTGCACTCTCTAGTAAAATGACCCATTTGGTTACAGTTGTAACACTTCACTTTGCTTTTGTCCAGCCCAAACTTTTCACTGGTTGCATTGCTAGGAAACTTCCTCCTATCCTTTTGTAAAACTTCTTGGATCTGTGAGTAAGAAGGGCCATCTGCTGGACTATTTCCATGTACTCCATATCATTTGGATGGATACAGTCCACGTCTTCAAGGGTAAAGAGAAAGTTGCTTGTGCTTTCATCAGTAGACACAAAGGCTTGTGAAGAGCTTGTCTCTTGTAATGAGCTTCCTTGGGTGTAGCTCTCTCTTGGTGTCTCTGGGGAGGTGATGAAAGGACCCTTTTATGAGTTGTCAGGGTAGCAGATGAGATGATGTTGTGGTTCTCTGCAATCCCTTTCTACCACATGAAGGGATGAACTCTGCTGATTGTTGGAGTTACCAGATGGATTTTGCATGTTCATCTCCATCTGGTAGCCACTAAGGATACCATACAACTCAGTGAGAGTAAGGGTCTTGAGGTTCTCAGTCCTCTTAATGACCACACAATAGTGTGTCCATTGTCTGGGAATAGAGGACGTGAACTTCCTCATAATATCCCTATTCTCAAGAGTTACTTCAACATCCATTAGAGTATCCATAACTCAACATACCTGAAGTATTGTTGAGTCATGGTTTCACCTCTCTTGAAGGTGAAGTTCTCAAACCACTACTTCAAAAGATCCTTCTTGTTCTCTTTTGCTTCAATTGACCCCTCATACATATGCTTCAGTGCATCCCATATTTGCTTGGCAATCTTGCACTTCTTGAAGCCTCTTTAGTTAGAGTTTGGAAGAGCAGTTTGGAGGGCAGTCATAGCCTTCTGATCTATGTCTATCTTCTTCCAGTCTTCTTCAGAATAGTCAGCCACTTCCTTTGGTATCATACCACCACCAGTAGCAGCTGAAGAGGTGGATGGTACATGAGGTCCAGAGACAACAAATCCCCACATCCTAAAGTCTTAAGACTTGATGAAGCCTTCCATTTTTTGGCACCAAGTATCAAAATCATCAAGAGTGATCAGTGGAGACTTTGTCATAGTACTAGTTTCCATATCAGCTTTTGTGATAGCTGCCATTTAAGATGTTAAGTGTTTTGTGAAACTGAAGGGATTTAAGATGGTGAGATCTTACAATCAAGAGCCTAAAAATACTCTGATACCAATTGTAGGACCATTTAAGGGATGGTCAATACAACCAGTCGCACAATAAGGAGAGTGTTAGAACACTTAACAGATCAAATAGGGAACCAGATTTATGTAAATGATACTAAGAACACAAGTAAAGCAAATGAGACAATACTAAGAACAAGAATAGGCTAATATGGTTTTAAAGGATGTTGTATATGGCTCTCAAGTTCTTTTACAAGTGTTACAAAGCATAAAAAGAAATACAAGGACCTGAGATGCTTTATACTACATCCTACAGCCGGTCATACTTTGAAGGCCAGCTGGAAACACTAATCTAGACAACAAGATCAATGCAAAGTCAAAAGGCAGATTACCTTTTGACTAGTGACTATGACATGTCATAGCTAACATCCTAATATATTACAAAAAGGATAAAAGGTACAAAGTAGGAAGTTACAGACTCAATACCATAATCTACATTTTACTAAAGCATGGACCTTTCCACCAACTTGTATAAGTTGATGAGTCTTCAGAGTTGCAGTGGAAAGTAAGTCAGCTTTATGTAAAAATACATCAGAGAATGCATGTCTTCTCTGTCTCTGGAAGAAATCAGTCTTCACTTCATTGGATTTGGAAGACTTTATCTTTGAAGCTTCGGAAGACTTCATCTCTGGCTTCGGAAGATTTTGGTCTTTGGCTTCGGAAGATTTTACACTTAGAATAATTTCTGTGATGAGTGTAAAACTTCCGAAGTAACTTCTACCTTGTACATTAGTGCATGCATGCAAGAAGCTCCTTGGTTATTTTGGCTTCTTTGGTTGCATCAGCCTTTTAATATAACCTTACACAACCATTCTTCAAATTCAGGGTGATCTAAGGTAGCTTTCCGCAGGGTACCAACATATCTGCCTCTATAAGATTCCAACCTCTTGAGTAGTGTGTCTAGCATGGACTTGTACTCCTGTGTAAGTAGAGATGTTAACTTAAATCAATGGGTAGCTTTTTCAAGTTGAGTATTAATGTGCATGTATGTATAATTTTTTAAAGCGTGCATACGTGAAAAACCATATACTGGAATGCTTGTGATCTAAACATTCATATTCAGCAGAGTTTAAAAGGAACATCAATAATGATGCATTTCATAATAATCATATTAAAAGTCATACATTTTAGAAAAAAAGTTAGCAAAATTTAAACTAGGAATATTCAATGCTCACACCAACACTATTATCCATATATAACCCAAAAGATATTCACCCAATATCATCGATGCGTAGAAAAAAATCAATTTATAAAATATTTATGAAATCAAAAATTGGACATGAAAACAATTTGATTTAAAACCAATAATAATGTGGATATTTGCACCTTAGTCGGAATAACTTTTATGTTTAACATTAAAAAAAAAAAGAATGAACATTTAGGGAATATACATTACCTTTATAGTTGTTGCAAGACCTTCTTTGCTAATCTTGACCAACTTACCCATGCCAAACCCTCCATTCTTGATTTTAGCTTTATCATACACCCTCATATTAGCCAAGGTACATCTACTGCTTGGAAATAACAAGTTGTTTTGATTCAACCCTTAAATATCCATTCCCTCAAGGTACATTAACTAAGAATATGAAATAAATTAGAATATTCATAACCGAAGAAAATACATATTGAAATTTAATAAAAAACAATAGAAAGATGATTGATTATACCTTTAACACTGTTATAGGCACGGCAAATGGTTGACCCTTGTTGATATCCTAATTTGTTTACATGGTCGTGCCAATCAACTTTCACCTTATAAAGAGAGCCTTATTTTCCTTATTGAGGGGGTTGATGTTTTTAGGTTAAAACCCACTATTCCAAAATATCATCCTAAAGGTTCTGAAGGCTTAAAAGCAAGTTTTGATGACTAAACAACATCAAGGAAGGATCAAAAGGCATCTACATCATATTCCATATGGTTTTTGGTTTGATTCCTTGTTTCTTACCATGAATTTTGCTACTTTACCAAGTGTATATGTTGTATGGTTTTTACTTAAAGGCTGATGCAACCAAAGCATCCTAAGAGCTCTCAGCATGCATACATGAAGTATAGAGTAAAGTTACTTCAGAATTTTTACACCACTTAAAGGAAATAAGCAAAGTGTAAAATCTTCTAAAGCCAAATGACAAAATCTTCCAAAGCCAAAGATGAAGTCTTTCGAAGCTTCAGAGAGAAAATCTTTTGAAGCCAAAGATTGATTTCTTCCAAAGATAGAGAAGACATGCTTTCTCTGATCACTTTTTGACTAAAGCTGAACAACTTTCCGCTGCCACTCTAAAGACTCACCAACTTATATGAGTTGGTAAAAAGGTCCACGCTTTTGTCAACTATGGATTATAGTCATTGGTCTGTAAAATTTTGTACCTTTTATCCTTTTTGTAATAGATAAGGACATAAGATATGGTATGTCATAGTCACAAGTCAAAAGGCAATCTGCCTTTTGACTCTACATTGATCTTGTTGTCTAGATTAGTGTTTCCAGCTGGCTTTCAAAGTATACCCGGCTGTAGGATGTAGTATAAAGTGTCTTAAGTACTTTTATTTTTTATGTATGCTTTGTAACACTTGTAAGAACTTGAGAGCAATATACATCATTCTTTTAAACCATATTTGAGTATTCTTTGTTCTTGTTCTTTTACTTGTGCTCTTTGTATCATCTAACCGGTTCACTATTTGATATGTTAAATGTTGCTTATCTCTCCATCCTTGTGAAACTATTACATTGACCACCCTTCACCGGTCCTAAAATTGGTATCAGAGCATTTTAGGCTCTTGATTGTAAGATCTCACCATCTTTGATCACTTTAGTTTCACAAAACACTTAACAACTCAAATGGTAGTTCTTGCTAAAGCTGATATGGAAACCGATAATATGACAAAGTCTCCACTGATCACTCCTGATGACTTTGATACTTAGTGCCAACGTATGGAAGGGTTCATCAAGTCTCAAGACAGCAGGATGTTGACATCTGTTGTCAAAGGACCATACATTCCATGCACCTCTTCAGCCACTACTGGAGGTGACATGATACTAAAGGAAATGGCTGAATATTCTGATGAAGACTGGAAAAGAATAGATATATATCAGAAGGCCATGACTACTCTTCAAACTGCTCTTCCTAACACCATATACAGAGGCTTTAAGAAGTGCAAAACTGCAAAGCAGCTTTGGGATGCACTGAGGCTGATGTATCATGTGTTTGATGAAGCCTAAGAGAACAAGAAAGATATTTTTAAATAGTAGTTTGAAAATTTCACCTACAAGATAGGGGGAACAATGACTCAACAATACTTCAGGTATGTTGAGATTGTGGATACTCTGACTGATGTTGGTGTAAAACTTGAGAACAGGGATATAGTGAGGAAGTTCATGTTCTCTCTTCCCAGACAAAGGACTCACTACTGTGTGGCCATATAAGAACTGAGAACCTCTCTACTCTTACTCTCACAGAGCTGTATGGTATCCTTAGTGGGTACTAGATGGAGATGAACTTGCAAAATCCATCTAACAGCTCTTCCAACAACCAGCAGAGTTCAACCCTTCATGTGGTTGAAAGGGAAAGCATAGAACCACAACATCATCTCATATGCTTCCCTGAAAACTCACAAAAAGGTGCTTTCATCACCTTCCCCGAGACACCAAGGGAGAGCTATATCCAAGGAAGCTCATTCAAAAAGACAAGCTCTGCATAAGCCATTGTGTTTACTTATGAAAGTTATGGCAACTTTCTCTTCACTCTTGAAGACCTGGACTGCATCCATCTAGATGATCTAGAGTACATGGAAATAGTCCAGTAGATGGCTCTTCTCACTCACAGGGCCAAGAAGTTCTACAAGAGGACATGTAGAAGGTTTCCCAGCAATATGGCTAGTGGAAAGTTTGGACTAGACAAAAGCAAAGTGAAGTGTCACAACTGTAACCAGATGAGCCACTTTGCTAGAGAGTGTAAGGCACCAAGGACTAATGGTGGCCAAGCACACACCAAACCAAACTACACTGATGCAGCTCCAAGAACTGAGAAGCCAAGCCAACCCAAACAACATGCTACTGTTGCTATTGAAGAAGGAAGTTTTGACTGGACTTTTCAAGTGGAAGATGCTTCTCCAAACCAAGCAGTGATGGCTGCTCACGAAGAAGCTAAGGTTTCGGGGACAAAACCTATTTAAGGGGGGTGGACTTGTAACGCCCGAAAATTTCAGTAAAAAGAAAAGAAAGGTAAAGAAAGGGAGAAAAGGGATTTATTTCAAAAGATAGGGGCTAAAAGCGTGCAAGGGCCAAACCTGCCCATTATGGGTTCAAAAAGCTCCACCCGGTTTTAGAGAGAGAAAGTGAAGAAGGTCTTCAAAAGGTAAGATTTTTAAGGCGTTTCTTCTCGGTTTCAGTTGGGTTTTTAGCTTCTGGACCGAGTTTCATGTGTTTCTATGTGTTTGGTTGTGTGTTTTCATGTGTTTAGGCACTTGAACTCCAGGTTGCTCTTGTGTTTGGTGGAGTTTTACTCGAAAGCAGTTAGAGGTGAGTTTTAGATCCCCTCTTTTACATGTTTTCTACTTATCTAGGGCTGGTATGCATATTAACCGATGTTTTTGAACCAAGTTATGAATGTTCCCTGAGAGGTACGGATGTTTATGATGATATGTATGTGTTTTATGATTTTCATAATGTTGTATGGTTGTTTTAGATGTTCTAGGTGTTTAATCTATAGATCTAAGCTAAGAATATGCTTAAAATGACGTATAGTGACTAGAACTATGTAAGTTAAATTGCTGGTGGAACATGCTATTTGCTGTGGACCTTGTTGGTCCGCTGTGGACACTTGGAAGGGTCATTCAGGTTGTCCACTGTGGACACTAGTTGTCCGCTGTGGACACTAGCTGTCCGCTGTGGGCACTAGCTGTCCGCTATGGACACTTGTGTTTTAGTCAAGCGCTGTGGACACGCTTAGTGTTTCATTCATGAGCTGTGGACCCTTAGCTGTCCGCTGTGGATTTGGTCATTCGCTATGGACCCTAAGCTGTTCGCTGTGGACACTTAGCATATAAGTTGTCCACTTTATATTATAGTCATGCGCTGTAGACACTTGGTTTAATTCTGATAATTTGGGAAATAAAATCTAATGCTAAGTTGAGATGTTTCATGGTGGACTATGCTTCGGTACGTTAGGTATGCATTGTGAGTTGATGTTATGATGATGATGTTCCATGTGATGTATTATGATGTGACTTTGTGTTGTATGATGTGCTTATGTACGTAAAGTATTATGTAATGAAAGTGGAAGATAACATTAATGAGAAGTGGAAAATAATGAATGAATGTTAAGTCTTGCAAGAAAAATGACGGAGGTTCACAACTCAACAAGGTAGTTGTTTGCTCAACTGTGCACGGTTTAGCTAACCCTTGATGATGCGCATAGGGGTCCAATCCTTGAGATTGACCATGATGTGATGGGATCCTTGCCGCGTACCCCGGTACTGTGTCAGCTTCGGCATGACGTGGGGGTTTATTTATAAGCTCCGGTATAGTATCAGCTTCGGCATGACGTGGGGGTATTGCATGGGGCAGGATTTATATATAAAGATGAATAATGTTAATTAACGAAAGAACGAATGATGATAAATGATGATTAATGATGACGGATAATGATGAACGATGTTGAAAGATAATAAATAAAGATGAACAATGTTAATTAACGAAAGAACGAATGATGACCAATGATGACGAATGATGATGAATGATGATGAATGATGACGGATAATGATGAACGATGTTGAAAGATAATAAATAAATTATCATCAAGATGTATGTATGATGTGTGATCACGTACAAAAGTAAATAAAATGTTTTGACGTAATGTAAAGTATTTTATTATATAAACTAGAACTCACTTAGCGTCGCTGACATATCAGTTGGCAGGTAGATATCGATCCTGAGGAGGCGCAGACATGGATGCATAAGCTACTAGGAATGACTTGAGTCTGGCATTCGTACTTTTAGAATGATGTTGTCTTAATGAAAATTTTGAGATGTAAATGATGTTTTGACATCACTTTTAATTATTAATGAAATGTTTAAATTCTGCTGCAAAATGAGGTGTTATTAAATGATGTATTTTAAATGTTTTATGCTATGATTGACCAATTGTAAGCGTCCCGGGAATGGGGCCTTACAAGTTGGTATCAGAGCCAAAGTTTAAGATAATTGGGTAAATTATTTTCAAAACCTAAACTTAAACTGAGAATAGGAAAAAAAAGGGAAAGGATGCCAGTCCTAGTAGCTACATGCATGCAGTTAAAGGTTTATGCAAACGTTTTATATAAGATAATGGAAAATGGAATTATGTACATGTGCTATATGTATTATGTGCCTTTTTGTAAATTTGAATACAGATGTAGTCAGGATAGAAAATGCTTGGGGAATGAAGAGTAAAGTAAGTGGCTAATCACAACTGGCCACTGTAATTAGGGACTTACTATACTTGACATAAACTAAGCTATTACCTTGAATGACCGTGTTGGTGTTTGAATCTTATAGTGTTTAGAGATGACTGGTGGTAGATCTTACAAGGCTTCTCGAGGTGGAGGTCGTGGTGGATGTAGTGCTGGGCCGCGTATCACAAGGAACAGGGCTAGAACTGTTGAAACTGCTCCTGAAGAACCTGAGCTTCATCACCATGAAGGCGGTGATGAGAGTGCTAATCTGAGGGCCTCAGTGAAAGAGGCAGTTATGGAGGAAGTTCATCAAGTCATGCAGACAATTCTGCCATCTGTGGTGAGTGAGGTTATTAGAGTAGTGAGAAAGGATGAAAAGAAAGAGAAAGAGGAGAGGAGGAAGTCTGTTGGGAGAGGGGCGAGGAGAGAGGTTCAAGGGAAGGGAGCAACCAGAGATAGAGATGGTTATCTCTAGTGACAAAGAAGAAGAGGAAGCAGTGCAGGAGACTAGTAAGGGGTGCATCTATGGGGTGTTCCAGATATGCAAACCCCCGACCTTTGATGGAAACGGTAATGCTACTGCTGCTCACAGATGGGTGAGGGAGATGGAGGTGGTACTCGATATCAGTGAGTGCAAAAAGGATCAGAAGGTGAAGTTTTCTATCCACTCGTTTATGGATTCTGCCATATGCTGGTGGAACATTGTCCAGGCCGACAGTAGCAGAGCGATTGGGAGAATGAGATGGGGGGAACTGAAGAAGATGGTAATTGAGGAGTTTTGTCCTCATAGGGAACTCAACAAGGTTGAGAGGGAGTTCTTGCAGCTGGAGGCAGGAACTATGACACACCAGCTATACACGATGAAGTTTAATGAGATGGCAAGGTTGGTGCCAGATCAAGTAACGTCGGTGTCACGAAAGATGAAGAGATACGTCCAGGGTCTGCCGGCGGATATCCGCAGACATCTGATCACCGCTCGGCCAGGTACGTTCAGGTCGGTGGTCGATCAGGCGGGGAAGCTGTATGACGAGCAAGAGGCGGTGGCGGTGGTGGATGTGAAGAAGAAGTGGAGCAACGATAGGAATGGGAAGCGGTATAACGGTGGTGGTTTTGTGGCTGGAGGTAAGAAGAGGAGAGTGGATGATCAGAAGGTGATAACAAGGGGAGAGAAGGCATGCAAGAAGTGCGGGAAGGAGAATGCAAGAAGTGCGGGAAGGAGCATGCAACAGAATGTAAGTGGGGATCGAATCTCTGCTTTCAGTGTGGAAAGGAGGGCCACATGGCAAGGGATTGTCGTGTGGCGAAATGTTACAACTGTGGCGAAGCTAAGCACATGAGCAGAGACAGCAAGAAGCCAAAGCCTGAGAGCTCCAGGGCGAAGAAGGGGGTTGAGAAGGAGGGGCAGAGGGCGAAGGCCAAAGCATTCACTATGACCCTGGAGGAGGCTAGGGTGGACCCCGATGTTGTGTCAGGTACATTCCTAGTAAACCAAACTTGTGTCTCTGTGCTTCTTGATTCTGGTACTAGTAGGAGTTTTATTTCCACTACCTTCTATGATAAGTTGCCTGTTAAGAGTAGAAAGATTTATGAGCCCTTCGATGTAGAAACTGCTGTTTGTAAGTCTACCAAGATTTCTGATGTGGTAGAGAATTGCAACATAGAGTTGGAAGGCCATAGGTTCTCTGCTAGGTTGTTCGTGATGCCCTTAGGCGGATTTGATGTAGTCCTAGGGATGTAGTCCTACCAAGATTTCTGATGTGGAGGCGGATTTGATGTAGTCCTAGGGATGTAGTCCTACCAAGAGAATTGCAACATAGAGTTGGAAGGCCATAGGTTCTCTGCTAGGTTGTTCGTGATGCCCTTAGGCGGATTTGATGTAGTCCTAGGGATGGATTGGTTAGAAACGTATGAGCAAATATCATGTGTCGCAAGAAGATGATTCGGTTGACTGTGCCTAATGGGAGTTCAGTGATGATCTACGGCGACAGGGTTAATACGGTCCCGAAAGTAATTTTGATGGTTGTGGCCGAGAAGAGTATGAGGCATGGATGTGGTGCCTACCTGGCTTATATGAAGGATATGCATGCGTCATTACACTATTGACGGACGTATCGGTCTTGTGTGACTTCCCAGACGTATTCCCGGAGGATCTATTAGGGTGCCACCAGAACGCGAGATCGAGTTCCAGATCGATCTGATACCTGGTGCCCAACCTGTTGCCAAGGCACCATATTGTCTAGCTCCCTCCAAGATGAAGGAATTAGTGACTCAGCTAGAAGAGTTGTTAGATAAGGGGTTCATTCGACCAAGTATCTCTTCGTGGGGAGCTCCGGTCTTGTTTGCGATGAAGAAGGACGGTAGCAAGTGGATGTGCATCGACTACCGTGAACTGAATAAGTTGACGATGAAGAATCGATATCCGTTACCAAGGAATGATGACTTGTTTGATCAGCTCCAAGGTGCCAGTTGGTTCTTGAGGATAGATCTTTGATCCGGTTACCACCAACTAAAAGTGAAGGAGCAGGACATTCCTAAAACAACTTTTCATACGCGTTATGGACACTACGAGTTTCTCGTTATGTCTTTTGGTTTAACCAACGCGCCAGCAGCTTTTATGGATTTGATGAATCGGGTGTGCCAGCCCATGCTGGATAAATAAGTGATTGTGTTTATCGATGATATCCTGATTTATTTGAAGAGCAAAGAGGAGCATGCCGGTCACCTTCGGGAGGTGCTGGAGACGCTCAGAAGGTAGAAGCTGTACGCCAAATTCTCCAAGTGTGCATTCTAGTTACGTGAAGTACAGTTTCTAGGTTATGTAGTTAATCTTGACGGGATCATGGTGGACCCAGCAAAGGTTGAGGCTGTAATGCAATGGAAGCCCCCAAAGACGCCATCCGAAATTCACAGTTTCTTGGGTTTGGCGGGTTACTACAGGAGGTTCATTCAAGACTTCTCCAAGATAGCTTCACCATTGACCAAGTTGACCCATAAGGAGGCAAATTTTGAATGGGGTCAAGAGCAGGAGAATGCTTTTGAAGAGCAAAAAACGAGATTGACTCGAGCTCCTATCTTGACGTTACCCGAAGGGAGCAAAGACTTGGTGGTCTATTCAGATGCTTCTTATTCAGGATTGGGTTGCGTGTTGATGCAATAGGGAAGAGTTATAGCCAATACGTCTCGACAGTTGAAGATCCATGAGGTTAACTACCCTGCTCATGACTTGGAGTTAGCGGCTATGGTCTTTGCATTGAAGATTTGGAGGCATTACTTGTATGGGACGAAGTGCACTATCTTCACTAACCACAAGAGCTTGAAGTACTTCTTTGAGCAAAATGATCTCAATATGAGGAATAGGAGATGGTTGGAGCTTATTAAGGACTATGATTGTGAGATCCATTACCATCCGGGCAAGGCCAACGTGGTGGCAGATGCCCTTAGCCGGAAGGAGAGACCCGAGGCGATTCGGATGAAGGCTTATTAGTTGGTTATAACCTCTGATGTGATGAAGCAGGTCAAAGAATTTCAAAATGAAGCGCTGAAAGAGGTTCGAAGTAACTCCGAGCGAATGAAGGGCCTAGTCGCGAAGTTGGGTGAGAACACTCTCGGTGTTGGAACCCGATTCTGGCAAATATGGATTCCTCGTTATGGAGATCTACCTTGGAAGATCATGGATGAGGCTCACAAGACTCGATACTCAATTCATCCCTGTGCTACAAAGATGTATCATGATATGAAGAAAGATTACTAGTGGCCGGGAATGAAACATGATGTAGTGGAGTATGTGAGTAAGTGCCTTACTTGTTTACTAGTGAAGGCGGAGCATCAAAAGCCATACGGGAAGATCCAACCCTTGGATATACCCAAGTGGAAATGGGAGCACATCACCATGGACTTCATTACAAAGTTACCACGGACGGCAAGGGGATACGATGCCATATGGGTGATTGTTGATCGTCTGACGAAGAGTGCCCCCTTTCTACCGATCCGCGAGACATATTTATCTGAGAGGTTGGCGGATCTGTTCATCAAAGAGATTGTGACTCGTCATGGTGTACCGGTGTCTATCGTGTCTGACTGTGACACTCGGTTCACATCCAAGTTTTGGAAAAGATTTCATGATGCGATGGGGACGAGGTTGCATATCACTACAGCTTATCATCCTCAGACAGATGGCCAGTCAGAAAGAACCATTCAGATGCTTGAGGATATGCTACGAGCAAGCGTTATTGATTTTGGTGGAGGTTGGGCGATCACTTACCGATAGCCGAGTTCTCATATAACAACAGTTATCATGCCAGCATTGGTATGCCTCCATATGAGATGCTATAAGGTAGGAAGTGTAGGACGCCCGTATGTTGGGGTGATATCGAGCAGAAGGAGTTGGGGAGCATTATGGTGATCGAGGCTACGACCGAAAAGTTGGAAAAGATCAAGGCCTTTATGAAGGCAGCAAAGGATCGACAGAAGTCGTATGCCGATAAGAGACGTAGACCAATCGAATTCAATGTGGGTGATAGAGTTATGTTGAAGGTCTCGCCCTGGAAAGGGATCATCCGGTTCAGGAAGCGAGGAAAGCTAAGCCCGAGGTATATAGGTCCTTTCTGGATCATTGCTAGAGTAGGGGAGGTGGGCTATCGATTGGAGCTACCCGATGAGTTAAGTGGAATTCACCCAACGTTTCATGTATCTCATTTGAGAAAATGCTTAGCCGATGAGGATATGATTGTGCCACTCGAGGACATTGAGGTGGACGAAAGATGCAACTATGTGGAGCAACCGGTGGCCATCGTTGACAAAAAAAGAGAAAAGGCTAAGGAATATGGTGGTCCCACTTGTGCGAGTACAGTGGAGACACAGGAAGGGATCTGAGTATACCTAGGAGAACGAGGAAGAGATGAGACAACACTACCCATAACTCTTTAAGAAGTGACAGGTTTCGGGGACGAAACCTATTTAAGGGGGGTGGACTTGTAACGCTCAAAAAAAGAAAAGAAAGGTAAAAAGGGGATAAGGGGATTTATTTCAAAAGCTAGTGGCTAAAAGCATGCAAGGGCCAAACCTACCCATTATGGGTTCAAAAAGATGATAAGGCCGCCCATACTTCTCTCTCTCATGCAAAAATCTCGGCCAGAGCAAGAAAAAAGAAGCTCCCCGGTTTAGAGAGAGAAAATGAAGAAAGTCTTCGAAAGGTAAGATTTTTAAGGTGTTTCTTCTCGGTTTTAGTTGGGTTTTTAGCTTCTGGACTGAGTTTTATGTGTTTCTACGTGTTTGGTTGCATGTTTTCATGTGTTTCGGAGCTTGAACTCCAGGTTGCTCTCGGGTTTGGTGGAGTTTTATTTGAAAGCAGTTAGAGGTGAGTTCTAGATCCCCTCTTTTACATGTTTTCTACTTATTTATTAACCGATCCAAGTTATGAATGTTCCCTAAGAGGTACGGAAGTTTATGATGATATGTATGTATTTTATGATTTTCATGATGTTGTATGGTTGTTTTAGGTGTTCTAGGTGTTTAACCTATAGATCTAAGCTAAGAATATGCTTAAAATGATGTATGAATGCATCGCTGGTGGTACATGTTGTCCACTGTGGACCTTGTTGGTCCGCTGTGGAGACTTCGAAGGGTCATTCAGATTATCCGCTGTGGACACTAGCTGTCCATTGTGGGCACTAGCTGTCCGATGTGGACACTTGTGCTTGGGTAAAGCGTCCACTGTGGACACTTAAGAGGTATTAGACTGTCCGATGTGGTTTTTGCATGTCCGTTGTGGACACTTAAGAGAATTTATGTTGTCCGCTGTGGACTTGGCTATCCGATTTGGAAACTTAGAATGTTTTAGTCATGCGCTGTGGACACACTTAGTGTGTCACTCATGCGTTGTGGACCCTTAGCTGTCCGCTGTGGATTTGGTCATCAGCTGTGAACCCTATGCAGTCCGCTGTGGACACTTAGCATATAAGCTGTCCGCTGTGGACACTTAGCATATAAGCTGTCCGCTGTGGACACTTAGCATATAAGCTGTCTGCTGTGGACACTTAGCATATAAGTTGTCCGCTGTATATTTTAGTCATACGCTGTAGACACTTGGTATAATTCTGAGAATTTGGGAAATAAAATCTAATGCTAAGTTCCGATGTTTCATGGTGGGCTATGCTTGGGTATGTTATGTATGCATTGTGAGTTGATGTTATGATGATGATGTTCCATGTGATGTATTATGATGTGACTTTGCGTTGTATGATGTGCTTATGTACGTCAAGTATTATGTAATGAAAGTGGAAGGTAAGATTAACGAGAAGTGGAACATAATGAATGAATGTTAAGTCTTGCAAGCAAAATGATGGAGGTTCACAACTCAACGAGGTAGTTGTTTTCTCAACTATGCACGGTTTAGCTAACCCTTGATGATGCGCACAGGGGTACAATCCTTGAGATTGACCATGATATGATGGGATCCTTACCACGTACCCCGGTACTGTGTCAGCTTCGGCATGACGTGGGGATTTATTTATATGCCCCAGCACAGTATCAGCTTTGGCATGACGTGGGGGTATTGCATGGGGCAGGATTTATATATAAAGATGAACGATGTTAATTAACGAAAATGATGATGAATGATGACGGATGATGATGAACGATGTTGAAAGATAATAAATAAATTATCATCAAGATGTATGTATGATGTGTGATCACGTACGAAAGTAAATAAAATGTTTTGACGTAATGTAAAGTATTTTATTATATAAACTAGAACGCACTCAGTGTCGCTGACTTTTTATATGCATATCAGTTGGCAGGTAGATATTGATGCTGAGGAGGCGCAGGCATGGATGCATAAGCTACTGGGAATGACTTTAGTCTACCATCCGTACTTCTAGAATGATGTTGTATTAATAAAAATTTTGAGATGTAAATGATGTTTTGACATCACTTTTAATTATTAATGAAAAGTTTAAATTCCGCTGCAAAATGAGGTGTTATTAAATGATGTATTTTAAATGTTTTATGCTATGATTAACCAATTGTAAGCGTCCCGAGAACGGGGTTACAACACACAAATTAAAGGACTCAGATCAAGGATCTCATTACTAAATTAATTGAAGCCAGAAAAGTGTGTTCTTGAAGAGGAAACTTTCAAGAACATAATATCTTCATTCATGCATGCAAAGATTTTTTATCAGAACAGGTAAGGATTGTGTTCAAGTGAGATAGCTCCTCCACACACATTGTTATCTCTAAGATCTCCAAGGTGTGGACCTTGTCAAGATGAGCTACCCTCCATAGATTCCATTCAAGTACAGGATGAAGATGAAGAGTAGGTAGTGAAGGATGAACCTGAGGTGAGTGACAAGGGCTATCCTAAGAAGGGACACTATACTCCTGGAGAGAAGAAAGAATCCAGGATGACACAGCCTGCAAGAAAGAACTTGATCGGGGCAGCCAAGAGAAAATCTAAGAAAGCCCAAGAGATCATGGCCTCCTTCAACTCCAAGCAAAAGAAAGTTTTCATCTCTACTGGATTTGAAGTGGTAAAGACTGAGGACATAACCATCGACTCTAGTACCAGGAGTTCTAGTTCATGTCCAAGTCATCCTGATTCAAAGAAGAATGCTGATAAAATATGCAACACTACTGTACAGCTTGAAACAACTAGTTCCAAGAGCAAGCCTCATTCCAAGAAGCCTGTTGCATCATCTGTGAAGATGAAGAAAGAAATAGAAAGTGATCATGCTCAGCGTTCCTCTCAAAAGAAGATTCTCAAAAGTATGCCTACTGAATGCATCATGTGTAGTACTTCTCACTTTCTTAAGGATTGCATCTGCAATTCCAAATGTACTATCCACATGAACCAAAAGAAAACTTCTAAGAGAAAGAAGAAGAAAACAACTTCAGAAGGAAAATCTCTTCCTTTCAGAAGCTCCAAAGTGAAGAAGATGATAAGTGAAGACTTAGCTTCGGAAGAAATTTTGGTCTCGAAAGAAAGGAATACTTCCAAAGTACTGAAGTCTGCTACAGTGGATTCAAAAGCTTCCGAAAGTCCAGTCACCAAAACTTTCAAAGCCATCAAAACTTTCAAAGTGTTGAAGGCCAAATCTGCTCTTCCAAAGATGGTTTGGAAGATTAAGGAAGGCCATATGACTAAAACTTCTTCATAAACAACATCAAATGTTCCTCAAAACTTGAATATAGGATCAATCACTATTGCATTATCTTCCACTCACTTTGACAAGCCCAAGACCAATGAGGCTTGGGTTTTCAAATGTAACTAACCATCTCTATTTCTATAGGAACATCTAAAGAGAAAAGGAAATGTATGGATCATTGATAGTGGTTGTTCAACGCACATGACAGGCAATCGCTCTTTGCTTTAAAACTTTGAAAGAATTAATGGAGGGTTAGTTGCTTTTGAAGGAGATTCTGGTGATTACATTACTAGAGGGGGTAGGGTCACAAGTGGTAAGCTCAGCATTGAAAATGTAAACTTTATCAAGGAGCTTGGGTATAATATTCTGATTGTATCCTAATTTTGTGATCAGAAACACAACATGCTCTTTACTGAGCATAAGTGCATTGTTCTCAAGCCCGGGGTGTTCATTCCTCAAGAGCATATCCTGCTCAAAAAGCCACCAGGAAAGGGAACATGTACAAGATGGACCTGCAGGAAATATCCCCTTCAGGAGAAGTTTCTTGCTTTCTGTCTAAGGCCAATAGTGATGAGTCTTTCCTTTGGCACAAAAGAATGTGTCATGTAAACTTTAAAAACATGAATAAATTAATTAAGAATGATTTGATAATTGAATTCCAAAGAAAGAGTTTACAAGTGATGACATTGTGTTGCATGCCTGAAAAGGAAGCAACACAAGGTATCTCACTAGCCAAAGGAAATAAACTCCATCACTACTCCCCTACACTTATTACATATGGATCTCTTTGGCCCCACCAGTGTAATAAGTTTAGGAAGGACCTCTTATTGCTTGGTGATCATAGATGACTTTACAATATACACTTGAGTCTTCTTTCTTAGAACTTAGGATGAGACCCCTGAGATCTTGAAGAGCTTCATTCTGAAAATTGAGAATCAATGTGATCGCAGGGTCAAGATCATAAGATGTGATCAAGAAACAAAATTTAAAAACCAAATCCTTGATGCCTTTTATGATGGAAAAGGTATTACAAGACAATATAGTGCTTCCAGGACTTTTCAGTGAAATGGTGTTGCTGAAAGGAGAAACAGGACACTTATTGAAGCTATAAGAACCATGTTGTCTGAATCTAAACTGCCCATCACCTTCTGGGCAGAGGTAGTCAATGCTGCCCGCTATGTACAGAACAGAGTTTTAGTGGTTAAGACTCATGGTAAGACTCCTTATGAACTGTGGCACACAAATAAAGCTTTCATTGGTTTTCTCAGATCATTTGGATGTCCTTGCACCATTTTAGATACTCTTCCCAAGCCAAGGCTTATAGAGTATACAATCTCAGAACCAGAGTAGTTAAGGAGTCAGCCAATGTGACCTTCAATGAGCATACACCCAGTGTGAAAGTTTTTGGTCCTGATTGGTTGTTTAATCTTGACTTAGTTACCAACTAATTTAATAAATCTTGTGAGAATGTCTCAGGATCTACAAATATCTTATCAACAGGAGATTCTGATCCAAGATTTAAGCTGAGAAGACTAAGTGTACAAAATACTTCAGCTCCAGTGGTAACTAGCCATGCAGTTGGATTATCAGCACAACCATGACAAATACTTCAGGTGACACATTTGAGGTGCCTATAAATTCTAGCATAGAGGCATAAAAATTAGATGAAGGAGTTTCAAATGTAGGAGGAGATGGAGGTTGTGATAGTGATTAGGAGTTTCTTGATGCTGATAACTACTCCATAGAAGACAACATCAATGATGTAACATACTCATTGGATCAAGTCTTACTTGATAAGTGTGTTGATGTGGTGGATGATTCTCAAGCACCAGATCTGAATTTCACAAATTTAGATCTGTCAAAGCAACTTGCTATGATTCCTCAACTAAGAATCCACAAGTCCCATCCCACCACAAACATCATTCAAGATGTTAAAACTGGGGTGAGAACAAGAGGACAAACCCATGATAAAAATGTTTGTCTTCACTCTTGTTTCTTGTCCCAGATAGAGCCTAAGAATATTTAAGAGGCTTTGAAAGATGGAAGTTGGGTTAAAGTAATGCAGGAGGAGCTGCTTCATTTCAAAAGACAGAAGGTTTGGAATCTATGTCCTCTTCCTCAAGGGAAGACAACCATAGGTACCTAATGGGTATTTAGAAACAAGAAGGATGATAGAGGACTTGTCATCAAGAACAAGGAAAGACTAGTTGTTTAAGGATACACACAAGAAGAAGGGATTGACTACACATATGTTTTTGCTCTTGTAACAAGACTTGAAGTTGTTAGGATATTCCTAGCTTTTGCTGCATCCAAGGATTTCAAGGTCTACCAACTTGATGTCAAGTGTGCCTTTTTATATGCGGTGATTGATGAGGAGGTGTATGTCAAGCAACCACCTGGCTTTGCAGATCCAGATCATCCCGATTATGTCTGCAAGCTTGACAAAGCTCTTTCTATGGGTTGGATCAGGCTCCAAGGAACTGGTATGAGACACCATCATAGTATCTCTGAAAGCACGGATACAAGAGAGGTACTATTGATGGAACACTCTTCATCAAGGAATAGGAAATGACTTGATGCTGGTTCAAGTTTATGTAGATGACATTATCTTTGGGTCAACTAATCCAAAGCTCTACAAAGACTTTGAGAAGCTGGGGAAGAATAGATTTGAGATGAGTAACATGGGGGAACTTAATTTCTTTCTAGGAATTCAAGTGAAGCAGGTTGACAATGGCATCTTCATAAATCAGTCAAAGTATGTACAAGACATACTTACCAGATTTCACATGACTGAGTGCGAGGTAGCCAAGATACCCATATCCAAAAACCACTCTCTTGGACCAGATCTTGAGGGGAGTGTGTTGATGAACATCTATATACGGCAATGATTGGGTCTTTTATGTACCTCACAGCTAGCAGGCCTGATATCATGTTTGCTAAATGTATTTGTGCAAGATATCAAGCCAACCCCAGGATGTCACACCTGGTTGCTATCAAGAGAATTCTCAGATATCTCAAGGGTGCTCCCAAATTGGGCCTTTGGTATCCAAAGAATTCTAACTGCAATCTGTATGCTTATACAGATAGTGAATATAGTGGTTGTAACATGACTGCAAAGTCAACATCTGGGGGATGTCAGTTTCTTGGTGGAAGGATAGTCTCACGGCAATGCAAGAAACAATCATGTGCATCTGTATCAACTGCTGACGCTGAATACATTGCTGCTGCAAGCTACTATGCTCAAGTGCTTTGGATTTAGAATCAGATGCTAAACTATGGATTCAACTTCAAGTAGACTCCCATCCATATAGACAACAACAGTGATATCTCTATCATAGAGAATCCAGTTCAATACTCAAAGACAAAGCACATCTTATATCAAGTATCATTTAATTAAAGATAATTTTGAAAAGGGATTGATAAAACTAGTCAAAGTCAACACAAATGAACAATATGCTGACCTGTTCACAAAAGCCTTTGATGAGCAGAGATTTAAGTATCTTGTATCAGCTATTCGGATGATTAACTTTGAGTAGATTTTTCTTAAACTAAACTCAAGATTATTTTTAATAATATGTGTGTCTTAAGTTGTCTATTTCATCACCGTATAAGCCCAGTTTACTTTGAAAGTAAACTTTTCAAAATGATATCCCTTATAATTTTGGATATATTTTCCTTTGGAAGACATCAAGTTTTCTTCGGAAAAAAATTATGTCTTCAAAACAAATAACTACTTCTAAGAAGTTAACCTTTGGAAGAAATATGAATATATCTTCCGAAGCTTATATTTTGCACTAGGTACTTATATGTATTGAAAGACTATTTTCTTCCGAAAGCAATTAAGTCTCGGAAGACTCATTCTCTTGTTGAATAAGATTTCTGATATTTGATATCTTCCGAAGCAAAATCTATCTAGGAAGTAAAAATACTCTAAGTCTTCTTTTTTCAAAGCAAAATTATTAAAAACTAAGGAATATCTTCTGCAGCCAAATCGGCTTCGGAAGTTTTTCTCAAAACTTCCGAAGACAAATTACCTTCGGAAGATTTTAGCCTTCCAAGAAAAAACTACCTTTTAGGGCATTTTTTCAGAGGTTGGACCGCATTTGGATTTCAAAGTTTATCCATTTACATTAACTTTGTCTCAAATCCATACCATATATATTTGAACAACGGTTCCTCCTCTTTCACTATTCTCCTTCATCTACAAAGATTCAAACCCTATATTCACCCACAAACCGACCTTATTCTTACCTTCCTTCATCTCAAAGCTACTCAAAATGGCCAACCCTGATCCACAAAACCAGCCCAAATTCTCCATGCAACTACACTGATTACATAATCAAGTTGCTCTGTTAGTGTCTGAGAAAGATCCTGGCTTCTCAAATGTTTGTCGTTTCTTGACTCTATCAAACTACTTCACCTCCCTCACCATAAATCCTCCACCATATGAAGATCAGCTTTTGGAGTTTTGGAGGACCTGCCAAGAGGTCATTATGGATAGGGAGAAGGCACTTTCTGCCACAATGCAGGGTAGGACAATTTTTATCACTCCAGCCACCATTAGTACTCATCTAAGGATGGATGATAAAGAAGGAGAATTGTCCTTCCAAAATCTATTATGAACCAGTCCTTTAGGCAGATGGGCTATGAGGGTGATTACTCTTAAGAACCTTCAAGAAATGGAAGGTCTCCTCCTAATGGAAGTACCTCCTCAATGTGTTGTTCACTGTCTATCAAACAAACATGGAGGTTAGGATCAAATTCCTGAATACCTTTCCTACATAGTCCATGGATTGGTACAAGGGGTCAAATTCAGGTACTCACAATTTATTTATACTAATTTACTGGCAAACTTGGACTCCTTAGAATATTATATGTTAGACCCAACAAGTGCATTAAAAGGATAATGCTTGCTATAATCAAACATAATATGTTCTGACATACAAACAATCATTAACTAACATATTAGTATCATTAACATTCATAACATACACTTATTTAGTTTAAATTACTTTTTCTCAGGTTTGTAGATAAAAGGAATTTTTTCTAAGTGTCCACAGCGAAGGAAGAAAGTCTACAGCGGATTACTATCTGTGAGTAGTGGATGAAGGATAAAGTCCCAAGTATAGACAGCGGATGAACAAGCACACACAGCGGATGACCAATGTCCACAGCGGTTGAACAGTCCACAACAGATGTTCATCCATAACGGATGAACACTCCATAGCGGACAACTAACAAGACAAACATTCAAACAAGTGTTCACAGCGGACAGCATCCAAGGCACAGCGGATAGCTCATTTACCATCCACAAAGGATAGCATGTCATCCATAGCGGATGATCAACATTCACAGCGAACAACCTATAGACTTAGGATTATTTATGTAATTTTGTTTTACATAAGGGTATTTTAGTAATTGTACATAGTTTTTGTATAGGCTATAAATAGCAGTATACCCTAATCATTTGTAAGCTTTTAAACAATAAATACAAACAAGCATTTTTGATATTCTTCTGAGCATTCAATCACTAGTAATCACACACACACATACACACTGATATCATATCTTTAATCATGGGTTTTCGCACCAAGATTATTGATTATTGAATACAATATAACAATATGTTGTTATATTTGTTGAGAGATTTAAAAAGAACCTTAGGGGAATCCATTTGTTTATGTACTTGTTCATAAGTTCATAATCAGCTTATTTGGATATCAGGTGGTATCAGAGCCTTGGCTCAAATCAAACACTAATTTTCGATCCTCTCATTTAACAACATGATATATGTGGTTCTTTAGCTTCATAACATACATTTATAGCTTGAAATCACCACAAATCCTTCTTCTACATCATACATTCAAGAAATGTTCAAAAACATGAGTTAATCATCTGTTTTCGTTCATTTTGAAGAAGATTCTGTGTTTTTGTTGCTAACAAAGCTCTTAAAATCATTCATACACTATTTTGAAACAGAAACATCACAAAAATCATTGAAACCTCATCGGTTTCTAAGGATTTTCGATAAAACATTATACGGATACTGTTCTATCAAGTTTTTATCAAACAAACATTGATTTTAATACGTTGAATTTATTCATTGTATTTAAACATCATATTTGAGTTGTTCTATACTCAAATCAGGCGATTTATTATCTTCAAACAACAAACCGATTGTTGTTTTGTTGAAGTTGTTATAGCCGCAAACAAACCCTAGGATAAACCCTAGTTTTTTTTCATTCAAACCTTCATAATCTCCAGTGATTGTGTTGGTTCAGCATTCAAAATCAAAGAAGAAGCATATTCTTCATTTGAATTTTTGGAAAAGTCTCTTTTTGATACGAAAATATTAACTTTTAAAACAAAATATTTGTTTTTATAGTTTTGACTATGTTAACTGGATTCATTAAAAGGTTTTGACTGTTTTGATTGATTGGGACATTCTTAACAGAATATTTCCTTAGTCTACCAAGACTTGACAGTGACTTAAACTTGGACATTAATTAATTAATTACAAATTAATTAATTCCTTTATTCGGTAAACAATTAAAAGTGAGAAAAACACTAACAAACAAATCCTAGTGACTTTAGAATAAAAACAAATTTAGCACTGAGCTAATAAACAAACAAATTTGACTTAAACTATTAAGTTAAAATTTAACAAACATGTTTGATGAAATTTCAGGATCAAAAAGTGGTCTCAAACCACCAAGACTCAGGAACAAAGCAGATTTCAAACAATGAAAAAGTATGTTCAGAAGTTGGATTATTTTCCAAGACCCAGACCTATGGACATCCATAACCAAGGGACCATACATACCATTAACTCTTGGGCCAGACTATAACACACAAAAGCCAGTAAGCTTAAAAAGTGTAGCTGGTGATGACCTCAAGAAGGTCAAAACAGACATGAAAGTGTTGGGTCTGACAAGGATAGTCTATATTATCAACACAGTCAAAGTCAACAAAGGTCAACGTCACAGTCAAAGTCATCGGAAAAGGCAAACAGACACGTTCGAGACGAAGAACCGAGACAAGATATTGAAGATAAATGACTAGGAGTTTATTGTTAATAAATATATTTTGTGTCAACAAAATATATTTATTTATGTTTAAGTCATTTTTATGTTTTATATGTAATTTCTCTAATTGTCTAAGTCTAGGGGCTTAATATGTCATTAGTGAATATTATCACTATATATAGATTAGTGACAATTAGGTGTAAGGAGCTTGAATGAGCCATTGATTGAGGGGCTTTCACTTTGTAATATCATTTAGCAGTCAATTCAGATCAAACAAGAGTTTTATTTGGTGTTCTTGAGTGTTCTTCATATATTCATCCATTTTATATTTGTTTGATCTAGATTTCACACAAATATCATTGATATCTGTGTTATCAGTGGGATTTGTTTGTGTTTATCAATCAGGTGCACTATTATATTGATCAGAAGGAACAACAACCACTTTATAAGAATCATATATTTCTATGGAATATGTTACTATATAATGAAAAATTGAATGGAAAAGTATAAGCACAATACTACTTAAAATTTAAAAATATTAAATGATCAACAAGAACCCGTGATTGCAGCCGAGACTCTTCTTAATTTCAACCTTTCTTTTGACTTCTTCTTACTTGATTTAGGTAAGGACACAAACTTAGGTGGCTGTTCTTCATGATGCTTACCATTTCTCAACACCTCTTCAACTACGTTACAAATATTTACAAAAGTTTTCAGCTATGCATTTTTAGTATACTTTAGGTTTATCTATCCTGATAACAAGGAATAATTACCAATCAATATTTAGTATATCATCTAGGCTGAGTGGAGTTTGTAAGAAGAATTGAAGATGGTGGAGTTTGTAAGAAGAATTGAAGATGGTTCAGGGCCCTCTGTTTTGAACATTGTAAGATAACATAATGTTAGAGAATAAGATATCCTTATAATATCAAAGTGATGTCATTAGCATTGTACACTTTGAAAAACAAATATAAATAACATATTTAGGGAGCATGGTGCATTACCTTGATGACCTTCGTACCTAGGACAAAGATCATGAACAAGCCCAATGCAATCATTTGAATTATCAGTAACGGTTTATTCAGATCTCCACTTGGTGTCTTTCTTAGTCGTTTTTTCGAGCTGGGAAGAAAAATAAGAACATATTAAAGACATCTAATATATACAGATTATGGGGGTATTAAAATAACTAAACAACAGTGCTCATGATTGCCGTCTAAAACAATATCTCCTACATAGAAAAGAACTTGATTTGATTGCTTCAACTGAACCAAGAAGCTTTGATCAAATAAACTATATTGCATATACCTATCTAATTAACAGTGGACAAGCGTATTAATAAATATCGAATATCGGATTGTTCAAACATGCAAATTACTGTTCATCGAATATTAAAACATTCACTAGTACCTTTAGGTTAGAGACATAAACATAAAAAAATAAGAAATTTTAGGATATCATCATCAAATTTGACACCAAAATTTGGAGTTTGTCAAAATAATCCAATACGATCAACTGAACTTCAATGTGCATACATGCATTCTAAAGCAAGGGGCGTTTAAGGAAATTGTATAACATTGGATTACACCTAAACTAAGATCCCATCATTAGACTAAAGTAATAAAGATGACATGAAAATCAAGAATACAATGCTTACATTGATACCAATACAAGTTGAGAACTACATTATTGGTTGACAAATCCAACCTAACTAGATATTTTTAAGAAAAAACCAACACCAATAGTGATAATGTATATATTCTTAGACACGATTTACTAAACATCATAAACAACAAAGGAAAGTAAAATTATACACATACATATGGACATTGACAATAAAAGAAGCATGACAAAGCTCCTGATGCATAAACAGATAACCTTTCATAAATCATTGATAACATCAAAGAGCATAACAACTAAAGACTATAAAAAATCCCAAAGTATTTTCAACGTGAGTACTGTTAAGGAAAAACCATTCTCACTAATGAAAATGTATATCTTCTTACGGATGATACAATATACAAAACATCATAAACATCAAAAGCGCGTAAAATTATACACAAACTCATGGACATTGGCTATAAAACAAACCATGACAAAGCCCCTGATGCATAAACATATAAGCTTTCATAACGCATAGATAACTTCAAAATATCATAGAAACTAAATACTAGTAAAAATACCACAAAGTAATTTCAAGACGAAGAAAATTTAAGCTCTAGCATTGACAATAATAAAAAAAACTTCAATTTATTGGGGAACTAATAAAACTTCAAACCTAGATTTCCATACAAGCTTCTAAATTGAGATTTTGATGGCAATGCAAAAGACATATCTCTTACGATTATGACAGAAAAGCTCAAGTGATCCATAGAGGATGAGGGGATTTCGATTCTAATGATAGGGGAGTTAGAGCCTGAAATACTTCAATTCCTCAATACATGGAAATAAAAATCCCTTGATGAGCGGACGAAGTGGGTCGATTCTCTTGATATCTTCAACTCAAGAGGTGATTATGTGAAATTTGGTCGTTGGAGTGCTTCGATTATGGTCTGAGTTCTTCAAATTAGGAGAAGAGTTGATCTCGCAAGCTGTTATCTAAAATTGAAAGTGCCTTCCTATCTTCCTATTCGCCTAATTCAGAGATTAAAATTACTAAACTACCCTTTAATATCAGCCATTGATTATAATGATCTAAGGCTATTATTGGTTCTTTTAGTTTTTTTACAAAAAGTTGATGTTAATTTGAATGCCTCTATATACCTATTCATTATTTCTAATGTAAATATTTATGTACAAGTGGTTGAAGCATGAATGTACAGTGTGATGCATTTCATGGAAGACGTGTAACCGACATGAATACGGTATCCTAAATGGAAATGACTTCCTCGTGGAGCATTTTCTCTTTCGTCCTCGGACATTCAAACCTTTTGTTTGTTTCCGACACTTGCGTTCTCATGCCTGGAACCCTCACGACTGCTTGGGAGAAATAGTGAAAGAACGAAAGATGGAGTTTATCCATAAGAATTTTATAGGAATTTGATGAGGATTGCCTTCTCTTCTAACACATACACACATATATATATATACATATATATATATATGTATATATATATATATATATATATATATATATATATATATATATATATATATATATGTTTTATGTCATTATTAACATTCTATCCCATGCTAATAACAAAGACAAGCGATTGCTAGTCAGCAGTCATTTTTTTTAAAAATAAAAATGATAGGGACTGAAATTATGTCTAAACATAGATAGACTCGATTTTTGAAAAAGTAAATACCAAAGTATATAAAAACAAGTGCGTCACACTGTAAGGCCCCGTTCCTGGGAACCCCACAGTTGGTCAATCACAACCTCATTTATATCAAAACATATTAAGATTTATTAAGTAATAAAATATTGCAGCGGAATAATTCATCAAAAACCATTTCATGCTTTAATAAATACATTTGCCAAGTAATACATCATTGTTTAAAAGATTACAAAATATCACTTAGTTGTATTACAAAAGAACATCATTATTATTGCATGAGATGGATGCCAGTCTTGCCCGCTAAGTAGCTTCACCCTCGTGCCATCCTCAGCAACAAACTACCTGCCAATTGAAAATGCATAAAAAGTCAGCATCGCTGAATGAGTTCTAGTTTTATATAATAAAATACTTTACCTTTAGTAAAAACCTTTCCTTTACTTTCGTTCGTGATCACACACATACATACATCTTGATAATATCATTATTATCTTTCAACATTCTTTTCATTTATTTCTTACTTTCATCATTATCTTTCACTTTCATCTAGACCAATGTCATATGCTATACCCCAAACATTGTGCATGAAGCTGGTACTATGCCGAAGTCTATAAATAGACCCCTAACATTGTGCACGAAGGTGACTCCGGTACCGGGGCAAGGGTCCCGTTTCGTAGATATTGGTCAATCACAAAGATTGACCCCTTTGTGCATCCTCATGGGTTAGCTAAACCGTACACAGTTGAGCTAACAACCTCTCAATGAGTTATGAACCTCCTTTCAGTTGCTTGGAAGACTTTACATTCTTTCATTAGGTTCCACTTTGTTAATAATGTTTTTCACTTTCATTATATAATACTTTACGTACAAGAGCATTAACACACCACGTAAAGTCACGTAATAATACTTAATAAGAACATCAATAACAGGCCACAACATGCATAACATGAACAAACATAACCCACCAAAACATTCCAGAGCTTAATCATTAATTTTCATTTTTCCAAAATTTCATAAAAATTCTAAGGCAACTTAGGCGCATGAGCACTATGTCGGCGCATGGGCACTATGCAGGCGCACAGACAGTTGGGCGCACGGGGAAAAACTTAGGAGCATGGGAAAAACTTAGGCGCATGGGTACTATGCAGGCGCATGAGTACTATGTAGACGCATAGGTACTTGGGCGCATGGGAAAACTTAGGCGCATGAGCAAACACTTAGGCGTATGGGAAAAAAACTTAGGCACATGGGAACTATGCAGGCGCATGAGTACTATGCAGGCGCATGGGTACTTGGCGCATGGGAAACTTAGGCGCATGGGCAGTTGGGTGCATGGGCACTATGCCAGTTCTAACTTACACTAATTTCAGTTCCCGATCATCATCCTAATATATCCTTAGCCCAAATTTAGCATACTAAGCACATAGAACAAGCATACAACCACATAATTCGGTCAAATATTCACAAACACACATACCCACATAAAACAGGGAAAACATATACGGTTTTAACATACTAGAATTTGCAAAAACAATAATTTACATGTATTTCAGCCCCAAAACAAGTTTAAAATAGAAAAACTGGGGATCTAGAACTCACCTACAGCAGCCTTCGACTAAAACTCCTCCAAACTCGAGAGCAATTGGAGTTCAAACATCTAAACACACCAAGAAAACCCAACCAAAATTAGAGAAACACATAAGACTCGGTCCACAAGTTGAAAATTAAGCTGAAACGAACAAAACACATAAAAACTCTTCTTCTAGCCGATTCTACTTCTTCTTCTCTCTAAAAACCAATGGAACTATGCTTTTCTTCTTTTCTGCGGTCGAAGGCAGTTGGTGAGCAGAGGGAGTGGGCGGCCATGCCTGCTTTTTAAACATAATAATAATAAAGTTTGCCTCTTGCACAACTTTAACACCTCAACTTGGGTTATTTCACCTTTCTTTCTTTATACTTCTCTTTTCTTTTCTTTTTCTCTTTTTTTTTTTTTGTAAATTTACAGGTGTTTCAAGTCCACCCCCATTATATAGGTTTCATCCCCGACACCTGTCACTCCTCGAATAGTTGTGGATAATGCTGTCTCATCTCTTCCTCGGTCTCCCACGTAGACTCGGATCCCTTCCTATGCCTCCACTGTACTCGCTCTAGTGGAACCACTTTATTCCGCAGCCTCTTCTCTTTTCTGTCAATGATGGCCACCGGTTGGTACACATAATTGAGCCGTTCATCCACCTCAATATCCTCTAGTGTCACAATCATATCCTAGTCGGCTAATCACTTTCTCAGATGAGATACATGGAATGTTGGATGAATCCCACTTAACTCATCGGGTAGCTCCAACCTATAGGCCACCTCTCTTACTCGAGCAATGATTCGAAAAGGTCCTATATACCTCAGGCTCAGCTTACCCCGCTTTCGAAACCGAATGATCCCCTTCCAAGGTGAAACTTTCAGCATAACTTTATCACCCACTTTGAATTCAATCGGTCTACGCCTCTTGTCAGCATACGACTTTTGCCTATCTTTTGCCGCCTTCATAAAGGCCTTGATCTTCTCTAACTTTTCAGTCGTAGCCTCGATCACTTCAACGCTTCCCAACTCCTTCTGTCCGATGTCACCCCAACATACGGGTGTTCTACACTTCCTACCGTATAGCATCTCATATGATGGCATGCCAATGCTGGCATGATAACTGTTGTTGTATGAGAATTCAGCTAACGGTAAGTGTTCATCCCAACTTCCTCCAAAATCAATAACACATGCTCGGAGCATATCCTCAAGCGTCTGTATGGTTCTCCTGACTGACCATCCGTCTGAGGCCGTACTGATGTGCAACCTCGTCCCCATCACATCATGAAATCTCTTCCAAAACTTAGATGTAAACCGAGTCTTACGGTCAGACACGATAGACACTGGTACACCATGACGCGTCACAATCTCCTTGATGAACAGATCCACCAATCTCTCAGATGAATATGTCTCGCGGATTGGTACAAAAGTGAGCACTCTTCGTCAAATGGTCAACTATCACCCATATAGCATCGTACCCCCTTGCCGTACGTGGTAACTTCATAATAAAGTCCATGGTGATGTGCTCCCACTTCCACTTGGGTATATCCAAAGGTTGGATCTTCCCATATGGCTTTTGATGCTCATCCTTCACTTGCAAGAAAGTAAGGCACTTGCTCACATACTCCGCTACATCACGCTTCATACCCGGCCACCAGTAATCTTTCTTCATATCATGATACATCTTTGTAGCATCAGGATGAATGGAGTATCGAGTCTTATGAGCTTCATCCATGATTTTCCCCCATAGGTCTCCATAACGAGGTATCCACATCCGCCCGAAGCGGGTTCTAACTCCGAGAGTGTTCTCACCCAACTCCGAGACTAAACCTCTCATCCTTTCGGAGTTAAGGTGCTCTTCTTTCAACGCCTCATCTTGGAACCCCTTGACCTGTGTCTTCACATCGGAGGTCATCACCAACTGGTAAGCTTTCACCCGGATTGTCTCGGGTCTCTCCTTTCGTCTAAAGGCATCCGCCACTACGTTGGCCTTGCCCGGATGGCAGTGGATCTCACAATTATAATCCTTGATCAACTCTAACCATCTCCTTTGCCTCATATTGAGGTCTTTCCGCTCAAAGAAGTATTTCAAGCTCTTATGGTCAGTGAAGATAGTGCACTTCGTCCCGTACAAGTAGTGCCTCCAAATCTTCAATGCAAAGACCACAGCCGCTAGCTCCAAGTTGTGAGTAGGGTAACTAGCCTCATGGATTTTCAACTGTCGGGACGCATAGGCTATAACCCTTCCCCGTTTCATCAGCACGCAACCTAATTCTGAATAAGAAGCGTCTGAATAGACCACCAAGTCTTCATTCACTTCGGGTAACGTCAAGACAGGAGCTTGAGTCAATCTTGTCTTTAACTCCTCAAAAGCATTCTCCTGTTCCAGACCCCATACAAACTTCAAATCCTTGTGGGTCAGCTTGGTTAATAGTGAGGCTATCTTAGAAAAGTCTTGAATGAATCTCCTATAATATCCCACCAAACCAAAGAAACTACAGATCTCGGATGGCGTCTTTGGAGTCTTCTATTGCATCACCGCCTCCACCTTTGCTGGGTCTACCATGATCCCTTCGGAATTTACCACATGACCCAAAAACTAAACCTCCCGCAACCAGAAAGCGCACTTGGAGAACTTAGCACACAGCTTCTCTCTTCTAAGTGTCTCCATTACCTCACGAATGTGACCGACATGCTCTTCTTCGCTCTTCGAATAAATCAAGATATCATCGATAAACACAATCACTGATTTATCCAACATCGCCCGACACACCCGGTTCATCAAATCCATAAAGGCAGCTGGCACGTTAGTTCGACCAAAAGACATAACGAGAAACTCGTAGTGTCCATAACGCATGCAAAAAGCTGTTTTAGGTATATCCTGCTCCTTCACCTTCAACTGATGGTAACCAGATCGAAGATCTATCCTCGAGAACCAATTGGCACCCTGGAGCTGATCAAATAAGTCATCAATTCTGGGTAGTGGATATCGGTTCTTCATCGTCAACTTGTTTAACTCACGTTAGTCGATGCACATCCTCGTACTACCGTCCTTCTTCTTTACAAACAAGATCGGAGCACCTAAGGAGAGATACTCGTCGAATGAACCCTTTGTCCAACAACTCTTGCAACTAAACCATCAGTTCCTTCATCTCAGACGGAGCCATGGGTACTTGGGCGCATGGGAAACTTAGGCGCATGGGCAGTTTGGGCGCATGGGCAGTTGGGCGCATGGACACTATGCCAGTTCTAACTTACACTAATTTAAGTTCCCGATCATCATCCTAACATATCCTTAGCCAAAATTTAGCATACTAAGCACATAAAACAAGCATACAACCACATAATTCGGTCAAATATTCACAAACACACTTACCCACATAAAATAGGGGAAACATATACGGTTTTAACATACTGGAATTTGCAAAAACAATAATTTACATGCATTTCAGCCCCAAAACAAGTTTAAAACAGAAAAACCGGGGATCTAGAACTCACCTACAGCAGCCTTCGAGTAAAACTCCTCCAAATTCGAGAGCACTTGGAGTTCAAACACCTAAACACACCAAAAACACCCAACCGAAAACAGAGAAACACATAAGACTCGGTCTACAAGCTGAAAATTTAGCTGAAACCGAACAGAACACACAAAAACTCACCTTCTAGCCAATTCTTCTTCTTCTTCTCTCTAAAAACCGATGGAACTCTGCTTTTCTTCTTTTCTGCGGTCGAAGGCAGTTGGTGAGTAGAGGGAGTGGACGGCCATGCCCACTTTTTAAACATAATAATAATAAAGTTTGCCTCTTGCACAACTTTAACCCCTCAACTTGAGTTATTTCATCTTTCTTTCTTTATACTTCTCTTTTCTTTTCTTTTTCTTATTTTTTTTTTGTAAATTTCTGGGTGTTACACACATCCCATAGAGGTGGTGATCTCATCTTGCTTGCTGGGAGAGAGGACGTAAATTAATAGAAATAAGAAAAACCGATGATATAGAAATACTGAATCGGAAAGGAAAAAAAGATCGGATAGTTGGGCAGGCGCTCCCCTTTGGGTGATATAAGAGAAAAACAAAACATTTGTAAAATTAGTAGTGAATATTACAATCATAAAAATACTAAAACATTAAAAAAAACAAAGAAACTCACACAACTGCATACAATAAAAAGGTGAAAAAAAAAAAGCTAAAGGGGAGTGGGGGACCTAAGATTCGAACATAGGACCAATGAGTAGAAGGTGCAAGCCTTATTCATTAAGCCAAGGTAATCCTTTGGTTAATAGTTTGTTTAAAAACGTACTAAACTTTGAATTTCACATGTCGGTGGCAAAGGGAGGACACCGACATTGCTAATTATTTTGTAATAAATGTTCTATAAAGTTTCGAATATATCAATGCGTCAATTTTAATTTTATCTACATCTCATTGTAATTTCATTTGAAACTTAGATTTGTGTGATGATTTACAAGTATTTGACACAAAAACATATTTGTCATCCAAGTTGTTTCACAATTTCATACCATATGCTGGCCATGCCATTAGGGAATATTTCCACGATAATGAATTGCCAGTATTAATGATCTACGATGTTTTATTAAATATTTTTTATGGGATTACACCTTATAAAATATGATCTTTTGTAAAATTATGAAGTTGTTGCGACATGATTAGTTTAATAGGTATTTCAACATGCTTCATTTAAATTACCATCGTGAGATGTTCTTTATTTTTAATTTTTAATTTTTTTTATCTAAGTTTGGATATTTAAAACAAAGGCACAACAACTTTATATTTTTATCTGTACGTACTTTACCACCAAAATCTCACCTTCACAACACGTTGCAGACAGCTTTTGGGTTGTAACGAAGGGTCGGCCAGAAATTTGTTGTCTGCGGTGCTTGACATGTCAGCTATTATAATGATTAACTTAACGACTTACTCTATAGCTGCTGCAACTTTATGGTTCGTATTGAGAGCGCAAAATGATATTGTTCTTAATTTCAACTCGATTTCAATGTTTAAAGTAGTGGATGAAGTAATCTATAATTCTAAGGGCTTGTTTTTTAATATTTGCCCGTTAAAAAAAAGGTTAACCACAAAAGCTGTAAACATTCACATCTAATTCAGAGAACTTTAACACATACAATCATATCTATTTTTAATTACTTGATGGTATTTTACATGGAAATAGGTGTGTTTTACATGGAAATAATTGCGTGTATGTATGATAACGCATAAATATCTTTGCATCTACTTTTTACAATAATTTTGGACCATCCATGTTTCACAACTTGTTAATGTCACTTTCCCTAACAAAGAGCCCATGAAAACCATATGGCACCCGGTGGGGCAGCTTCACGGTAGCAACAATCTCAAGCGTCGGTGACTTAGCATCCATCACCACGAACCTTGACTCACAGGTGTTTTCGTTATGCACATAAGAGACTACATACCCGTCATCCTCATCGGCATCTGGGTTGTCTGGTTCCCTAGCTACAAAGAACGGTTCACCGCCAAAACAACCAGGTCCAAACAGCCGGCTGGCAACTATGCATTCACGGCGGTCTACTTCAGATAGCGACACATCTAGCTTCACAACCCCAGAGATCTTTGGCATTGGATCCCCAACTCCACAATACATATACCTGCATGTTTGTATCACACCTCAATATTTAGAAAAAAAAAATTGATATGTAATATTCATTAAAAATATCTTCTAGTAAAACAATAAAATCGAAAACGTTATCTTGATGTAATAATTATTCTATGAAATTTTGTCTACATGTCATTATTCATGCTCCCTGTTTTGAAAACTATTATATTTATTCAACATTTAAACACATGCCTTAAATAACTTTTCTAATTATAGTATCGTTAGTCTTGTTTACAATAATGGAAAATCCTAAAAAAAAAATTAATCACCTAAACTTGTCTAATAGGTCTCATTAGACAGTAAACAACGCTACGACCCATTCATTTTACAAACAGTACCGGTCAGCATGACATATCAGTTTTTTACTCACATCTATTTTTCCTATAAATATATTTTACCCCTAATACTACGCCATACACATCTTTCTATAAACACCCATTAAAAACCAATAAATAACACAAAGCAACACACATATTAATCAAGTAGGGCCCACTTGAGCCATACTTGGGGAAGGGCGACAGACGGATGCGCGGGCATGGACGACAGGCAACGTTGCTGTCTGTCTGAGGGGCGGCGACGAACGTGGGCGTTTTTAATTGCGTTATGGATGGTCTTAGTTTACATACTATAATGGTTTCTTACAAATAACTTTTAATAATAAAAAATTGTAGAAAATAAATGAATTTTGTTCTAGCAAAATAGAAACGAACCTATTTTTTACAGCAACAAAAGCCGGATTTATGACACCAAAATCAAGATTTCGGGTTGAAAGCGGGTGCCTGGATACCATTTTGGTTTTCAGATTAATCGTCACTTTTTCCACAGAAGCATGAATTAAATCCATTCTTTCCAAAGTATGCTCCACCGATAATATGTTGGGTGCAACCATCACCACAGTATCTCCACCATCCTCTTCCCATGCATTGATGCAGTGTATGACATTAAGCCCCGGGACCTCGAACCACTTCATCTCCGACTCGTCCTTCGCGTACCGCGGTATCAACCCTAGCCGGGGTACCTTCCCAGGGTCCGCACTGACTGGGGACCCTCCCCCAATCATCTCCATCGGGCTCATCCCGATTTGGATCTCGGGGAAGATGGCGTAGTTTTTGGTGATGGCGAAGTCGTGGAGAAAAGACGGGTTTGTCATTGAAAAGATCGGGACGTCGGGTTGTTTTTCACCGCTTTCGTTGAAGCGGAAGAATGTTAGGAAAGGGGGTACCGGGCCGTAGCGAAAAGCGAAAGCTTCTTTCGTTACGGGATCTATTTTTGGGTGAGCGGTCATGCTCATGAATAGCTTGCCGTTAAAGTCTTGACGTCCGACGGTGATTATGTCACCGTGGGATGTAAGTTTGACGGCGTATGGGAGATCTGACTCTCCTAGTGCGTAAAGTTTATTGCCAAAAAAGGCTAGACTAGTATTGGCTAGACCAATTCCATTGATTGGGTTAAACTGTCCGGCCAAAAGACGGCCGGCGGTGACTGCCGCGCGAGCTGCGGAGGCAGTCATACCATTAAACCCTGAAAAGACATTTGGAATGATAGGAAATCCTGCTTCCTTTTCTATGGAATATTTGTATGTTTTTACGTATCGGCTACAAAACGTGGCTTTTCCGTTGGAGATGCGAATAGCGTGAAGCATGCCGTCTCCGTCGAAGAGATGGTAGGGTCCCCGCGGGAGGAACTGCGGGTTAGGCCCGTTACGGAAATAGGCGCCATCAAGGCAACTTGGAAGTGTGCCCTCAATGACTTCACACTCAGTCGGAGGGAGTTCGTCGACCGGTGAGAAGTTATCTGACAGAACGTGTTTTGGGTCAACCGAAACCCTTACTGGTGGATCGATGAAGTTGTTAATGATGCTATCGAAAGCATTGAAGATTGTGGCAGGCAGAGATTGATCAACCACAGCCACTGAGCCTTCACGCTTTCTGATGTTTGATGATCTTGTTTGCGGTTTTTCTTCAGTTCTGACTGAATAAACTTTAAAAGCAGACGACGGTGACAGGGGTGGTGGTACTGGTGGGTGGGAAACAGTTGAAGTTCGTTGAGGAAACATTGAAATGAAAGATGAGGAGGAAAGAGAGTCCATAATGTGGATCGAATTGGATGCCTTACCACAGAGCAAAGACGCATCTTTTTATAGTGAATCCTGGAAAACAACCCATCTGTCCCCTCAACCATACAAAATACCTTCGATATATATAATATTTTTTTGTACATTCAATTATTTATTATATCCATGCAAATTTCATGAACATAATTAACATCCAAAAGATATTTTTTTAATCAAATTTTGTCCCAATGTCTATCTTACTAAAAATATTTGGTGGATGTGAAGTGGGACGTATTGATGAAAGTTATTTATTGGCCAATAATTTTTAAATGAAATTTATCTAACTAATATACTTCAATTTATACAAATGACGAGATATTTTTTTCATTTTCATTCAAGAATTGTGCGTTCTATTTTTTTTTTTTTTTATGTGGAAACCACAAAGTGTTTGGATTTCTACGGTTTTTGTGTTTTAATTGATTATAGTTTATCCCAAGTGAACGATTTTCTTTTATTTAAATACTTGATTTATGGTAATTTAGGTAGCTCTGTTCAGATAGTTTAATAATTAATCATCTTTTGGAAAAAAAAAAAAAAAAAACTCCCTCGAAAACAACTCATATACAAAGCGAACTAGCTATGTTCGCTCAAATTATTTTATTTTTAATCTATTAAACACACGTTAATTTATGTCCTAATGTAGTAATGTTAGTTATATTCCCAATACTAATCGTTAGACACTCCTAATGTTAAGTCTAGAGAAGTTTGAATAGCTTGTGACTTTAAGCTCACTTCAAAAACTCTTTTGAAATCAACTTCTAGTCTAGCTTAGATCTTATTGTTTATAAACAAAACCGAGCTCGACATGACTCGTTTACAAACCTAGGCGGGCATGAGCCAATGTTGCGCAACTCTATTCGGCTTTTGCACAGCCTTAAATGTAGATCATCGAAGATAATTTAATTAATTTGTCTTTGTTTTCTTAAATGCTGAAGGAGCATAAACGATGAATTATGACCATTGAGATTCACAAATGTTTAACAATTGAGTTAACATGGCGCTAATTTTCGGACTTTAAATGTTCAACACAAAGTAAATGACCAACTTATATATATCCACCACAAACAAATCCATCACAATATTTTGCGACTTGACTAAAATTTGTAGGTAATTATGTGACCAACAGAAGTTGCATGTGACTGAGTTTACCGTGCGACCAATATTGTTGGTTGCATTGTTTGGTCCCAAATAATTAGATTAAACTTATACCATTTCCCCTGTAACTTTCTTGTTCGGGTACTAAAACATTTTGCACCGTTGCATTCTATCTCTCTTTCACAAACAATGGTGGCTTAAGTGTTAAAAAACTTAAGCTCTGATATATGGTCTCAGATTTTTGGCCCTCTAAATTTCTTAGTTATATAATAAAACGTACCTTATTTTTCTTTATTCGAATATGTTTTTTAATTTTTTTGTCTTGTCAATATATAAGAAAATATTAGGATAGAAACCTTTTGTTATTTCTCTATATAATTTTTGTAATTTCACAAATTATATCATAATAGGTTATTTATGGTTTTCCTTTAATATTTAGTTTTTACTAGTAGATCAAAATATTAGTATATCTAGAAAAATAATTTCATTAAAACTCGCTCCACCTCTAATATGTGTGATTGTGTGCATTTTACAAATTGTTTACAATACATGTGTTTTATTATATGTTTAATGTATTAAGATCTTAAAAAAATACAAAAAGGCCTCAGTTTTATGATATGTTTTGGCAACCAAAAAGATTAAGTACACCCTGCACAATTATGGATTTGTAGGATCTCGTTTTGGATTGTATAACTGTAGACATATATATCAATGTCGAATTAAGGTCAGTTATTCATTTTATTTTGATATCAACTTTATAGATAAACTGAAATTAAATAAGTTGTTAGTAACTTAGTATTGGATGCTATCGATTTCTATAAGGTGCATAGCCAAGCGTGCTAGGTTATATGTTACATTTTTTAAGATGTCAAATTAAATCTAAAACATTAACCAATTTGGAAAAAGGCCTCACATGTTTACTTCACTTAGTACCCATAAAATGGTTGAGTCGCCCTAACCTTAATTGGCCCTCACAACTAACGACCCACTGTGTTATCAACATCCACCTTTGAGTTCTACCCTTCATTTTCGTCAATAATAACTCGTCATTATAATCATATCTCTCCTTCTTGATTCAGTTGGTGTATGGCTACTCATAAGCATAATTCTTTCTCTCTCTTACTCATGATTATAAGACCCCGTTCCTAGGAAGCTTCACAGCTGGTCATCAATAGCATAATATATGATAGAATATGTTGATATATGAAAACATTGAAGCGGAATACTTTAATTCATTTATTACATTCATAGATAAGTTGTCAAATTACATGTTGTTCTAGAATTGAAAATAGTAACGTTGTTCTTCACAAATTACAAAGTTAGTGTTGCTGAGTGAGTTTTAGTTTTATAATAATATAGAAAAAATATATATATTTAAAACTTCTTTTAATGAATACACCTTCATCATACGTAATAGTTAAATTGACTTATCATCATTCATCATTGAGTTCGTTATCTTTCTTTCATTATCTTTTCTCTTTCACTAACTAGGATTACACAAAGGAAGAGCCTATATCATATGATGGGCAACAAATGCTGAACCCTTGCTAGTATACGTTTATCATGGTAGCTAACCCCTGACAATTGACTCACATTGCTAGGCATGAAGCTTGTTCATGAATATGGGTCCCATTTATTTACTGGTCAATTAATAGGATTAGACCCAAGATGTGCATCCTTATGGGTTGAAACAACTGCAGATCAGTTGAGCTAATGACAACATGGTCGTGCACCTTAATTCATTTTGCTTGCAAGGCTTTTCACTATCATTCTTCCATTCATTTATGTTTCACTTTAATTATAGACAATACTTATAAGGTACCCTTCATCATTATCATCACATAGCATGGAACATTAAATATTATTCATATAGTATATACATAATAACCCTCATAATTGAATTATAGCATTAACTCTAATGAAATGACCTAAGTGTCATTTAATGTGGGTAACAGTAAACTAATATGGGCAACACTAAATAAATGCAGGTAACAGTAAAGGCACATTTCAAAAAATTTGCATACAACCTCTCTTTTCATAAGGTTTCTAACACCTCTTTAATGTGATTGGCATCATCATCCTCATTCCTTAAGTAAATCAGAATATCAACAATAAAGACAATCAATGACTTGTCTAGCATAGGTCGGCATATGCGGTTCTTCAAATCCATGAATGCTGCTGGGGCGTTAGTCAACCCAAACGACATCACGAGAAACTCGTAATGCCAATAATGTGTGCGGAACAGTGTCTTTGGAATATCTTGTTCCTTCACCTTCAAGTGATGGTAGCCTGATCAGAGATTTATTCTGGAAAACCAACTAGCACTTTGAAGTTGATAGACAAATCATCAATTTGGGGTAATGGGTACCGATTCTTTACCATTAACTTGTTGAGCTTGCGATAGTCGATACACATCCTTATACTACCATCTTTCTTCATAACGAACAACACTGGAGCACCCTATGGAGAGATGCTTGGTTGAATAAAACTCTTATCCAAAAGATATTGTAGTTGAGAAATCAGTTCCTTGAGCTCGGATAGAGCCAATCGATATGGTGCCTTGGAGACGGGTTGTGCTCTTAGTACGAAATCGATCTGAAACTCGACTTCTTTATCGGGTGTCACTCCCGATAGATCCGGAACACATCAGGAATGTCACGTACTATGGGTACATCCGCCAGTTAAAGCACCTTCATAACAATGTCCTTAACATACACCAAGTAAGCACCACACCCTCTCCTCAAAAACTTCTCTACCATCAACATAGATAACACTCGCGGGATAATGTACTCGTTGTCTCCATAAATTGTAACTGGATTACTGTCAGGCATAATCAGATGAATTTCTTCTTTCAACACACGATATTTGCTTTGTAGGATGCCAATTGATCCATTCCTAACCCACATCAAAACCCCCTAGGGCCATAACATACAACCTAGCATGAAACCTAGTAGATTTATCTTCGATCATATAAGTTACCTTAGTAGATTTATCAATAGTAGTCTACACATAGAAATGCACATCTATCTTCTTACTCTTACCATGCATCATACGACAAACAACAATAGAAATGAAGCTATTACTAGCACCAGAATCAAAAGCAAAAGTATACATATGGTTCACCGAACACATACCTGAAACTACTTCAGGCTCCACTCTTGCCTCCTGGTCATGTGAAATGCCCTTGCCTTTGCCTTGATATTGTTATTCTTCCCTTTTTTCCCATCTATTTGACCCTAAAACTCTTAGCCTTTCCTTTCTTACAATCTTGACCAAAATTACCCATTCCACCACACTGATAACACCTCGGTACCCAACACCCCTTGGCATAGTGGCCCTCACCTTCGTATTTAAAATATTTATTTGTTCCCACTTAATATTCACTTTGATGACTCTTACCACACTTCTTGCACACATTCATTTCCACCACCTTCCCTTGATCCCTTCGATGATCATCGACCTTCGTGCTCTTCTTCCCGGTTCTGAAGTTGTCATTCCTGAACTTTTTCCTATTTCTGTTTCTGTTCCCATTCCACCTCTCAACCTTCTTATGAACTAGCACCGACTCTCTTTTGTCATACAATCTTCTTACTAAATCAAACCACACACCTAAACATACTTGGTCTGGCAGCGATCGTATTCCTCCATATATCCACTGGCAAACCCTACATGTACCTTTTGATCTTCTTAGATATAGGAGTCACAATCTCTAGCACAAGCCTTGCCAGTTCATTAAACTTGGTGGTGTACTCCTGATGAGTCATACTCCCTGCTTCCAGATATAAAAATTCTTTCTTAATCTTGTCCAACTCCTGATATGGATAGTACTGCTCCAGTACCAATTCATTCAACTCAGAACATCTTATCTTTGTGATATATCGTCTTCCCTCAACTTGGAAAATATTGTCCTACTAGCATAACGCCATGTCAACAAAGGAATGGGTAGCAAACTTCACCTTTTGATCTTCCCAACACTCACTGATGTCAAGAACTACTTCCATTTCTCCAACCTAATAGTGAGCGGTAGTAGTATTGTAATTACCGTCAAAGGTCGAGGGCTTGCATCTTTGAAATGCCCTTTAATTACAACCCTTAGTAGTCTACTTCCCTGAATCATCCTCGCGGTCATCATCCTAGACCACCACCTTTGAGGTAGGTGGTTCTTCTTCAGACCCCTCAGCCCTTTTAGCATATTTCCTCGATTTCTTCTTAACCTTCTTCATTTATATCTTAGTTTCCTCACCATCCTTCATAGCCTTCATCACTTCTACCATAACAAAATGTAGGACATTCTGCATGACGTTGTAGACCTCATTAGCGATGGCCTTTTTCATAGTAGTTTCAAGGGTAGCGGACCCTTCACACTCATGATGACTATGGAGATCCTAATGCTCGTGAACAGTCTCTGGAGCCTTAGCTTTACACCTGGCCATAAAGGCCCAGTAGTACACCCATAATGAGCACCTCCTCGAACATATCATGTATCAAAAATCGTTATAGATCTCGTAAAAACATACATTTTTCATAAAAATATCACCTTTATATCAGAAAACATAGGTTTATCAAAAAATTATCATTTTTAACATGCATACCAGCCCCAAAAGGTAGAAAACATGTAAAAGAGGGGATCTAGAACTCACCTTATCAAGCCTTTAAGCAAAAACCCTAGAACCAAAGGTAGAACTCGAGATTTACACACATGCACACGTAAAGAATCAAACTTTACACACAGAAACACTTAGAAAAATAACTTAGGAGCTTACATCTAGCTTAGATCTAAGAGAAGGCACCATAAAAATCATACCTTTGATGGATTCTTCAATTTCTCTCTGTACAACCAATTAGGAGCTTTCTCTCTCTAGAATTAGGGTTGTTATGGGTTGACCGGTGAAGGGTGATCAATGCAACAGTTTCATAAGTTGGAAAGATATGAAACACTTAACATATCAAATAGGGAATCAGTTAGATGATACTAAGAACACAAGTAAAAGAACAAGAACAAAAACACTCAAATAGGGTTTTCAAGAATGATGTATATTGCTCTCAAGTTTTTACAAGTGTTACAAGCATACATTAGGATCCAAGTACTTAAGACACTTTATATTACATCCCACAGCTGGCCATACTTTAAAGGCCAGCTAGATACACTAATCTAGACAACAAGATCAATGCAAAGTCAAAAGGCAGATTGAGTTTTGACTAGTGAGTATGACATGCCATAGCTTATGTTATAATACATTACAAAAGGTATAAAAGGTACAAAAGTAGAAAGTTATAGACCAATGACCATAATCTACAGTTGACAAAAGCATGGATCTTTTCACCAACTCATATAAGTTGGTAAGTCTTCAGAATGGCAGCGGAAAGTTGTTAAGCTTTTGTCAAAAGGTGATAAGTGAAAGCATGGAAGAAATCAGTCTTTGGCTTCGAAAGACTTTGTCTCTGAAGCTTCGAAAGACTTCATCTTTGGCTTTGGAACATTTTTTCATTTGGCTTCGGAAGATTTTACACTTGGCTTATTTCATTTGAGTAGTGTAAAACTTCCGAAGTAACTTTTCTCTATACTTCATGCATGCATGTTGGGAGCTCTTTGGATGCTTTGGCTGCATCAGCCTTTAAGTGTAAACCTTACATGGATGCATGGGTGTGAGGGAAGGGTGGCTCCTTCCCTTTTTTACCCACACATGGGTATATTTTGCTTTTGTCCACTTTAGAACATTCCTTTAATTTAAAATACCTCCTTTATTTCTTTCCCTGCTTTTAAGGATTTTCGGGCATTACACTGACATGTTAATTGATATATACAATAACAAAACATATTATCCTCGTCTAATGAACTTTGTTAGTTAATTTGTTTAAACCAACATATTATTTAGTTATTATTTGAGTTGAAGTTTTAAATGATTGTTGACGATAAACAAATAAAAAATGAAGAAATTGTTGAAAAATTAAAGTATGAAACTAATCACGGTCATGCAAGCTCTTAGCACGCCATGCTGACCTTCTTCCCCCAATCAATAAGAAAGCAAGGACTCTAAAAGCCTTGCACTACTATGCTAAAAAGTGACACTGCTACGATCATGCTGAAAAGCAGCACGACAATACAAGTATAGCATGAGCATTCAGAAAAGTGGCAAGACCAAGAAAGCCTAACATGTAATGCACATATTTCTATATTACAGTTCTTATTAAAGGTATTGGTAACTACACATGCAAAACCAAGATCTTAAACGCTTTTCTTTGATATACTCCATAAACTATTATGTTTCTTTATATGTATGAAACCTTTATTAGTAATACATGAAAAGTGTATTCGGTCCTTCTCTCCATATGCTTATGATGTACGTCTAATGAGAAGAAATATTTAGTTTTAGTACCTAGAAAGTTTAATCTTGTTGAAGTTTGTGTGAAACGATAAAGAAATTAAGAAAAAGTTGAAAAAGGCATGAAGATGCTAAAGGCATAACATAGTTGTGCCTAATAAAGATCCTCTAGACACAAAAGAAAACATGACGTGCCCTGTGGAACCCCTAGACAACACGAACATGCAGGATCAAGGCATGGACGTGCTAGTACCTGCACACACAACCAACAACATGGGTGCGTTACTCAAAACACCTAGTTAGCATGACACTCCTTGTCTAGGGGACAACCATGTCATTTTATATTTTACGAAACTTAGTGCATAAACCATCGACCAAGCACAGCTGTGCCCATAAATCGCACTCCTCTACTGAAAAATTGTAGAAGCCGTTACAAAGAACACCATACCAACCATGTGGATTCTAGTTGGTTGGGAATGATCGCGTTGGGTGCATCACAAATTCGTGCCAACATACAAAGTTTATAAATAGCAATTATTTCATACATTCTAGAGAGTGCAACAAGTGTAGAAGATCAGAGTATACAAAATAATCTAAGTTTTTAGATTGGGCACCAATTATCTTATATTTTGCTTAGTTTGATCACTTGGAGAGAAGATTACATATGTGTTATACAGCACATCAATTTCTCTTGAATTGTTAATTGTTAAGACCTCTAGATTACTTTGGTGATTGTTTACCTGTGCTATAAATGCTACTTTGTTTAACCATATTATGCTTATGCTATTGGTTGATTGTTTAATATTGTATATGCTTGTGCTACTAACTTGATTTTTCAAGAAATAATCTTTTGCAAAATTTAAGGTGGAGTTTATTGAATGAGGGCGAGTTTACATGCATGGATGCATACATATAAGGGGCATAGTTTTTAATATTAACAAAAAGGGGGAAAAGAAAGACAGGAGGACTTGATGGTTTACTTAATTATTCAAAGCATTCGAATGAGACTTAATGATTCATTAAGGTATATGGAATTGTTAGCATGTTCATTCTCCTGGTTAAAAAATTCTCACAAATTATTAATTTTATGATTATCAAAAATGGAGAGAATGTTGGGATAACAATTATAAGTGCTATTTATGGAATTAAGAATCCTTTGTTTTGACAATCTTTAAAATTATGACTTCTGTGATTACATTGTCAATTAAAGAGGCATATATCATATACACGTTTCTATGCACTTATTGACCTGTCAGTTATGATGATTAAAGCAAATGTAACACTATAATAATAACGATGAAGCACACAAATGTAAAACGGACAACACGAATATGTTTAGAATTAAAAGAGATTTAATAATAAAATTTAATAGTGTGATTTAAATTTACAAAAAATGAAAAATTTTATAAAAGAATGATGATTTTTATTTATTTTTAAAACTCAACTAAATAGTTATTAAATTACATCCCACTAATATTATACTAACTTGATGTTTTTAATCAATTGAGATTTGAACTTTAAAATGGTTAGTAGATGGAATCTACTAAATAGGAAAGTCTCTAAGTGTATTTTATGATTTAAGATGCAAACTTGTCTCAAACGGATTAAAGCTAAAATGAAATTTGAAAACATCAAACATGTTTTACAAAGTACAAAAGGTAGTCTTACTGTTTTAATATAAACACATGTATTTATTCATACTATCAAACCTTTATTAAGACCTAAATTTGACAAAAATATGCACCTTTATTAAGACCTAAATTTGACAAAAATATGCGAAAATGGGTTTGGAAAAGTAAATTTACAATATACAATGTTCACAAGAAAGAAATAGAAAGAAGGTAGGGTAGGCAACCTATGGTCGCTTCAGCAACCAAGGGATCAACCGCCAATTGGTCAGTAGATATTTCCGTGTTTTCTTTTGTGTGTCTATAGATAGAAGCCCTCCACAACCATTTTCACTTTCTCTTTGGCTCTAAACACTTTCATATATTCATCTAAATACATCTCTCTAATTTCCTTGATATTCTAACATCATAGTAGTAGATAGTGATTGAAGATCAATTATCAAAGAGCAAAAAAAAAAAAAAAAGAGTTGTGCTATAGTTACCATTCTTCTTATTCTTGTGTTGCAATAGCTTAGTGAGATGGTTTTAAGGGGCATCACTATATTTGTCTATGGTTTACGAGAAAGACGATCACTATCTTTTCAGATTAGTGAAACGTAAATGGTAATGACTACCTTGATCTAGTGGGATGTTGTACAAGGTGATCACTACACTTGTCTAGTGAAATGCTTGAGTAATGGTGATCTAATCCATTCAAGAAAACATTTAGTAGAGCAAACTCTCAATTGAAGATCAAAGAGAGGATACAGGGTATATTAATTAACATTTTCAGTAAACTTTAAGAAATGGTTTTGTCATTCTTACCCTAACTCTTTAGAGTTCTTGTATTTATTATTGAATTCAGGTTTTAATAAGGGTAGTGATATATGAAGCTCAGGTTTTTAATCAATAGATGTGACATCCGGTAATTTTCCATTACCAAACTCCGTTAGTTTCCATTAGGTCTTGCATACATGTGTCGTGAGCACACACAAGTTGTTGTTGACGTTGGTGACTTAATAACAATTAACTATGATTATCTAATAATAATTTGATTAATAATATTGATTATTAGTTTGTGGTTATGTGATTCATGAATTTAAATATTATTTGTGAATTTTACTTTGTAACGTGCCAACGTGTTATGTTGGATTCATATGTTTATTTTTAGTTGAAATATATAATTATTATTGCTGAATAATAATATATGACTGTTGTAGTTAAAACCATTTAAAAGTGTTAAAAAGATGAAGTTTATAAAATGCAATCAAGGAGGGTTAAGTTGTAATTACCATAAAACTAAATATTACAAAAAAAACTAAACCCTAGCCCCCACCCAACACCCCAAATTCGGCCGAAACCTTCCCCTCCCGTCATCCTCATGAATTTTAATCAAAAACACTCAAACTCATTCGATTTTGCTTGGTTCCAATCACTAGTACGTGTAGCAAATGTCAATTCTTGATCATTACACGATTAAAGGTAACATTTTGATTAGTTTTCCATAGTTTTTGATTCATGAAGAACACTAGTTCGATTTGGGCATGTTATCACGAATTGGATGTTATTGGATGATTGTATGATGTTAGTTGTATTGCATTGATGTTAGTTTTCGTGGATTATGCAAGAAATTCATGGATTTGATGTGTTGCTCATACCTTGCTATAAGTAGAAACTTTTAGGTATGAGACTTGGGAATTATGATGAATAGATGATGTTTATCATGTTTAGATGATTGTTATGGACTTGATTAGTATAAAGTTGGTGAATTTATGAATGAATTGGATGTTAGATTGATTTTGGGTGTACTTTCCCGAAAGGAAACTTTATTCATGAAGATCATTGGATATTGTGAATTAGACATGTTCATGATGTTAGGATCATGTTAGAATGCTTGTTGATGATGTCTAATATGGTAGAATGTGTTAATTGAGTTGTATGGATGCTTGATGCATTACTTGGGAAATTTAGGTTCTTATGGAATGCTACATGATGATGGATTATGTTAAGAGTTTATGAAATCATGTTTGGTATTATAATAAATCCCTGTTGTGTATGTTAGTTAGTATGAATCTGGTTGAATAATATGATGGTGATTGTCATACACGCATGCGAATTTGAAGCCCCTACTTAGTAGGATTGGAAGGGTTTAGGGTGTCAAGTCGTGAGTGGCTTCACATGCATGTAGTGCATGATTAGACTCCATGTATGAATTATTAGCTGTGATGAAATTATAATTGTGTTAAGCATGTTGATTATTTGAGATTCGTATGCGTTGTATGATAATATATGTGGGTAAGATGATCTTGATAGAACTTAAGATTGACGATGTGACATACATGAATAACTTGTATGATAACCATGTATGCTGAATTACTATACTTGATCGGACATGATTTCAATTAACATGTCTCTAACGGGTCAAACGGGTCAACTAGGTCAAATGAGTCTTGTTTTTCCAAAACCTTGGGTCAATGTGTTTATTGGGCACCTAGGGTTGTTAAGCTTTCTATGTACACGTACTTATGTACTTGCGTGTTCTAGGTAACCTATGACGGGTTGTCTTTCCACTCATCGTTAGCTCTTGTTATTGTTCGTTGCACACCAGTTGAGTTCATGCCCCACTTTTTATACACTCTCTTTTGGGGGAGATAGCATACTTGTTTACAAATGCTTTATTATTGTAAGTTGTGTATTGTGTAACATAGTGTGATATACCTTGAAAGTCCTCACACTTTCGGATTGTTAATATTGGTAACTAAAAGGAATTTTTGGGTAGTACTAATGGGTCTGACAAACCCCACCAGTGCGACTCGAGGTCAAACGGGTGCAATATTGTCCTAACACAAACATCGTCATGACCTAGTATGTCGTGACGGGAGGCAAACAAATGAAACATAGTCACCTTCAATCGTGAAATCACTATGGTTATTACTTATGAATATAGACTAGCTATCTATTTCAATGCACTTCTTATGTTTTACAACTGTTACTGATTATGTTAAACGCAAACTCTTGAACTCACCAACCATTGTGTTGACTCTTTTAGTATGCTATTCTCATGTCGTTACTAGCAGCTGCCGTAGGAGCATGCACTAGTCATGCATACTTTGAACGAACATTATCTATTTTTTTGTCTTTTTGCATACTTACTTACTTTGGTTTGGGCGCGTGTTTTGCGCAGTTTACATTTAGTTATTTGTGTTTCAATTGGTTACAAAACACATCCGCAGATGTTTTAAAGTTTCAAACTCGAATTATTTTAAATGTTGCATATTGTATCGTTCTAAGTAACTAATGACTGAGATCTTGGTTTGTTCACACGCCTCGCGGTAAAACCCTGAACATGGAATTTAATGGTATGACAGATTGGTATCAGAGCCATTGGTTATAGGGAACTAGGTTGCATACACACTATTCTATAACCGTACAGTTTGTTAGTTACTTGTTACTTATCCCTTACTGTATACTCATTGGCATAGACATCACATACCCTGCTGCATGGCATCATCTTCACGGGTTCTAGGTAAGAGGCCTGCATGTTCTGAATCACTTCATCCTCCTCCTGTACCAGATAGAGGATCTGAGTAGCCCCGACTTCCTTATCCTCCTGAGGAGATAGACTGGGATCTACCATTTGCACTGCTTGAACGTGATGCTCTGTGGAATTGGAGTTACTATCCTACCTACATAAACCACATGCTTTATAGGGAGCGTGTTCCTAAGCCCCCGCCTACTAGGCCGAGGACTAGGTCTACTTTTGAGTTACCTGCACCTACCCTCCCTTCGATACCACATTCTAACGAGCTGGTGATTGAGGCTTTAGTTGTTGCTCTAGACATAGAGAAAGGATGCACTAATGAGCTGAACGAGGTGGTCGGTGCTCTACGACATGAGCTACGTGAGACTAAGATGATGGTAGCAAAAGTGAAGGAACTACAATTAAAGTGCTATGACTACCAGTGTTCCTTAGCCGATAGAATGGCTCAGGCGATCCATCGCTCGGATGGTAGGGATAACACTATTCACTACTATGGGGTAAGACTTGGTGACCTGGAAGCCCAGTTCACCGCAATGCATATTGCCGTAGAACCCGAGGAAGAACCTAAAGAGGAACCCGAGGAAGAGCCAGAGGAAGCCCCAGAAGAAGAAGAACCTATAGAGATGGAGGAAGATAGTGATGGTTCTGATGTATTAGATTGATCTTCTAATTCATCTGACTTGGACTACGTAGCATTTTTTTCATAAAAACCTATGTGGGAAGAGTTGTTTCCCACCCAACTAGAAAACAGAAAATTTTGATATCGATTGAATATTTTATGAATTACTTACAATTTATTTATCTTTGGTTATTATTTTGGTTATAAATGTGGTGGTTGATGAACCTCATTATTTTCTTACTATTTGCTATGCTTCAATAAGATAAATATGCTAGATGTTGCTCATTATTGTGTTTGTGAATGTAAAGTGAAAATGGAAGGTGAAGGCAGAAGACGTGGTAGAGGACGTGGCACAGGACGCGGATGTGGAGCTAGTGCAGTGAATATGACCCCCGCTGAACTGGCTGCCCTGATTATTGAACATGTGCAGGCGGCAGTGGCTGCTGTACAAGCCGCACAACCAGCAGGTAAATAATACAAGTGGCTTGACAAATACTCTAGTGCTTGTTTAAGCTATTCAACTAATGTTTTAGTTGGTTGACACAGGACCTCCATCCTGCACCTACAAATCCTTTATGGATTGCAAGCCCCATACCTACAATGGAGCTAAAGGGGCTGTGGGATTGGTGCGGTGGTTTGAGAAGACTGAATTAGTCTTTGCTAAATGCAACTGCCCACCAGCTGATCAAGTGAAGTACACAACTAGAACCCTCGAAGGCATAATACTCTCCTCGTGGAATGCACAGGTGCAGATGCTGGGTCAGGCGATGGCAAATGACCTACCTTGGGAAGAATTCAAGACGATGATAACTAAGGAGTATTGCCCTCGTGATGAGGTGCAAAAGCTGGAAGTTGAATTCTAGCAACTGAAGATGCAAGGTTCTGAGATCGAGGCCTATACCATAAGGTCTCACGAGCTGGCAACATTATGCCCGGGAATGGTGAACGGGATGCACAAGAGGATTGAGCTATACTTACGTGGTTTGATTCTTGAAATTCAAAGTATGGTGACAGCCTCTAACCCTGCCACCATACAACAGGCTATTCGTTTAGCCCACAGGCTGACCGACCAATCAGTGATATACCTTTTATGTTGGAATCTAAATATATCATAGAATTAGCAGATGGTAAGCAAGTCTACGTTACACACATCCTTAAGAGTTGCAAGATAGAACTTGCTGGTCATACCTTTGATATCGACCTCATGCCTGTTACACTTGGGAGTTTCGATGTGGTCGTGGGCATGGATTGGCTATCTGAGATGCAGGAGGAAATCATTTGCCACGAGAAGATTATCCGCATTCCTCTCCTGGATGGGGAAATTCTCTCGGTTAAAGGTGAGAAAAGTAGTCCTGTGATAGGCATCATATCCATTATGAAAGCGCAAAGTGGCTACGCAAGGGCCGCTTAGCAATATTAGCCCTTGTGTCTGACAAACAATAGGAGGAAAAGAAGATAGAGAATATTCTGTTAGTTCATGACTTTCCAGAGGTGTTTCCAGAAGATCTGCTTGGACTACCATCTCATCGTCAAGTTGAGTTTCAAATTGATTTGACTCCCGGAGCAGCTAATCAACGGTGACAAATTTGATGATTGGAAAAGGTGTTTAAAAGCTTTCTTCTTGTACACCGATCACACTCAATAGGAGTCAATTGTGAAAGGACCTCATGTGTCTGTTTTAGTGGAAGACAATATGACCATTCAGATTGCAGGTCTGACAAAATACTCTGAGAGAGACATCAAGCTGATTGATCGGGGTCAAAAGGCATTCGGTGCTCTGACCTTATGCCTATCGGTAGAAATCTACAACAGATTTGGTGAATATAAAAGTGCAAAGGCTTTGTATTATGCATTGTGTGAGTTCTATGATGGCAATGAGGAATTGGTCAAGGATAAAGCCTCCCAAGCTGAAAAGGAATTCAATTCTTTTGTTGGACACAAAAATAAGAGTCTCACTGATCTCACAAATCGTTTTCTGTCCATTACAAGCACACTAAAGAAGTATGATGAGAAGCTGTCAAACAATAAGCAAGTCATGAAGCTACTAGATTCTCTTCCATCATAGTGGAGTCTGCAAGTGAGGATGTTGAGGCAAGAAAGGGGATTTCTGGATTACAAACTGATGGACATTATCAATAAGTTGAAATCCTTTGAGTTAGACCTAAAACAACAAGAATACAATCAGGCAATGCTTCCATCCCAAGCTTGCTCACAGAATGCTGCTCTTATTTCATCTACCTAAAATTCATCAAAGCATGTGTCAGCTAATGATGGTATGACAGGCACTTTGACAAGACAACAGGCATTGGATCTACATCAAAATAGTCAAGTCTTCCACAGGTTCCCCTTCAGAAAGCATGGCTCTATTTGGTCTCTTCGTACATAGTTATGAAGCTTTGGTGGCTGGTGAACTAAAGGGAAGAGGAATGACTGTAGAAGATATGTATCCGGTGGATCCAGATGATCTGGAGGAAGTTGACCTTTAATGGAAAATGGCTATGATCACTTTAAGGGCAAGAATATTCATGGAGAGAACAGGAAGGAAGAATTTTGGAAACCAGAATACAAAGGTTGGATTTGATAAATCAAAGCTGAGGTGCTTCAACTGCAAATAGCTCGGGCATTTAAAGAGAGAATGTCCATCTGCCATCGTGATTTAACCTAGAACGGGAGTTAATCGGGTTATCTCAATTTAGGATATGGAATAAAACAAGAAGAAGAAGGAAACAACTCTACTAACTAACTTCAATTGGAGTGCTTAGTTAGCTGAAACTGAAGAGGAGATCAATCATGCCCTGGTAGCTGAGATTACAGAGGCAGTAAAGAATGAAGCAGAAAGAAAGAGGGAATGAGAAGAAAAAGGAAGGGTGAAGAACGCTTATGGAGTAAAGGAGGAGGGTGTGGTGATGGAGAGTATGGTGGATGCTTGTGAAAAGAAAGAGAAGAGTGAAGATGGAAAAGCTGTAAGAGAAGAAGAGTTAAAGGTGGAATCAAGGGTGTGCAATTATGAGAAAGCCCTAGCTGCACAGAAGAAGATAATGGAGATTCCATATGAGGTAGTTCAAGACATGTGTTCATCTGCTTGCAAACTTCATATGTTTGGAATTTATAAAGTAAATAACATATTAAAAGAAAATGGAGGAGAACTAAAAAGGGTAAATGAGGAACTTCAAAAGAATGAAGCAAAATTTTTTGTAAAATTAAATGAAGCTTTAAAAGAAAATGATCATTTAAGAAGAACTCTTTTTGAAAGAAATGTGGAAGTAAATGCTTTGACAGAAAGGGTAACTTTAGCTGAATTCGAGACCACTAAACTTAAAACAAAACTTTATAAATGGACTATTTCTAGAATGAAGCTAGAGGAACTCTATAGCAAACAAAAAGGAGCTAGAATTAAGACAGGGTTAGGTTTTGGTGAAACCACTCAAGTTTACCCACCGCCTAGCACCTTTTACTATTCTCCAATGCCAACACCTCATCCTACAAATGATTTAATTCATAAAGATACTAACAGAATGTTTACAGGTTTAGAAGGTGTGAATCATAAAGAGGTTCGGGAAGATTATGATTATGGAGGAAGTAGAGGTCTTGGCTGTAGTAGTTCTAGTTCTTCAGATTCCAAAAAGTCTTTTGTAGACAATAATTCTGGTAGCATGGATTGTAGTTTGGATAGTTTGCATTCCAGTTGTTCTCATTCCACAATTTCTGAATCAAATGAAATTGATGTTTTAAGCGTTAATGAAAAAGTTGGTGTTCTCAATAAAGACGATAAAAATTTTTCACAATCAAACTGTTTTGAAAAAATCATTTCTCTTCCCATTCCCACTTTCACTCCCATTCGGATCACTACTCCAAGTGAAACAACATCCTCACATGATTGTAAAATTTCAGAGATAAGAGAATCCACAAATCATGACTGATCATTTGACTCAAAAAGCAAATCACATGAAGTGAACGTCACTTACAGTGATTGTGATTCTCTTATGTCTGAGTGTGAGGAAGAGATTATTATGGATAATATTCCAATTCAAAACGATAAAAGAAAAGGCCTAAAATCTCATTGTTTTCACTATGGAAAAGATGATCACATTGTCAAGCATTGTCCAGAGGTTGTAAATAGAAATGTAGATAATCGCTCTTTAGGAAATAGAATAAAACTTTTTGTTGATAGTTTCTTTTGTACAAATTCATCTTCTCCCAGAACCAAGCCGGTTAAGGTTTGGGTCCTTGTGTCTAAATGATTTTCTTTAATTCATTTGCCAGGAACTTTCAAGAAGGACTATTAATAGCACTTGGCACGTAGATAGTGGATGTTCCAGGCATATGACCTGCTTGAAGGACCTTCTTACCAATTATCAGATAATCAATGGAGGATATGTCGCTTTTGCGGGTGATAAAAAGGGAGGCAAAATGATAGGTCAAGTTTAGGTATCCAATGGTTCTTTAACCTTGGAAAAGGTAAACTTTGTACCTGAATTAGCATTCAATCTTCTTAGAGTGTCACAAATTTGTGACAAGAATGTTCCCATGCTTTTTAAATCTAAAGAATGTTTGTTTCTTAAGCCAGAATTTTTTCAGATGATTTGGTTATCATGCGAGCTCCAAGGAAAAATGACACGTATCTGCTTGATATGAACTCCAAAGAATCAACCTCCACCATGACTTGTCTCTTGTCAAAAGCTTCTCCCTCTGAGTCATTTCTCGGGCATAGACGTTTAGGCCATATGAATTTTAAAAATATTAACAAGTTGGTTAAAAATAATCTAGTCAGAGGTCTACCACAAAAGGATTTTTTTTGTAATCTAAAAGTGTATATCTTGTGCTAAAGGTAAACAACACAAGAAATCACAGAAGCTTAAACAAGAAAATTCTATTTCTAATCCTCTTGAATTATTACATTGTGATCTGTTCGGTCCAATAAATGTGAAGAGCATTGCTAAGAAATCTTATTGTCTTGTTGTTACAGATGAGTATTCTAGATATTCTTGGGTTCGGCTCCTAGCACATAAAGGGAAGAGAGCAGAGGCGTTGCAGAGGCTAATTTTAACCATTGAGAATATCAACAACAAGAAAGTTTTGGCGATCAAAAGCGACAATGGAACAGAATTTAGAAATCAGATCTTTGATTCATTCTGTGCAGGCAAAGGGATTTTCGGACAATTCAGCGCTGCCCGAACACCTCAGCAGAACGGTACTGCAGAAAGAAAGAATCGAACACTTATTGAAGCAGCACAGACTATGCTCATAGAATCTAAAGTTCCTATTATTTTCTGGGCAGAAGCAATCAACTATGCTTCCTACATTCTAAATAGAGTTCTAATTGTGAAAGGCAAGATGAAGACTCCATATGAACTGTTTTACAAGCGAAAACCGTTGATTGATTTTTTCCGTCCTTTAGGTTGCTTTTGCATGTTGTTAAATACTCAAGCTCAAAATTCCAAGTTTGGAGCAGTGTCAGATGAATGTTACTTTGTTGGATACTCTTCAACTCAAAAGGCTTACAGAGTATACAACAAATGGACACAAATAGTGCAATAATCTTTCTATGTTGATTGGCATGTTCTGATCCAGATTGGTTCTATGATTCAAACACCGTTTTTAATTCATTCAATCTGCCATCCTTCCCTATGGACGTCCTTCCTTTTTTTTTCAAATAAAGTATATAAAATGGATGAAAATGTAGGAAATTTGGTCCAACTCTGTATTTACATTCCAAATTTTAGAAATACCAAGACTTCTTTGTATCCTTATGAATCGGATGACGTTTCTTCATCAAGTGTTCAACCTTTCATTCCCGCTCAACCACAACCGCAACCACCACCAGAACCACTACCTCAACCTCAACCTGACCTGCAACCTCATCTTCAACCAGAACTGCCACTTCAACCTCAACCTGAACCTAAAAACCAAATCCCTTCAACACCATCACAAATTCCACAAAGTCCTATTTCCAATCAACCGTCCACTTTACCATCATCCACCTCACAACCATCTTCCTCACAACCCACTTCATCCAATTCCCCAACCCTCAACACTAACTTTAAAACTCTAAAAGATCACCCTCATGGATTTGTCATTGGTTCAATATCTAATGGTGTTAGGACTCGAAGCTAATTTGCTTGCTTTCTATCTCAAATTGACCCAAAAAATATGGCCATGGCTTTTCTGTTAGATCCTGAAAGGATCATACTTGCCAATTCAAGAGGTGCTTGTAGGTTGCTCTGGTTGGAAATCAACAAGACAGAAGAAAAGAAAAGAAAAAGACAAGTGTTGAAGTCTACGCATTAGTTAATACGGATGACCATTGAACAAATGCTGACAAGTATTGTTCATCCGCATTAACTAATGCGGATGAAGAAAGAAGAAATGCTGACAAGTGTTTGTTCATCCGCATTAACTAATGCGGATGAACAAAAGAAATGCTGCCAAGACTTGTTCATCTGCAACAACAAATGCAGATGAACTAAGTTAATGCTAAAGCCTTCAACAACAAATGCTGATGAAGACTTGTTCATCCGCATTAGTCAATGCAGATGAACACTTACAAATGCTGCTCTTATTTTGTACTTAGACTAGTTTCTGATGGATAGTTATCAGGGTAGATTAGTCATTTTGTACAGGCAATGTGTATGCTTATAAATAGAACAGTATGACCTAAGTTTGTAAGTTCTTCCATCATCATTGATAATATTACTCATTTAAACAGTAACCCTGCTGTCTTTGTATCTTGTTTACTCACATCATTATACAAAGCATTTATTATCATTTTCAGTATTAAATGTTCTGTGGTTTGGTATTTCCGCTACTTAATCGCTGACACAATCATCATATTCGATCCTAAGTTGTGTCATATCAACTGAGATTCTTCTTCTCGGACCCAGTCAATTGGTATCAGAGCCTCGGCTCTTGAATTCGTCTCAAAATTAGCACAGATTTTGAACGAAAATTGAGTGATCTGGTGATTGAGTTATTTATTAGCCAGATCTACTCTGCTAATAAATATACATATTGAAATCGCAAAGAAACTTCGTCTACTTGTTCTGTATTTTCAACTCCCCAGGAATCAACACCAAATCAACCTTATCGCAACCCTGCTGAGAACTGATAATCAAGAACGCCAGGACTGTAGACTGTCTGAAGATTCAAGACATAAAATCAACATAATCATACTCAAAACCAATTAAAATCAGTAAAATTAAATGGATTCTACTAATTATTCTGAACTTGGTCATGCATCTAAACCTCCAATGCTTAAACACAAATCTAAGTTTAAGCAGTGGAAATCAGGTTTAGAAACTACATTATAGGTGTAGATACTGATTACTGGATCCCGATTTGCAAAGGGCCATACATTCCTCTATCACTCACTGCTGATCAAGCTGCTTATTACAAGACTGCTAGAATACCCATTGAGGATCCAAACTTAAATCTTGATGATGAAGAATATAAGAAAATCAAGATTGACCTTAAAGCCTACTCCATTCTAACTCTTGGCTTTAAAAATGGATGTTCTTAAGAGGCTGAAAAAATATGGAACAGCCAAATGGGTTTAGGATGCACTGCAGATAATGTGTGAAGGAAGTAGTGAAGTTATTGAAATTAATAAGGATAAACTGATACCACACCAAAGGAGAGTCAATCTCAAGGCAGCTTCATAGATTTGTAGAACTGGTGAATGATCTTGAGATTATGGGGGTTACTTACAAAGAAAAGGAAATGAACTAGAAAAAGCTGCACAGCTTACCAGAAAGTTGGAAACAAAATGTCACTATGTTGAAGAGCACTCTTGATTTGGAGAGTACCAGCCTAGATATTATGATTGCCAAAATTAAAGCTCTAGAGTTGGATGAACGAAGCAGAAATCTCAGTGGACTTCAAGTCATTGAGGCTTACAAGTTTCCATCTAAAACTCATTCTGTTGAGAATGCCTTCGTGACTGAAGAAGATGATTTTCTCTCATCAAGAGATCAAGCAAAGACAACTAGATTCTGTGCTGCTCCACAACAACATAAACCATCATCTTCTGCTCAACCCACAGTAACACCCACAAGTATGCCAAGTGAGCAAAGATCAGAAGAGCAAAAGGTGACTTACAATGCCTTATTGCTAGCTTTGAGGCTTATCTTGGGGGCAGACTCACTTTAGTCATGTAATTCAGGAGGATCTTGAAGAAATGGATCCTGATGATGTTGAAGAAATGGACTTACAATGGCAAATGGCCATGATTGCTATGAGAGCAAAGACATTCTTCTGAAAAGGGAAGAAATTGAGTCTAAATGAAAACACAAAGCTTGGATATGACAAATCCAAAGTTAAGTGTTTTAACTATGGAATGACTGGCTATTTCTCTAGGGAATGTAATGCTCCCAGAAGAAGCAACAACTATCAAAGAGCCTCACATTGTCAGCATTCATCTCAACCCAATTCAAGCTCTCAGGCAAGTTCTTTTCATCAAAATCAGCATCAAAATCAGCTTCAAAATCAGCATCAAAATCAGCATCATAATTAGCAATAGCCAATTCATCAAAGACAACCTCTATTGGCTTATCAAGCTCAAGGAAGTAGCCAACCAACATCTAATGCTCTTGTTATCAGACAAGATGGAGTGTGTGATTGGAGCCTATATGCAGAGGAAGTTCAACTTCAATTTCAGAATCATGCACTGATGGCACACATTAATGATGGTCCAATTCCAATGCCATTAGAGGTAAAATCTAATTTATGTATAGATAAATGTGTTCTAGAAGTACAGGGTTACAGAGAACACAATCACAAATTGGCTAATAAAATAAAAGAAGAAAAGGTGAAATTTGAGATGCTAAAACAAGAAATGAGAATTTTTGAAGTCAAAATCAAATCACTTTTATCTGATATGGAAACACTCCATGGTGAAAAGTTTACCCATGCAGCTGAGATTGAGAGGTTAACTGAACTGTTAACCAAATCAAAGGCTGAGCAATCAGCTACTGGAGTGAAACTTGAAAAGTTTGAACTCTCATCTGTCATGCTGCAAGAGTTGCTTGATTCTCAAAAGGAGGCCAAGGATATGACTGGGATAGGTTACAAAACTTGTCCTCTTCCATATAATGACAACTACACAGTTATGCCCGAGTCACTCACCCTATCTGATTCAACTGAATCTAAAGTTACTGAAACCAAAACAATTGTTTCATAAATAACGAATCCTCAAAATAAACCAAATGTTTACATTGAAACAAATGAGGATAAAATCAAATTGGGTCATCCTATCAAAATCAAAGAGTTCTTTGACAAACCTGTAGTTGTCCAGAAACCAAAGATCCCAGTCAAAGCCATTATGCCTTTTGTAAAATTTGTTCCTGAAAAACTCAAGATGAATAAGACTGCTGAATGTTCTATGAAACCCACTGCTGAAAGCAGATCTGATAGTGAGATCAAATCTCCTAAAACTTCTAGCAAATCAGAAAAGGTTTCATTAAACTTCAAAGAGAAAGCTATAGTTCCCTCAGTGTCCAAAGGGAAATCCACTGTGATTCAAAAACCAAATGTAAAACCTGCTTCATCTTCATCATCTAAAAATAAAGAAGGGATAGGTTTTGACATTTGCAATAAACAACATGTGGAACAATTTGAAAGAGAGTTGAAAAAGGGCAAAAAGAAGCAAAATCAGTCAGCAAAACCTAAGCAAAGCAGAATTGTGAAACAATCTGCTGCCACCCAGAAAACTGATTTGGCTTCTTCGTCAAAGTCAAAGAACAAACAAATGTATTGTGACATTTGTACCATACCTAATCACATTACAGAGGAGGCTACTTTAATCAGTATTGCTCTATCTGTGACATGAACAATTATTCAACCAAAAACAGTTGTTTTAACAAATATTGTTCTGTATGTGATATGACTAATCACAACACATCTGATTGTTACTTCAACCAAAAAGGCTTGAGAATTCCTCAAAACAAGCCTATTTCACCAATTTCATCTGACAATGTCAAAATCAGAAGTCCAAAAGACCTTAAACACTCACGGGTTTCAAAAACTGATAAGGATTTCTATGATCAATGGCAACCAAAGAGTACCAAAAAGAACCTTAATGATCATATGAAACAATCACTGAGTTCTCATTCAAGATATAAAACTAAAGTGATTTCTGAAAAACAAAAACGTACTCAATTTCTACATAGAAATCGATATCAAAGATTTGCGTACTCTTCTAATAGTTCAGATGAAATTGATGAAATCAAACCAAAAAGAAATCCACAAAAATTAGTCAAAGCATCTTCCTCTAAAACACAAATTAGAGAAAAATATCAAGAGGTCACAGTGATGGATTAAAACGGACAACCCAAGACCATCATGGCTTGGGTTCCTCAATCTAACTAGTTCGTTTATGCTTGTAGGGTCGTCTATACAGGTCCAATTGCTTATGGTATGTTGATAGTGGATCTCCCGACACATGACTGGAGACAGTTCCCTCCTTCATGACTTCAAGCATATTCAAGGAACTACTATGGCATTTGGTGGAGATTCACAAGGTGGTAGAATTACAGGGGAAGGATCTGTGACAAATGGATTGCTGAGTTTTGATGACGTGAATTACTGCGAACAACTAAACTTCAATCTGCTTAGCGTGTCTCAGATCTTTGACAAGAAATATTCTACTCACTTCACAGACACTCATTGCTACATTCTGAAACCGGGATTTCAAATTCCTGAAGAATGGGTTGTCTTGAAGACACCAAGAAAGAATAATACTTATGTCTTAAACCTTAATTCTACTTATCCGTCAGAAGAGACATGTCTTTTTGTCCAAAGCATCTTTTGATGAGTCTCAGCTTTGGCATAGACGCTTAGGACACACGAATTTCAAAAACATGAACAAATTGGTCAAAGGAAATCATGTACTTGGTTTACCTCAAAAAGAATTTCATTTCATTGACCACTATTCTGCATGTCTTAAAGGAAAACAACATAAGTCCTCCCATAAGCCAAAGTTGGTGAACACAAACAATTCTCTGTTGAAGTTGCTTCATATGGATCTCTTTGGTCCAACTCATGTCATGAGTATTGGAAAGAAGCATTATTGTTGGTGATCATAGATGACTTTACACGATTACATGGGTTCTTTTTTACTTCATAAAAACGAGGCGTCCCAAATAATAAAAGATTTTATCATAAAATTGAAAATCAACTGGATTTAAAGGTAAAATAAATCAGAAGTGATAATGGGAAGAATTTAAAAATGAAGATCTAAGTTTATTTTGCACACCAAAAGGCATTGCTCATCAATTTAATGCAGCTCGGACTCCTCAACAAAATAGAGTAGCTGAAAGAAGAAATAGAACACTGATTGAAGCAGCACGAATAATGCTAGCCGATGCCAAACTGCCAATTACCTTTGGGTATAAGCTGTCAACACATCGTGCTTTGTGCAAAATCAAACTTTGATAATTGAAGAAAGCAACAAAACACCATATGAACTTCTTTTTCACAGAAAACCATTTATTGGATTTTTGAAGTCATTTGGTTGTCCTGTCTCAATATTAAACACCCGAGACCATTTAGGAAAGTTTGCTCCTAAGTCTGACGAGGGATTCTTTATGGGGTATTCCTCTGTTTCAAAGGCTTTAGAGTGTTTAATCCTAGATTAAACATTATTGATGAATCTACCAATGTTCATTTCGATGAGCACCCTTTTCCCAAGTCAACAAATTGTCCTGATTGGTTGTTTGATATTGACTCATTTACTAGATCTTTTGATCTATTTCACTTGTCAAATGCAGGATCTCCAGGAACAGTGGATAGAAAAACTAATTTTCCTATGATTCCACCTTCTTCTGCTGATCAACTTAATGAAGAAGTCCCACTACAAGCCGATCCTATGAGACAAGGTGCACAACATCAGAGTGTTTCAACTGAAGTTAGTCCTAGTTCAATGCCCACTCCTTCAGCAGATCCATCCACTGAAGTGAGAAATCCAGAATCAGCATCTATGCCAGTTGAAACTGAAGGAAATGCAAACGATGAAAGTCTTCAAAGTGCTGCTGAAGCTGATGAAGCATCTGACTACTTTCATTATTCTCTTACAACACAACCTGAAGGTGCCTCTCACCAAGATGATCCGAATGTCTCCAATCTTGATGTGTCCATTGCTGGTGATTTGATCCCAATTACCAGGACACATAAGAATCATCTAGTGTCCAACATCAATGGTGATCTAGATGAGCTGGTGACCAGAAGCAAGTCAAGTATTGCAAACATCTGTTTGTTTTCTTGCTTTCTGTGTCAAACAGTACCCAAGAATATTAAAGAGGCTCTTCAGAACAACAGTTGGATTGAGGCAATGCTGGAAGAATTGCTATAGTTCAAGAAACAAGAAGTATGGCAACTGGTAGACCTTCCCAAAGGACAATATCCCATTGCTACCAGATCGCTATACAGAAACAAGACAGACAACAGGGGCATTGTCATCAGAAACAAAGCAAGATTAGTTGCACACGGCTACACTCAAGAAGAAGGAATAGACTATGACGAAGTGTTTGCTCCTGTTACGAGATTGGAAGCCATAAGACTCTTTCTTGCCTACTCTACATCTATGAAATTCACTGTGTATCAAATGGATGTAAAGTGAGCATTTTTGTATGGAAAAAACTCAGAAGAAGTCTATGTGAGTCAACCACCAGGTTTTGAGAATCCTGATTTCCCTCACAGGGTATACAAGCTTGACAAAGCCCTGTATGGTTTACATCAAGCCTTCAAAAGTGGTATGAGACTTTATCATCCTTTCTCCTTGATCATGGATATGAAAGAGGAAATATTGCTCAGACTTTATTCAGAAAGAAGAAGGGACATGAATTGTTGCTTGTCCAGATCTATGTGGATGATATCATTTTTGGCTCAACAAACAAACAACTCTGTAAAGACTTTGAAAACCTGATGCACTCTAAGTTTCAAATGAGCGCTATGGGAGAGCTCACTTTCTTCTTGGGTTTAGAAGTTTAACAGACAACAAATGGAATTTTCATCAATCAATCAAAATATGTGGAATCTATGTTGAAGAAATTTCATTTAGCATACTGGTAGTCCATGAGAACTCCTATGGATACTAAAGTGATTGGTCCAGACTCCGATGGCAAATCAGTGGATCAGACTCTATATCGATCAATGATAGGTTCACTTATGTATCTTACAGCTAGTAGACCTGACATTATGTTTGGTGTTTGTGTTTGTGCTAGATATCAGGCTGATTCCAAAGAATCTCATATGAATGTTGTGAAGAGGATATTCAGATATCTCAAGGGCAAGCCTGCGCTTGGATTATGGTATCCAAAGAAAGGAGACTTCAATCTCTATGCATACGCAGATAGTGACTGCAGGGGATGCAACTTCTATAGGAAGTCCACTTCCGGAGGTTGTCAATTTCTTGGTCCCAGACTGGTCTTCTGGCAGTGCAAGAAGCAGACAAATGTATCTGTTTCAACAGCAAAAGCTGAATACATTGCAGCATCAGCATGTTGCTCTCAAGTTCTCTGGATTCAAAACCAGATACTTGATTATGGTTTTAACTTGTTGCACACACCAATTCATATTGACAACACAACAGCCATGTTTATTACAAATAATCCAGTTCAGCACTCAAAAACTAAACATATTGAAATTAGATATCACTTTTTGAGAGACTGTGCTGAAAAGGGGTTAATGAGGTTGATTCAGATTCACACGGACAATCAGTCAGCTGATTTGTTCACTAAGGCATTTGACCCTAGTCGGTTTGAATTCTTAGTTCAATCAATTGGCATGATTAACCTTGAATAAAATCAAAATTTCCAAAAACATTCAAAAAATCATTAAAATACAAAAAAAAAGAAGTCAATTTTGTTGTAGTACATGCAATGTACCTGGGGAAATGATATAATTGCAGTATATCATTCACTATGCTTATTTCAAAATCTTGAAAGACTGACATGACTTACCTGATATACGGGGTAGGCTCATCTTGGAAAAGAAGATAAATGTTGTGATAAACTAAAGATTACATTCAACTGTGAGGCCATCATCTCATGGTATGTAAGTATTTTACTTATCCGAATGTGTGTATTTGTAGTAATCTAAACACACCAGGTCATGATACCTTATGAATCTCATTCACCCACATCAGTTTCTCCTCTGTTTTGCTGAGCAAGGATCTGGAGAAACAAGCACATAGTGCTGATGTAAAGATCCAAAAAGATTTCCAATGTGGAACACATCCAATCTGGATGAATTACATTCCTTGTGAATGAACAAAAAGAATCCCAAAGTGGATCACCTTCCAAAGTGAAGAGCAAAAAGAATCCTAATGTGGATCAAATAAATATAACGATCAAATAAAAGTATCCCAATAAGGATCCCCCTTATCCTATAATAAAGAGATTTCGTAATTTAAATGACCTTGTCATGCAAGCTGTGAAAAAGTTCTACCATACATTTCATGAGGGTAGTTGATCTTGCTATGCTTCTGAGTGTGAGGTGCATGTTGAATGTTTAATCCACTCAAAACATGATAATGATCACATGCATTAAAATATTAACAAAGCATGAGTTTAAGAGGACAAACATACCTACAATCAATAGGGTCATGACTACTTGCACTTGTGAAAGTTAAGATTGATATGATCCCAAATAAGGTACACTTCCTTGTCATGTACAATTATGAAAAAAAAATTATAAATATTTTCCTTTCAATTTTAAAATTCATTAAAGTTTCTATCCAATCTGGATATAAACTTTAGGGGGAGTTATTAAAAAATTTAAAAGAAAATATTCACAAAAACATAAAACTTGCAACAATTTTTGTTTATGTCAAAATTAAAATAATAAGGTTTGACTGTGTTGGTGTGGAAGTTATACCATAAGTATCTCAGTGTATGCAGATATTTGGAAGCACAATGTCCAAGATCAGTCAAAACTGGGAAACTTGTATCACACCGAGTACACAAGTCAATCCAAGCAAGAATTGACAATTCTAGCAACTAAAATAACTTCATAAAAATCAGAACATCTGTGCAAAAACAGTCAGAATCATCAACTGCAAAAACATTAATTTTTGACAAGTTCAAAAATTAATACGGGTAAGAGTATTGGTTAATGCAGGTGAAGGTAACACTGACACATAACCAATGCGGTAACTGTTTTTTTTACACGTGTAACTAATGCGGACAACTTAATGTTCTTTCGCATTTGTTACAGTAGATGCGTACAGTTTAACTTGTTCTTCCGCATTTGCTACAGTAATGCGGTTAAGTTAAATTGTTCATCCGCATTTGTTAAAGAAAATGCGGTCAATTTATTTTGCTCTTCCGCATTTGATACAGTAAATGCACGCAAGTTAACTTGTTTATACGCATTTGTCACAGTAAATGCACCCAAAGAAAAATGTTCATGCGCATTTGCTACAGTAGTAAAATTAAAACCTGCGCATTTCTTCACACTCGTAAAATTTGAGTAAGTTATCAAATGTACTATTTAAACACGTTTACTGTGAGTCATTTATTATTTTTCAAATTTGAGTGAACTTTTAAAAGTGCAACGAGCGTTCTTCTATTGTTTTTCATCCTCATTCAAACAATCACAAATCAAGTGTTTCTGTTGATCATTCAAACTTCATAACATCTCTATTTGATTCTTCACCAAGGTAATATAAAAAACAAGGTGATTCTTAATGGATATGAAAATTTCAAATGTCAAACCAGTCATGAAACAAAGAAACCTAGGTTTAAGAAAATCTTAATCTCAATCAAGAACAAGGATTTAAATGACATTCTAAAGTTCATTGAGACTGATGTAGTTATGAATAACAAAGAATGATTGAGTTCAAACCCTAATTTAACCACGATGAACAGGGGAACCAAACCATGAAAATGTGGAAATCAAATCCAATGTTTAAGATGTAAATGGCATTTGAATCAATGAAAATGATCAAAATCTAGCAGAAAACTTAAATTCAATGACTTTTCTTCACCAAAATAAAAATTGGGTCAACATCCTAATAAAACAGTAACAATTGAAATTTTAATTTTGACCTGAAAAAATGTCAAATGTGAAAAGTCAAACCTGATCATGTTCATATGATATATATGTGTTAGAGTGTTGCTAATTCATTTGTATATATTGCAGGATCATGGCTAATCTGACATGGAGCAAGCTCCATAATGTAAGTGGATTTCTTGATCCAAATATGCCTGAAGCTGAAGGTCTAAGAGATATGATCAGATTTATATCTACAACCACAGTGGCACATGCCATTACAGTCAGACTAATCATTTATGAAAGCTTCATAAGATCATTTTGGGGAACTGCTGCTGTTACAAAAATTAATGGAGAAAAGACCATAACAGGAAGAATTACTAATGATCATTTATTAGCAATCCCAGAACAAACTATAAGACAATGTCTGCAATTTGAGGATGATGCCAACTCTCCTCTAGAACTTGAAGAAGATGATATTATGACCTTCTTTGCCAACATTGGCTATGAAGGTTGTTTTGAAGGGAAGCAGATTGTCAGAGGGTTGTTGATCTCCAATGGAGGTTTCTCATTCACTTATACCAACATTGCCTATCCAAGAGAAAGACAGGTTGGAATGACATCCCTATCACGATATCATCAGCCATCTGTGCCTTGTGCACAAACAGACCTTTCAAATGTCTGCCTATGTTTTTAATGGTCTGATATCAAACATTCAAGAAGGGAGAAGGCATATGTTTCTTATGTACCCATGGTTTATCCAATGTTTCATCAATGAAGCATTTCCCAATCTTGTACCAGAAGGCTCTGTTTTGGACATCCCTCATTATAATGCCAAGTCATTCAATTACATCAAAAAGAAGGATCCAAGAAATTTCTATAATGGAACCGTCTGTCCACTACTCCCTTGAATGTCGCAATAGATAAACCAAGAAGAAGTTCTAGAAGTAGCTGCAGATGACGTTGTTCCTATTATGGAGGAACAAGTTATTGAGGAACAAGCTATGGAAGAGCCAGCAGATGTACAAGAAGTTGTTGAAGAGCATCCAGCTGCTATTGATCAACGCAGTGTTGATGAGCATGCTGAGGCTGCTGAAGACATACCAAGGACAGTGTCACCACAAGGTGATGTAGGTGGTGATCTTCACACTGTGCCTATGGTTCATGAAAAAGTATTTCCCTCACCCTTTGGTGCATCACCTACTATTTCACCTCCACATTCACCAATACAACCCACTATTTCTCCTTCACATTCACCAATCCAAATCACTGAATCACCTCAACAATATCCAATCCAAATCCATCAATTATCACCTTCTGTCTCATCTCCACAAGCTGCTGCTGATTTTGGTAAAGCTAGTGAATTTGCCAGCTCATCAGATTCATCTGAATCATCATCTAATAATCATCCTCCTGCACAACCTCCTATGAGACTAACACTCTCAGAGGAAGGACCATCAGAGAGCTTTGCTAAATCAGAAATAAACATACCAGATTAGAAAGACAAAATGATCACTGATCTGTTGAATAAAGTTGCAAGGATGGAGAAAACTCTTAAGAGAAGGGCTGGGATAATAAATGACAGAATTCTTGAGCTAGATGAAAAAGAAAAGGAGCTCAAAGAACTCAAATATGAGGCTAAAAAGAAAGAAAAGGATGAAGAGATTGAAAGACTCAAAGCTGCCTTAGATATGTCAAGAGAAGAAATCAGTGGTCACTTAGATACTGCAGCTATCCAGACCATTGCTATGGAAGAACAAGAAAACCTCATTGAGATGCAAACAGACATCATAGCTGATCTCAATAAGCAGATTGAAGCTCTAAACAAAAGAGTGTCTGAATTAGAGATGCTTGTAAAGATAAAAGATGTAGTGGCAAGAGAAGTGCCTGATCAAGATGATGTGGAAACAAAAAAGGCTGAAACGTTACAACCAGCAGAACATAATGAGGTTGGGGGTGAAGAAAGTTTGGCAATGATTATGCATTCTGTTCCCTCTACTGAAGAAGATTCAGTCATGAAAGAGCTTATAGAAGATCTGGATATGTACTCCTCTAGTGAGTTCATCATTGATGAAAAATTTTGGGACTACATCAAAGATATCAGAAATCCTGTAGAGCAAATTGTTGTAATCCCTACGAATCTAGTTCCTATACAAGAAAAATTAAAGCTATAGCTTGTTCCAACAGTCACCTTGACTGTTGAACAACAAGAATTAATCAAAAGCTTATGTGAATAAATGAAAGATAGGGAAATGGCTGCAAAACAGATTGAAGAAGCTGAAAACAGAAAGAAGCTGATGAGAAACAAAATCAAGAAGCTATAAAGCTTGAGATTAAAAGAAAGAAACAAGAAGTGGAAACATCTGTACTATCAACCTCTGGCCCTAGACTGCATACATATTCAAGAAAAAGAAAGTACTTAACAGAGAAAGCCAAAGGCAAACTACCAATAATAGAAGAAGAACAGCCTGTTAAGAAACAAAAAGATGATCCAAGAAGCCTAGCAGCTATAGTTGAATTTTTAGAAGAACATGAGAAGGCAGTGAAAGAGCTAAAAGATATACTTAAGGTGATTGTATTAGAAGATGGAGAGATTGAAGGAGGATATGATGAAACATCAGTTGATGACCCTTTGACCAGGGATAGTCCTTCAAAGGTTGAAACATCAGTTGAAGAAATGGTTGAAAAAGCACAATCAGATGATCTCAAGATTAAGGCCATGTATCTGATCAATCATGGATATGAGGCAGATGAAGTGTTTAGCATGACTTATGAGGGCATGGTTGAAGAGGTGTGAAAAATAGAAAAGCTGCTTGATCCCACCTATGTTACTAATTATGAGAAGATGATTGAAACTGCCCAAATCACTACAAGTGTTGCCAAACCTGTAAATCATCTAGAAACCCAATCTGCATATCCTGATCCCTACAGTATGACTGACAGGGAAATGAAGGATTATTTATCCAAGCAAGGGTTCATAAAAAGAAAGCTAGGTAATACGAAGACCAACTCTCTAAGGGCTGTAATGCTGATGATGATTAAAGAAAAGAAGGAGAGACTTCAGTCCATAGAAGAAGAAGTAACCGAAAGAAAACCAAGAACAAGAACTTCAACACAAGATGTTCAACTTACTACCAAGGATTAAGATGTCTTGGCACCCATGTTACAGAATAATCCAGAATGGTTCATTGAACCCTCCCAACTTAACCTGCAGGAAGGGTTAACCACTTCTGAGAAGATGAAGGGTGTGTCTTCTCCTAAAAGCAAAATTGATGTTAAAATCATTGCCTGAAAGTATGACAGCAGTTGGAACATGTTTATGGTAAACAAGATCTCTTGGCTTGTTCAATTTTTCACAGAGTACTCTGCTTTGGTGAACTCAATGGAGATTCATGACCTAAAGGAATTGATAGAGCTTTAATTGATCAATCATGATGCCATGTATAGAGGATATGAATTTGAAGACATTCTGAAAATGTTTAAGAAGATAAACAACTTCAAATCTCTGAAAGCTATTTGTTTGAGAAAGGGTAGATCTCTCAGAAATCATCTGGAACAAAAGAAAAAGACAGAAGCAGGAGAGTTGGTATTTCCTGAATTGAATGTAAAGCCAACTGAGTCATTAAAAAGGAAGATGGTTGCTGGAACTCACAAGACTAAGCCAATCTCCAATGTGTACTATGATGAGAAAACATTTGAGTTGGTAATTGATAGGGAATGGGGTGGAAAAGAAGCACCTGAAATCAAACTGTTCAGTGGATATGAAGTAAGGCTGTTGGATGAATCTTATAATCACTACATTTTCACAAGACACTTCAGAGCTCTCAGCAACAAAATAGGAGAAGATGACTTGGAGTTCTTTCTGAAATGTATCAAGATTTGAAGATGGCATATGATAGAATAAACAAGAAAACAGAACAAAGAAAGAAAAAGAAGGTGCCTCTCCAAATGGGCAATATTTTAAAGCTGAAAGTTGATGCAAATGGATCACTGTTGATTCACAGAGATGGTCTTTCAACCATTTCTGTGTGGGAACCCATCGCTTTGAAACAAATGCCCATTGCTGCCATACACACTACGAGTTAGATGAAGATACATGTCCTGAGCAGAGAAAAGATGAATGATGCCAAGGATTTCTAAAATATGATTAAGGTAATCTTGGATCCTTCTCTGGCAGAACCTGTACTTCCTGCTGAAAACTGCATCAACACTCTCCCCAATAAAAGTCCAACCAAAGGAAGCACAACAAGAACCACCAGAATCATCACAACCTCCTCCACCATCACACTCTTGAAGAAATTAGGTAGTATAATTCTTAGGGGGAGTATTGTTAGACCCTGAAAGGATCATACTTGCCAATTCAGGAGGTGGTTGTAGGTTGCTCTGGTTGGAAATCAACAAGACAGAAGAAAAGACAAGAAAAAGACAAGTGTTGAAGTATCCGCATTAGTTAATGCGGATGACCATTGAACAAATGCTGAATAATATTTGCTCATCCTCATTAACTAATGCTGATGAAGAAAGAAGAAATGCTGACAAGTGTTTGTTCATCCGTATTAACTAATGCGGATGAACAAAAGAAATGCTGCCAAGACTTGTTCATCCGCAACAACAAATGTGAATGAACTAAGTTAATGCTGAAGACCTTCAACAATAAATGCTGATGAAGACTTATTCATCTGCATTAATCAATGCAGACGAACACTTACAAATGCTGCTCTTATTTTGTACTTAGACTAGTTTCTGATGTATAGTTATCAGGGTAGATTAGTCATTTTGTACAGGGAATGTGTATGCCTATAAATAAAACAGTATGACCTAAGTTTGTAAGTTCTCCATCATCATTGATAATATTACTCATTTAAACAGTAACCCAACTGTCTTTGTATCTTGTTTACTCACATCATTATACAAAGCAATTATTATCATTTTGAATATTAAATGTTCCGTGGTTTGGTATTTCCGCTACTTAATCAATGATTCAATCATCATATTCGATCCTAAGTTGTGTCATATCAACTGAGATTCTTATTCTCGGACCCAGTCATCTTCAAGACACAAGCTGGGTGGAGACAACGTCTACGGAGGTTGTAAGCTTCATATAAAGTCTGTAACCGACTGATGTTAATATCTTGAGGATTGCCTTGTTTCATGGCAAAGTAAGAAGCAGACAACAGTTTCTCTATCCACAGGTGAGGCTGAGTATATGCTACTTTAAGTTGTTGTTGTCAAGTGCTATGGATTCAACATCAAATGATGGATTACGGTATTAATTTTCTTCACACGCCGCTCATCTGCGACAATGAAGCGGCCTTAGGAATTGCCAAAAATCCAATTCATCATACTCGCACCAAGCACATTGAAACAAGAATTCATGCAATCCGAGATGCTCAAGAAAAGGGTTTTATTGATATTATTCCCATTGACACCAAAAGTAAAAAGGCCGATATTTTCACAAAAACTTTTGATAAACCTCGTCTTTATGAATTGATTAACATTTTGGGTCTAATATCTTTTTAAGGACAAATTCTGGTTGTCATCTGTAAATATTTAATATTTGATTTGTGTTTGAGTTCATTTAAAACCCTAAGATTTTATAATTCATGTGCTAAGAAGCTTCAAAATCCTCTCTTCCCTAAAGTATATCCTGGAAATTTCTTTTGTTGGTCTTTAATTGAAATTTTTGGGGAGAATAGACTTTGATTGTTTTATATGTTTCTTTTCTTGCATTTTAAGTTGTTCTGTATATCATCTTATCTTATCTTTTGTGTAGGACTTAGGAAGCTTGGATAGTGTCTAAAGGAAGTCATAGGCGTGGGTTGGAATATGTCGGTAGGCCCAATGGCTTAAAATGAAGTAAACAGTGACTATGTGACTTAATTAGAATCAACCTTAGTGATAAGACTTATTCCTATGTCATCTCGGCTTGCACAAAGTTACAAATATCATCAAAATCTGTGTTGAGAGTGGCTGATTTCTGTGTTTGATCTTGTATTACCAAAATTCTTTATCCTTTAGCTTTGTATAAATTGCATGTCCTACTCCTCTGCTATGCGTAAGCATTGACCTAGAGTAATGATCTTCTTTGTTATACGTGAGTATAGACCTGAAGCTCTCATCAACACGCTCAAATGATGATCTTCTCTGTTATACGTGCGTATAGACCTGAAGTTATCATCATTTTGCTTAAATGATTATGTTCTCTGTTATACGTGAGTATAGACCTGGAGCTCTGATCATTCACCCTTCATCCATCCTTATGTATATCATGTGATCTGCATTATGTCCATTCAAGAAAATTCCAAGCAGAATCACCGATTAAACTCTATAAACCATGATGACGAGATGAGTTCTTTCCCGAATGACTATGGGAAACCAAGTTTCTTGAGCGTTCTTAAGCGAACCCAAAAAATGATAAAACTATGTTACATGTCTTCGTTGAAAAGAATACGGCATGGGTTTAAATGGACAAGCATATTGGCAATCCCGTCAATCCTCGACTCTTTAGACGATTTCTTGCAAAAGCCTGTCCGATATCCTTGCCTCCGTGCTTTATCTTTCAAATTTTTGTCAAGTCTCGTGGGTTGAGAAGTCTTCTTTTTACATTAAAAAATAAATTCATGTGAAATTTTTATTTCACAGTGCAAACTATTATTTCGGTATAACAGTAACCCAGCTGTCTTTGTATCTTGTTTACTCACATCATTATACGAAGCATTTATTACCATTTTCAGTATTAAATGTTCTGTGGTTTGGTATTTCCACTACTTAATCAATGACTCAATCATCATATTCGATCCTAAGTTGTGTCATATCAACTGAGATTCTTATTCTCGGACCCAGTCATCTTCAAGACCCAAGCTGGGTGGAGTCAATGCAATTAGAGCTTCAACAATTCAAAAAATTGAAAGTGTGGCAATTAGTTGATCTTCCTCCAAATAAGTATCCAATTGGTATAAAGTGGGTATTCAAAAACAAACCAGATGATCGTGGAATTATGATTAGAAACAAATCAAGGTTGGTTGTTCAAGGATTTGCTCAGGAGGAGGGGATTGATTATACTAAAGTGTTGCCCGTGGCCCGGATTGAAGCCATTCGAATTTCCTAGCTCATGCTGCTCACAAAAATTCAAAGTCTTCCAGAAGGGTTAAGTGTGCATTCTTGTCTGGAGTATTGATGAAGAGATCTATGTCTGTCAATGTTAGGATCAGTGATCTAAGTTTGATCAATTAGAGTTGAATCACAGCGGAATTAGAGCAAGAATTAAGCAAATATAGCAAGAACACAATAAATATTCAATGGAACAGTACACGGTTATATAGATAGGGTTTTCTGCAAAGGGATAATAACATTCATGCACACATGCTTCGGTATGGCGGCTGCTAGGTTTCCTAAGCTGCCCGATTACAATTAGGTCAGCATTCCTTATATATAGGAATGTGACGTCTGCTGATGTCACTTGATAGTGACATCTAACAGAATTATTACAAACTACTGAAAGTAAGCAAACTACTGAGAATGTTCACAACAACTGAGAACATCTCAGATTATTCTAAGTACACGAAGAAACATAAAACTACTGAAACTACAAGTACAGAAAAGAAACTACAACTACTGAAAGGAAACCATCACAACTACTGAAGAGGTCTTCTTCAGCTGTTGTGACAATCATCTGAAACTTGGTCTTCAGTCTTTGTCTTCAGCTTTTGTCTTCAGACTTTGTCTTCAGCTCTTTCACTTCAGACTTTGTCTTCAGCTCTTTCACTTCAGACTTTGTCTTCAGCTCTTTCACTTCAGACTTTGTCTTCAGCTCTTTCACTTCAGACTTTGTCTTCAGACCTTGTTATCAGCTGATGTCTTCAGCTGTTGCAGACTACTTCAGTTGTTGTAATGTCCGTGGGACTTAAAGGTTTTTCTGATCAGGCTCATTGGTTCTTTTGGTCCAACAAACTCCCCCTGAACCAATGCAGCCAAAACCTTTAAGCTTATTGAGGTCCCACTTATTCTTGGCAGAAATACTCTCTTGATCAGCTTTAGAGATATCGGATAAGCACAGGCCAGGGAACAGGTTTCAGTAGATGTGAATGTCAAAGGATGGAAGGGAACTCTGTCTTGGGGAACTGGACACAGAGCCGTTATCCCAACCATGAAACCTACTTCCCATTGATGAGTCTATAAGACTCTCTGACGTAGGCCTCAAGGAGAACAACTTGTTCCTCCTTAGTGAGTTCTTCTGCTTCTCCTTCGAAGAAGAACTCTGGGCCATAGTACTCTGATAAGTACTTTATCGTCTTTCCATTTTTCAACTCAACAGTTGTTATCTCTCTGTAAGCAAATTCATCTGGGTGAGTCCCTTCTAATAACAACTGGAGTTCATTTTTCTTGATCTCTTCAAGCCTCTTGTATAACAACCCCTTCTTGACCATTTTGTTCTCCATTAGAGTTTGAGGGGTCATCTTTGACTTGTAGGCTCTCTTGAAGTCTTCAAGTATTTCCCAGGGTGAGACTACAATGGCCAACATAATAGCAGCATCTATGGTCTTTCTCACTTGGCCATTGTATCTACTTGGTATGGATTTCTTATGAATTCTAGAACTAACCCTGGGGTCTGGCCAAATCCTTACTCTCTCCTTTTGATATTGAAAGGTATACCTGAGAGCATACAGCCTTTGAGCGTGTTTCTTCATGGCTTGTATAGATGATGACTGAGGAAACTCTTTGTCAATCATCTTCAAAAGTTGCTCATCGTGCTGTTTCTGCTGTTCTTCTTCTTCAATCTTAACTTTCACCATTTGCCTCTGAAAGTCTGGTGTATCATTTGTTGACTTCTGGGCTCAGGTAATTTTAGAACAGCAGAGATTGGCAGACTATCTTCTTCATCATCTTCTTCTTCTTCTTTACCATCCTCAACACCCTTCTCCTCCTTCTGGGTGCATCACTGGATGTGGTTTGAGGTGGTTTTGGGGTAAGGGAGTTGGTTTTGAGGGTTGAGTTGATTTGGAGAGTTGTGGGGTTGGTTGTTTTTGAGAGGGAGTTTGGGAAGGCTGATCTAGCATTTTTATGGTGAGTTTGGCTTTGGAAAGCTTGGCCATATCAGTTCTCTTCCCAGCACCTGCTTCGTCTAAGGCTTCTATAATCAACCCCTTGTTGAATTCTTCAGAAGCACAGATTCTGGTGGTTATTGCCAGAATACTGTCTCTGGTCCATGATTTAATCTCAATTAATGATCTTCCCAAGTATTTTGCAAAAACCTGATCATTATCTCCAACCTCTCCCTTTCCATCACACTATAACTGGCCCATCTTTCTTGTATCTCATTAATCTCCAGCCTTCTGATCTCAGTGTCTAATGTGGCTGTATCAAAGCCCTGTCTGAAGAGTTGATCTATTATTCTGTCCATTGATCTGCTGTGAGCTTCATCAGCTTCTTTAATCAGATCTTCCAATGATTTCTCTTCATCAGGCTTTTGAGTTTCAGCACTTTTCTTTCTCTTGTATGTGATCAGCTGTTTTTCCTGTTTCTTTTCTTGTTGTTTCTCCTCTTCCACTCTCTTTCTCTTTCTTTCTTTCACTGCCTTAGACTCCCCCTTTTGGGTGCATTGGGTTCAGGGGTTTGAATGGCAGAAAGCTTCTTTGCACAGCATCATCAACAAGTGTTTTAGATTCGAGGAGATCCTCTCATCAATGGCTTTATGCACAATCTCATTGATGATGGGAGTGATGAGAGGTAAGGAATTTTGAAATGTAGCAACCATCTGCTCAGAGGGGTTCTGTCCCTGAGAGGTGGTGCCAACAACAGTGGCTGGTGGCTCAGTTGAGTGAAGTGGCGGAGTGTTTGGGAAACCTTCAGATGAAGGTGCCATCTGTGGGTTTATTGGGGCAGATGGACTTTGATCCTGAGACATTTTGGCAAGCAGTTCTTTGAGTCTGCTCACCTCAGCCTCAAGGATTGTGTTATGGGCTAAGACATCATAGAAAAAGCCCAGGTCATCATCAGTTTTGCTGAATCACCTGACCTCCTGATTGAATCAGGATGTACATGCCCTGAGTGTAGATCAGTTGTAGCATGTGCCCTTGTTCTTGGTTCTGGGGACTTCCTGCCTCAGGACTGAGTCCTTCATCGGCAGTTGCCTCTGGTGAGGTCTTAGAGATGTTACCAACTTCATCCTGTTCATTTGCTGAATCAGTAGAAGTGGCAGCCTCACCAGATGTTCTAACCTCCTCCTCTACACGGGGAGATTGAACATTATAACCCCTGTGCTGTGGGTTATCAGCAGCATTTTGGTCCTCTTCCTCAGAGTTCTCCCCATTGTAATTGGTGTCTGGGGAGGAGGAGAGGAATGCAGCTGACTCAACACTTGTGCAACAATAAATGTTGGGCTTTGAGGGGCGGTTGCATTTGGAGATAGGGTTGAAGCAGATTGCACCCGGGGTGACTGGTGCTCTTCAATGGTAACCTTCTCAATTGAGATAGGTTCCAGCATTGTGGTATCCCCAATTTTGGTTGCATCAGGATCCTGTTGAGAGGATGCCTGAGCGGCTAGGGTGGTGGAGTCTTGGACACTACTGGGGGGTTAGAACCAGTAAGTGTTTCCTGTATTGGTGTTACAGGGGCATCCTCAGGGGACTCATCTCCCTGAGTAGCCTTTTTGGGCTTTTTGGTTTTGGGTTTGGTGGGGACTTTGGATCTGGAAGTGGAGGCTGTGGGTTCCCGCTGCTTGGGTTTGAGCAGCCGGGCAGCCCCTTTCATTGTAGGGTCAGAGTTGTGCCTGGAGTATACTTCAGGCAATACAGCCGGAGCAGGGACTCCAAGGCCAACAAGGCCGTCTGATTTTAGCTGTGTTAAAATTATGGCCATGAGAAACCTGGGATATAATATCCATCTGTTTGCCACAGGTTTCAAGGCCAGATCCTTTAGTTCCATAAACACTATCTCAGAAAAATTTAAAGTTTGTCGTTCAAAGATAGAGTATAATACCTGTTGCCATCGGGAAGACATTTGATCCCATGAGGAGGTTTTTGGTGCAAGGCAGACATTCACCATGTGGAATATAAGACGTTCAGCATCATGGAAGTGCTTCTTCAGAATGGTGGTAGCACTTAAGTCTCCTTCATACCCGTTGTTGATGAAAGACATATCGGTTGTGCCTTTCGGGTATTCTGTGACACAGGTGGCATCATGTAGATCTAGGGTTTGTCGAATGATGTCCGGAGTGATGACCACCTGTTTCTGGTTGACCAACGACTGGAGAGTGATTTGGCTATCATTCTCACTAGTTTGCACAGAGACGTTGGTCCAGAACTGGCTTAGGGAATCGGGGTATATGGTAGGATTCAGAAGAAACGCGGTTCGGTACTGGGAATCTACCATAAGATCGATGGCGTTATCAAATTTGTTCCAGAAGGCCGATTTCGAGAGGTAGGCAACACAGTTGTGTCTGGGTTTGAGTTTCATGGTCGCCATTGGTGAGAGTGAAGGACGGAAAACGGCTAATGAAACGTTGAAAGTAGGTTTAGGTATTTATAGGGTAAGAAAAGGCTGATATAAAACGACTGAAAGTGTTGGTGCTGTCATCAGTTGTTTGAAAACAACTGAAGACCTGGTTTTAACTTTCAGAAGTTGTAACAACTGAAGACTTGGTATTAGTCATCAGTAGTTGTGAAACTACTGAAGACATGGTTTGGCTTCAGGTGTTGTAACAACTGAAGACTTGGTGTTAGTCATCAGTAGTTGTGAAACTACTGAAGACATGGTTTTGGCTTCAGTTGTAAGTGAAGCAGCTGTTGTAGAAACAACTGAAGAGAAAATTTTCTCATCAGCTGTTGTCGTCAATTCTTAGCTCATCAGCTGTTTCATTCTGACCTCAACACTTCATCAGACTTTGTCTGAGTTTCAGATGTTTCATAGGTCATCAGTACTTATCTGTTATTCTGACATCAGCAGTTGTAACTACATCAGTAGTTGTAACCACATCAGTTCTTTTCAACAGATGAGTACTTCAGTACTTTTAAGTAATTTAGTCTTCAGTAGTTATGAAAACTACTGAGGATAAAAGAACTTCAGTACTTATTTGTGACAGTAGTATACGAATGCTCATCAGTACTTGTTGACTGAGATCATCAGTAGTTGTCACTTATTCTAGCTGCAGCATACCAAGCCTTAACACTAGGTTTTGGAAAGTTGAACTGTCCAAAGGCTTAGTAAATATGTCTGCAAGCTCATCAGCACTAGGAACAAACTTTGGATCAATCAGACCTTTTTCAAAACAATCCCTAATAAAATGGTGTCTGATCTCAATATGTTTGGTCCTAGAGTGCTGGACTGGATTCTTGACAATACAAAGAGCTGAAGCACTATCCATTAGTAATGGAGTCTTAGTCTCTGTAATGCCATAATCCAGTAATTGATTCTGAAGCCAGAGTACCTGAGATGTACAACTTGCAGCAGCAATGTACTCGGCTTCAGCAGTGGATGTAGCAACAGATGTTTGTTTCTTACTCTGCCAAGAAACCAAACAGTTGCCTAGGAATTGACATCCACCAGAAGTTGATTTTCTAGTTAATTTACACCCTGCATAGTCACTATCAGAAAAAGCAACTAATTTGCAAGAGTGCCCAGTGGAATACCAAAGACCTAGAGATTGAGTACCTTGCAGATATCTAAAGATCCTCTTGACTGCAATCAAATGAGACTCTTTAGGAGCAGCCTGAAATCTAGCACAAACACAAGTTGCAAACATAATATCTGGTCTAGAAGCTGTTAAGTACATCAAGGACCCAATCATACATCTGTAAAGTGTTTCATCAACAGCTTTACCTTTCTGATCTGCATCCAGTTGTGTGGTGCTGCACATGGGAGTAGAACAGGGCTTACAGTGTTGTAAATCAAACTTTGCCAAAAGACTTTTGTGTATTTTGACTGATGAATGAAAGTTCCATCAGCCTTTTGTTTGATTTGCAAACCTAGAAAGAACTGTAATTCTCCCATGGCACTCATTTCGAATTTTTGTTGCATCAACTTTGTAAATGCATCACACAACTGTGGATCAGAGGAAGCAAAAATAATATCATCAACATAAATTTGAACAAGGAGCTTATGCTGACCCACTTTCTTAATGAACAAAGTTTTATCTATGGAGCCTCTAGTGAAATTATTCTGAAGAAGAAAATTTGACAGTGTTTCATACCAGGCTCTAGGAGCTTGTTTCAACCCATAAAGAGCCTTATCAAGTTTATACACCCAATCAGGATGTTTATTATCCTCAAAACCTGGTGGTTGACACACATAAACCTCTTCTTTTATTTTACCATATAAAAATGCACTTTTGACATCCATTTGAAAAACTTTAAGATTGTGGAATGCAGCATAGGCTAAGAACAATCTAATTGCCTCCAGTCTGGCTACAGGGGCAAAGGTTTCATCATAATCAATACCTTCTTCTTGTGAAAACCCCTGGACAACCAGTCTGGCCTTGTTCTTGACAATTTGCCCATTTCATCTGTTTTATTCCTAAACACCCATTTAGTGCCTATTGCACACTTACCTGGGGGTAGAGGAACCAGTTCCCACACTTGCTGCTTTTTGAACTGAAGAAGCTCAAGCTGCATGGCATCAACCCATCCATTGTCTCTTAATGCAATATGATAGTTCTTTGGCTCTTGCTGACTGATGAAAAGAGCATAGAAGCAGAAGTTGGACAATTGACTTCTAGTTGAGACACCAGCATTGATATCACCAATGATTTGAGACGTTGGGTGATTCTTCAGCTCTTGACACTATGAGATCTGTGCAAGTGTTTGTAGCACGCTCAGCAGCAACAGATGTTGATCCAGATTCTTGAAACCAAGTGTTAGATGGCAAGTCAAATGAAGTAGAGGATTCAGAAATCTCATCAGCATTTGTTGTGGATGGTGCTACTGAAGCTACAGGAACATCAAGTTGAGTAGACTCAGGCAGTTGATCACTAAACTTGAATAGGTGAGTACTGGGATCATCATGAACATCAGTACCACCAGATGGATGACTAGCTGCAGAAGGTGATGAATTCACATGATCTGCAACAGCTGGAGGCTGATAAGGAACATATTGCAGTATGTCCAGATCAAACAACTCCACAGGGTTTTGTGGGATTTTGTCCTTAGGAGATTCATTGAACTTCACATGCAAGGTTTCTTCAACCATCTTTGTCTACAGTTGAACACTCTGTAAGCCTTGCAAGTGGATGAGTACCCAACAAAATACCCTGCATCCACCTTAGAATCAAACTTTTGGAGTTGATCCTTTGTGTTGAGAATGTAACAAGGACACCCAAATGCTCTGAAGAATGAAATTAGAGGAGCCAAATGATGTAGAACTTCATAAGGAGTCTTCATCAACCTCTGATTCACTAAAGCTCTATTTTGCACATAGCATGCTGTGTTGACAGCTTCAGCCCAAAAGGTCAGTGGCAAACCAGAGTCAGCCAACATGGACCTTGCAGCTTCAATTAGGGTCCTGTTCTTTCTCTCCACTACTCCATTTTGTTCTGGAGTCCTTGGGATGCTATACTGCCTCTTGATTCCTTTTGAAAGGTAGAAATCATCAAGTGTATGGTTTCTAAATTCAGTTCCATTATCACTTCTTATACACTTGACTGATAGGGAATACTGCTTCTCAACATACAACACAAAGTTAATAATTGTCTGAGCAGCCTCATCCTTTGAATGCAAGAAGAAGGTCCATACAAATCTGGAGTAATCATCCACAATTACCAGACAGTATTTCTTCTTTGCCATGCTCATTACTCTCACAGGACCAAAGAGATCCATGTGCAGTAATTGCAAGCAGGCAGTGGACTTTGGTTCTTCTATAGGAGGGAATGAGACTTTGTGTTGTTTTCCTTTTAAACAAGCAGTGCAGGTTTCATCACAGAGGAACTCCTTTATTGGTAGACCTCTTACTAAACTTTGTGGATCAGCTGATTCATGTTTTGAGATTAACATGACCCAGCCTTCTATGCCACAGTTTAGATTCCTGAGGAGAGGCCTTGGAGAACAGGCAAGGATGACCTTTTAACGCAATCTTCTTTGACAAATCCAAGGCATATACTCTTCCTATCCTGTTGGCCTTCAGGAGAGTATGTTCATCCAATACCTTGTCAATCAGCCTCAGAACTTTGGAAGACAGAATCCGGCAGTTCTGGCTTGTGAAAAGTGCAACATGCCCTTTATCACACATCTGACTGACACTCAGTAGATTATACTTGAGATTCTCCACATGGTTAACATCATCAAATCTGATTTCTCCATTTGACACAAATCCTTTCCGATGATGTAACCCTTAGCATCATTTCCAAATGAGACAAATCCCTTCTTTCCTTGAGAGTAGTCATTAAGAAGAGAACTGCTCCCAGTCATATGCATAGATCCTCCACTGTCTACATACCAGATGCTTCTTTGGCATGCTGAAGAACCCTGCATTTATCATAAGAAACTAGTTAGCTTTAGAGACCCAAACCTTTTTGGTTTTGGGTCTGTTTTCATCAACAGATTTAACCATAACTTGTTTCTCATGATTAACAGCTGATGAAGGTGGAGATGGTGCTGAAATGGAATTCTTAGATTTGGGCTTGGATTTCCTTTTCAGTGGTTTGATCACAGGTGCATCTAGTTGGTTAACTCTCCCCAACAAATGCTGAACCATCATAACAAGTTGTGTCTGATTTGTTGCTAAAGCCTTCAGCTCATTTGACACATCAGTACTTGTTTTGATGAGTTCCTGTGACCCACCATTCCTCCTTCTTGAAATTCACAGACTTCGTCTGATGTTTATCATGAGGAACACTATCAGCTGTTTTCTGATAAACCCCATCCTTCTTTGGATTTTGGTGAGGCCTTGGGTTTATCAGTTTGAGATGACTGTGGTACAAACTTGGTTTCAAACTCATTTTTCATTTTATTTATCTCTTCTTTAATGAGCTTATCTCTGTTGAGTTTGGAACCCTTTTTGTACCAGCATTCATCAGATAGATGATTGAATTTACCACATATTTCACATGGCTTATTCTTCATCTTGGATTGATCAACTGCTGAAGTGGAAACTACTGAAGTGTGATCTTCAGTACTTTCCTCCTTTCAGTACTTGTGTTAAGTACTGAAGGATCGGTAACAACTGAAGACTTGTTCTTCAGCTGTTCTCTATCCGTCCTGAAAGACCGTATGATAGATTCCTCAGCAGTTGTTAATCCTTTTATTTCATCAGATTTGAAATGCTTTTCAGATGTTGTGACTTGCCCTTCAGTACTTGGAGTACTTTGAGGAACAACATCTGAATTGCTCAGCTTCATGTGTTTATCAGCATTTAAACCATCAGGCAATTGATTTGCTGAGATCTTAACACTGACTTCATCCTCTAATTTTGTATTATCATTTGAGGATGAATCACATGATGATGTGGTTTGGAAATTACTTTCACCTTCAGATTTTACTATTGATTTTGAAGTAAAATCAGTAGGTGGTGCAGTATGATTGTAACCTATTCCAAACTTCACATTTGAAGCTGTTTGCTTGCTGAGAAGCATTTCAAATCCCTTGCAGGATGTTACCCAGCGGTCACACTCAACTTGGGTAGCTGCAAGTGTCTCTTTGAGACTTCTGTGGTTCTCAAGTATGACCTCTACCTTAGCCTTTTCATCATTAAGTTGGCATTTAAGCTTGTAAATCTCATCATCTTTGTCATTAAGTGCAGACACATACTCATTTTTCTTTTGGAAATAGTTTTCTCAAGCTCAAGATTTTGATTGATTAAAGCTACATTTGCCTCTCTAATAGAGACAAAGGCAGCTATGCATGATTCAGAACATAACTTGGCTTTAGCCTCAGAAGATATCTGGGTTACCTGTGAAGATGAGCATTGAGCAGGAACCCTCAGTAGACTCCAGGGCCATGAGAGCAAGATTCCCAAAAGGATGTTCACCACCATGTTGACCAGCACCAGCAGATAATTGCTCATTGAAACCAGAAAGATCATCTGGTAAGCTGCTCCAGTCAACAACTCCTGGTGTGAAGAAGCTGTGATGAGGTTGAGATTGTGATGGAGATGGTTGAGGCTCAGGTAGGGCTTGAGGTTGTTGTGCTATAGGGACATGAACTGGATTTGGCTGTGGCATGTAATAGCAGGGATAAGGATATGGCATTGGACCCTGAGGGACAAAGTATGCAGGAGATTGAGGTTGTGAGTGATGACCAGAACTAGCAGGATGTTGCCCTTTGTTTTGTGAACTATTGCTTGGAAAGGTCACAAAGGGTGCAGAGGAGTTAGATCCAGTTGATCTACACTCTCTTGCAAAGTGCCCAAGCTGTGGCATTTGTGACACCTCAACTTACTCTTGTCAAAACCAACTTTGGTTTTGCCAGAGAGTCCTGGAAATTTCCTACCAGTTCTCTTGTAGAACTTTTGAGATCTGATATTGATCAGGGCCATTTGGCTCAAAATATCCATCTCTTCTAAATCATCATCAGCAATACCTTGCAAATCATCCATGATAAAGCATAAATTATCACTATTACACCCAGAATGACTGTCAACACCAACAAATGCATGATCAGAACTGTTTGAAGAGAAATCTATATGCTCATCATAATGACTTTCTGATCCAGCATATTCTGACTCATGACCGACCAAGGCAGTGTTACCTGGTACAAAGTCATCAGAGAGCTTTCCTGATGATGCCAGTTTCCTTTTCTGCTCTATCTCTCTTTCAAATGTAAGCAGTTTCCCATGGAGTTGGGTGAGAGATAGGCTATCCAGATTTGCACTGGAGCGTAGGACAATGGTGTATGTGTCCCATCTCTCAGGCAGTGATCTGAGGAATCTGTTGTTCATCTGGCTGTTAGTATACTCATGCTTGACCATTTTCAGCAGAGATCAAGCAGGAGAAACGCTCAAACTGTTGAGTCAGTGTCTCACCCTTCCTATGAGAGAATGTCTCATATTGTTGGGCGAGGATTTCTCTGTTGTTTGCTAAGACCTCATCAGTTCCTCCGAATTGTTCCTTCAAAGCATTCCAGAGGTCATGAGCAGTTTCATGATGCATAAGCCCAGAATAGATTTCATTGGCAGTGCCATGGCCAGAATTCCATGGGCTTTAGCATCAATCTCAAACAGTTTACGATCTTCATCTGAGTATTGCTCCTTCTTCTTCGGAACCATTTGATTGGTCTCCGGATTGTTCACCATAGGCTTGTGTGGACCGTGAACCACAGATGTCCAACAACCTGAACTGTTAACAGACAGGTGATGGAGCATTCTTCGTTGCCATATGTTATACTCACTCCTAACCAGCATCGGAGGCTTGGTTGAGGAGCCAGTATTGTGAGGATCATTAGATGGAGTAGTCATTCTCAGATTCAAACCAAATCAATCAAGTTTCAAAAGATTTAGCACAAAAACACAACAAACTCAATAAGAACCAAGAAGAAACTCAAATAAATAACCAGAAGCAGCAGAAATCAATCTTTATAACCAATTCTTGCAATATGCTAATTCGATCAAACTATAGATATCAAAATAGCAGTTTCAATGATCAATTGTTAAACGATCAATGATTAACCCGCTCTGATACCATTTGTAGGATCAGTGATCTAAGTTTGATCAATTAGAGTGAATCACAGCGGAATTAGAGCAAGAATAAGCAAATATAGCAAGAACACAATAAATATTCAATGGAACAGTACACGGTATATAGAAATAGGGTTTTCTGCAAAGGGATAATAACATTCATGCACACATGCTTCGGTGTGTGGCGGCTGCTAGGTTTCCTAAGCTGCACCGATTACAATTAGGTCAGCATTCCTTATATATAGGAATGTGACGTCTGCTGATGTCACTTGATAGTGACATCTAACAGAATTATTACAAACTACTGAAAGTAAGCAAACTACTGAGAATGTTCACAACAACTGAGAACATCTCAGAGTATTCTAAGTACACGAAGAAACATAAAACTACTGAAACTATAAGTACAGAAAAGAAATACAACTACTGAAAGGAAACCATCACAACTACTGAAGAGGTCTTCTTCAGCTGTTGTGACAATCATCTGAAACTTGGTCTTCAGTCTTTGTCTTCAGCTTTGTCTTTTGTCTTGCTCTTTGTCTTCAGACTTTGTCTTCAGCTCTTTCACTTCAGACTTTGTCTTCAGCTCTTTCACTTCAGACTTTGTCTTCAGCTCTTTCATTCAGACTTTGTCTTCAGCTCTTCACTTCAGATTTGTTTCAGACCTTGTTACAGCTGATGTCTTCAGCTGTTGCAGACTACTTCAGTTGTTGTAATGTCCGTGGGACTTAAAGGTTTTTCTGATCAGGCTCATTGGTTCTTTTGGTCCAACAGCA